>CM068960.1:45872880-45888113 GCA_035128595.1 Eptatretus atami | reverse complement strand
TCCGCTCGGCTGCATCCGATCCGGAGTTGGTAGTTGGTACTCTACCATAGTTGGTAGAGTGATCCGGTTCAGGCAAGGCGTACTGAGGGTGTGGTTCCCCGGTGCATGGTTAATTAGGTAAACTGATTACACCTGGCAGGAAGACCCTACGCTACGCGGTTGAGGTATTGGCGTCGACACAGGTCGGTTTAAGCGACCCGCTGTGTCAATGGAATTATTCCGTGAGCGACGGCCGACAATTCCAGGAGTCTGGTGGGAGACGACGTAACTTCACCCACCTAGTGGTCGTTCTTGCCACCGGTCCCCGGCCCGCAACAATACTCTGATAATATTAGCACTTTATAGTTTTTAATTTTGTAAGTTTTAGACAATTATTTAAATAACTAACATTTATTTAACCCAAAGGTTCATGGATAAAAATCTGGATGACTTTGCATAACATGGTCTAATGGACCTGGAGACTGAAACAGTTAACTTGCAAAATATAGTTTTCAAGGCTTACAAAAACATGTTTTTGCAAGACTTTTTTATACGCCCGATATATATATATATATATATATATATATATACAAGCCTGGTGTTTGGCGCAGTGGTTAGGGCAGTGGCTTGGGACCCAAAAGGTCCTAGTTCAAGCCCCGTTGGGACACTGAATAATATATATATATATATATATATATATATATATAACATAAAAAACCTAGTCGAAAACACCAGGGGGTTGACTCAGCCTGTCATCCTTCCGAGGTCGGCGAAATGAGTACCAGTTGAACTGGGCCCGGTGTATGCCCCGGTTAGAATAGGTGTACCATATCCCTGTGTGTCGTAAGAGGCGACCAGGGTTGCGTCAGGAAGGGCATCCGGCGTAAAAACCTATGCCAAATCATTATGCGGACAACAAAACGAATTTCCATACCGGATCGGTCGAGGCCCGGGTTACCAACGCCGCCACCGGTACCGGTGGTCAGCAGGGTACCAGTGGAAATTGTGCTACTGCTGGGAAGAGGAGGAGAAGGAGACGGGGAGGCGAGTCCGGAGGCAGTGGGAGAGGGGGAAGGGTAGAAGTGTGCAGGTGAGAGTTGGAACTCTGAATGTTGGGACGATGACTGGCAAAGGGCGAGAGTTGGCTGATATGATGGAGAGAAGAAAGGTGGACATACTGTGTGTACAAGAGACCAAGTGGAGGGGAGTAAGGCTAGGAGCATTGGAGGTGGTTTCAAACTGTTCTACCATGGTGTGGATGGGAGGAGAAATGGTGTCGGGGTAATCCTGAAGGAAGATTATGTCAAGAGGGTATTGGAGGTGAGGAGAGTGTCTGACCGAGTGATGAGTGTGAAGTTGGAAATTGAAGGGTGATGATGAATGTCACCAGTGCATATGCCCCACTATGGGGTGTGAGATGGAGTATAAAGAAGATTTCTGGAGTGAGTTAGATGAAGTGGTGGAGAGTGTATCCAAGGATGAAAGAGTGGTGATTGGAGCAGATTTCAATGGGCATGTTGGGGAAGGGAATAAAGAGGATGAGGAGGTGATGGTAGGTACGGTCTCAACAAGAGAAATGTGGAAGGGCAAATGGTGGTAGAGTTTGCAAAACGAATGGAAATGGCAGTGGTAAATACGTATTTCAAGAAGAAGGAGGAACACAGGGTGACATACGAGTGGAGGAAAGTGCACACAGGTGGATTACATCTTAAGCAGAGATGCAACCTGAAAGGATTAGCGACTGTAAGGTGGTGGCAGGGGAGAGTGTAGCTCGACAGCAACGATTGGTGGTCTGTAGGATGACTTTAGAGGTGAGGTTGAGGAAGAGAGTGAGGGCTGAACCAAGGACCATGGTGGAAGATGAAGGAGGAAGACTGTTGCGCGGAATTTAGGGAGGAGGTGAGACAAGCGTTGGATAGTGGTAAAGATGGGTGGGATGATTGGGCAACTACAGCAGAAGTGGTGAGGGAGATAGCTAGGAAGGTACTTGGTGTGACATCTGGACAGAGGAAGGAAGATAAGGAGACTTGGTGGTGGAACGAGGAAGTACAGGAAAGTATAAGGAAGAAGGGGTTGGCGAAAAGGAAGTGGGATAGTCAGAGAGATGAAGAAAGTAGGCAGGAGTACAAGGAGTGGCGGCGAAAGGCAAAAAGGAGGTGGCAAAGGCAAGAAAAAGGCATATGACGAGCTGTATGATAAGTTGGATACAAAAGAAGGGGAAAAGGATTTATACCGATTGGCAAGACAGAGGGACCGAGCTGGGAAGGATGTGCTGCAGGTTCAGGTGATAAAGGACGCAAATGGGAATGTGCTGACGAGCGAGGAGAGTGTGTTGAGAAGGTGGATGGAGTACTTTGAGGACTGATGAATGAAGAAAATGAGAGAGAGAGAAGGTTGGAAGAGGTGGAGATAGTGAATCTGGAAGTGGGGTGGATCAGTAAGGATGAAGTGAGGACTGCTATGAAGAGGATGAAGAGTGGAAAGGCGGTTGGCCAGATGGTATACCAGTGGAGGCATGGAAGTGCTTAGGAGAGATGGCAGTGGGGTTGTTAACCAGATTGTTTAATAAAATCTTGGAAAGTGAGAGGATGCCGGAGGAGTGGAGATTAAGTGTACTGGTTCCGATTTTCAAGAACAAGGGTGATGTGCAGAGCTGTGGAAATTACAGAGGGATAAAGTTGTTAAGCCACACCATGAAGTTGTGGGAAAGAGTAGTGGAAGCTAGGTTGAGAGGAGAGGTGACGATTTGTGAGCAGCAATATGGGTTTATGCCAGGAAAGAGCACCACTGATGCGATGTTTGCTTTGAGAATGTTGATGAGAAGTATAGGAAGGCCAGAAGAGTTACATTGTGTGTTGTGGATTTAGAGAAAGCTTATGATAGGGTGCCAAGAGAGGAGTTGTGGCATTGTATGAGGAAGTTGGGAGTGGTGGAGAAGTATGTGAGGATCGTGCAGGATATGTATGAGGACAGTGTGCAGCGGTGAGGTGTGCGGTAGGAATGACGGACCGGTTTAAGGTAAAAGTGGGATTGCACCAAGGATCGACTCTGAGCCCTTTCCTGTTTGCAATGGTGTGGACAGGTTGACGGACGAGATCAGACTGGAGTCTCCATGGACTATGATGTTCGCGATGACATCATGATCTGTAGGGAGAGTAGGGAGCAGGCTGAGGCGAGCCTCGATAGGTGGAGGTACGCACTGGAGAGAAGGGAATGATAGTCAGTCGGAGTAAGACGGAGTACATGTGCGTAATGAGAGGGAGGTGGTGGTTTGGTGCGGTTGCAAGGAGTTGAGGTGGGGAAGGTGGATGGGTTTAAATACTTGGGATCAACTGTCCAAAGTAACGGAGAGTGTGGGAGAGAAGTGAAAAAGAGAGTGCAGGCAGGATGGAGTGGTTGGAGAAGAGTTGCAGGAGTGATTTGTGACAGAAGGGTAGCTGCAAGAGTGAAGGGGAAGTATATAAGACGGTAGTGAGACAAGCTATGCTGTATGGTTTGGAGGTGGTGGCGCTTACAAAAAGACAGGAAGCGGAGCTGGAGGTGGCAGAGTTAAAGATGCTGCGATTCTCGTTGGGAGTGACGAGGATGGACAGGATAAGGAATGAGTATATTAGAGGGACAGCGCAGGTCGGACGGTTTGGAGACAAAGTTAGAGAGGTGAGATTGAGATGGTTTGGACATGTGCACAGGAGGGAAGCGGAGTATATCGGGAGAAGGATGTTGAAGATGGAGCCGCCAGGCAGGAGGAGAATAAGAAGGCCAAAAGAGAGGTTCATGGATGCGGTGAGGGTGGACATGCGGGTGGTTGGAGTGTCAATGGAAGATGTGGAGGATAGAGCGAAATGGAGACGGTTGTCCGCTGTGGCGACCCCTAACGGGAGCTAGCCGAAAGAAGAAGATATATATATATATATATATATATATATATATATATATATATATATTATATATATATATATATATCGGGGCGTATTATGTGATACCGGTCGTCCGTCCGTCCATCCGTTCCTGTCCGCATTCTAACTCCCAAAGTTTCAACTTTCACGTTTCATATTGGTACATAGGTACAGACTGTGGAGACGGTGTGCCGCGACATATGTTCGTCATCTAAAGTGGTTGCCATGGCAACCAGGATGCTGTTTTCATGTAGTAGCACAATTCTGTATATACCTTCTTGTTCAGGCGTATATTGTGCTCACTTGCGCTCTTGTTATTATTGTTCTGATTCTCTCTTCTTCTTCTTCTTATTATTATTAGGATACCATTAGCCTTACAGTACACTATTGTTTCTGTTGTTTATTTTTTTATATTTTTTATTATTCTTCATCCCATTTTGGGCTTTTTTTTTTCATTTTTTTTTCTCAGCAACCACTTGTCCGATTGACACGAAATTTGGAAGGTCAGAGTGACTCCCCATAGAGAATATTTTAACAATAATTATGATGTCATAGGTATGGCAGCCATATTGGATAGAAAAACGAACCTTATCCGATCAATATAAAACTTCACACACGTGATCCTCCACACAATTGTGGACAGAGTACAAATTTTCAATGCCACAGGTCACGAGGTTTGGCAGCCATGTTTGTTTGAAAAACGACACTTTCAAACCCGTTTTCTCTGCAACGGCCTAACGCATCGATATGATTCACATCAAATTTCATGAAGCAAGGGGAGTGGATTATAACTGCAAAGTTTCAAATTGATTGCTACAGTGTTTTCCAAAATATAATTTTTTATTTATTTTCCGTGAAACCAATGTGGCTGCAAAACAATGTGACTCATGACGTCATTGTTAAATAAAATATATACAGCACGTGTAGTGAATCGTAACTGCAAAGTCCAGTAATGACAGGTTATTCGGTTTCAGAGAAATAATTATTTTATCATACCCAATAAATCATATCTTATATACTGCAGAGAGCCGTTCGTGTCTGTATGGGTTGGTTATAAGCACCGCCCATTCTGCAGGCCACGCCTTCCCTTGTCTCGGCAAATGTCACAAGCACCGCCTTTTAGCGAGGCCACGCCTTTCCCTCCAGCCACCCAGAAATAGCGGCCATATTGGATTTTCCAATAAACTTCAACATCTTCTTCTCCAAAACACCTGAATAGATCAAAGTGAAATTTTACACACATCGATGACCCATGAGGATATAAGTTTGAGAGAAAAAAAGGTCATCGGTCACATGGTTTGGTAGCCATATTGTATTTTTTTTTTTTAACTATAAAAAGATTTTAAAATATTCTTCTCCATAACCGCTCAACAGATTATTCCGAAACTTCATAGGTATGATCGACGAATGTAGGTAATTTGGTCACAGGAAATTTGGTCACGGGAAACTTGGTCACGGTAAAACGGTCACAAGGTAATTTGGTCACGGTAAAACGGTCACAAGGTAATTTGGTCACAGTAATTCGGTCACGAGGTAATTTGGTCACAAGGTAATTTGGTCACGGTATTATTATTATTATTATTTACTGCATTTAAGGCCAGTAAGGCCCAAGAGCAGTAATAAACATTTCCATTTCATGGCCGGCGAATCTTGTTGGCATAATGACGTATTGACCAAGTTTACTGACTACTATAATGGAATCGATTCTGTCTCTCTCAACTTTTAAATTCCGATTCCATTATAGTAGTCAGTAAACTTGGTCAATACGTCATTATGCCAACAAGATTCGCCGGCCATGAAATGGAAATGTTTATTACTGCTCTTGGGCCTTACTGGCCTTAAATGCAGTGAATAATAAATAATAATAATAATAATAATAATAATACCGTGACCAAATTACCTTGTGACCGAATTACCGTGACCAAATTACCTCGTGACCGAATTACTGTGACCAAATTACCTTGTGACCGTTTTACCGTGACCAAATTACCTTGTGACCGTTTTACCGTGACCAAGTTTCCCGTGACCAAATTTCCTGTGACCAAATTACCGCGCCCCTGATCGACTCCGCATGGAGAAAAAAGTTTGCAAACTATGACATTATCAGTCACGTGGTTAGGCCGCCATCTTGAATTGAAGCAAAATAAAACAAAATAAAATCTTTTCTGGAGAACCACTTGACGGATCAATGTGAATTCACATACATTTGATCAAGTGCCGATGTGGGAAAAAATATTTGTAAACTATGATGTCATCAGTCACGTGGTTTGGCAGCCATATTGGATTTTTAAAAAATTCAAATCCTTTAAAAAATCTTCTCTCCAGAACCACTCAACAGATCACTCTGAAACTTCACATGTGTGATTGACTACACATGTGGAAAAAAGTTTGCAAGCTGTGACATCATCAGACACAGGGTTAGGTCGCCATCTTGAATTTAAGAAAAAAATTAAATGATCTTTTCTGGAGAACCGCTTAACGGAACAATGCAAAAATCACATACATATCATCAAGTACAGATGGTGGAAAAAACATTTGCAAACTATGATGTCATCAGTCATGTGGGTTGGCTGCCATCTTGGATTTAAGGAAAATCTTTAAACATCTGTTTCTCCAGAACTGCTGAAAGGATCAATGCGAAATTTCATACACGTGATCAACTCACCATCAGGATTTTTTTTCTGAACTATGACATCATCAATCACATGGTATGATGGCCATCTTGGATTGAAGGAAAAAATATATCGCCAGAACCGCTCCACGGGTCAATCTGAAACTTCATGTGGCTGATCAACTACCTATGGGAAAACAAATATTTGCAAACTATGGCATCATCAGTCACGTGGTTCAGCCGCCATCTTGAATTTAAGCAAAAAAAAATTAATATTTTCTTCAGAACCGCTCAATGGATCAATCCGAAACTTCGCAGTTATGATCGAGTACCTATGTGGAAAGCATTTTGTAAATCATATCATCAGTCATGTGGTATGGCAGACATCTTGGATAGAAGGAAAACCATTTTAAAAAAATCACTTCTCTTAAACCACAATGCTTCTTGGAATCCATACATACGTATCAAATGAGAGTTCTTGATTTCAGGCATAAATTGTGATATTCTGACAATGTCAGACCTGGAAGCCTTTATCACTGCTCGCAGTTTTGCTGGCCTTTCTAGTTTCTATTTTTACAGCGCGGCGACATTGCGCTGTTATATAATTGGCTATTCTGTCTTGTGTCTTCTGTCACACTTATTGTTGGGTGTGATGTGGGCGGAGATTGCCGGGTGGATTGTGGGCGGAGATTGTCGGGTGGATTGTGGGCGGAGATTGCCGGGTGGATTGTGGGCGGAGATTGCCAGGTGTATTGTGGGCGGAGATTGCCAGGTGTATTCTGGGCGGAGATTGCCAGGTGTATTCTGGGTGGAGATTGCCGGGTGGATTGTGGGCGGAGATTTCCTGGTGGATTGTGGGCGGAGATTGCCGGGTGGATTGTGGGCGGAGATTGTCGGGTGGATTGTGGGCGGAGATTGCCGGGTGGATTGTGGGCGGGGTTAATGCGGAAGAGTGACGTTTTTTGTGCTGAATCGTTTTCTGTGTGACGCAGGTTGATTTTCTGAGCAGGAAGTGATAATCTTCCTGTTCCGTTAGTTGTTGACGCGCAGCGTTGTGACTCTCGTTCTTCATTGTTTTTCACCAGAAGTGTTTTTAAAACGTCTTGTGGAGGTGATTTCTTCCTTCTTTTTTGGTGACAGAAGTGGTTATTACAGCGCGGCGACTCGTGCTGTTATATAATTGGCTATTCTGTTCCTGGTCTTCTGTCACACTTATGGCCGCCTACGTCCCTTTGATCTGAGGGCTATAAATAGAAATTTGTCCAACATCACAACTCTTCCCATCATGCATGCTAATTCACCGTGTCTACATTTAAATTTTATAACTGCAAAATTGTTTCATCATTCTTAACCTAGACTTTTACTACCCCCAGCCACGCGATATCGAAGTATTCGCTTCTTGTTATTATTGTTATGGTTATATATACAATGTTTAGGCTCATGGACGATATTTGCAAAAAAAAAAAAATTTTTTTTGATCTTATTTGAAGAAAACCAAAAAAGTAGTGTTTATTTATTTATATTGTTAATATTGTTTTATTTTATTTTTCTATACAAAGTTGCAGCTAGTATTGGAGTGTTCAACAAAAAAAATGTTGGTCAGAAAATGTCGATGCACTGATTTTTAATTGCCGGAAACCTTTGGATTTCGGCAATTATGTTGGTCGGTTGTGTGTGTCATTCTGTGTGTCTGTCTGTCTTGTCTGTGTGTTTTGTTTACCCTGTAGCAGCCAGGCTGTTTCAGCAATCATGACCAAACTGGGTACAGACGTCGGCCATGGTCCAACTTAAACACTTGTCGTTCTTGGTGAATCTAGGTCAAAGGTCAAGGTCAAGGTCAAGGTCACCGAAAAACTGAAATTCTTATTTTCGCAATAATGTCCGCTAAAATGGTCGTATCGACTTCAAACTAAATCCAAAATGTGCATCTTCCAATACTGCATCCAACCATATGTCTCATTGGGGTGTCACACCAACACCCTTCTTCGGTCGGGGGTCGAATGTCAGTGGGTCGGGTCAAAACTTTCAAATTGCGATAAAAACGCCATATTCAAGTCCGATTGACTCCAAGTTATGATCATGACCAAACTAAGTGCTATAACTCATTAAACAGTAGCACTATCGACTTATAAGAACCAATTGTATATCCAGGTTTTTGTTTTTTCAGAGATCATGGAGATATGACAAAGTTATTCCGGAAATTCCTTGCTCAAGGAGCAATTTCATTTTGACTCTCAGTTAGATTAGGAAATAAATAAACAAAGTAAAATACTGGGGGATACTGGGGAAAAATAATTCATATATAAGCCTGCATTCCCGAACTTCTAACATTTCAATCATTTGAGACGTCTCACATGCTAACATGACATGACATCAACCTTTGAGAAGTTTCTCCTACATCCAACCATCTTCACATGGAGACCAAAACCATTCGATTTGCTGAACGTCAATGCAATGACTAAATACATATTGATTAGATGTTTCATTGATAAAATAAATAAACCTACGTAAAACCGAACACTTGAAAACATAAAATGTAATAGAATAATGCAAAGTAGACCGACCAAACCGAACGGAAAATCGGCCGTCCTGCCTGCAGGGCCGAACAAACGCAGTAAAAAGCACATGAAGATAAACCTCGTAAAACCTCACAAGTTAGGAAATAATGAGACTGAAAAGAAACTTACCTTTATCAAAGGGAGAAACACGGTGGTAAATGATTTTAAAATGGGAAAATACCAATAATAAATCACAAAAACAATGTCGATGAATACAGTGGAACAAAGTCTTGCACAACGCTCTCAAAAGGTCGACCACCTCACAGATCATCAAATCCGAAAAATCATATTCAGTGTTTGGTTTTCGAAAATTAGAAAATCATATGAAGTAAAATTGAAAATACTTATCTTTGTCAAAGAAACCGAATCGCTGATTCGATTTGAAAGATCGCAAAATAAACACGAAGTTGAGAAGAAAAAAAAAAACAAATCAGGAAGCACGTGAGAAAACAAGATGGAGAAAACACACAGAAGCTTTCAAAATAACTTGAATACATCACAAATGACTGAGGACATTCCCCTGAGAGGAACCCTGAATGGAATTGTCTCGTGCAAATTACGAAGGATACAAAATGCAAAATGCAAAAACGGGTCCCTTGGATCCGAACCATGCAGTCTTGGGGTAGCGTTTTCATTATATATAAATAAATTGTTCCCGTTAAAATTGAACGGAATAAATAACAAGTAGAGGTACATTCAAACAACACCTCCCCCCATGCCAAATAAATAAATAGCAAATCCTCCAGCACGCCACATTGCCGGGGGCGCTGTGCAGCACGTGGAGACGGAATTGAGAAGGAGCGGTGTTCTTCTGAGGTAAATATGTACAAATGATACTTGGTTTGTGTGTACAAATGTACTTCTGAGGTAAATGTGTACAAATGATACTTTATATTTGTGTGTACAAATGATACTTCTGAGATGACTAAATGTGTACAAATGATACTTTATATTTGTGTGTACAAATGTACTTCTGAGGTAAATGTGTACAAATGATACTTATAGTTTGTGTGTACAAATGTACTTCTGAGATGAATATGTACAAATGATACTTTATAGTTTGTGTGTACAAATGTACTTCTGAGGTATTAATGTGTACAATGAACTTAGTGTGTGTATAAATGTACTTCTGAGGTAATATGTACAAATGATACTTAGTTTGTGTGTACAAATGTACTTCTGAGGTAAATATGTACAAAATGATACTTTATAGTTGTTGTGTACAAATGTATTCTGAGTAAATATGTACAATGATACTTTATAGTTTGTGTAAAATGTACTTCTGAGTGAATATGTACAAATGTACTTTAGTTGTGTGTTACAAATTTATTCTGAGGTAAATTGTACAAATGATACTTAGTTTGTGTGTATAAATGTACTTCTGAGGTGAATATGTACAAATGATACTTAGTTTGTGTGTACAAATGTACTTCTGAGGTAAATATGTACAAATGATACTTTATAGTTTGTGTGTACAAATGTACTTCTGAGTAAATATGTACAATGATACTTTATAGTTTGTGTGTACAAATGTACTTCTGAGGTAAATACGTACAAATGATACTTTATAGTTTGTTTACAATGTCTTCTGGTAAATATTGTTGTAGAATCCCGCCCGTCGGCGTGCGAACGACTGCGTCTAACCAATAGCGGTCTCGCCCACCGAACGGACAATCCAGTCGTGACTTCTTGAACAACGCCAGAAACCAGTCACGGGTGGGTTTTATCCACCACGGCCCAGCCCGTATTCCACCCGTGCAAGAAAAGTCAATCGCCGAATATCGATATACCTAAGTACCCGTGCGGGTAACCACCGAGGCACCGTACCTCGGCAAAGGCCTGCGTTGACACGAACGCTAAAGCGGTCCGTTCCGTTCTGGGATAACCGAGCGGTATTATCGCCAGACCTCGCCGGACCCGATTCTATTTATCGGCTATTTAAAACAACTATATTCCGAGTGAAAGATGGGCAGTTTCAATGAGGAATGGACGCAAACGAACAGGTTTACATTCACACAAGGACATTTATTTTAATGAAGCACATGCAATTAAACAAGGCAAAACACGTATGCACCATACAAGCAACAACGACAAAAAACTACAACCGTCTACTTCTTATGTACAGTCACTTGCACTTAACAGCAGTTCCTACTTATTAGACGGCCCACGGACACACGTACGCACACACACCCAAGAAATGGTGGCAGAGGCCTTTAATAACCGAGCTCCAGCCGGGGACAGGTGAGCTGAAACTCAGAACCTATCTCGAACCTCTCCACCTCGTGTGGTCTTCAAGTTGTCAGACCCGGCTCCAGCGAGAGCGAGCTGGATCAATCGCCGACCGCGCATCCTTCCGAGTCCCGCGAATCCTCCCACGCTTCTCAACACGTGCTGGTGACACGAGGCGCCATCCTTCCCGTCGATGCGTCGCTTCCCCGAGGAACCACCTCCGCGCTTCTCAACACGTGCTGGTGAGATGAGGGGCCGATCCTTCCCGTCGATGCGTCGCTTCCCGAGGAAACCACCTCCGTGCTCTCAACACGCGCTGGTGAGACGAGGCGCCGATCCATCCCGTCGATGCGTCGCTTCCCCGAGAACCACCTCCCGCGCTTCTCAACACGTGCTGTGAGACGAGGCGCCGATCCTTCGCGTCGATGCGTCGCTTCCCCGAGAACCACCTCCGCGCTTCTCAACACGTGCTGGTGAGACGAGGGCCGATGCCTTCCCGTCGATGCGTCGCTTCCCGAGAACCACTCCACGAAGAGGTCGATGAGTCGCACCAAGCCGGAACCAAAATGGGAACAAAGAGCTCCACAACCAGAAGAAGAAGAGAAGAAGCCACCATTCGCGGCTCGAGCCGACCAAACTGGCTCAACTTCCTTCCGAAAACAAGCAGCTTGAAACAAAAAAGCTCTTCCCGAGCCAAGCAGAAGCCGAAGCTCACGGAACCATCAAAGCAAGAAGCTCCTCTCGAGTCAGGCCTCAGCCGAAGCTCACTGAGCGCAGCCGAAGCAAAAAGCTTCCGAAGCCTAACCCTAACGCAAGCCAAGCAGGACCCGACGTCCGCTGAACGACTCCCCTCAACTCCGTTCTCCAACTCTGCCACCAACTCTGCCCTTCCAACTCTGCCGAAGCAAAAAAGCTTACTAACCAAGAACAAAGAAAGTATCTCGTCCTTATCCTTCTCCGCCCCCCCCCTCCTCCACGCCCGGCGTGACTCATGCCCTCGTGATCCTCCCCCCGCTCAACCACGGGTGGGAGGGAGTTGTTGACATCATGAGTCACGGGACGGCAGGGTTCTTCCTCTTCGCAGAGAGGAGAGGGATGTCTCCATTGTTCGTTCCCTAACTATTAAATCGATCCGCAGCGCATTCTAATCGATTTCTGAACATTTAAACAATGAAAGGTGAGCTACTAGGAACAAGCACTTATCAACATAGCTGACTAAGGACCTGTATGTTGGTGCAATCCAATTCCCAAAATCGTAACAATATTGTTGCGAATTCGCGCCCCGCCGGCGGCGAACGACGCGTGTAGCCAAAAGCGGCCGCCTCGCCACCGGAACGGACAATTCAGTCGTGACCCTCCGGGAACTACTGCCCGAGCCAGTCACGGGTGGGGTTTAACCTCACCACAACTCGTCCGCATTCTACCCGCGCGAAATAGGGTCCGATCGCCGAATGGTCGATTTACCTAAGTACTCGCGCGAGTAGCGTACCGAGGAGTTGACCACGCCACAGGCCGGACTCCGACACGAACCGCTTAAGCGGTTCATTCGTATTACAGGGATAACCGAGCAGAGTTATCGTCGGCCTTGACGGTTCCGATTAATTACCGGATGTTGAACCCACTACGAACCCCTTACGTGATGCAAGATGGAGATTCAATAAAAGAAGGAGACGAAGCAAAACGGGAAACAGTTCAACAAGCAATGCACATTTATTACGGAAACACGGAAGGCAATATATACAGTCAGACAAAATGCAAACAATAACAGTCAAGACAAAAGCAATACGACCGAATAAAAGGGCAATTATTTACAACACTTATACAGTTCTACTTGCGGGACTCGGCGCCACATCATTCATTCAAAAAGCAAAGGAAAGAAGCCACCCTCACAGGCAAGGAGGCAGACAGGCCGTTGATCAAATGTGCGTGGAACCTGGAGCGGCCAGTCACAAGACTGAGAAGGTCTTACCCCGTCCTCGTGACGCGATGGCGGCAAGCCGCAATGTCCGCGCCGCTGCGCCCCGACTCCGTGCCCTGCGTGGTCGGCGACCTCTCCGGCGTGCTCCGCGCAAGCAGTTTGGTTGGCACCACGTTGTGGGTGGGGAGAACGGGGCCCCCGGCACTATCTCAGCAGGCGGATGGTGGGGGAATTGCTGATGCTCAGGGTCGGAGAGGAATGGCTGGCTGGCTTGGAACCCGCGAGAGACGGCACCAACGACGAGATGAGCGACCCCCACACCGCAACCTCGATGCGACCGCCGTATTCACTCGACTCGAACTCGACTCTTCACTCGCCGCCGACCAGCCGCCTGCAACTTACCGCACGTCCCTTGTGCTCGCGTCTTTATAGGCCGCAGGAGGCCTATATACAAATTTCAGGATCAAAACGCGAGTGGAGGCTGGGCCACGCCACCTCTGGTCAGCCATTGGTCGGGCAAAAAGGCGTGAGCCTTTTTTGATTTGAATTCCTTCCTGAGAGGAATCACATTCATCGCGCTTGGAGGCGGGCCATACCACCGACGCTCGCGATTGGACGGAAAAAGGGGGCGTAAAGCCTTCTTGTCGAATTTCTCCTCGGAAAGGCCGCCATTCTCGGTCCGGCTCGATGCGTTCGGCATCAATTACCGAACGGGCCTGGACAGCACGACGTTTGTGTTGACTGTGGTGTGGTCGATGGTTGTAGAAGGAGATAGGGAAGGTGGTGGGGTTTTGGTGTTTGGTTTGTGGTTGGCGGGCGTCGTTTGGGAATGCGGTGAAGCGATGTTTGCGGATGGAGTTGTGAAGGTAAAGGTAGTGCTGTTTGCGGTGTTGGCGGCTTAATGGTCGAAAATAACAATAGAGAAAGAAAAATGGCTAACTCAAAGTGTCGCAGCCCGATGAATCACACATATTCCCTCTATACAATGGTTTGGGCTAACTACACATGAACTTACCGATATATCTCACCTGAGGATTCTTTATGGTGTATAGCGAATTCCACAACCGTAACACTACCCCTCCCCTTTTTACAGACTCGTCCCGAGTCGTCAATTTCGTGTGCCATCATGTGTAGTTCTCCCCGAGTACGTTTTACCTTCGGATCCCTGAGTGCGACATTCATGGTATTCGTGTCCCAAAATAAATAACCTACGGCTGAGTAACTAACTAACAAAAACCCACTCATATGGACGACTTAAATAAATTGCCGGCACTAATCATACATGCGGGGGGCGCACTAATATTTACAGTACATCTTAACCTTAACCTTAAAATTTACACTAAACCATGGCCCAGGATCTATGGACTCTGCAGGAAAAGGTAAAAGTCAACGGCGCGCACGGCCGCCACTGCAGGCCCGTGTTGTAGCTGCCAACAGCACAGTCTTCCAAAGTTGATCGATCCCGGCGCACATGGAAATGAACAGGGGGGGGGGCGGAAATGCAAAACAGAATGGGGCTGGAACGTGGCATGTGGCATGGCATGGCAAGTGTGGCAGGCAAGCATGGTAAAACAACCGCCGTAGCAAACACACGGCGACGATCCGACGGCACAGGCCTTGAAGCAAAACAAGCCGTCAGACGATCCGACCGGCACAGGCCTTGCAGCAAAACAGCCAGCCGATGAAGTTGGCCGGCCTCTTGCGTGCACTGCAGTTTGATGGAGTGAGTGCGGTGGTGCTGGCCACTCAGAAGGCGGGCTCGGACCTACCTACCCTCTCCTTCCAACTATTGCCCTTTGCCTGTCTCTGTCCATACCCACCCCTTAATTTGTAAAACCCAATTTAGCCCCAACATATTTTTTGTTGTTTTTATTTTTATCTTTACTCCCATCAAAATTGTCCCCTAACCCCTAACGTCCTTGTTCGGCTAACCTATCCTGTCATCTAGCCTACTCCCAACCCCTACATTCCCTTCCCGGAGGGAATAGGAGAGCTAGCGTCCTGTGTCGAGGCCCAACTCAGCCTCAGGATTCTCTCTTTGT
>CM068960.1:45833750-45858260 GCA_035128595.1 Eptatretus atami | reverse complement strand
TAAGGTCCGGATGCAGATCCGGCCTATCGGTGGGATATAAAACGTAAAACTGTTCAGCCTGACGGAGATATGTACTCTACCGAGTGTGTGCCATTCTATTTTGAAATGTGACAAAGCCTTTCGAATGAGGAAAATGAGAAGCTAAATAAAGTCATTATAAAACAATTAACTCTTTCTTGCTTTCCAAATGTATGGTTTTATCACTTTGATCCTTGCAGCTTGGCCCAAAACAGGCAAACAACAACATCTCGGCTCAGTGACACCAACCAAGTACGAGAGCAGAACTGGCAGAGCCACTTCCTTTGACCAAAGTCAGCACATCGAGTTCATTACATTGGTGCCCAGGTTTCCAGCATCAGCAGGGATGAGCAACAGTGGTACAGACAAGAGGCAGTGACGGTTGACAATGACCGAAGTGACACCATCATGAATTTAACACAGTACGGTTTTCCAGCTGAGTCATGATGGTACTCTATGCATGCAGCCTGGTTGCTTGAGCCTTTCAACAGAAGTGCTGGTGCCCCTCGATCCTGTACACCCAACAGGAAAAAAAGGAGTGAAAGTTGCACCACTAACATTATAAATAGGCAGAGAATGTTGCTTTGCTCAATATTAGAACATCATGTCCTCGAGGAAGAAGTCACAAGGGATCGTCATTGCAAGCACTATAATTCGCCACCACCACTCCCACACTTTGTGGATATATTTAATTCTGTGATTGCAGTTAACCTAATCAAATTTTATTGTCATGATACATTGCTACAGAGGATAAAAATATACATTAAATTGGTTCCTGCATCTCTATGTTGTCCACAAGTGTAAAATGAAGTTTTCCTCAAAAATGTTTTGCAAAATGCTACAGTGTCGTTAACCGTAGAGCACATAGCAACATCATCTTTCTTCTTCCTGTCCAAAGCACAACCAGCAAGTGGCCAACATATTTTTTCAGTGCATTTCACAAATTGATTTTACCGAAAGGCATTTCGAAGCCCTTTTCAATTCGATTCACAAAGGGTAAAACATGTTTATGAAAGCTGTAATTTCAAGATCAGGTGGAAAGTCTAATTGAAAATCTGACTGTATATCTTCCGTGCAAGCACAGCATGCTTGGGGCTCTCAAAATATCTGAAAAGTTGCTGGTTTTCTTCCAAGCAATTAAAAAAAAACCTGTGAAGGGAACACGTTTCACATATAAAATTAGGCAAGTTGGCTGTGCATGTAAGTTGTATTTTAATGTGGTATAATCATGCGTAGATGCTTTGCATTCGTTAATGCTTGGATTAGCCTAAAAACTAAGCTGGCTTTGACCTCTGTGGAAGACTGCCCTCCTCTGAAGCGTTTGTAAAGGAAAATGCCACGGCAAGGTACCGAGGGATCAAATCTTGAGTGATGAGTGAAGTCATAAAAAATGTATAAAGGATTTGAAGCAGTTGCCTCAGCCTATTCCCCTGTCTCTTTTTGCCAAACCCACTCAGGTTTGCTGTTTGTGATAATCATGTAATACATTTTGTGGACAAAAGAAATTAAAAAAACTCGACAAGCTCCATGATAAAATCAGAATGCTTCGTAACTCGATCGCAAATTTCAGTGTAAAAAGAAATAAACAATTTTCACATGTATTTACCCTGGTAATCACTCATTTTGACACGCGTACAGACATACTGTCATGGCCAAAAATATTGGCACCCTTGCACTTTTTTCAAATAGTGCATCATTTCTTCCAGAAAATTGTTGAAATTAAAAAATATTTTGGTATCCACATACAGTATGTATTTCTTTGGTTTGCAGGGGAACAAAACAAAAAAAAAAGCTGAAAAAATTACGAAATCTTAGCTTATTCCACACAGAAATCCTAAAATAGCCTGGATAATATTATTGGCACCTATTAGAAGTTGTTAGAAATAATGAGGTTTCAAGCAGGTGATTCTCCTTTACTTTGGAATTGAACTCAACTGTGGTGAGATGCAGGTGCTTGCAATATATAAATCACTCATTCAACCAGTTTGAATAGAGAAAAGGAGTCATTCTGCTGTTTTGTATCACTGTGTTTACCACAATGAGAATGGAGAAAAGAAAGAAAACCAGAGAATTGTCTGAGGAGGTCAGACACAAGAT
Organism: Eptatretus atami; assembly: GCA_035128595.1. NCBI lineage: Eukaryota > Metazoa > Chordata > Myxini > Myxiniformes > Myxinidae > Eptatretus > Eptatretus atami. The sequence continues at coordinate 45,856,145 of CM068960.1, read as the reverse complement.
TGTAGCCAAGCATGGACAATCTCAAGGCTACAAGTCCATCTCCAGAGACCTTAATGGTCCTGTGTCCACTATGTGCAATGTGATCAGGTAGTTTAAGGCCCATGGCACTGTAGCCAACCTCCCTGGATGTGGCCGCAAGAGAAAACTTCATCGAAAACTGCAGCGAAGGAATGTTTGAATGGTGGAGAAAGCACCTCGATCAACTGCCAAACAGATCCAAGCTGAGCTTCAGACACAAGGTAGGACAGTTTCAACTGACACCATCCGTCACCAACTCAATGAAAGGGGGTTCTATGGTTGGAGACCCAGGAGGACACCACTGCTGAGAGAGAGAGAGACATAAGAAATTCCGACTGGAGTTTGCCAAAACACACATGAACAAGCCAAAATCCTTCTGGGAGAATGTCCTGTGGACAAATGAGACCAAATTAGTGATTGTTGGTGAAGCATGTCATCTCTATGTTTGCAGAAAACAAGATGAAGCCTTCAAATAAAAGAACACCTTCCCTCCAGTCAAACATGGAGGAGGTTCAGTGATGTTTTGGGGTTGCTGGGCTGCCTCTGGTGCTGGATGCCTTGAATATGTGCATGGCATTATGAAATCGGGAGATTCCCAATGAATTTTGGAATGCAATGTGCAACCCAGTGTCAGAAAGCTGGGTTTCCATCGAAGGTCATGGGTTTTGCAGCAGGACAATGGCCCCAAACACACTTCAAAAAGCACCCAGAAATAGTTGAAGACAAAACGCTGGACCGTTCTGAAGTGGCCAACAATGAGTCCAGATCTAAATCCCATTGAACACCTGTGGGGAGAACTGAAAAACAGCAGTTGGGAGAAGGCACCCTTCAAATCTGGGAGAACTGGAGCAGCCTGCACAAGAAGAGAGGGCCAAACTACCAGTGGAGAGGTGGAGAAAGCTCGTCCATGGCAAGAGGAAGAGCTTGACTGTAGTTATTTTGTACAAAGGCTGTGCTACCAAATATTAAGTCGAGGGTGTCAATAATGTTGCCAATGCTATTTATTTTTATTTTCCGATTTAAAATATATTAACTTCTGAATCAAAAACAAAGGTTCTGTAATATTAACAGTGAAATAAAGAATTGTGGAGACCAAATACGTTTGTCAATTTCAACTTATTTTTAGAGCAAATTGTGAGTTATTTTTTAAAAGTGCAAGGGTGCCAATATTTTTGGCCATGACTTTATATTTTGAGCAAGATAAATGTTCAAACACCTGGTCTGTGCATTTTGAGTCTCATTTTTCTCCACTCGTATGCAGCACTTGGCTGCTGGTAGTACCAATGCTCGGGAGCCTGGCAGTGCCACTGATGCAGTGCAGCTTGCAGGTCAGGGCAGGAATTTGTAATTTATTTTGGGTGCCGGCAACATCTCACCGATTCTTCGTGAAAGACAGCGTGGGATCAGCTTTAACGTCCACCAAAGGAATACATCATGGCAAATTTCAGCCGAACCCTGTAGCTACAGAAGGATGGTCAAATGCACCCAGGTATTTATTTCCATGGTCGGCCACAGGAAGCAGTTCAGGCCATAAAACTTCTCGACCTGACCATCAGACCTCTCTTGGACTGATTATATTACAAAGTTGGTTTCGAAAGACAGTGGCAGACTGGGCATCCTCTATCATTCAAAATTATTCTTTGAGAAATAAGCCCTTAAGGGTTTTGTCTGTGGCTTAATGCAGTGCTGCTCTATGATGTGGGCCCCTATTATCACATCAGCCTCTCATGGATTCTGTGGAATCTAAAACTTTCAATATTATTGGCTTCTCCCATGATAAGGCTAAAGCACGATGACTGTTCTTGCATCGCAAACACGTCGATAGCCAATCTATTTTATACCACCTCTCCTCCAGTCTAGTTCCCTCTGTGTTTTGCACCTCCACAGCTTTTCCAAGATGCAGAAGTTCTTTTAGTTTTGGTCTAGGATTGGGATGCTTAAGGGTAGAAGAGGAAAAGATCTAACAGAAGAAACACAGGTGAAATAAAGATGAAAGGACTGCTGGATATATATATATATACACTCTATACAAACAAGATAGCAATATGATGGCAACGTTTTAAGAAAGAGAATATGAGCAAGAACCAATAGTGATAGAATGTGAGGTGTATAGAGCCTTGAAAGAGCAGGTAAATGAAAAAAACACACCAGGTGCTGATGAAATTCCAATCAAACTCTGTAAAGTAAGTTAGGGAGGAGGCAATCAAAATTTTAACAGCTATCTGTGCACAGATCTGGAGCAGGATTGTACGGCCTAAAAGGTGGAAGCAGTTAGTCTACATACCATTGCTAAAGAAAGGGATGCAAGAGAATGATCAAATAACCGAACCATTGCTTGGATTCCATGTGCTCGCAAGATATTACTGAAGATCATTCAATACATGATAGAAGATTTCATGACATGATAAATTCCTGTTGAGCAAGCAGGTTTCAGAAGAGGAAGAGGTATTGGAGATTGTGATGAGGAACGGAGTATAAACCCACCTATCATTAGAGCATGGGTTACTCTGTGATGTAATAGGTCGAGCTAGGCTTCTTTGTCTTCTTCTTCTTGGCCTGCTTCCACATGTACCGCACTTTGTGAGTGGAAATAAATGACTTGCAGTTTATTTGTGCTCGCCACGACTTACAAACATAACAGGGATCAAATCGCAAATCTGAGGTGCATCATGGAAAATAAACAAGGGCATATCAAAGGAAGGTGTTTCTCTATTTTATAGATTATCGCAAATCTGTCAATTGTGTTGATCACCTGTTGATGTGGATTATGTTGAGAGAAATGGGATGTCTGAGCACCTGATGTGTCTGATAAGAAGCCTGCACACTAAACAAGAAGCGACAGTAAGAATAGAGTATCGAGAGGCAGGATGATTTGGAATTTGAAAAGGGGTAAGACAGGGGTGGGTGCATTCTCTCCCTTATGTGTTCAATCTGTACATTGAGTATTCCATGAGGAAATCAAACTTGGATGACATGGAGGCTGGAGTCTGGATTGGAGGAATGATGGATGCAGTCTGTTATAGAAGCCAGCAATGAAGTGAGCCAGCCAGAGTGAGCCCAAAGACAAGTCAGTCATGAGGAGCACCAGTGACAAGGAGCACCCAAGATGACGAAAGCCAACGATGAAGTGGTGTCAAAGAACAGAGAGCAATCTCCTCCTCCCTATTGTTCCATCACTCAGGAGATGTGCCCAGAATCAGCCCTTGTGACCCTCTCTGTCCTTTTCACCACTCCTCTTCTCGAGCTTCTCCTTCACATTCATCCTCTCTCGACGTTTCTTTGCACTCGGTCCTCTCTGCACACGGGAGTTCTCTTGTGCCCTTTCTCTCGGCCACTCTTCCTCTTTCTGGGGGGAGTTATTCTCCAGGTTGTCCCACCCATGGGGTGGCCCCAATGAAAATAAAAGTTGATCGCCTCTTTTTGGAGTTACAGCACACTGTGCCACCATGGTTCACACATACTGGCGAGAGAGATCATGACAGTCCTTTCTGGAGCGTGTGACGTTTTATCTGTGTGCCTTTTTGTGACAGGAAGCCCTCACCTGGCCGCACCTGCAAACAAGAAGTGTTTACACATACAACATTACCATGACTATTCTGTCGATAGATTACATATGCTGCCTCATTAGCATCACGTGTAATAAAACGAATTATTCTGACAGGTCCCTGTTACATGGCAATCTAACTGACTCAAATCTCACGGAGCATGTTACACTTACCAGTCTAGCTATGGATCTCCACCCCCTCTCTCCCCTTCCACGTAACACAGTCCCCTCCCTGGAACCTTAGGCTCCTGCCAATGTTCTCCATCGGGAACCCAAGACAGTCTGAGCACTTACAGTCACACACCTAATTAACTTATCCATTCAATTAGAGAGGGCTGTGGGAGGCGTACATCAGCTAACCTTAGCTACTCTTCTTAATGCTCTACCCCCTTGTTTTCAACAATCACAAAATTCACAACTGCGTTGTCATGTGCAGCCTTGAGTGCTGGTTACATCATTTTCTGGGAGTATGGCTGTTATTAATGCAGTGCCCTCGATTCCTTATACACTGGTACTCATTTTGGCGACCTCGGAAGGATGATAGGCTGAGTCAACCCCACTTGGTGGTAATTCAACGGCCGATAGAGGCTCAAACTCATGATCCTAAGATTTTAAGCCAGCCAACACCAGGGTTATTCACAATTATAAACAAAAATTATATGTACAAGGTCTTCAAAATTTTGATCCGCCACCCTCTGTTGAAGATGGTGTCCTTCGGGCTGGGAGAGAACATGGCAAAAAAATAGCAAAATAGGCCTCCCTTATCCACAATTTAACGTAACCAATTCAAATCCCATCTATTTGGCCATGTCCTCCAGTGGAGGTCACCTGCTCCAACTGTCAGCTGAGCTCAAATTTCCAATTTAAAATCTACCTATCCAATTTCACGGGCTACCTGCTCTCCATAGTGCATTATTAGGTCACACAGGACTGGGTGGAACAATCCCTTATACACAACAATAACCCTATCAATTCATTGTTTGCAAGGCCATGGCATCTCAATTACCTGCAGGTGTGGCATCTACTTGGTAGTGGGGAGGTCCTATACTGTGGTGGTGTGGATGTAGCAGTGTGTTCATGCCCGCAGCACAAACAACGTCCCATCTCATGGAAAATCCTGGACTCTCCATCCTTTCCCACCAACACTACAACAGCTCCTTTCCCTACAAACCCACCAGAGGGGGTCACCAAATGGCACTCCTTGGCATTCCATGGTCGCCAGGGGTCCTCCGCTTTATGGCCGACCTAACTGACCCTCCTCCTGGTAGGTTTCCCATTCCCAGTCACATGCTGGGCTACCAGGGACGGGACATTGTGGAACTCCATATTCTACAACTTCCCCTCTCACAAACATTATACACAAGAACCCTCCCCAGCTGCCATTCATTTTCCAGCTACACCTGCAGTACATGCTAAGTGATGTTTGTACCTGCCATGAACTGAATACACACTAAATCATCACCAATAACCAAAACAATACACTCCAATATTAACACACATCACACTGACTCACTTTTACCCCTTCAACCCGGTCCACTTTCTTGGAGTTTGCCCATCACCCATACCAATTCTGCCCCGATGGACAGGGGATGGCTCACCCCACCAGACTCCCTGTGGGGCCCGGGTCGTTGGCACGACCTTCACCCACACCAGCTCACAAGCCTCGACGGGCATAGCTTCGCTCACCAGTGTAGGCTGGGACCCACTCACCGGTGGTCCGACCTCGCTCCCACACTGAGCAGGCTCACTTGCCACTCTACACGTTGCAGGCTAGGAGACCTGGTTCACCGGCTTAGGCTCGGCCACCTGCACATCCACCAGAGCTGCATCGTGCTGCACCCTGTCAGACCTAGGTGTGCCAGAAGAACCCCTGCCGTGTGTAACCGCGTGCCTAAGAGCGCTGTGCCGCAAACCACGGAGGTATTTTCACACACCACAGGGCCCAACTTATCCCCCTTTAAGCCCTCTATCTTGCTCGTCATGCAAACAATCTTCCCACCAGAGCAGAGCGAAATTCACACTGGCACGATGTTCTTCCAGGCCATTACCCAACAAACGTGTCTCCGTGGAATTTTATTTTAACCCCCTAAACCAACCTACCATTCCACTTTTAATCTGTGCCCGAAAAACGTCATTGTTTTTCTCAATTGCTCCACTAAGTCAACTTTATTTTTATTCATTTTATATCCCTCAGTTGTTCACCCAAATCGTCTTTGATTTTATTCAACCCCTCCACAGTTGTTATCCCATTTAATTAGCCCCCTACAGGTTCACCGAAGGGGACTAGAGGTTTGCTCTCTGTCCGTCTGTCCGTCCCATCCATCCATCCATTGGGACCATACGCTATGCAGAGCGTTGGTGCTGAAGCAGTCTCCTTGGCTATTGGGCACAATCCTGGACGGGTCGCCACTCCGACACAGGACACCAGCATGCTGGCACTCATTTTGCCGACCTCGGAAGGATGACGGGCAGAGTCAACCCTACCTGGTATTAATTCAACAGCCGAGTCCATCCCACCTGTGGTTTTTCGCACTTTTTTCCCCTCCCGTTTAACATATTTAACTGAATCTTGGTACATGGCTTTATTATGATAAATTACAGAAAAGGTTCAAGTTTCAGGGCGTTTCGTCAATTTTTCACAGAGTTATAACCTTTGTGGACTGAGAAAATATCACATCGGTAGGGGATATGTATTTATTGCAAAGCAATTCTCACTCTTGTTAATTTCTGCATCTTGTTTGTTAAATTCTCCCTCCATTTACTTCCCCAAATAATCTATTTTGTCCATTTTTAGGTCATCTCTTCGAGCATGACCTAATAATATGGGTGTCGATGTCCTTCGATCCGTCCGTCCGTCTGTCCGTCCGTCCGTTCACAATGAAGTTGAAGCGGGAGATCTGGTCATTAGTGATCCTGATAGAGGTCGATGAGACGTACACGATGGCATGACTTTCAAGGTCACCGGAGGTCAAGGTCAAGGTCACGAGGCCTTTGAAGTTGCGAAAATGACGATTTTCAAATTCTATCTCCTCCGCCATTCTCAAGCGATCTTGAATTTGATTGTAGCAAATGAATCTATGGGACAATATCTAAATTTGGTCGGGCCGGATTTTCGATATTCGCTTTTGTTTTCGTGTCACGTGACTTCAAAGTTGGCAAAAAATGCGAAAATGACGATTTTCAAAATCTATCTCCTCCTACATTTCTGAAGCGATCTTGAATTTGATTGTGGCATATGAATGTATGGGACAATATCTAAATTTTGTCGGACGGATTTTCGAATATAGCTTTCGTTTTCGCGTCACGTGACTTCAAAGTTTGCAAAAACTGCTCTACCTTCAGGAGGCTATATATTCTCGACTGGGCATGGTGAAAGTTAGTGAATGGTGTCATTGCATAGCACTGACCTTGTCTTTCATGTCCATTCGAAAGAATACCGATATCTTCGAATACTACACGTCATGTGACTTTGAATTTTGCGAAAACTGCTTCATGTAGTTGCAAAATGACGATTTTCAAAATCTATCTCCTCCTACATTTCTTAATTATCTTGAATTTGATTGTGGCATATGAATCTATGGACAATATCTAGATTTGGTCGGGCCGGATTTTCGATATTCGCTTTCGTTTCGCGTCACGTGACTTCAAAGTTGGCCAAAAATCCCTCCTGACCCGAGAACACTACACCCTACCTAGTAACAGGAACTCATGCTTGTTTCTCGCAGAGATGACCGTCACTCCCGCACGGGTGTATTTTTTTTCTATTAATTTTTCCAACATGGCCTGGGTGAAAGTTGTGCCAGCATCATGGCTCATGAGTGGGGAAGGTTCTTACCCTATGGTCCTCACCTTACTCCTCTCCAGGTTCACCCCCGACCATATGTTCCTCACCATCAGCCATTACAAGGACATCCACAATTTTGTCCCCTTTTCCCAGGCATTTGAAAAAATTTTTTTTTAATTTTACAATGCCCAATCACGCTCAAATTTGATTTTAGTATAATTTTCCTCGGGGAAATTAAATGTATTTGTACATCCCACAGCCTGACAACAGATGCCACGCCTGAGGCTCACAAATGCTAAATGTTTCAATGCCGAAGGTCTAATGAATTCCTCCATGGATTTTCAAAACGGTCTCTTACTACTGTGTCCAGCGAAATTAATCTACTCTTTACCATTTCCTAAGGTCGCCAAAATGAGCCAAAATTGATGGCAGCACGCACACGAGTTAGATAGATCGAAGACTTTTTTTTTAACCTTTTTAATGGTTTAGTTATCAGCAATATGGTAGAAAAGGTGGATGGGACCATTTATTCTAAACCCCATTTTAATTCAACACCGAGTCCCAATTCCGGTCTCAAGTCAATTTGTTCAAATCCAAGTCAAGTTGCAAGTCGCAAAATTTTGCGACTCGAGTCACCAACACTTTGCTGGGTGGCGACATGCTCTCCTCTCTCTCTCTCTCTCTCTCTCTCTCTCTCTCTCTCTGTCCCTCCTCGCTCCCCCTCCTCATAAAATGCAGCACTCTCCTCCCACACCTCTCTCTCTCTCTCTCTCACAACACACACACACACACACACACACACACACACACACACACACACACACACACACACACACACACGCCCTCCTCGCACCTCTCCCTCCTGCAGTGTATAACAACGTTTGGTGAGGCGTCACTCTCCTTCTTAGCTCCCCTTCTTCACCCACTCCTAGCTTCCCCTCCCTCCATCCTTTCTGCCTTCCCTCCATGCCTTCCCTTTCTCACCTCCCCCTCCTTGCCTCTTCTCTCTCCTCCCCCCTCCTTGCCTCTTTTCTCTCCCCTCCCTCTTTCTACCCCCTACCCTTAATATCCCAATCAGCGAAGCGATTGGTTGTATTTGCTCGTCGATAACATGAGTGAGGAGAGTGAGAAAAAACAAAAAACTTTATCATTAAGAAATCGTTGCAGACTTCCAAGTGAAGGCATCGTTCAGCAAGCCAAAAAACAGTGGCTTCAGACCCCAGCGAGGCAACTTTGGATACGCCTTTAGACCCCATATAGAGCGAAGTGGCCTGATAAAGGATATATTAAATAAGGCCGTTAATTATCTTCAAAAGGGGCGTTTTAATTAACCAAAACACCCAATTTTCAATCCTGCACTTCCTTGGAGTTCCCTTAGTGTGCATGCAAAGTTTCAGGCTGCTGGGTTTCATGGTTTTGGAGTTATGCAGGAGACACACACACACACACTGACACTTATTAGTATAAGTTTCCACCATTGACCAATTTATATTATATTGTACCATTCGAGGGCAAGGATGTTCAGAATACTGAAGATGTAACCAGGCAGGAGGGGGGAGTCTTTCCCGACCGTACTCTGGTTTCTGAAGGTTGTGGAAGCTGTGTGCATGCCATTTTCTCCTACTGTTGTGTTGCTTCATCTGCTTGCTTGTCCTTTTCTTCATATATTTAGTGTTTTTTTGCACAAGGCCCTAGCTAATCAAGGAGCGTATACTTTGGATTAAAAAAAAACACATCAAGCAATGAAAAACTGTTGTGAGTGACATGGAAATATAAATGTTCTGCAGCTTGTGAGAAAACTCATCTAAAATCATAAGAAAGCAAAAGTAAAGCATCAAAGCCTGTTGTGTTGCTTTGTACATTATGGGTTTTGTGTTGCTTAAAGACTAATTTTGAAACATTATATAAATGAGCCAGAGGATTCTTTGCAGTTAAGGTGTGCCTTTATGTATCAATTTAATCGTTTCATCAGGGAAAAGTCATAATGATAATTTATGACAGAGAAATTGTGGAACAACACGCCTCGTATGCATACAAGGCTTGAAAGGCTGTTATAATTGCAGCATTGAAGATAATCACAGCTTAAATACATCACAAGATGTCACATCCAGATGTACCAAGCACACCCTGTCGAGAAAATGATAATGCTCACATCAACTCTTTTACTTGTAAAATCTAAGGTTAATGCACTTTGTCCAACCCAAAGTTCTGTACTCTCCCATCCTTGATGCCCTTTGAGTAATACCCTTAATCTTGATATCCTTCATTTCATATACACAGAGTTGACGTCTGTAATTATATAAACTTTTCTGGGGGGTTTTGGCCAGTAAGTAGGGATGAATTCCAATAACAGCCTTGTTTGGTTTAACAAACGGATTGTCATAATGTAACCAAAATTTTATATTATTATTCGTATAGATAGTATTATGATAATACGATTTATTTTCAATGGCAATAAACATGTTGAAATGTTGTGAAATGTCAAAAGATGAACGAGTAATCATGTTTAAAAAAAAAGAGATCTTTGTTCTTTTGGTTTATAGGCGTACAGGTGTGTGTCTGAGTCATCAAAGAGAATTTTAAGTACTTCATGATATTGGCTTGAAAGATGTTTCCCAAAATACCTCGGAGAATGACAGAGTCCCATTTTGAGCTCTTCGATAACTTAAAGTGCATTGCTCAGTTAGGCTCCCAGGTAAGGTCTGCGGATGAGATAGCCCTGGTGTGACAAACCATTTGTGATCCCCCCCCACCCTCATCCCCCCAACCTTGGTTGGTGGAAAGAATGTGGCGTTGTTCAATTATGTTTGCTTGTAAAAACAGAATTCAATGGTTGTGGGACCTTAGTGTGCAAAGTTTTATGGTGCTGATTTTGAGAAATGCAACGGCTTGCGATTTTGACGCTCACAGATGACTATTTTCCTCGTGCCCGTGCGGTGGAATAAATTTAAGAGGTACCCTCATGAGGAATATGATGCTTCCACAGCAAGCAAGAGCAAGAGCAAGTGTGGCATGAATGTAATGGAAGGTAGGAAGCTCCATTTCCATTTCATATGGAAATAGAGGTCTGGACTTCTTTGTGTACAAATCCAATTGCTATGCCTTTGATTGAAGCATGAAAAAAAAAGGTCATCATTGTGTAAATTCATCTGGAATAGCAATATGAAGAAAAACCACAAAGTGGCCAAACATATGATATAACACATAACATTGCAAGTGTTTTCTTGAATGTCAGACCATTTCATAAACCTTTTGATGGCTTACCCATTTTATGAACTGTCTACAGCATTGGGTCATCTTCCATCCTGTTGCACACCACAAATGCTCCATCTCATTTGTGCCTTGATAAAGAACAAAGAGCTCATTGTAAAATTATGTCAGATTGTGAGAGCTTTCCTCTTTATAAGGAAACGTGAGGCAGCGAAATCTTCTCGGACTCTGTTCAAAACATTCCCAACATCCTTTAAAAAAAAGATTTCTAAACGACTGCAGAGTGAAAATGACTCAATTCGACACATCAATAAAGAAGAGGTGGTTGAAATGGTGAATCAATTCCTATCCTGGGAAAACCCCGGAGGATATATGTTTTTGAAACAGATGAGCATTGGCTGCTTAACCTGTAGGACTTGTCTTATGTACTTCGAATGAGGACTTTTAGTGAGATTCCATTTGTATCTCACCTAAGATGGCTGCCATAAACAGGACTTGCATGTCAAAAGCTTGACTGTGACACATAAATTGAAACATTTGGCCAAAAAGGATAATTAAAATTAATCTTATAAATCATTCAACGTAAGAAATAATCTCCAATCTGAAGCTATCCATAGCTTGAGGACAGCCCAAAAATGAAACATCAAAATATTGCGATGAAAGATATCAGAATCGAGCCTCAAATTCAGATTTAAATGTCTGTTTTGGTCTGAAAACTTCATGGATTTGGAGTCTGCTGAGACCATCCTCAAAGATAGCTTTGCTCTATAATTGGAATACGTCTACCATGAGCTAAGAGACAGTGTCCACGGCAATCAGTGATTGGCCAGGCACATGTTCAGCAGTCTCGTTGAAGCACATCAAACATATCAAGAAATGTTGATATGGCAATGGTACTTGATCCAGATCCTTGCACTTGATCCAGATATTTGCAGTTAATGAGGGGAACTAATTGTCTGTGATCTGGCAGCAGGCAAACCTGATTTATTCCCCACAAGTACTGCTTGAACTCACATACCCAGACTGAAGCCAATCATTTTAAATCTGAGCCTATCAACACTCTGCTGAGGTGAGAGTCCTTGATGTGAATGCCACAAGTTTCAGTTCTCCTTTTCTGTGTTCCTGAAGGAGTACAGCACCCAATCCTGCTTGAATCACCACTGACTGTTGTAGGGTTTCAGACTTCAAATACTGTGAGAGATTTGGATGATAATAACATCGATTTAACGTTCATGTATGCCATCTCATGAGAACTGTCCCATGTCCAGGCAGTGCAGTCTCCTAGCAAGTCTTGGAGCAGCTTCAACATAGTGGATATATTGTTCATATATCTCACGAGGTGATTGATCATGACAAGTACACATCTCAATTCACTTCAGTTTTGAGGACAATTTAGTTCCATACTCCACTGCATTCGAAGCTCACACTCCACTGCCATTGATGATGTTTTCCAAGAATTAAATCTTGGCTCTATTGAACACAAACTCAGCATTGTTCAGTTTCAGTCCAGAGTCTTGTGTGGTGTCCACCAGAAGTTGACGTCATGCTGTTCTGCTGTCTCACTGTACAGGAGAATATCATCCACATGTTACCACACCTGGATGATCCTCGAGCAATCAGACCTCTTGCAATGGAATATTTTTGGTGAAGATGTAATTTTGAAAAGGAATCTGTTGAAAGCAAACCTGACAAATGGTGCAATTAATATTGTAAGACTGGAACAGTCAGGGTTGAGTGGAATAGACCAGAAACCATTGGATGTATCCAACTTGGAAAATACTATTAAAAAAAAAAAGTACAGTAAGCTTTGGTAGAATTTCATCTATAGTTGGCATCTGGTCTTTCTAATCGATGAACTCTTTGTTGAGTCATTTCAGATCAATGCAGATCTGTGTCTCCACTTCTTTTTACAACCAGGAACATATGAGGGCACCATTCTGTGGGCTCCAAGATGCGATGAACAACACCATTTTTCTCCAAATGCTCATGGGCTATTATCAATGCTCATCTCTCAGATCGTCCTGAGTTGTCAATTTGTTTCCTGATATTACAACATCCTATCCTAATTGTTTGTTTTTGTGACATTCGACCGCAAGAGGGTGATCCCGCTGGATGTGGTTTTCCACTCTGGGTAATGTCAGGCAGGCTATTTTAAATGCACTTTTTCTAGCACCTTCCCCTTGTGGGGTGAGCAGAGCTAATCCTAAAGAGGGCTGCTCAGACACAGGTACAAACATCGAAACACCCTTCAGCCTTGATTAAGAGTGAAGCGATTCATAGGTAACTGCAGCCTTTGTGCCAGGTTTTAACTTGACATACATATCACGATTCGTTCCGTGCCTCGACACAATATCGTGGCTGGGTGGTGTTGGTCCCTTTGCAGGTCCTCACTGGCTCTCTGTCATGTCATCCGTGCTGCTGAGGGTCAGCCCCCCCCCCCCCTCACCACAAGTTACCCTGCTTTATGTGAATTACAGGGGGGCTCTCTGGCTGGTGTCCTCACTGGCATGTGGTGCCTGAGTCCTCCACCAAGGAACTCGGGCCCCCTCTGCAAAGAATCTCGAATCCTTCTGGGCTCTGTGGCCTGCTCGGGCCCAGTGCACATCCCTTCCTCAAAAACATACTTCCCATGATCCACACATCCAGCCTGTCAATGAACATTTGCACCTCAATAAAGTTAATTTACTTTTTTCAGCACCAACACCGAAACAGCATCCGCATATCGAAACAGCTAGATCCACACTATCTAGTTTTCGAGCTAACCCGGAATCTCCCTCAGCAGTGCTTAACTTCCATACCATTCATGCCTTCACACCATAATTCACACATCATTCACACGGGCTTGGCCCCATCCTCTCCCTGCCCTTTCATACACCATTCTCTCCGCAGGGTTCCCCACCCACGTGAGAGACAGCTGTAGTGGTGCTCATCCTGCTTCGCTAATCCCTCTATCTAAATTGTGCTTTCCCTGTCGACCTGAACACCAAGCATGTCCCATTTACTCAAACATTGCTACGCTACGTCCCCTCTGTCTTTCTCATCCCTATCCTGCCGTGTCAGTCAGAGCCCCCACCTTCAGAGGTTCCTGGTGCTTCCTTCCTGGCACTTCCAAGATAGCAGACGCAATATGTCCATCACCACCTGCTCCCACATGGTAGAGTGATAATGGGGACTTCATCCTCCGTGCCGGTCCCCTTTTGGCGATGCAAGTGTCACACGCTCGGCACCAGTTCTGAACATCACGCCCTAAGTTCACCCAATAGAACCTCGGACGGACCCAAGATGTTGTCTTTGTCCTGTGCAAATGTTCGCTGAGGTATGCACAGAGTGGCTACAAAGTCCCTATCCACGCATTAGAATTTAGTTAGAATTTATCTGTATGCTTCCCTCCATTCTCTGCACAAATTTGAATTTTTCTCCATGTTCTTCTGGACATCTTCTTCCATGTTGAGTGTTGGAGGTCATAAAAACAGCTCCTGACAGCTGTTTTGATGTCTTCAACTATCAAGAATCAGCTGTCTTGCTATCTTCAGCTACCATGCAAAGAATCTGCTATCTTCAGCTCTCTTGCAACAAGATGGTGCACCAGTACATTATGCTGTCACAGATAGGAATATCCCAATGACAAATTCAGTGGTTGATGGACTGGATGTGGATTTGAGATAGTATGGCCTCATCGAAGTCCGGACTTAACAACATGTGACAACTCTCTTTGGGCATTGTGAAAGAGGAAATTTCTTCATCTCACCAAACAACAGTTGAAGACCTCAAAACAGCTGTTAGGGGCTGCTTTTATGACCTCCAACCCTCAGCATGGAAGAAGATGTTCAGAAGAACATGGAGAAAAATTCAATTTGTGCGGAGAATGGAGGGAAGCATGCAGATAAATTCTAACCTGCATGCATAAGGACTTTGTGGCCACTCTGTCCTGTGCACCAGTTGTAAAATTGTGGTCTTCAATTTGGTGTGACTATCACCAGCAAATAAGTTATTTCAGAGGGAATGTTACCGATTTGCAATACAAGATGTTATCCTTCAATTCCAAGGCCTTCCACTGAGCGCAGTACACCTTTATTTGCTCCCCGAGAGGAGCAGCTTTCACACTGCTAAGTCTTACTTTTCCTTACCCAATTGGGCAGTGGACCCAGCAACAAGATTCTCCCTCTGAGCCATGCTTTCAATCCAACATACCAAATTCATCTTCCACGATTAGTGGCAAGGTTGGCTTTCCCACTCTTGTTGTGCAGACGAGGATCTTATGGGCGGTCCCTTTCCTCATGTTGCACTGATAATTTACAGTTTTGCCCCAGGCAAAGGCGTCGAGAGAATACATCAACCTTATCGGCTCTATGGGCCACATTAAAGTCATACTGCTGCGATTTTTTTTTTCAACCACCATGCACTTTGGCCCTTGGGTTCTTGAAACTGTAAGAGCAATTGCAGTGAGGAATGGTCTGTTCTTACGGCACACCGCTTCACATATAAATAGGAGTGGATATGAGTCATTGCATACAGCATGGCCAATAACGCCTTCCGAGTTGCACAATAATTTTGCTCAAGCCAACTCATGGCCCGGCTATAATGCACACTCACTATTTCCACACACCCCTGCGCTTGAGACATGACTGCCCCCAAACCTTCCTGGCTCGCATCTGTGTCCAGGGTAAAGATCCCATCATCAGTGGGCTATACCAATAAGGGTGAAGATGGCAAACACCCCTTTACTTTATTGAATGCTTCATGGCACTCTTTTGTCCAATTAAACCGGGTCCCCTTTTCCGTAAGCTGGTGAAGAGGCTTAGCAATTTCTGTAAACTTTGCCACAGAGCGCTGGGAGTAAGAGTAGAGCCCAACCACCCACGGACCTCTTTGATGTTACGAGGTATGGGCCACTCTTTTACCGCTCTCACCTTAGATGGGTCAGTCTTCACTCCCTCGTGGCTGATCACGTGACCTAGATCGGCCATCTTTCTCCCAAACAAAGTGCATTTACTGGGGTCAACTTCAAGCCTGCCTGCCTGAGGCACCCAAACACCTGGTCCAAATTGGTGATGGCTTGTTCAAATGTTTTAGTGTGCACCAGGACGTCATCCAGGTTGCCATGACATGCCACCCAGTACATGCTCCATTGGTCTCTCGAAGGTAGTGGGAGCATTACACAAGCCAATTGGCATCATCGTGAACTGAAACAGTCCCTTCCCTATGGAAAATGATATTTTATTGTTTCCTGCTTGATCCATCTCCATTTGCCAATATCCACTAGTCAGGTACAAGGTGGAGAACCAATTTGAGCCAGAAATGGCATCGAGAGTATCATCAATTCTAGGTGAGGAATAGGAGTGTTTGAATGTTACGTTGTTCAACTGGTGAGAGTCCACGAAGAAATGTGTGGTCCCATCCTTAATTTTAGCTGGCGCAATGGCAGCTCACTCTCCACAATGGCAGCTGACTCTCTACAGTGGAAGCTCTTCCAACCCCACCTGCAGGATGCCCCAGCGCAGATAGATTTTACAACCACTGGCAGCCAGCAAATCCAACCTTATTAGACATAGATTTCACAGCTCCACAACCTAAACCTCGACTATCCATCTTACCGTACCCAATTCAGGGTTACAAAACGACACCCTATGTTGGGAGCCATTGCTCCGGTTGCCAACTGCAGACTATGGTCTTTTAAATGCTGGATGTTATACCAACTATTTATACTCAAATCCAGGACCACAGGGCTGATGATTGTGGTGCCCCCTCCTGTGTCTACTATGGCGTCTACCCTTACACCTTCAATTTTATACCGAATTGTCAAACTATCCGGACCAATTTGTCCGCAAAAGCCTATATGTCATGACGATGAGGTGCTCTTTATCATCTACCTTTGCTGAACCTGGCCCTATATGTTTGACACTTTCTAGTTTCCCTGTTTCTGGAGGGTTGTCGGTAGGCGGCTGGTCCATGGCACACTGGTAGTAGTTGACTGCCTGGTGGGTCGATGACTTTAAATGTGGGGAGACCCACAGTCCCACTCCTTATGACCCCTGTGGCCATAATTAAAGCACCTCACATGCTCAGATGTGCTCCTCCTAAATTCAACCCCCCCCCCTCCCATGGGGGTGTTGAATTGGGGTCCTTGCTAATGGTCTGCCAGGTCCCACCATTGGAGCCACTGCTATGGCACAGCTTCGCTAACCGCTAATCAATTGGCACTGACCACCTCATGCAGCGAGTGTCCCCGTATCTCATAACCATTTCTCCGGACCCATTGGACTCTGTCGGCCCCACCTGTCAGACGCCACTGGCAGACTCTCAGACCCCCTTCCCCTTTGTGGATGCCTCACCGCCTTCCACCAAGCTGCAGTGTCGGATGCCTCACACATGGTGGGTAGGCACCATACCGACAGCTGGGACCTCAGATCCAGGTTCGGCAACGCTAAAATCCAGGTTCGGATGTACCGATCGAACACCACACTTCATGAGCCGGGAAAAGTCTGATGCTGCCATGTCCGAGAGCGCGATCCTCACATCGTGCTCTAATTCTACTATCGATTCATCAGATCTTCTCTTTCGCACAGCGAGCTGAGCTTTAAGAAGCTCACTCTGCTGTACTATGTCAAATCAGCCTTTTAGGGCCAAAACGGGGTCTGTGAAAGATGTCGCATCATCAGGCATGGTCCTCAAGACTTCCACTGCCGCGCTATGAAATGCTGCGACTAAATGTACCTTGCCTTCTTCCTGGACACAGCTGTTCTCATGTGATGCACAGTAAAACTACACCAGGAACGCCCCCAGGTCACTGTTGCCATCATAAGGCGCGAGAGGAACTGCCCGAGATGCTGGAGCCCAAGCCCTGATCAATTCCAGTCCTCACAGGGCTATCACAGGGCATTCTTCCCTTCCAAGCATTCTGTCCCCTCCATGGGTGGAGGCTCGCACCTGTGAGTCCGACTCACTGTTGTACCATGTCGTCTGTGGCTGCGATCAACCTGCTCTCTCCTGCTTGGGAACGTCCTCTAGCCTCCACACATTCCAATCTCTCTCTTTCACACACCCTCTGCTGGAGGAAATTGAGGCCCTTACCTGATAGAGCTGCCATGCAGCCTCCTCCTTCACATCTTCGATGCAGCTCTCCACACACCTTCTCACTTCCTCCGTCATCGCCCCGTCATCACGCACTTTGAGGGCCTTCAGCCTCTGTTCCTGGTCCTGCAAGGTCACCACCACATACAGTAATTCCTCACAGAAACCCTTTGCTGCTCTTTCAAACTCCCTCCTCATTCTCTCTATCTCTTCCTTGGTTTATTTCCCTCTTCCTTTGCTCTTTCCACTGCGCTCCTTGTTCCCGCTAGATCTCCTTCTACTTCTCCCTTTCCTCTTTCTTTATGCCTGTCTATCTTCCATATCTTTGCTTCCATGAGCTGTCCCATCTCCTTTATTTTCTGTGACCTCATCATTTCTCTTTTTGTACTCTTTCTTTGAAGGAATTATTTCTCTTTTGCTTTCTTTTGGGCTTTCTCGAATTTATCCTGTCCTGCCTTTGGCTCTTCTATCTTTCCTGTATTTCCTTTTATTTCTTCACTCAGCCCCCTGAGTTCCCATCAATTTACTCTTGCACCCATTGCAAAATTAGGAACCCCACTATTTCCCTCACAAACCCACCTACTTTCTGCTTTAGCCCATTTACATCTCCCTCTAACCTGCCTTGACAGACCACCATCTCCCGCTGTGCGTCCCACACGTATAAATGGCTCCTAAGGATTAACTCCGCTTATTATAGTTCAGTTATATCCTTATTAAATATAATAGCATAAGTGTGACATAATTAATTGTGATATTATAAATGCATCGCTTATGTAATAGTTATATTGTTGTGGGCCGGGGTTTGGCGGCGATAAACGACCACCAGGGGGAGAGAGGGTGTCTAACTAAGACCGGAATTTAGGTCGTGACTCTCGGATAAGTGCGAAAGGTCACGGGTCCCTTAGCGGACCGTGGTCGCCAACATTTCGACAGCGTGGGGTAGGGTTAATTGCCTAATTTCAATTATACCAAGTACCCACATCGTCTAACTACGGGGAAAACCACACCCTCGACGGACTCTGTCGAACCGGGTCGCTCTAGCGACCTCGGTCCGGTGTAACCAAGCGGAATAACAGAGTCCGTCAGTCCAGCAACAACTTATGGCACACGGCCTCCCTAATTCTCAATACGCACGGTGCTGGGTCAATGGTAGAAACGACAGACAACGAACTGGAACACTTAACAGATATTTATTTACAATAGGGAGGGAGACACAGAGCAGAGTTACCCGAATAAAGAAATGCAATTTACAATGTACAAGGCACTTAAACAGTTTCTACTTACAGACGGAGCCCACGGACACACACACACACACACACACACACACACACACACACACACCAAAGAAATGGACCCCGTCGGGTCTATATTTTGGCCTTTCAGCTCAGAGGGAAGGCGAGCTGAGGGCAAGAGCCTACACTTGCACCTGTCCGCCTCGTGCGTCTGGTCGAGCTTGTCCGGTGGTGGGACTCGAACCCACCACCACAATGCAGCACCAAGCACCAGGGACGAGGAAAGAGCGACGGACGCCAGCCAGCATGAAAGGCGGACGAGGCGAGAGATGATGAGGCGACCGGCGATAAAGCCCGAAAAAGCTTCCCCTTATCAGGCGACACCAGGCGAGGCAGACCCAGACCGCCAGACAGAACGCGCCGATCACTCAGCCTCTCTTGAGGTTTGAGGGATTTATTTTCTCGCCACTCGCCTCCTGATTGGACGGTTCCTCTTGCGATTCGCTGGCCGTCCCTCATTGGACAGCCCACGGTAGGGCGCAACTCCCACCTTTCTGGGGTGGAGTCGAGCTGAGACGATTGTAGCTCCACCTACCTCTTCACCTAAGGCCACGTGCGTAATGGCGACGGTGGAGCGAGGCGACGGTGCCGCTGTTGTTGTAGTTGATGTATAAATTCTAGCTATAAATAAACTCGTCGCGCACACAAAATTCCATTAGACAGAAGGAAGGATTCTAACTATAAACACATACTTATCGAGATAACTGAGCTACGGGGACTGCTGTCTGTTTGTGTGCAAATGGCTTCCAAATCCGTAACAATATGACTTCTCCCAGTGCCGGATTTACACTTGATGAGGCCCGAAGCTGTATAAAGCTTGGAGGCCCCTTGTTAAAAAAAAATTACACCGGAAGGTCTCACAAAATTGAAAACATAGATGCCTTTTAATCATTTAATAGCAAGGCATTTAAAGTGAAAAATACAAATTATTTTCAAATGAATGCATTTACTGATTACATATTTATCATTTGGTTTGCTTGATCTCCATCGTAGATTTCATATAGTATACCATGGAACAATACTTAAATGTAATTTAAAAAATAATTTTAACATACATTAAAATATATACAAAATGATGATAAAATAAACAAGTAATCAGGATCACTTTTATTAATAGGCAACCCCCAGGTTACTTTTGGAAACTCTGGAAGTACCACCGCTTGCGTTGGGAAGGCTTCATGGCGATTTTTCGTCATGATGGTTTCCCGCACCAAGGTAGCAGTTCTTCGGCCTCATTCACACATTTTTACATGTCTTCTCACATTTTTTGAGGCCCTAAGCTGTAGCTTGTTTAGCTCATGCCTAAATCCGGCACTGCTTCTCCCCTTCTTAATGTCTGTATCTAAAATTCCCAACCCTTTTGACCCCTTTTAAATGTCCTCACCTTCATAAATCTGTCTGTTCTTTAAAGTGTTTCGCTCGGCTTTTAGGGCTAGTTGGGTGGGAAAAAGTCGACCGCACCATCCCGACAAGCTCACGGCAAAAGAAAGTCGGGGTGAAAGATCATGGAAGAGTCACCTCTCCCCCAACCAGACCCGTCGACCAATGGTAAGAAAGAATAACAGGGGCGGAAGGTAATTTGGGGGGTGAGACAGATCCCCCATGAGCCTTACATAAATGGAGGTGGCACTTTTGGGGGGGAGCCAAAGATGGCTCCCCAGAATTTGGGAGGAGTCGGTCAGCCAGAATATTAGAGAGGATTTAAAATGAAAGAGAAGAAATTAAAAGAGAAATTAAAAGTGAAATAAAGGAGGTTAATACCATGCCGAAGTGCATTCATGGAGATGCGTGTGCCCCACAGATGCAGGAAAAATCCATGTAGATGAAGCCAGTGGAGAAGCACAATTGTGAGGCGGAGCCGGTGGCTACCAACACCAGATAAGGGGACACACAGGGAAATTGTGTGGTGGGGGGGGGGTGTGAGGAGAAAGAGGTCCAGTTAATGAAGGTCTGGATTAGGGATCTCCGTGGGGAGTGGAGAGAACCTGGGTGTGTGCTGTGTGAAAGCCTCGTGCGTGAGCTGCCCGAAGCTGTGTATGATGTCATGGCACAGGTCACTGTGGTGGAGACGAACAGCGGGTTTGTGAACTATGCTGTCTGGTGCATGGTGAGCTGCCGCACTGGGAAGTCGAAGCTGCACAGCCTGTGCATGCTGGCACTGGTGTGGAGGAGGGCAAACGTGTGAGTCGCGTGCCCGTTCGAAAGCGAGGGTGTGAGTGTGGAGCCTGTGTGCGACTCCCATAGCATGGATGAGGAGAAGGAAGGAGAACGTGCATGGAGATGTCACAATCAGAGATGGACTCTGTAGCAGAAGGCTTAGAGTGTCTTCCCCAGGGTATAGTGGGTATGGCTATGGCTCGGGGTGAGCTAAAGGAGTAAGCTGGGGTGCTGCAAGTGGAAGTATGTGTGCATACAGGACTCTGAAAATTAGTTAGAACTGGGTTAATGTGCTTACACATAACCACTGTAGAGTGGATAGAGAGTAAGAAGATAAATGTGTTTTGGAAATTCTAGGGTTATGAGAGATGCTTCCCCTTCTTACCATTTTTGATGTCTGCGGTCCCTGGAGATAAACAAAGTCGGGTAATTGGATTTTGTGAGAGGCCCATTGTTTCTCAACTTTTTATAGTAGGGTAGGCACTCCCCCAATCGGGCTACTCTGCAGCAAGCCACGTGAGGCCATGCCATCTCCACTTTAAAGTCTCGGCACATGCCTTGTCTCCTCCTGGAGATAACTTACTTTAATGGGATTAGTAGGCCCGAGTGGGATAGCTTAGCCGAGAGGGATTTAGAGGGGCAGGAGCCATAGTTATAAGATAGAGAAATTAGCAGGGCTGCCAGGGTAGTTAGGTTAGGGCCGAAACCGGCTGTCTCACCTAATGCTGCACGCTCCTGCCATCAACAACATCTGCTGCCGGCTCATTCCATCTTCCTGCCTTACCTGTTGCCTGTCCAGCCATGAAACCTACCTGCCAGTCTTTGCTTGCCAGCCATGCCATCTGTTGTGCCATTTTTGCCATAATGCCATGCCACACACCTGCCAGCCATGCTACCTATCAGCCAGCTATGCCACCTGCCAACAGCTTTGCCGCCTGCATTTTGCGTCATTCCTGTGGCCATAAAGGCCGTGAAGATACCTTGTGCCATTTTGTTGGGCCATAAAGGCATGGTGCGGTGTTGGAAGGATTTTTTTCCCCCATCAGCCCCTAGTTTATAATTCACTGTTTTGCTATTCACGGCTCTTCCAGGAATGTAACCCCCACAAATAGAGGGCTTTCTGTATAGATGTGTATATCAACTGCCATGCACTTCTAGCCAAGGAAGGCTGCATGCAGCAACCAGGAAAATCCACACAAGGTAAGCCCTTTCCTGTTTCAAACCCGTAGGACATACCTGAGAAACTCCAATGCTACATGCCCTCTCAGCAATATTTAAGATGGTTTTTTTCACGTAAAAATCGATTCCTTTATCTCTCT
>CM068960.1:45795371-45827662 GCA_035128595.1 Eptatretus atami | reverse complement strand
GAATATTAGAGAGGATTTAAAATTGAAAGAGAAGAAATTAAAAGAGAAATTAAAAGTGAAATAAAGGAGGTTAATAACCATGCCGAAGTGCATTCATGGGAGATGCGTGTGGCCCCACAGATGCAGGAAAAATCCATGTAGATGAAGCCAGTGGAGAAGCACAATTGTGAGGCGGAGCCGGTGGCTACCAACACCAGATAAGGGGACACACAGGGAAATTGTGTGGTGGGGGGAGGGGGTGTGAGGAGAAGAGGTCCAGTTAATGAAGGTCTGGATTAGGGACTCTCCGTGGGGGAGGTGAGAGAACCTGGGTGTGTGCTGTGTGAAAGCCTCGTGCGTGAGCTGCCCGAAGCTGTGTATGATGTCATGGCACAGGTCACTGTGGTGGAGACAGAACAGCGGGTTTGTGAACTATGCTGTCTGGTGCATGGTGAGCTGCCGCACTGGGAAGTCGAAGCTGCACAGCCTGTGCATGCTGGCACTGGTGTGGAGGAGGGCAAACGTGTGAGTCGGTGCCCGTTCGAAAGCGAGGGTGTGAGTGTGGAGCCTGTGTGCGACTCCCATAGCATGGATGAGGAGAAGGAAGGAGGAACGTGCATGGAGATGTCACAGTCAGAGATGGACTCTGTAGCAGAAGGCTTAGAGTGTCTTCCCCAGGGTATAGTGGGTATGGCTATGGCTCGGGGTGAGCTAAGGGATAAGCTGGGGGTGCTGCAAGTGGAAGTATGTGTGCATACAGGACTCTGAAAATTAGTTAGAACTGGGTTAATTGCTTACACATAACCACTGTAGAGTGGGATTAAGAGTAAAGAAGATAAATGTGTTTTGGAAATTCTAGGGTTATGAGAGATGCTTCCCCTTCTTACCATTTTTGATGTCTGCGGTCCCTGGAGATAAACAAAGTCGGGTAATTGGATTTTGTGAGGGCCCATTGTTTCTCAACTTGTTATAGTAGGGGTAGGCACTCCCCCAATCGGGCTACTCTGCTAGCAAGCCACGTGAGGCCATGCCATCTCCACTTTAAAGTCTCGGCACATGCCTTGGTCTCCTCCTGGGAGATAACTTACTTTAATGGGATTAGTAGGCCCGAGTGGGATAGCTTAGCCGAGAGGGATTTAGAGGGGCAGGAGCCATAGTTATAAGATAGAGAAATTAGCAGGGCTGCCAGGGTAGTTAGGTTAGGGCCGAAACCGGCTGTCTCACCTAATGCTGCACGCTCCTGCCATCAACAACATCTGCTGCCGGCTCATTCCATCTTCCTGCCTTACCTGTTTTGCCTGTCCAGCCATGAAACCTACCTGCCAGTCTTTGCTTGCCAGCCATGCCATCTGTTGTGCCATTTTTGCCATAATGCCATGCCACACACCTGCCAGCCATGCTACCTATCAGCCAGCTATGCCACCTGCCAACAGCTTTGCCGCCTGCATTTTGCGTCATTCCTGTGGGCCATAAAGGCCGTGAAGATACCTTGTGCCATTTTGTTGGGCCATAAAGGCATGGTGCGGTGTTGGAAGGATTTTTTTCCCCCATCAGCCCCTAGTTTTAGTATTCACTGTTTTGCTATTCACGGCTCTTCCAGGAATGTAACCCCCACAAATATAGAGGGCTTTCTGTATAGATGTGTATATCAACTGCCATGCACTTCTAGCCAAGGAAGGCTGCATGCAGCAACCAGGAAAATCCACACAAGGTAAGCCCTTTCCTGTTTCAAACCCGTAGGACATACCTGAGAACTCCAATGCTACATGCCCTCTCAGCAATATTTTAAGATGGTTTTTTTTCACGTAAAAATCGATCTTTTCTTTCTTCAGACTACGTATCCACGGAAAAGACAAAATAAATCAGAAACTGCATTTTTAAAGCGTAAAGGGCGACTTCTTAAGAGAGAGGAGCAAAAAGAAGCACGATGAAGAAGAAATCGAGATAATGGGGCAATAAGAAGAGCAAGTTTGTCTCTGATGGATTAAAATATATACAGAGCACAAAACAGAGAAGCTCAGCAGAGATTTGTTGGTCAACAAACACAAAATAGTCTCCAGCATGAGAGAAGGTGAAATTCAGCTCTGCATTGACAGCTAGCTGTCTGGTGGGCCTCCGGTATGTAGATATACATTTGATCAGGGTCCAAATGGACTGCCAGATGTGCTGTTTGAACACATCTGAAATGGATAAAGAGAAGGCAGTTCAGTGGATTGGAATTCTTGTGATTTAAATCCAATACACTTCCCCCCGAAAGTGCTACATTATGTTGCAGTACCAGACAGCACTTTGATATTATTACCTCCACCAGGGAAGGTGAAGGAGGTTATGTTTTCACCTCTTTCTGTGTGTTTGTTTGAATGCAGGATATCTCAAAAAGTTGTGGATGGATCGGGCTGAAATTTTGTGGACAGGTTTGGTGTGTGACAAGGACGAAGTGATTAGATTTTGGTGAAGATCCGGATCCCGATCTGACTACTAGAATTTTTTAAGTGATTCGTCACCATTGAGAGATCGGGCTAAATATGATATATAGCATGATATCTTAAAAAGTTGTGGACGGATTTGGCCGAAACTTGATGGACAGGTTGGGTGTGCCACAAGGAAGAAGTGTTTCGATTTTGGTGAAGATCTGGATCCGGATTCGACAACTAGAATTTTAAAAATGATTCTTCACCATTTAGAGATAGGGCTAATATGATATATAGCACAATATCTCATCGGGTGAAACTTGGTGGACAGGTTGGGTGTGTCGCAAGAAAGAATTGATTAGATTTTTGTGAAGAACCGAATCCGGATCTGGATCCAATGATTATTCAATTTTTTAAGTGATTCTTCAACATTGAGATATAGGGCGAAACCGATATAGTGACTGTATAGCATGATATTTCAAAAATGTATTGGGCCCGATATGTTCTCATGGATCAGGCATTACGTGGTGGAGGTATGCGCTCTACAGAGTGCCCTTCTAGTTATTAAAAAGTTAGTTTGCGGTTAGCGCCTCTTCTTCTTTAATAGCCACAATTATTCCCATGTTCTTGTGGGATTGGCCAGAGGAAGCTTAGCCCAAGTCTTTCACGAACCAGCTGGCTAGGCCTGACGATCGACTAAGGTTCAGACAGGAATTTGTAATTTGGTCATGGTGTCGGTGATAGCTCACCTACTCTTTGCGAAAGACATTGTGAGATCTCTAACATCCATCAACTAATGCCAGTAGACAGAATGCATGTTTAAAGTTCATTTGAGGGATGGCACACACCTTGATGAATCGCCCTGCCTGTGAAACACCGGGATGACAGTTTATAGCTGGGCCGAGATTCAAACCCAGGCGAGACAGCTTGGAGGCAAGTGTACGTATCTGTGCAGTATGCTGCCAGCTCCTGTGGTTGGCTCATGTTAAATACATTTGTTATTATTATATGCAGAACATGATGCTCGTTGGAAGATATGGGGAACAAAGATGACAACGTGAAAGAAAACAGACAGAAAAAGGAAAAACAGCCAAATATCACCAAAAATAATAATATAAAGCCACAGACAGACAGAAAAGAGAATGGTGCGTAAAAATAGAAAGGATAATGGGACCAACAAGAAATGGCAATGGCTGGCGTTTATAAGGCCTGAAGGGAAGGGAACTAAAGAACAGACTGAAAAGGTAATTCTACAGAGAGAAAGGGATAGTTTAGGGAGGATAGTATGCATGCAGCTTATGGCTTGTATCACGAAGACGAACATCACGAAGTATGATGTTGTGCTGATTCCATTGCACTGTGGTAACCAATGTGGCGTCTTGAGAGCCATGAGCAGAGCTAATCATTTTTACTTTATCATGGAGCTGTGGGTGATATGATTGTAGAACAATATGTATGCATAACAAGCCATTGCAAGCCTGTTCCCTCGGACTGAATCGAGTTCCTCATCGTACCGGCTTGTTTTTGGTGATAGCCGGCTTTAACTATTGTGGCCCTTCATTTCTTTGTATACACATTCCATCCTTCACATTCTATCCTGACATTGCTTATGAGAACATGCAAGCCCTTGTGGATATTAGCTTTTCTTAAATGTGAACACCTTTTCATTCTTGAAACTCGAAGCCAGTTCAGCCTGTGCCTTCTCTTCTGCCTAAAACACCAGCAACTCTTCACTCTCAAAAGAGCACAAAGACGGGGCATTCACTACATCCGCAATTGTCTTCCTCAGCTTTAGAGGGCTGGGAGCACGATGCCAGAGGACTGGGAACGTAATGATGCTACTGTTCCAATGAAATGTGCCACTTGAGGGGATCACACTGTAAAGCGTCCTGCTAGGGACACTTCAAGGTCTTGAGTGAAGGTGGGGCTTTATTGAAAAATATGGGATTTACATGGAGAAGCGGGTGTTTAAGCAGTTTCGGAATAAGAACAGTTTTTGGAGTGCAAACGTGACGATAGATTTGCAGGGGGTAATGATCAATGAGATACCTCATGAACACACATGACCTGGTAGATTTCAGGAGGGGCAAAGGCCCAAGAGCACAGGAGGGGAAAGACTGGAAAAAATGATGGAGGATGAAATGATGTTTTCATCTGCTCAGTTGCATTACAAAAAACATGACATCTTGTAGAATTGCACTCTGCCTGGCCAAATGACATTTCTGCCATAGGTTGATGTAAGATTGCCTACATTTAAGGATCTCACTGATATACTCATTCAGTGGTATTGGGTGTAGAGTATACTGTAATCAATTTTTTTTTTTAATGCATACAATGAGATACAGCTGGACGTTTCAGTGACAATGTGAGTGCCTATGTGTTGTGCGGTTCTGCATTTGATCTCCGGCAGAATTAAGAAAGAAAATCTAAACCCAACACTGCCATTATGTTGTGATGCAAGAAGGGGTGCTGTATAATGGAGCGTCTTGTCCTCTTGCTCCTCAAGCCTTCTCACCTCTTTGCCAAATCCCTTCTCTCCCAGGTCTCACATATTCTACCAGAAACCTTTCCCTTGTTGCCCTATCCAAGTCTAAGCTTAACACTCATGACCATTCATTCATCCCTTCTTCTCTCACCCGTGAAACCATCTTCTTGAGTCTGTTCTCACATGCCTGCTGCCCACTGCCATCGTTTGGTCTCTCTCTTCTCAACCTCCGAGCTTTATTACACACAGTGAGACCATGTCATCCTTTCATCTGTAATTATTCTCTTTGTGCTTTGGTGCATTCATGTGTACTTGTCCACCTGTTTCTCAATTCACCAAATTGTCTGTTTATCCTGTTATTTTCATAGTTCTGCTCTTCCATCAACTTTGACAAATGTAGAAAGAAAAGGTATGGCACCCCATCTGTATTAATTTGGCCATAAAAGAGCCCTATGTATTATTTAAGAGTGGAGGCCTTTAAGGCAAAACTATGGTGATACCGATGCTGCATACCCATGTTAATGTAAGATGGGATGTGCATTTTAAGTCCATGTAGATAGTTATTTGTCAAAATAAGTTAAGCAAATTGATAAACAAGAAAAAGAGCAATCAGATATTACAGACCCTCACCAGGACTTGTTTTGTGTGATGTTTGTGTAGTTTTGTGTTGTGTATTTTGTGTGGTGTTTGTGTACTGGTGTTACCCAGATTCAAAAAATTAAATAATTCTGGCTGCTAGATCATGTGTCCGATGAGGTTGAAATTTAAAACATATATTCCCTATCATGACTAGATCATAATTGTGATGGTTGACTTCAATTGATGAAGCAGTTCAAGATAAATATTTTTTTAAAGATTTCCACTCACTCCAATATGGCTACCAGACCATGTGACATCAATTATTCGTGAATACCCTGGTATCCCCAAGGCCTGTGGAACATTTGTGTGAAGTTTCCCTTTGATCTGTCCAGCCGTTCTGGTGAAGAAGATTATTTTTTATAGGTTTTAAGGTAAATCCAATATGGCTGCCAAACCATGTGACCTTTGACATAATATTTGTGAACATTTTGTTCCTCATGGATAGGCGGTCATACGTGTAAAGTTTCGCCTCGATCTGTTCAGCCATTTCAGAGATTTTTGAAGGCTTTAAAAAAAACAAAAAAAACAATATAGCTGCCAAATCACGTGACCGATGACGTCATCAATTTTTTTTTCCTGTGAACCTCAAATTTTCAGACTGATCAGATGTAGCATTCTACATATGCAATTATGACGTCATATCGAAGACACATATGTCATAAAATAAATCTCACTCATTCCCGATAAGGAATACTTGCCCTGTGCCAAGTTTCAATTTTTTCCTTGGTGCGGTTTCTGAGATACAGAGGTCCAAAGTTTTTCCATTTTTCCAACATGGCTGCCACACCACGTGACTCATGACGTAATAACTATGATTAAAACATTCTACACGAGTAGTCGCACCAATGGTGAAAATTTGGTCTCAATCCGACAAGCGGTTGCGGAGAAAATCACTAAAGTTCTGTGCGGACAAACAAACGGACCCAAATGCAATACCCTCTACTCTGAGGAGGGTAATAAGAGCAATGGGATGAAAGTACAACACAAGCTTGATAGGCCAAAATGTCCTCTTCCTGTGGATAAATAATATGCTACGAGCATATACCCGTGCTCCGCACGGAGTTGAGTGGGTGGCAAAAGGTGGATGAGGCATAATAGTTTGATGTTTGGAAGCTAGGAGGTTGTCATTAGGGATGTGATGCACTATGGTTACCTGTCCTTGGTTTTCTAAAGGACCTCCCTGTAGATGACATTTGGGTGAGTGTCTTGTTGCTGAATAGTCCTTGTGAGGAATTATTGTCCACTTTGATAAATATAGGAGTAACCTCTTGCACATGAAAATGCAACATATAGTTGGCCATGGGAGAACACGGGGCTGGGAGGTATATTCTGAGTTTGTCAATGTTTAGCCCTGGGATTTGTTTATGGTCATCGAGTATGCGAGTCTGACTGGAAATTGCATCCTCTGCAGTGTGACTGTAAGGTTGGCGTCTGATGGGGCAAGTTTAACATGATATAGGCCTAGCCCTAGAATGAACAGGAGCAGTGAAGGGTGACCGAGAATCAGAATGCAAATTTCAATGAACGGCACTTTTTGGCGCACATCTGACAATCAAACACGCTTGGATGCTTTAATTTGAAGACCACAACGCAAGACACAACGCAGGTAACGATGGCGGTTGATAGACAATTAATGAATGAACGGCAGTTGTTTGGGTGCATCCGACAATCGAACACCTCTTTAATATGAACAGTGAACACCAGCATTCAAGGTACAGAATCTATTGTCGGACACCGCGCTTTCGAAGAACAAGAAAAGAAGAGAATCTGGAATGAGGGATGACCTCATACCCGTTCCCTGGTTCCCCCTACCTTCAGATTAATAGCCTTTGATGTTATCTGGACGTAGGCCTATTGCAACTTATTTTCATGTGTTTTTAATATGCAAGTTGGATTTCAGACACAAATTGACAGTCTAAGAGGGCGTGTTCAGTCGGGAAGTACGTTGGATTTCAGACACAATTGACAGTCTAAGATGGCGTGTTCAGTCCGGGAAAGAGCCAATGGGGTACATCATGTTGGCAGAGCTCTGGCGCTCATCGTTCCCTCCTTCCACACTGATTTTTAAAAATGACAACCATTGTTGATGTTCTGAGCTATACTATTTATTATCAGTTGTGTTTATGTTCAGTGTTTGATGCAATGAGTACTCCTTACTCTAGTTCATATTTTTTGGATAGACGGCAGCACTTATCGACAGCAGTTCAGCGATGGCGACCGAACGGGAATAAATGCGGCGTCGATGGGTTGAAAATCTTGTTGAAGCCACGTTGTCATCCAATTCAGGCTTAGAAATTTAGTGCATCGTCTTTGTCACATTAAGAAACCCCAGTATATGGGAAATGAGCACATTCCTGCCAGCGGTTTCGGAGAGAAACGTCAAAATACGCGCAGACGTTAACAGAAATAATTTTTTTTAAATAAATCTTTACTTTAAATACAATGTTTCTTGTTACATTTTTGTGTCAAATTCACCTCTGAGGTAGTCAGCATGTGCAGAAGAGGGTTTTACATTGCAGACGCTGTTTTCGAGGAGTGGCATTACGCCTCTCGGTGGTGACGGTCTGTCGACGACAGACGTAATGACGTCAGCGAATGACCGATGATGTCATGACGGAATTACGCCTCTCAGCGGTGATGTCACACGTCGCCATGCAAACGAATGAACAAATTAGAAAATCGCCCAAAATTCCAAACCTGTCCGTCTGGCGCGATCTCACATAGCCCATGCTGTTCATTAGACCACAGAGCACCCGCATGCCGAAGGTGGCGACCATAACGTGCCGGCAGTTTTGGAGGAGATACATCAAATTACATGCAGACGTTAACAGAAATAATATATAGATACCCAAACTCAACCAAATCCTTCCCAATTCATGGACCAGTGTCTCTTTGTGTGTTATGTGTTTGTTTGTTGCGCTACTCCTCCTTCAGTTCTGGGCTGATTACATCCAGACTTGCTACATGGGATCAGCATGACCCCAATTAATGCATAGGGTTTTTTCTTTTAATCTTTGCTGGTGGTCTTGGTGGGAAAGGGGGAGAGGACACAAATTCTCGATGTAAATGTGTATCGTGTAGCACCTCCTTCAGGTCGGAGAGGGAGGGGCAGGAGGGGCAAAGTCCCACCCTTTGCAGGCACAAGTCCCACCCTTTGCAGTACAGTATTCCTTTCACCACGTTTAAGAATACTGTGAGGAATTTTGAATTATAAGCAGAACGTATGTTTTTGCTTCGTGCACCTAACCCAGGGTATTTTTATTTTTGGGCACGATCGAGGCAGCTGTCAGTTGCCTATACACCACCCAAATAAAGGTGTGTCAGAAGAATGTGTTGCATGCTTGGAACAAGATTGCCCATGGGGTGAGTACTCTGCTAGCACTGTATAAGTAAATTCCTCATATTGTTGCAGACCGGGCGTCGGCGACGAGCACGACTGACAGGTGGAGCAGTAGAGTCGGCTCCGCCGATCACCCGGAATTTAGATCGTACTTCTTCGGAAAACTCTGAAGAGTACGGGTCCCTTATCGGACCGTGAAGCGTCAATATTTCTACCACGTGGTACAGGGTTATTTGCCAATTTTCAAAATACCTAGATAACCACGTGGCGATTTACCGAGTCTCCACTCCTTCGATGGCACCCGTACGCAACGAGCCGCTAGCGTACTCGAACCGTGTGCGACCCGAGCGGATGGTCACCGAGATCCGTCGGTCCCAAATGTCCCCTTACGGCGGCACAACGGCCTTGCTAATTTTCTAACACGCAGCACGCTAAGCCAATGTAAAAAATGTAAAAGAATAACCCTAACTGTCAAAGTAACTCCACAGCGCATGAACATTTAATTACCCATGAGACAAGGGACGGGAAGTTATCTATCCACATTCACTTATCGATATAACTGAGCTATAGGACCTGAATGTTGTGTGCTCATGGCTTCCAGATTCGCAACAATATTACTCGAAGAAGTTTAACACAAAGTTTCAAACAAAAAATCGTTATCCTGCACAGCACATTTCCAATGCCCCAAGAACTTCCTGAAAGGTCAGAGTTTGGGCACCAAGTACAAATAACTTCGTTATTCCGCTTCCCTACTAATGACATCACAATGAGTCAGAGATTATGCAAAAGGGTGGGGGAATAATGGAGGTTAATCGGCATGATAGATTTCATCAAGAGTTTCAATTACGTTCTGACCTTGGTTCCCTTACTCCATGGCAAGATTGGCCTTTTGGCGACTATTAGCCTTCTGAAGAAACCTGGAACAAAGTTGTCCTACCCATTGCAAATATTAAAAATCCAATTATACTCGTTTTGAAGAGTAAAGCAATGTGACCATTAAATTACACCTGCCGTTATAACTCTTGCTGCTTGTAGGGAAACACAAACGCTGCATTACATTTTAACATAATGGCCTTGGTTTCAGCTTGAGCGACTTTCTGAAACAATAGCCTCTGACAAAGCACAAAAAAAAATTGTGTAAACACACACATATGGTCAGGAAGCAAATACTTAAATAAGCATAAAACAGC
This sequence comes from Eptatretus atami, assembly GCA_035128595.1. NCBI lineage: Eukaryota > Metazoa > Chordata > Myxini > Myxiniformes > Myxinidae > Eptatretus > Eptatretus atami. The sequence continues at coordinate 45,817,618 of CM068960.1, read as the reverse complement.
CGAGAAAGTTTATGGCTTTTTTGACATGAAACTTAAAGGTGGGACATAGTTTGCAGAAAGGAAAATTCTGATGAGTGTTGAAAGGCACAGACATAGTTTTAAAGATCATTGTCTCAGGAAGAATTTTATATTTGGCATTATTACATTCATGTATGCAAATCAAACACATGCTCAGATAAGCCTGGTAATGAGACTGTATGCAGCATACCATAATGTGGTGCGCAATTCAATCCTAATCTCGCAGGATGCAGTAACTACGGAGGAAAGTTAGAAAATGCATTTGATTATTAATGTTTATGATGATAATATGGCTTTTTTGATGGGTTTGGCTCGTTAAACTGAGTGACGTTATTATTACAAAGATATTGCACTGTATTATTAAGTTCAGAGGAAACATGTTTGACATTTTACATTCTGAAAATAAGTGCACATTAATTTTCGTAATTGTCAAAGTACAATGGCAGCACCATCCAAATTTGTCACGGGAGGTTCTTGGATCACATGGTTGGCTTACTGACTTATTCGGCCAAGGTATCATGCACGAATTCAATTGGGTTTTAGTCTGGGAACCGTGCTGAAGATTTTGAGCATTTAAAAAAATTCTCAAACCAATTCCAAAAAGACAGCAGGATTATGTCGTGCTGATAGCTGGTGTACAGGCCCTCGTCAAAGCCTGTTTTGGTGATTGCATCGGAATATATATTTAATGTTGCTCGGCATCCAAGGTATCCGAAACCTCTTATCCGAAACGGATTTGTCCATGGTCGACAAATGTAGTTCACGTTACAGCAAACTGATCTCTCTTCCTCTCCTTCTCTGACATGTGATACATGAGAGGTAGTCAAAAAGATATTAATGAGACACTCAGACAATCGTCCAAAAAACGTCAAAGGATATATTTTAGTTCACCTCAAACGTAGTTACAGGGAGCTTGTGGGATGGTGGTCATCAGTCCGTCCGTCCATAAACACTTGCAACTTCAATGAAACTACACAAACAATTCCAATGAAACTTGACCACAACTTTCATCACCCATGATGTACTAAAGTTTGTTCATGACTTAAAAAAAAATTGGGGTTGAAGGGGGATTATGGGGGGTTGCCCCCCAAAATATGTATTTCCTTTCTTCTCTGAAACTACCCACACAATTTCGATGAAATTGGACTACAACCTTCATCACCAGTGAGGTACCAAAGTTTTGTCACACCATTAAAACAATCTGGGTCTAAGTGGGTCTATGGGGGTTGCCCCCCAAAATAGGTACGTGCTTTCTTCTCCGAAACCACACACAAAATTTCCATTAAACATGACTACAACCTTCATCGCCCATGATGTACCACAGCTTGATCACAACATTAAAAAAATTGTGGTCTCCGGCGGAGGTGAAGGAGGGGGGGGTTGAGGGGCCGGAGGCGGGAGTGGGGTTGCCCTCTAAGATATGTCGTTGCTTTCTTCTCTGAAACCACACACAAAATTTCCATGAAACTGGACCACAACATTCATCACCCATGATTTACCAAAGTTTGTTCAGGAAAACAGTCAGGAGGTGCATCTGAGATATATATGCGGCCGGGCCGCGCAGGGGGTCGGGGCCAATCAGAGCATCCCGTGCACATATCAGGAGGCAATCTATCCGACGCACTAACAGCGCTTTGGGTGGCCCCCCGCCCTTGAGCGCAGGAGCCTATGAAGCGTCCGAAGCTCACCCACTCCCCCCCCCCGTCACCTCACTCCCCCCCGCCTCTCCCGTAAGACTACCATACATCACCGCAGCGCCTCCTACTGAAACCGGGTGTGGACGCCATCAGCTCAAAGGAAGACAACTCCAACACTGAGTGCTACCCATTCTAATTATCAGCACCCTATTCAGACTCTGCCACCGCCTGCTCAAGCTGGACTTCGACTCCGTCTTCTGTCCTCATCACTTCGACTCCGCTCTCCTCTTCCCGCCCACACGCGCGCTGACTTCCACCCTCCCAACTCAAGCCCCTCCTTCATGCCCACGGTCTCGACGTGAGCTGCCCGAAGCAAGAGACGACGTGCCAGCTATCAGGGGGGTACCGCAACACGGAACATTCCCCCCAAATGTATTGGTGGCGCGTTCGGGCAATCAATTATACAAAGGTACAGAGAGACCGTAGCCTCCACTCCTCTCCTGTCTTGCTGCAATACCTCCACTTCATCGGGTTTTCTGTGTCTGTGTGTGTGCGTGTCCTGGCGCCTGTCTATATAAGTAAGCCTGCAGAAGATTTATTATTTTCGGGTTAGATCTGCTCTGCGTCCACTTTCACAAGTTTCTTGTTTCTTGTCGCACCACACCTTTCTCCCCTATCTCTGCACAACACACCCCAATAAATCTATTGATTGTACCACATACATTTCCTCATCCATTGTTAATAAATTACGATTAGGAATGTTCCCTGCTCTTTTTGTCTTTTCTTGCATTGATCCAGCATGGTCCGAATCGTAGTTTAGCCGGGACTTTATTCCCAAAATCCGTTCCTTTTAGCCGGTACGTCCTTGGCATGTCGCTCGATGCATCCGCTCCGGAAAAGTGATCCGGTCCGGTAGAGTGATCCGGTTCGGACAAGGCGTACCGAGGGCATGTTCCCGGTAATTAAATCACGTGATTAATGAGGTAACCCAGTTAACCATAGACGGGAGGACCCCAGGTCACACGGTTGAGTTATTGGCATCCAGGGTCGGTTAAGTAACCCGCCGCGTCACAGAATTATCGTGTGCGACGGCCTACAATTCCGGGGACTCTGGTGGGAGCCGAGATAGCTTCCTCCCCCAGTGGTCTTCTCACCCGACCCCAACAATATATGTATATATATATATATATATATATATATATATATATATATATATATATATATATATATAATAATACAAATTGCAGTCAATTTTAAATGACTGCAATTTACTCCTGAACACACACATAATATACTCAATGAGAAAATATTTTTCTTACCACTAGATGGACGTCTTTAATGAAAAATTAAAAAAAACCCTAGCATTTCTTGGGCTATTGTGAGTATCTTGTTTGTCGACCTCATGTATGTACAAGATCCCCCATGAGCCTTCATCGCAATCATAATCATCATCAATGCACCATACTCTTCACATAGTATCGGTGCTGCCGTAGCGTTCTCTTGGCAATGGACTCTTCTTAAAAGACACTAGGATCTTTACCATAAATCAACGACCAATGCTGGCAAACTAGTCTTACATCTTAACATCCATCCCAGGATCAGCACATTGATGCATCACCCTGCATGTGAAACACAAGGGTGACAGTAAAGTATATAGCTGGGTCAAGGTTCAAACCCAGGCTAGATAGCACGCTCCAAGGTGAGTGCACATACCTCGAGGCTATCCTGTGAGACCCCATGAGCCTTGCGTCATTGCAATAAATGTCCTTAATCGGGCGGTGATCTCTAGAATTGTACAATAAGATATACAGTTGTTATAAAACACATGCTGATATGTGGTGTGGGAAAAACAAATGCACATGTGTGTTGGAAGGTTCATTACGTTTGTGAGTGCTGTTCCAATAGTTTTCGTCATAATATTGCTGTTCATTTCATCGCGAGTGACAAGCCAGTACAGATGCAGAAGCATATATAAATTCAGCTTTGCTTGCTTGAGTCACACAAAGTAGCATGTAATTCTGCAGAAGGAGTGAGCATGTGATGAGGGGTATTCAATCATTTCTACAAACAAGCTACTCACAGTAATTCAAGACACACCAACGTTTTTATTTGTTTTTCAATATAATGTGCCTTGACTTCGAAGCAATCACTCCATTTGTCCTTCAGACTGTCGATAAAGGTAAAATAGTTTTCAGATTGCTCCTTCAGACATGTTTCAGTTACTTCAGTCAGTTCCTCATTGACAGATCAGCGGCTTTGTCGGTGTGACTTCAAATATCAAAAACAAAAGTCATCGAAGACCATGTCTGTACTTGTGTGGGTTGGGGGGAGGGTGGGGGCAATGATCCAGTTGCTTAAAGCCAGTCACAAATGGCCTTGTGCACAAGCATGCTGTCTTGCAGGAGGAGCACACCGTTGGTGAAAGGTGAAAAATTTATTGGGTGTTGGTGATCGTTTGTTTTTCCATTACATGGAGTCTAATCTGGTTTCAGGATTTCAGTGATGAAGCCACGGAACGACCTCCCAGATGAAATAAAGTCAGCTGGATCTGCATTGTGAACTTTGTGATGAACACAGTCATCTGTTGCTGTCAATCATGATTGCTGAGGTTTTGGGAATCAATATTGCTGAAACCTTGGATATGCCCAGGTGTTCGCCGATGACGGTGAAAACACTGCTTCGAGAAATTCCAAGTTCTGTGGATGTATCGGCAACTTCAATATGATGATCCTCCATGATCAATACCTTGACCTGGGTGACTGTTTGTGCATCATTCACATCCCCTGGTCGTCCTGACGTGGCATCACCTTTTGGGGATTAATGTCCAACCTTGAAATAAGCTGCACATTTGGCTACTGGAGAATGTAATGGCATGACGTCACCATACATGGCAACTAGGCATGCGGATTTCTTTGGAGCTGGAAACTTGAACCAGTACTCAGGCCACATACTTTATGCACGTCTATGCCTCCAGAACAAAAGAGGCAACCAGGCACCAGCAGCCAAGATTGTTAATCAAATCCAGTGATAGAGGTATTTACTGGACTGAGGAGTGTTCAATATTTTTCACTGACAAAATGTGCATCTTGTGAAACATATTTTGATTGAACTACATTTGCAGCAATGCCATTTTATTTTCAAGAGCTGCACCTCTTCTTTACCTTTTACTATTGAATCACCTCCAGCAGTGGTATCCTTGATAAAAACAACCCGCAACAGTGGCACATTAAATCCCCTGTATGATGATATCGTGCTATATATCGCCCCTTTTTGTATAAATATTCAAGGCTCGTGGAAGAGCTGAAACACTGAACAGATCAGGACACAATAGAACAAAAGGAACAGTCAAGAGAGGGACAAAATAGAGGAAGAGTTGGACAAACAATGGGTGTGGAGAGAAATGGGTGTCGGGGTGGGGGGGAGCTGTAGGAAAGGATGCATTTGGTGGACAGAATGAATACAGAAGAAAACTCAGGAAAGAAAAAGTGGAAATTTGAAAGGAGGTGGGCTTCGGTGTGGGATGGGGGAGGGTTAACGAGAGTGGAAAAGATCATGGTTTTGGATTGGGGATAATCTGTGATGGTGTTGAACAGCTGACTTGAAGACCTGGAGGGAAGAATGAGATTGAAGAGAATGTGGAAGTTGGTTCCACAGGTGGGGAAAAAAGATGAACGAATGAGTGGAGGTGGGCAGTGATCCTGGATTTTGCGAGTTTTACCAGAAAGGGGTTGATTGTAGACTAAGTGCACCCTGCAAAAACCTGGGAAGACAAAGCATGGAAAGAACAGAGTGCAAGACCAGAAAGGAGGCGGTAGAAGGCAGAGAGACCACTGACCTGTGTGATGGGAAAATGATAGGCCCATAAATTCCACAGTGTCAAGTTGAGCAATGTGTGAGACAGGGGAGCCAGCCCAGAGGGGAGAGTAGTACTTCACCAAGCGGTGGATGAAGGCCTTGTACAGTGGATGGATAGGTGTTCTGGTGTGCCAAGGAAGGACTTACTACGATGGAGGATGCCCAGTCGGTGACTGGCTTTGGAAGCCAACTTTGAAATGTGGTTTGCCCAAGAAAGATCATGGCTGATAGCGTGACCAAAGAGTTTGAATGACTGAACTTCCTGAAAAGGATTGTTGAGAAAGTAGATAGGAAGGTTTGCCAGATGGTCCTTTCGGAGAGAACATCCATGAGATTGTCTGTTTGGGTTTGGCCTCTGTCATATGCCACATAATCCCCATACATATTCCTCTTCATACATAATCATACAGAACCATGTGTCCAAAGCATGATGCTGACAAAATTGTGCCCAGCTGATGATCCATGTGGTTGGGAAACCATTCATTTGCTTACAGGTTAAGGTTCTTACCTTAGGTAAGGGAACTATGTTTTGAGGTTAACATCATTTCAGCAATCCTTTAAATTATATTATATTTCAGGAATAGCTGATACTGTTGATTGTACAATAAGCCTGGTGTTGGCTTAGCGGTTAGGGTGGCTGACTTGGGATCCTCGGGTCCTGAGTTTGAGCCCTGTTGGCTGCTGAATTAATACCAGGTGGGGTTGACTCAGCCTGTCATCCTTCTGAAGTTAGCAAAATGAGTACCAGTGTACTGGTAATAGGGACAATGCATCAGTGGCACAGCCGCGTCCAAACCAATGATGCAACCAGCAGCCACTTGAGAGATATTGCACAACACTGTAGAAGTGTGTGTGTGTGTGTGTGTGTGTGTGTGTGTGTGTGTGTGTGTGTGTGTGTGTGTGTGTGTGTGTGTGTGTGTGTGTGTGTGTGTGATGAGACGAGATCCAATTGTTAAGAGAAATCTAAAGTATTGGAACATTTATGGGATGGGAACATAAATATGGAGGTGTAAAAGAACAATTCCCTGTCACTTTGAGCCATAAATTTTGCACATTGTGTTTGGGTGATGCACTGCAATTACATACTTGGTGAGTGGGGTGGAGACGTGGAATGTTGGGTTGGAAGGAAAGAGAAGAGGTGGTTGACAATGTATATCTAAATGGTGCAAAATAATGGCAGCAAGGAAGGGAGCTTCTGCATGCAGTTTGATAATGAGAGCAACGTATCCACTCACCACCATAGAGTCCACACAATGGTGTGCATTGTGATGCGGGCGGGTAGCGTTCCCATCGTCTAATTGGGAAAGTGGTGGTACATGCAGCTCGGAAAAACAATGCCCCCTACCGGGAAACGTGTCCACGATCTCGTGCCTCGTGGAGAGCTCGTGCTGTAATTAGCTCCTGCGGGATGTTCACCTTCCGTGCCTCCCTTTTCGAGACACCCTCGCTCACCTGAACCGTTTATTCTCTCCTCGCGTCGATATACTTTGCCGTCCGCTTCAAGTGCAGACATTTATGCCACTACCATGGGATTCGTTTCAGACAACGCAATTGCAATTTTGATGATGCAAGCAACCATCGCCTCTGCCACGACCGGGAGCATGACGTCACAATGTGGACGACTTCGTGATGGGAAGACCTGAGACTGTGACAGAGAGTGAAAATGTGAACTCGAAAAATACCGCAGACGCAACGTTCAACCAAAACCCACGTCTCCTGGCTCCTCTCGGCTCCCGGCTCCTCTCGGCTCCCGGCTCCTGGCTCCTCTCGGCTCCTGGCTCCTCTCGTACAAGCCTTGAAATGCGTGTATCTACTTGAAGGATACATTGGACATTTACTCCCAATTTAATTCCATTTTGAATAAAAATAAATGCACTCAAGGAAATATGCAAACGGGAAGTTCCAGCAATTTTTGTCGTGATTATTATGAAATTATATATTTGACATTTCCGAATTATAGAAAATTGGTTCAATTCACATGGAAATAGCCATTGTACTACGTACGGCGGTGGTTAGTGACGTCATCAGGTCAACAAGACCGTTGATGGGAGGACGGTATTTATTTCTGATCTGGAGTGTGACGGACCGCCGGATGTTCATCCGTATCAAGGTTTCCTTCACCCGTCCATTGAAAACGGTTGTTTTAACAGATTTTTCACTTTTGGTGCTGAATTTTGACGTCATCTCCACCAAGGAAACTTGAACTAAAGGGAAGTTTCCTGTTAACGAACAAGCAGGTTGTTCTGGAAGAAATTTTAAAAGGATTTTATTAGGTGTCCACGAGTCCGCGAGTGTGTAAAATAAGCGGCAGGAGGTGACAATTCCCCTTTTATAATCATCTTCACGCTTCAAAAATAAGGTGAGTTCGTGTGAATGCCATTCCAGTGTGGTGGTAAATGGGTTGAAGGGGGGGGGGGAGGAGGGGAAGTGTTGGTGAAAGGGGTGGGGGGAGAGGTAGGTGAAGTGAAGTGGGGTTGTAAAAGGGTGGAGGGGGACGGGGTAGTGAAAGCATGGGGAGGGTAGGAGTGGTGAAGGAAGGGCTGGTGGAAGTGATAAGGTGGGAAAAGGAGGGGAGGGTTGTAGAGTGGGGAAACGGGGGTGGGGTGGGGTATGGAGGAACCAAAGGAGGGGTAGGAGTGGTATAGGAAGCGAAGGGTGGTAGAAGAAGTAAATTAGAATGTAAGTGAGAAAAAAGGGGGGAGGTGGTAGAAGTAGTAAATTGTGATGGTGATGTGGGTGATGAAAGGGGGTGGGGGGAGAAGTAGTAAAAGGAGGAGGGGGTGGAAGAGGTGGTGATGAAAGGGGTAGTGGTAGAAGTAGTAAAAGGAGGGGGGTGGAGAGGTGGTGAACATTAGGGGTAGAGGTAGTTCGTATAAATCGTCATTTTGTACAAACCACTAGAGCACCAAGGATGAGATTCCGGCCCAGTGGTTAATATCACGGACCGGTGACGGCGATGAGGGTTTCATGGATCTGGGGGGTTGGACCCTCAGACCGAACGAGAAAAGACCAAATAAGAGTTCTTGCTCCGTCAGACGAAGTACACGGTAGAAATAGGTTTATATAACTGTATAAGAACACGATCCTCCCTCACCCTCCTCACCCTCCGCCCTTTGGTCATTTTGAATGACTGCAATGCCCGATGATGTGTCGATGTCCAAAACCTCTCCACCATGAAGCACATTGGCTCGCTGACCCACTCCCTCGACCTCTGTAAAAATGTTCCTATTCACCCGATCGTTATTAACGTTCTGTTACAATGAGAGGCGAAAGTTCATCAAATTACGGAAATTAATTTAATTCGATCGATCCATACATTGTTTGTAAATTTTTATTTTTTTTTAAGGATTACAATTTTTAAAACTGATGAAGCATTTTAACATGTGCTCAAGTGGACCAATGATCAAGTGTAATAATACCGCACCTGTCGCTGTACCTGTACGTGTACCTGTACGTTCAAAACGCGCGCGCGACGTACCGCGAGCCCACGTCACGTGACCGACTCCGCGTCACACCCTCCCGAGCGGCTCTTCCTTCCGCTTGTCCGGCTCAGTTCGCACGTCTCCCGCCGGACAATTTACAGAGAAACGAACACACAAACATTGATACACCACGAAGCAGCGCACACGTGGAAATCACGTGGGCCCAGAATCGGGGCGGGGATGGGGATGGGGAAGGGGTGAGGGGTGAGGGGTGGGGAGCGGTTTCGGGGTGCGTAGCGGAAGCGTTGCCGCAGTGAGGTCGGGAAGCCTCTCGGGCCGCACGTTGTTACCTTCTACACGCGGCCTGAAAAAAATCTACCGGGCACCGAATCTTCGCGTCGTTCGAGGAGCGAGTCCGGACACGGCCCGAGAGGAGCGTCGGTGACCATGGGTCCGGTGGGTCCTGTGGACGAGTGGGCGCTGCTCCGTGGTGTACTCCCTGACTCCGTGTGCACGTCAGGTACGGGGAGCACAAGTTTGTGTGTGAGCGTCGATGTGTGTTGTGCCGTGTCCTTGTCTCGTGTTGAACTCTGTGCACGCGGGTTTGTCGCACGTGCTCTGCGGGTCGGGCCGGCCTGTTCCCCCCCACCCTCCTCCAGGCCTCCTCCCTCACCCTCCTCCAGTCCTCCTTCACCCTCCTCCAGCCCTGCACTCACCCTCCTCCTCCTCATCCTCTCCAGATCCTCCTCCTACCTTCCTCCAGTCCTCCTCCATCCTCCTCCAGTCCTCCTCCAGCCTCTCCAGCTCCTCCTCCTCCCTCCTCCTCCTCCTCCTCCGTCACCCTCCTCCAGTCCTCCTCACCCTCTCTCAGCTCCTGCCTCCTCACCCTCCTCCAGCCTGCTCCCACCCTCCTCCATCCTCCTCCTCCTCACCCTCCTCCAGTCCTCCTCCAGTCCTCCTCCAGTCCTCCTCCAGTTCCTCCTCCTCCACCCTCCTCCAGTCCCCCTACCCTCCTCCAGTCCTCCTCTCTCCTCCAGTCCTCTCACCCCTCCTCCTCACCCTCCTCCAGGCCTCCTCACCCTCTCCTCCAGTCCCCCACCTCCTCCATCCTCCTCCAGTCCTCCTCCTCACCCTCCTCCAGTCCTCCTCCCCCACCCTCCTCCATTTTCCTCCCCCACCCTCCTCACCACACCCTGTCCCATCCACCCCCTCCCTGCTCCCTCTCCCCTCCTCCTGGTACTCCAACGATGTCGCGCGCTCGGTGTCGATTCGCCGTCGCGTTCCCGACTCGAGCTCGGAGGAGACCTGCGACGTCCACGTGCTCCGCGCTCCGCAACACCGAGCCACGGACGACGCACGAGTTCGCCAATTAATCCCCGTCGGGATGGATGGATCCGGATGGACTGGAAGGTCGTGCTCTGGGCTCCGTGGACATCGCGCACGAACGACCTTTGGCACCCGGACACGTGCCCTGAGCGTCACCAGTTCGCACGAAAGAAACCCCAAGAAGCCGTGGACCCGACGCAGACAGACCTACAAACTCGGTGAGACATGATGTCCGACGCAAATAACGGGCCGCCAGCCGTTCACTGTCTAAGGGCAGTTTCCCTGCTCTGTCCGCATAACGCAGGTCGTACGGTTCAAGTAGTACTCGAGTAGTACTCAAGTACTTACATGAGTACAGTACCTGCTGTCAGACAGGAGCACAGCGGTCAAGCTCGTCGCTTATACACCTGTAGAGGGCGTGCTGTGGTCTCACCGCACTGATGTGCAAGATATCCCTTAGTTTCCCCTTTTACAACTTCAAGATCCGAGACAAGGCGGAGCGGACATCGGAGCAGCTCGACACCTAGAACTGGTGTATGTAATGGTGGGTCTGCGAGGTCGGGGTTCGAACCCGTCCGAGTCGAAGCACAGACCTTGAAAATGGTCGTGCTGTGGTCTCACCGCACTCATGTACAAGATATCTCCTAGTTTCCCCTTTACAACTTCAAGATCCGAGACAAGGCGGAGCGGACATCAGGGAGCTCGACACCTAGAACTGGTGTATGTAATGGTGGGTCTGCGAGGTCGGTGGTTCGAACCCGTCCGAGTCGAAGCACAGACCTTGAAAATGGTCGTGCTGTGCTTCCTTGCTTGACGCTCAGCATTTAAAATGGGAAATGCATGCACGAACAACCATAGGGTGGTAACCATTGCACAGGATTGTTGGGCCAAAATGACCTTCCTTGTGTGTTGAAGTTCTTTGTAAGGGAAATTATTATTATTATTATTGTTATTATTATTTAGTACTCACTGTGACATTGTCAAAGTAAGCTCCAGCTTTGACATTAGAGACCGTTCAATAAGGTGCTCCCCTCGTGCCCCGAGTCACGTGATTACAATGCAGCCCACGTCGAGCAGCATTGTGGTGTTCCTGGTTTGGCTCGTCAATGAATCCATTTTATTTGTTATTTATTATCTTATTTCAAGCCATATGTCTCACAAGTACTCTCAATTTGTCTCGTGTCACTGCGATATTACAGAGCCCCCCCCCCCGCCCCTTCATCGTTTTTCTGTTCAGCCGGGTATTTTTTATTTGATACAGAGATCTAGTGTCCATGGAGGAGGAAACGACAACAGAGGGCAGCAGGTTCCACAGACTGGTAGAAGTTCAACGGGGATCGGGGAGATATAGACTGTTCTTCAGTGGATAAGATGTTGAAGGCAGAGGTGGGAGATGTCAGCGACGGTTAGAAGAGGGTTGACCAGAGATGGATATGGAGGGGAGGGAGGGTGGAAGCATGAGGTGACGGTGAGCAGCACTGTTGAAGGAAATGAGGCCCAGCTTGAAAGGTGAGCCGTGTTCCCATCTCGAGTGCGGCCATGCACCCTTTGGCCTGTCTCCATGATCTTCCAGAAAGTGCTTTAGAGCTTCTTTGGTCTTTCCGTCGATGCATCAGGAGGTATGTGGATGATTTCAGCTCGCTCTTCTCTGTAAGGTTGACCAACGTCTTTGTTGAAGTATTTGTGAGAAATATGGCTTGAAAACAAATATCCTCTTGTCAGGCCCTATTATCTATGATCATAAAATCTTTTGTCCTTTATTGTGTTTGGATTGTCAGTGGATTGAGTTTATGCCGTCATTTAAGTCTGGGGTCGGCTTAGTGGTTAGGGTGGCTGGCTTGGGATCTTAGGGTCCTGAGTTCAAGCCCCGTTGGCTGCTGAATTAACACCAGGTGGGGTTGACTCAGCCTGTCATCCTTCCAAGGTCGGCGAAATGAGTACCAGTGTACTGGTACAGGGGGCACAGCATCAGTGGCATTGTCGCGCCCCGACAAAATGATGGCTACCCAACAGCCAAGGTACCAAACGCAAGAAGAATGCCGTCATCTGGGAATGGATTGAATCATTGGTGGCTGAACGAGAGTGAAACTTTTCTGAAATTGTCACAATTTCACATCAACCATTGCACACAGATATTGACTCGCATTACTACCTTTTGAACTGAACGATTGCCCTTGCTTGATCTTTTTTTCTTTTGTCCTTTTTGCTAGGCCGCATGGTTTGTGGATCATTCCTCGTATTTATTCAAGGTTGCTAGGATAGCCTAGAGGTATGCACACTCATCTCTGAGCCTTCAAGCCTGGGTTTGATTCTTGACCCGGATTTAAACTGTCATCCTGTGTTCGGCATTCAGAGCGATGCGGCAACGTGCGTGCCATCCCTCGGTTGGGCCTTAAGCCGGAGGACCTGTCCGCCAGCGTCGGTTTCTGGTGTACCTTAAAGATCCGCCGGCGTCCTTCACAAAAAGTATGCGAGTTATCACCGGTATCATGAACAAATTACAAATTTCTGCCTAAATCTGAGTGTAGCGAGGGATCTGGTCTTCTCCTAGCTATCCCCTGACACAAGGTTACGCTGCTTACAGTGTACTTGTCTGGGGCAGCAGCTCCGAATATGTAAACATATTTACGTTCTCAGTTGAGGTTGTTTGTGCACCACGTCCATCTTCGGTTACGAAGGGCAACCGTGATGTTCCTACTTCTTTTGATTTAGTTTGAAATCTTCATGATTGTAAAGAAACCTCGAAAAAGGGAATTTACAATAATATATAGACAGTTTTATCCTCCGGAGGTCATTTTATTACCTTGAAAGTTAGTGCCTGCAAGAATTTTTTATTTAATTGTTTTTTGTTTTGTTTTTTTTTTGCCTGACATTTCACCTTCAGCTTGGACATGTTAAGTGATGACTCGGTGATTCTCTCTATCTCACAAAATGAATGGCTGGCTGGTCTGTCGCCGGCAGCGGAGTCAAGTACACAAATAATTAAAATGCAAGTGCGGCATCTGTTGTCATCTGCTGCGCTGTCAGATTTATCGGGCATTTCACCAGGCCCAAAACGAAGATTTCCTTTGGCTACATTTTAAAGTTTTCACTTGTACAAGGTTGAAAAATCTTCTTTATTTATTTATTTTTGTTCTAAAGAAAAAGAAAATCTTCTCAAAAGTATTTTCATGCCATGGATCGTTCTTTACGCCATTTCCATATTTTCGTAGTTGCGCACGCTGCTGCGCGTGGCCCCATTTCGCAAGAGAAGGAATACCGCGTGCGCCTGCATTTACCGCAGTGCCCAAGTGCACCATTGTCGGTACACATCCCATAATGACTTCCTCACTCCTGCAAATGGCCTCACGCCTTCAATGTTCTACGTTACGGTGATTATCTTCAAGTGGCGTGCTGTGCTTGCAGGGAGAGGTATTTGGTCTGTTTTTATCTTCTCTCCTTTAAAAAATAAAAATTCTCGGTCCGTCCGTCTGGTGACTGTGTGAAGTGGATTTGCTGGTTTTCCACGTGCAGCACGTGGAGTGTTACTTTATTGCAGCCGTGCTGTCGGTGGAGGGAGGGCGGGGATGGAGGGGGTGTGGAAATTATATAATCTTCCGCCTCCCAAGGTAATGATCTCCCAAGTGTGGCATCTTTGGTACAAAATATGCTTCTACAGTCTCCCTCTGTCGGCAGCCTTTCAAGGAGTTCTTCTTGTAGCTTCCCTTTGTTCTTTGTCCGACATGTCCCCTCCTTGAAGCCGTTGTGTTTGAGGTTTTTTTGGGGTTTTTTCCCCCTTCGCTTTGCAGAGATCACTGCAATGTGTCATATGTTGCAAATGTCACCTTTTCATATTTTTCTTCTTTCTTTCTTTTTTTTCTTTCTTTTTTTTTTTTTTTTTAAGGTTGTCAGCTTTGTAGTTTATATGTGGACATGTCTCTCGATCCTCTGAAATGATGTATCCGTTACGGTTCATCTGCCAAAATGAAGTGGTTCGGCTCGGCCTTCATCTGTCGTTTCATCACGACGCCGATGACGACGTTACGCATGCCCGATGGCCGTTGTATTTTCGTTTTTTTTTCATGCCGTGTCAGCGTGAGTATCGATGTTGGTCAGTCGAAGACCCATTTTTGAACCGATCTGACTCACCCTTTCTCTGTACTCTCGCCATTTGTGACGGTGCACACTCAGCGGTGCTACGCGGTTCGTAATCTGAAATTTATCACCGTTTAAGTGATCTAGAAATCTTCGTTTTTAATTGGGATGCGTGATAATGATCAGTTTAAATGCGGGGGAGAAAATTGCATTCGGCTTTTTTTTGTGGAACGGTGATGCATTACTTCCACGGAAATAATGGGCTTGTGCCAAATGCTAATTTTCAGAATTTTTTTTTTTTTCCCACTTGACTTCAGCAGCGGTGTTGCCTTCAAAGCACAGTTGTGTCAGAAAGATGCTTTGAGGATGACGCATTTATTGATGCAATGGATTGACTATCAACTGCAAAGTGAAATTTCACTTCAGCGTCTCCTTCGTTGGTACATTTGTAATAAACTTTAACTTCTTAAGTAATAAAGATTTAACCCATGATTTATTTGCAATGAGTGGGTCACTCGTTTGTTAAAACAAGCGGCTTGCGGAGTATGCAGTAGTTGGTGTGCCAATTATAAAGAGAACACGAGGCCATCATAGTGGGAAAGCATCATCGCTGTAAACGGGGCCGGCAACTAACCGATGCCGTCCGAATTCAAAATGGTGTTGTCACTTGAAGTGGGTAGGTAGATCATCTGAAAGCTGTCTTCAGGTTGATGTAAAACCCGGAATGGTGATTGAATTTCCCAGTTGAATTTTTATTTTGTGGTTTTTTCACACAAGTGTGAGATGGAATCGTTCGAGTGCCAGGGCTGAGGGACTATGCAATTTAGTCTGTGGTAAGTAAAGGATTCATTTACAGCACACCTTTTCGGCATCTGCTGTAGACCCTTTTGTATAAAGAAAGGACGGGAGCTATTTTCGATGCTGTGTTGTACAATCGAGCAATTGAGCTTTTCACCTGGAGCCTCTTTGACCGTGCAATGAAAATGATGCTCATCATCCCATCTTGCTCTTTGTGCAGATACCACCATTTTGCTGCGGCATGTCGTGGATGGCGAGTTCTTATCTGCTCTGCGGACGGCAGAAGTTGCGGAGATTTTTTCAAGTGCGTCCATCTGTACCCATTTTGAAATTGACCGCCGCTTGCGAAGCTGCATCGAAAGCTATCTCAGCAACTCTGAGCACAATGCGCTATTCAAGTAGGTGTTTCGTGGAAAGTTATGTCGAATTGCAGGGGAATGTTTAAACAGTTTTTTTTCCTCCTTTCAAGACAAACATGTTTATTGACTTGGTGGATGATATGCAAAGAAAACAAGAGACGCGTCTATTCTTATGCCTCTTCCTCTCCCACTTTTCAATTTATTTTTGTATCTTTTTTTTTAGGCAGAAAGTGGTGTTTCTCGCTGGCATTGCTTGTCTGCAGCTCTTTGTTCAGTGCAATTGGACTGGTCCTGCTGTGCACTTGGACCCAGGGGAGATTTTGCCTGCGACATTACTCGCCAACAGCAGAGAGGTACATCTATGAAACTCATGATGGGTTATTTACTCGTGAAGAGCCGAGAGCATGCCATGTTCATCTCAAAATTGGCAAAGTTTTGCAAAAAAAAAAAATGAGCATGGATTTTTGGTTGTCATGTTGTCCTCTTGAGATCATCGCTCTTCCGTATGAACACCTCACCCTAATCTTCATGATTTCTCAGCTTTAATCGTACAGGCAAAAATGAACTTGATGAACTGCTCGCATTTTCACCGGGCGGTTAATTTTGCTCGAGCTGTAACGGCAAGAAAAGCAACCATTTCAATTGATCCGCCCCTTCTTGTGACCGTAATAGTGAACTTTCCTGGGTACATCAGAATGCGTCTATCAGTATTCGGTCAATTAAATTCCCGTTGACGCCAGAAAATGCATTTATCATTCCTAGTTGCACCGTAGGTACACCGCTGATTGCCGCATGTTACTGTTGCCTCATGGCAGACTCTGTCTGCTGTGGTACTTTCAGCACTTGCCGTTGATGGAGAATCTGTGTACGGCCTGGCAGACAATCCATTGCTTCTTCTTTTGGCAAGAGAGATGCTTGTACACTGTCAGTACCAGCTGCCACTGTGTCGGGTATGTGCTTTGTTTTATCCATTCAAGCATTTATTTTTTGGGGTTGTGGGGGTGAGGGGTGTTTGGCTTGCCAACTTAAAAACCTTTAATCATATTGCACAAGCTGCGTGCTCTTATTCTACAGACTGTGGCATGGTGGGCCCTGAGATGTGTCAATGTCCATCAGCAGCTGCTTGAAGAAAGGTCTTCTCATTTTTATTCAGTTGCGAAGAGTTGCATTGATCTGGGTGAGCCACAGCCTCCTCCCTTCACCGTAGGACATCGATGCACCTGCTTTTGTGTGCAGTTAGAGAAGTTAAGTTGTCGGGATTGAGAGTGAGACTGCGCTGCACTGGGAAATTAGTCCTGGAGTGTTGGCCACTTCTGTGGCGTTCACCTGAGGTTCTGTGTCTGCCCAGTGATTTAGATGAGCTTCATGCTGCTGTAATTTTCATCATAGAGTTGTTAAAACTGATGATTCATGAAAAATTATATTAAGCGACCGGTGATATTTGGTGAGTTGTGACTTGGCTGGCTATCAGTATCAGTTTTCCAAATGGTTGTGCTGTTTAAGTCTTACGATTAAGCACCTTTGGCTTTCCCTCTTCTTTCAAGGCCTTCACTTTTTTTCATTTTTCGTCTCCATCCTCCATTTCCCATCCTTTTAAAATTTTATTATTTATTTCCCATTCTTTTTCATAAGGTATCACAAATCACGAGTTATTGGAGTCACAAGGTAATTTTGGCAATGCGGATTGCCTGTTGGTCCTTCATGCCTGTGCCAAATCCACACACCAGCACTCCCATCTTTTGCAGCTCTTTATCTTGCAAGCTCCCAATATGGAGTTTGACTCTGCTACCTGCACCAAATTGCTTACTATTTTTGAAAATGTTTTGGGGGATTTTTGTTTCCTTCAAAAAAAACGTCAATGCAGACAGGACAGTCAGCATTGTCTCCCTTTCCAAAGGGTAGTGTGTCTCGACATGTTTGGTGATTTGGAGCCCTTCTGCTGGCAATGTATCACCATTGCATTTTGATGTCTAAAGCCATCCGGATTCGTTGATCTGACATGCTCAGAAACTACCAATTGCATGCGAAAACGGTCCTGTGCCAAAACAATGAAAAAAAATTTGGACAAATACGTTGAACAGAAGAGAGCTGTCAACATTCGCAAAGAAACAATGATCTTGGATTTATGCAAGGTGCATGACAAGTATTATGAGAGGGTCATTGGGCCTCAAAAGGGGATTTGTATTTTCCCTTGAAGATAAGTGACAAATCGGTGGGGTGGTGAGGGGGTGGGATGGGGGGAGGGTGGAGAGGTAAAAGGTCCGTTTATTAGCTGCTGAGCAACGTTCTCCCCTTCAGCACTGTAAAACATCATTTGTAACTTTTTGGCAAAGCAGCTGAGTACAATTTTATCACACTTTTTGGACAAGCTAACAATCTTCAAAGTATTTCATGATTCAATTTTCAGAGATGGCCAGGGCTTAGAAAAGAACATCTCTGCTTGTTAAATTGAACCCAGACTTATGAACTCGAAAAGTACGTTATCTATGTCACTGCTACCATTTTTGGTGCCATCCCCCCAAGCTGTCCTCTCATGCCTCCCCCGCCACCCTCTCACGTCTTCCTCGCTGTCCTATCACGTCTCCTCGCCGTCCTACTCGCAATCTCCCGCCGTCCTCAAATCGCGCTCCCCCGCCATCCTATCACGTCTCCCCCACCGTCCTCTCGCGTTTCCCCCGCCATCTTCTTTTCTGTCATTCATTTTCTGACATTCTCATTTTCTACGCATTTTCCGTCAAACTTATCTTTTTCTTTTGGCTCTCTCCATCCATTTTTAGTAAATCTTTGGCAACTCCTCTGCCAAAAACAGATTGTTTTTGTCTTTATAAACAATACATTCTTGTTTTATATAACTCCTTCCTCTATTTTTAACCTTCCATGCCTTCTGATCATATATCCTTTTTAACACCCACTCATTTTTTTGCCTTTGAGGTTACCGGTACTTCATTGGTCCTTTGCAATTTTTATATCCCTGTTTTTTCTTTCCCTTTTGATTACCATTATTTGTTCCTCAACCCTCCACTTAATTTGTTTTATTTTTTCTCTCTATGTTTTTGTCTGTCTCCTTATCCTTTTTATGTACTTTTGTTGTTGTTTTTTTTTATCCCTCCAGTGACTAGTGATGAATTTTTGCAAACCTGTGACGAGCTCAGACACCTGTACGTGCAATTCTCTTTGGAAGCTGCCTCTACTTGGCTTTTCTACTACAACTACAAAAAGGCCAAAGAGTACATTGACTTGGCTCAGAAACTCTCTGCCCTTGACATCAAGCTGACAGGTAGTACATTTGACTTTAATTAAGCGGCATTGACCTGTTTGCAGACGTGGTTGCTGTTTATTTGTTTGGAAATTTTCATTGTGAATAGGCAAACGACAATGGGTGTACCTTTTTGAATTTGAATAACAGATGATGGTTTTTTTTCTTGGGCTTATTTAGGATTTGTGGAAGTCTTTGCAGCATTTGAATAAAGATATTTTTCTGTTAGAAAAATTTGATTTGTCTGTTGATCAACAATTACAGTATGCTTTGAGAGTTTTGATTTTTTTAAATGTTTTGAGTGCATATGCTAAAAAATATTATGAGTATTGAGTGTCCAACAAGATGCTTGCATTTCATTTTCCTCCCCGTTCGAAATGGCTTTGACCTGATTAGCTGCCATCTATTTATGTTATCTGTAAATATGATGCCATTTTTGTTCTACCACTTTAAACTTGCTGTTCTCCATCTATGCCCCTTGCCTTCTTTCCCCTTACTGCTTTCTCCTCCCAATCTTTTATAAGTTTCCCCACTCCGCTCACATTGCCCTCACTTTAGTTCTCTCTTACATTATTTTCCCTTCAATCCCTCCTTCTCAATTTGGCCTCTTCCCTTCCACTCTGCATACTTAATAAATAGATGTCCCCTTATGGTTGTGCCGCTCTTGTGCTTTTGCTATCATGATTTTAAATCCAATACGAATTGGTCTTAATCCTGATTTAAAAATTTTTTTTTTTCGCACTTTGACCAGGAGAGGGTGCAATACATTGTAAGTTGTTTAAAAACGGATGAGTCTGTGCCAGATATTTTAAACACTTTTTTTTTTCATCACCACTCAGTTGGTAGAACAAAAAAATGCAGATCGAAATTTCTTCTGAATCGCTTTAAATTTTGCATAATGCCAATTTTGTTTTTTTCTGAAATGCAAAGAAAGGGGCTTGTTTGTAATTTTATTTTGATCTCCCATCCTGTCAGGTGCTCTTGGCAAGCGCACACATTTCCAACAAAGTAATGTTGCTCAGCTCGTTCTGAATGTTCAAAGGAATGATGGCTCTTTGCCCTTGTCTGGCCTCAGTCCTGCACCTACTGCACCTGACAATCTTCCAAAGGTAAAACCGGGCCTTGCGCTCGTCATGGCATTTTGAACAGCTTTTTGTTTCCTGTATGACGCCCGTGTTTGGCATTTTACTTCTACTTATGTCACAATACCGGACGTTTCCCTTCACTGCCAAACAAGATTGGTTTGCCAAGCTTGCTAGCTCTCTGTTCACCCCTTCCTCTATGCCACTGCCAGGATATTCTGCTTTCCGACGGAGATTTGCTGAACCATGTGAAGCTGGCCGACCCAGGTGAAGCTCATGTGCCAGACTTGTGTGCAGAGGAGTTGGCCGTAGTTCTTGGCAAATGGTGAGTTTGGCCCGCACTCCTACAGCATTGCTGCTATATGACCTATTTTGTGCTAATTTTTACATGACGAGGCATGCCAACCCGTCACTTCGCTGATGGGTTTAATCAAAATACAGCATGTTATACTTTACAAACATTTTGCATTTCTATCTGTGAATCTCAATGAAGATATAAAATGAAGTGAAACAAGTGAAAAATGGATATTTTATAAAAACACAGTTGTTATTACCTCCGCCACCGAAGGTGAAGGAGGTTATGTTTTCACCACTTTCTGTATGTTTGTCTGTTTGTGTGTTTGTGTACAGGATATCTCAAAAAGTTGTGAACGGATCCGGATGAAATTTTGTGGACACGTTTAGTGTGTGACAAGGACAAACTGGTTAGATTTTGGTGAAGATCCGGATCTGGATCCGACTACGAGAATTTTTTGAGAGATAGGGCCAAAAAGGATATATAGCACGACATGTCAAAAAGTTGTCGACGGATTCGAATGAAACTTGGTGGACACATTGGGTGTGTAACAAGGAAGAAATGATTCCATTTTGGTGAAGATCCGAATCCGGGGATCCGGATCTGATAATTTTTTAAGTGATTCTTCACCATTGAGAGGTAGGGCGAAACTAATATATAGCACGATAGGTCAAAAAGTTGTGGACGGATTTGGTGTGTGACCTTGACAAATTGATTCAATTTTGGTGAAGATCCGGATCCGGATCCAACTGCGAGAATTTTTTTACGTGATTCTTCACCATTGAAAGATATGACTCAAAAACGACATGTAGCACGATATTTCAAAAATGTATCCGGCCAGATATGTTCTCGTGGATCAGGCATTACAGGGCGGAGGTATGGGCTCTACCGAGTGCCCTTCTAGTTGCTGCTGTTACGATGGTTGTGGTGGTTGTTGTTTTTGTGCTCTTTCCGTGTACTTTTATATATTTTTGTATTGCTTCTGGAAGTATGACTATATATAATGTTGTTTGCTCCTTCTGTGTCCTTCTAAAGGTTTCCTGCTGTCGCAGAATAATTAATGTTACTGTTGGAACCGTGCATTAAGCTCCCTTGACTGCTTCTCTTCTTCAACCCTTGAAAGAGGGCTTTTAAAATAGGTGCCTTTATAATTAAACAGACACAAATTTTTGTTCCAAGTAAATCGATTATTTGCTTTCCAATGGTCCCATCATGATTATTATTACTGGCAGAGTACCCGCCCTATGGGCAATCTCATTCTAAGCACGCAACACGTTCTTCTGATGTATACCTTTATTTGGGTGGTGCATCAGCAACTGTCATCTCTGTACAGGTAAAAACTTTTTACCCGGGTTACATGCATCAAGCAAATACATACCGACTGTTTGTAATTCAGAACACCACACAGCACTGGTAAACGTGGGGACAGGAATACTGTCCTGTAAATGGTGGAGATTTGTAATACCCTCCCACACCTGCAGGTGGCACTACACAATACACATTTACATGGAGAATTTGCATCCTCCCCCGCAAGACCACCTGCAAAGATAAAAATACTCCTATACATTAATTGGGGTCATGCTGAGCCTATGTAGCAAGTCTGGATGTAATCAGCCCAGAACTGTAGGAGGAGTAGTGTGACAAACACTGGTCCATGAATTATAGTAAGGATTGTGCAACAGCAGCAACCCTTTCGAATGAAGCGTCATACGCACACACATACACACACCCTTCTCATTTTAGTAATAGAGGAGTGGGTGGGTGAAGACAATAAGTTAGTAATGTTGCACAACTTGATTTCAGTGAAACCTTGCTATTTGAGTGTCTGATTTTGAAGTTCATTGGCTCTTTCAAACAAAAATGCACTAATTATATTGAGACTAGTTTGATAAAGTTTTTTGGGGTTTTTTTTCACATGGGTATGGTAATTAGCTCAATTCCTTTTTCGTTATTCCCCTTCAATAAATTTTCACAGAAGCTTTTTTGGTGTCACATCAATTGATTTGAAGTGAAAAACATCACAGTGTACCTTACCTGTACAGGGATTTGATTGAACACTTTTGATGCCTCTTTATTTTATCTTCATAATCCCGTCAGCGCGCACAGCAGGAAACGTGTGTGTGTG
>CM068960.1:45770299-45787097 GCA_035128595.1 Eptatretus atami | reverse complement strand
CTACTAGTAGCAATCAAAACCATATGACCAAAGAGCCTGTGATCAGCTTTCGTTATTATCCCCCGCCAACCAACGAAGTTGGCGGGGGATATGGAAATGGGTTCCGTCCGTCCGTCACATTTCGTCAGAGAGTTTAGATTTAAGGTTGTCATGCTTGTAGTTATATGTGGACATGTCTCTCGCATCCTCTGAAATGATGTATCCGTTACGTTTGTTCAAAAATTTGCTGCCCCAAAATGAAGTGGTTCGGCACGCTTCATCTGTCGTTTCATCACGACGCTGACGACGTTTACGCATTGCCGGGCCGTTGTATTTTTCGTTTTTTTTTTCATGCCGTGTCAGGCGTGAGTATCGAATGTTGTCAGTCGAAGAACCCACTTTTTGAACATCGACTCCCTTTCTCTGTAACTCTCGCCATTTGGTGACGGTGCACACTCAGCGGCTGCTACGCGGTTCGTAATCTGAAATTTATGCACGTTTAAGTGATACTAGAAATCTTCTTTTTAATTGGTGCGTGATTAATGATTCAGTTTTAAATGCGGGGGAGAAAATTGCACATTCGCTTTTTTTTTGTGGAACGGTGATGCATACTTCACGAAATATGGGCTTGTGCCAAATGCTAATTTCAAATTTTTTTTTTTCCCACTTGACTTCAGACAGCGGGTGCCTTCAAAGCACAGTTGTGTCAGAAAGATGCTTGAGGAGTGACGCATTTACTTGATCAATGGATTGACTATCAACCTGCAAAGTGAAATTTCACTTCACGCGTCTCCTTCGTTGTTACATTTGTAAAAACTTTAAACTTCTTAATAATAAAGATTTAACCATGATTTATTTGCAAGATGGTCACGCGTTTGTTAAACAAGCGAATTGCGGTATTGCAGTAGTTGGTGGCCAATTATAAAGAGAACACGAGGCCATCATATGTGGAAAGCATCATCGGCTTGTAAACAGCGGGCCGCAACTAACCGATTGCCGTCCGAATTTCAAAAATGTGTTTGTCACTTGAAATGGGGTAGGTAGATCATCTGAAAGCTTCTTCAGGTTGATGTAAAACCCGGATGGTGATTGAATTTCCCAGTTGAATTTTTATTTGTGTTTTTTTCACAGCAAGTGTGAGATGGAATCGTGTCGAGTGCCAGCGGCTGAGGAACTATGCAATTAGTCGTGGTAAGTAAAGGATTCAATTTACAGCACACCTTTCGGCCATCTGCTAGGACCCTTGTATAAAGAAAGGACGGGAGGAGCTTATTTCGATGCTTCGTTGTACAATCGAGCAATGAGCTTTTTCACCTGGAGCCGTCTTGACCGTGCAATGAAATGATGCTCATCAATCCCATCTTCTCTTTGTCAGGATACCACCATTTTTGCTGCGCATGTCGTGATGGCGAGTTCTTATCTGCTCTTGCGGCGGCAGAAGTTGCGGAGATTTTTCCCAAGTGCGTCCATCTGTCCCATTTTGAAATTCGAACCGCCGCTTGCGAAACGCGCATCTCGAAAGCATCTCAGCAACTCTGAGCACACATGCGCTATTCAATAGGTGTTTCGTGGAAAGTGTATGTCGAATGCAGGGGAATGTTAAGACAGTTTTTTTGCCTCCTTTCAAGACAAACATGTTATTGAACTTGTGTGGATGATATGCAAAGAAAACAAGAGCACGGCGTCTAATTCTATGCCTCTTCCTCTCCACCTTTTCAATTTATTTTTGTATCTTTGTTTTTTCAGGCAGAAAGTGGTGTTTCTCTCGCTGGCATTGCTTGTTGCAGCTCTTTGTCTCATGCATTGGACTGGTCTGCTGGTGCACTTGGACCGCAGGGAAGATTTTTGCCTGCCGACATTACTCGCAACAAGCAGAGGAGGACATCTAATGAAACTCATGATAGTTATTTCTCTGAAGAGCCGAGGAGATGCCAATGTTCATCTCAAATTGCAAAGTTTGCCAAAAAAAAAATGAGCATGGA
Source organism: Eptatretus atami (assembly GCA_035128595.1). Classification (NCBI taxonomy): domain Eukaryota; kingdom Metazoa; phylum Chordata; class Myxini; order Myxiniformes; family Myxinidae; genus Eptatretus; species Eptatretus atami. The sequence continues at coordinate 45,785,136 of CM068960.1, read as the reverse complement.
TTTTGTGTGTCATGTTGCCTCGTTTAGATCATCGCTCTTTCCGTATGAACACCTCACCTAATCTTCCATGATTTCTCACTTAATCGTAACAGCAAAAATGAACTGATGCAACTGCTGCAATTTTCACCGGGCGGTTAATTTTTTGCTCGAGCTTAACGCAAGAAAACAAACCATTTCAATATCCGCCCTTCTTGACCGTAATTAGTGAACTTTCCGGGTTACACCACCAAATGCGTCTATCGAGATTCCGTCAATTAATTCCCGTTGACCCAGAAAAATGCATTTATCATTCCTATTTGCACTCAGTAGGTACACCCTGATTGCCGCATGTTAACATTGCCATGGCCAGACTCTGTCTGCGTGTAACTTTCAGCACTTGCCGTTGATGAGAATACTGTGTACGGGCCTGGCAGACATCCATGCTTCTTCTTTGCAAGGAAATGCTTGTACACTGTCATACCAGCTGCCACTGTGTCGGGTAGTGCTTGTTTTTCCATTCAAGCATTATTTTGGGTTGTGGGGGTGAGGGTGTTTGCTTGCAACTCAAAAACCTTTTAATCATATTGCACAAGGCTGCGTGCTCTTATTCTACAGACTGTGGCATGGTGGGCCCTGAAGATGTGTCAATGTCCATCGCACGTGCTTGAAGAAAGGTCTTCTCATTTTATTCAGTGCGAAGAGTTGCCATTGATCTGGGTGACCACAGCCTCTCCCTTCACCGTAGACATCGATGCACCTGCTTTGTGTGCAGTTAGAGAAGTTAAGTGTCGGGATTGAGAGGTAGACTGCGCGCACTGGGAATTAGTCTCTGGAGTGTGGCCACTTTCTTGCGTTAACACTTGAAGGCTTCTGGTCTGCCCAGTGATTTAGAATGAGCTTCATGCTGCTGTAATTTTCATCATAGCAGTTGTTTAAAACTGATGATTCATAGAAAAATTATATTAAGCACCGGTGAATTTGGTGAGTTGTGAACTTGGCTGGCTATCAAGTATCAGTTTTCCAAATGTTGGCTGTTTAAAGTCTTACGATTAAGCACCTTTGCTTTCCCCTCTTCTTCAAGGCCTTCCACTTTTTTTCATTTTTCGTCTCCATCCTCCATTCCCCATCCTTTTAAATTTAATTATTTATTTCCATTCTTTGTCATAGGTATCCACAATCACGAGTTATTGAGTCACAAGGTAATTTTGGCAATGCGGATTGCCTGTTGGTCCTTCATGGCCTGTGCCAAATCCAACACACCCAGCACTCCATCTTTTGCAGCTCTTATCTGCAACTCCCAAATGGAGTTTGACTGCTGCTACCTGCCCAAATTGCTTATATTTTTGAAAATGTTTTGGGGGATTTTGTTTCCTTCAAAAAAAACGGCAATGCAAGAGACAGTCAGCATGTCTCCCTTTCCAAGGTAGTGGGTCTCGACATGTTTGGGATTGGAGCCCTTCTGCTGGCAATGTATACCATTGCCATTTTTGATTCTAAAGCCATCCGGCAATTCGTTGATCTGACATGCTTCAGAAACTACCAATTGCATGCGAAAAACGGTCCTGTGCAAAACAATAGAAAAAAAATTGAGACAAATACGTTGAAACAGAAGAGAGCTGTCAACATCGCAAGAAACAATGATCTTGGATTTATGCAGGTGCATGACAAGTATTATGAGAGGTCACATTGGCCCCAAAAGGGGATTTGTATTTTCTCCTTGAAGAAAGTGACAAATCGTGGGAGTGTGGGGGAGTGGATGGGGAGTGGAGAGTAAAGGTTCCGTTTTATTAGGCTCTAGCGCAACGTTTCCCTTCAGCATGGTAAACAATCATTTATGACTTTTTGCAAACAGCTGAGTACATTTTATCACACCTTTTTGGACAAGCTAACAATTACTTCAAAGTATTTCAATGATTCAATTTTCAGAGATGGCAGGCTAGAAAAAGAACATCTCTGGCTTGTTAAATTGAACCCAGACTTATGAACTCGAAAATACGTTATCTATGTCACTGCTACCATTTTTGGTGCGCATCCCCCAGCTGTCCTCCTCATGCCTCCCCGCCACCCTCTCACGTCTTCCTCGCTGTCCTCTCAGTCTCCTCTGCCGTCCTCTCGCATCTCCCCCGCGCGTCCTCGTCGCGTCTCCCCGCCATCCTTCACGTCTCCTCCACCGTCCTCTCGCGTTTCACCCGCCATCTTCTTTCTGTCATTCATTTTCTGAACATTCTCATTTCTTACCATTTTCCGCAAACTTATCTTTTTCTTTGCTCTCTCCATCCATTTTTAGTAAATCTGGCAACGCTCCTCATGCCAAAAACAGATTTTTTGTCTTTATAAACAATACATTCTGTTTTATATAACTCCTTCCTCTATTTTAAGCACATAGCCTTGGCAGGTGGAAAGGATACGGACTAGCGCCCCCCATCTCTGATCATATATCCTTTTTAACACCCACTCATTTTTTTGCCTTTAGCGTTACGCGGTACTTCATTGGTCCTTTGCAATTTTTATATCCTGTTTTTCTTTCCCTTTTATTTACCATATAAAATTTGTCCTCAACCTCGCCACTTAATTTGTTTATTTTTCTCTCTATGTTTGTCTGTCTCCCCCATTATCCTTTTATGTACTTTTTGTTGCTTTTTTTTTACTCCTCCAGTGATAGTGATAGAATTTTTGCAAACCTGTGACGAGCTCAGACACCTGTAACGTGCAATTCTCTTTGAAGGCTGCCTCTACTTGGCTTTTCTACTACAACTACAAAAAGGCAAAGAGTACAATTGGACTTGGCCAAGAAACTGCTCTTCCACTTGAACATCAAGCTGACAGGTAAGTACATTTGGACTTTAATTAAGCGGCATGACCTGTTTGCAGACGTGTTGCTGTTATTTGTTTAGGAAATTTCATGTGTGATAGGCAAACGACAAATGGTGTACCTTTTGTATTTGAAAACAATGAATGGTTTTTTTTTCTTGCTATTTAGATTTGTGGAAGTCTCTTATGCAGCATTTGAATAAAGATATTTTTCTGTTAGAAAATTTGATTTGCTGTTGATCAACAATACAGTATGCTTTGAGAGTTTTGGATTTTTTAAATTGTTTTGAAGTGCATATGCTAAAAAAATATATGAGTATTGAGTGTCAACAAATGCTTGCATTTCATTTTCCTCCCCGTTACGAAATGTGCTTTTGACCTGATAGCTGCATCTATTTATGTTATCTGTAAATAATGATGCCATTTTTGTTTTCTACCACTTTAAACTGCTGTTCTCCATCTATGCCCTCTTGCTTCTTTCCCCGCTTACTGGCTTTCTCCTCCAATCTTTTAAAGTTTCCGCCACTTCCCTACATTGCCCCACTTTGTCTCTCTTACATTATTTTCCCTTCAAATCCCTCCTCTTCAATTTGCCTCTTCCCTTCCATATTGCAATACTTAATAAATAGATGTCCCCTTATGGTGTGCCGCTCTTGTGCTTTTGCTATCATGATTTTAAATCCCAATACGAATTGGTCTTACATCGCTGAATAAAAATATTTTTTTTCGCACTTTGACCAGGAGAGGTGCACATACATTGTAAGTTGTTTAAAAAACGGATGAGTCTGGTGCCACAGATATTTTAAACACTTTTTTTTCATCACCACTCAGTTGGTAGAACAAAAAAAATGCAGATCGAAAATCTTCTGAATCGCTTTAAATTTTGCATATGCAATTTTGTTTTTTTCTAGAACTGCAAAGAAAGGGGGCTTGTTTGTAATATTTATTTGATCTCCCATCCTGTCAGGCTGCTGCTTGGCAAGCGCACACATTTCCAACAAAGTAATGTTGCTCAGCTCATTCTGAATGTTCAAAGGAATTGATTGGGCTCTTTTTTGCCCCCCTTGTCTTGCCTCAGTCCTGCACCTACCTGCACCTGACAATCTTCCAAAGGAATAACCGGGCCTTTGCGCTCGTCATGGCATTTGAACAGCTTTTTGTTTCCTGTATGACGCCCGTGTTTGGATTTTACTTCTATTATGTCACAATACGGACGTTCCGTTCACTGCAAACAAGATTGGTTTTGCCAAGCTTTGCTAGCTCTCTGTTCACAGCCTTCCTCTATGCCAACTGCCAGGATATTCTGCTTTTCCGACGGAGATTTGCTGAACCATGTGAAGCTGGCCGACCCAGGTGTAAAGGCCTCATGTGCCAGACTTGTGTGCAGAGAGTTGCCCGTAGTTCTTGCAATGGTGAGTTTTGGCCGCACTCCTACAGCATTGCTGCTATATGACCTATTTTGTGCTAATTTTACATGACGAGGCATGCTCAACCCGTCACTGTCGCTGATGGCTTCTAATCAAAATACAGCATGTTATACTTTACAAACATTTTGCATTTCTATCTTTGATCTCAATGAGAGATATAAAATGAAGTGAAAACAAGTGAAAAATGGATATTTTATAAAAACACAGTTTTATTACCTCCGCCACCGAAGTGAAGAGGTTATGTTTTTCACCACTTTCTGTAGTTTGTTGTTTGTGTAGTTTGTGTACAGGATATCTCAAAAGTTCGTGAACGGATCGGTGAAAATTTGTGACACGTTTCAGTGTTGACCAAGCGAACAAACTGGTTTAGAGATTTTGGTGAAGATCCGGATCTGGATCCGACTACGAGAATTTTTTGAGAGTAGGCCAAGAAAGGATAAATATAGCACGACACTCGTAAAAAGTTTCGACGGATTCAATGAAACTTGGTGGACAATTGGGTTGTAACAAGGAAGAAATGATTCCATGTGTTGAAGATCCGAAATTCCGGATCCGGATCTCGATATATTTTTAAGTGATTCTCACCATTGAGAGATAGGGCCGAAACTAATATATAGCACCGATACGTCAAAAAGTTGTGGACGGATTTGGTGTGTGACCTTGACAAATTGATTCATTTTTGGTGAAGATCGGATCCTGGATCCAACTGCGAGCAATTTTTTACTGATTCTTCACCATTGAAAAGATATGACTCAAAAAAAACGACATGCTAGCACGATATTTCAAAAATGTAGTCCGCCAGATATGTTCTCGTGGATCAGGCATTACAGGCGGAGTATGGCACTACCGAGTGCCCTTCTAGTTGCTGCTTTACGATGTTGTGGTGGTTGTTGTTTTGTGCCTCTTTTCGTGTACTTTTATATATTTTTTGTATTGCTGTCTGAATGTATGACTATATATAATGTTGTTTGCTCCTTCTGGTGTCCTTCTAAAGGTTTCCTGCTGTGCAAATATTACATGTACTGTTGGAACCGTGCAATTAAGCTCCCTTGACTGCTTCTCTTCTTCACCCTTGAAAGAGGGCTTTTAAAATAGGTGCCTTTATAATTAAACAGACACCAAATTTTTGTTCCAAGTAAATCGATATTTCTTTCAATGGTCCCATCATTGATTATTATTACTGGCAGAGTACCCGCCCTATGGGCAATCTCTTCTAAGGCACGCAACACGTTCTTCTGATGTATACCTTTATTTGGGTGGTGCATCAGCAACTGTCATCTCTGTACAGGTAAAAACTTTTTACCCGGGTTACATGCATCAAAGCAAATACATACCGACTGTTGTAATTCAGAACACCACACAGCACTGGTAAACGTGGGGACAGGAATACTGTCCTGTAATGGTGGAGATTTGTAAATACCTCCCACACCTGCAGGTGGCACTACACAATACACAGTTTAATGAGAAATTTGCATCCTCCCCCCGCAAGACACACTGCAAAGATAAAAATACTCCTATACATTAATTGGGTCATGCTGAGCCTATGTAGCAAGTCTGGATGTAATCAGCCCAGAACTGTAGGAGGAGTAGTGTGACAAACACTGGTCCATGAATTATAGTAAGGATTGTGCAACAGCAGCAACCCTTTCGAATGAACGCTCATACGCACACACATACACACACCCTTCTCATTTTAGTAATAGGAGGAGTGGGGGGTGAAGACAATAAGTTAGTAATGTTGCACAACTTGATTTCAGTGAAACCTTGCTATTTAGTGTCTGATTTTGAAGTTCATTGGCTCTTTCAAACAAAAATGCACTAATTATATTGAGACTATTTGATAAAGTTTTTGGGGTTTTTTTCACATGGGTATGGTAATTAGCTCAATTCTTTTTCGTTATTCCCCTTCAATAAATTTTCACAGAAGCTTTTTGGTGTCACAAAATTGATTTGAAGTGAAAAACATCACAGTTGTACCTTACTGTACAGGGATTTGATTGAACACTTTTGATGCCTCTTTATTTTATCTTCATAATCCGTCAGCCGCACAGCAGGAAACGCTGTGTGTGTGTGTGTGTGTGTGGTGTGTGTGTGTGTGTGGTGGTGTTTTTGTTCAGGGCATTACATTTTCACCACTTGAGCTTTTTGTCATCAAATTTTCAACAAATCTATGAGAATATGGATCAGACTAATTAATTTCAGACTCAAAGGGTAAAGTCCGCGTTAGTGAGTGGAAATAAGCTTTATCAGTCTGTCCACCGTGCAGGGCGTCAAGTGTGAGACGTCACGTGTGTTTTTTTAATCGCTTCCATGTTTCTTTATTTATTTACCGTTGAGCTTTTGTTGTGAAATTTTCAACGAAGCATTATTTATGAGAATTTGGAGAAGTCGAGTTCATAAATTTTACAACAATATAAATTTTTTATTTTTTTTTTGTGCTGTTTTCGTCAAGTTTAGTTGAAGTACAAAGCGGACACAGACAGGTTTGCATTTTGAGATGCTTTTTAGTTTTATTTGCTATTGCTTTTCTTTTTCTTTTTTTTTTTAGATTACTGCACTGTTGAAATAAAAGTGAACCTTTTTCTCGAAGAACCATAAATCCTACACATTTTCTGCTTTCGCTGACCATGCTCCATATGGGATTGTTTTAAGTATACTTTACGAGTCTCTCTTTTTTGTAACTCTTACCAAACAAATATGAGATAAAGTTGTATTTTTTCTTTTTTTCTTTTCTACATTGCTGTTGTTACAATACATTAATTCCTGGTGAGTGAAACCTTGAAATAGTGGCTTTGAATTTTATAGGTAAGCTTAACCAGCCTCTTTGTCCAGTTTCTTCAGCCGCAGGCATGGCCAGCTTGCACTCGTGCACGATTGCAGAGCCCCGTGTAATATTCCAGCTCATTTGGCCCTCTGCACACGTAAAATGGTTCATTTGTACTTGCTGCATAAATCATAAATGCACACATTATCATATCCTACCAGTGGATCCTGTAATCTGGAAGATTGTAAATATAACCGTGCGGTTCCTCCCCTCCTCGAGGTTGTTTGCACATTCGTCATCATGATCAAAATGGAATCATCTTGGGGATATATTTCCACAGTCTGTTGTGCTTCCCTCCCCTCCCCACCCGTCCGTCCTACGTGCTTGTAATCTCTGTCTCTTCTTTCCCACTGTCCTTTTCCCACCGTGTGTGCTGGATATAGAGCTCCTTGTACTAGATTCCACATGGGCAGTCATTTTATTAGAACCAAAAGATTAGGCATGCTTGGAAACTGGTTGTAATAGTTCTGTGTTATTTGTTTGTACCCACATGCCTTTTACACTTTGAGTTCATGGTTCCCTTCATCAGTTCACACTGCTGGTACAAATTTATTTTTGACCTTGGCAATTTTCTTTGGGGTTACATTGTGAATGTGTACGATATAATTTTCTTTATTTTTCCTCTTCTGTTCATAAAACATGCAATGAAAGCGGAGACTTGTGGTTTCATGTTTTCTGCCTCCGCCGACGAAGTTGTTTTTTTTGGGGTTGTCCGAGGCAATTTTCGGGAGGCATTATGTTTCCGGTTTGTACCCTTCAGCTGTCAGTCCATATATGCAGCATGCGTCCTCTGTCTGTCGTGTCTGTCTGTCTGTCTATCTGTCTGTCCGTGATAGGTTTTTGTTACCGTGATAACTTAAGAATAGCTGATGGGATCCAAGTCAAACTTGGTACATATATGTATAATGATGTGCACATAAACTAATTCAATTTTGGAGTCAAAAGGTCAGAGGTCATGTTTGGATTTTACCAAACTTGATACAAGTATATATAATATGTAAAGATAACTGATTAGATTTTGGCATTGAGAGGTCAGAGGTCATGTCAGGTTCTCTGTTCTGCGTATTGCAGCTTGGCTGCCAGGTAGCTATCATTTCTTGGAGCGGGCTGTGCCGCTGATGCTGTTGCCTCTCCACGAGTACATGGTAATCATTTCACCAACCTCGGATGACAGGCTGAGTCGACCCTACCTGGTGTTATTCTGCAGTCAACGGGGCTTGAACTGAGGACCCTAAAGATCCCAAGCCAGCCACTTACCACAAAGCCAACCCCAGCTTCCGTGTCATTTAAAAATATTATACTTGTTGAACCAGTGGATGGGATTTAAATCAAAACTTGGTACAAGCATTATAATGATGTAATGATGTGGGCGAGGCATTTCGGTTGACGTCGCAATGTCGAAGAGGTGTCGTTCTTGTTAAGTTATGTAACCATTTTTTTTTCCATAAGCATGTTGAATAATCTGAAACAAAAGACAATTTCAGAATTTGCTGTTGTGCAGCTGGTCACTTATGCCATTACATCCGATGGGATGCCATGTCAGATGTCTATAGCAGTGTTTGCTTCGTGTAAACAGGGCCGTTTGACATTTGTACATGTACACTTTGTTTTCTTTGCACAATCAAAGGCTCAATGGACGAGCAAAGTGAAATTGATAGTGGGTTAGTTGGGTTCGTGGGGCAACAATTTATCACATTTAGCAGGGATAAAATGTGAGAATAAAATGGCTAAAGTTATCCACTATAAATTATCACAAAGTACTGATGTTTGAGGCTTGAAGGCCTTCGTCGGGGCAAAACACGGTACCTCATTAAGGCCCAGTCACACCTTGACGTTTTAGCCAACGTATGCCGATTTTTTGTAAAAATTGTCTAAACGCTGGTACACGTCGAATACGTTATGGGTAAGTTTTGATAACATTGAGAGCACGCTGAAAAACACTGCATACGTCGTTGCAGCTGGCCTTTAAACGTTGTACTTTTCGGTTGTCCTCAAAGCTTTCCATGCTTGAAATTTTACGACTTATGCAGCGTATGACGCACACGTTCCACATAACGCTCGCCATAAGTTGTAGGCACGTCACGCGATCGTTGACACACGTTACTTGTAAGTTACTCATAGTCGAAACACGTCGAGGTAATGTTTAGGCGTACCCGAAACTTATTTCTAAGCTATGAGTTACGTGTTGTACTAACGTTACGCGATCGTTGCACACATCGACACACGTTACTTGAAAGGTGCTCATAAGTCGAAACACGTCAAGGTAATGTTAGCGTCAGTGTTCCAGACTCCCGTTTTTTTTTTTTTTTAATTTTTTTTTCTTCCTTCTTTCGGTATGAGGTGATGTTGACACTTCGATTTCTAGTGCGGTTGTATATATAATATAATTAATAGACTGCCGCTCAACGATTTAAATCATAACCGCACTGTACACTGAACAGCATCAATACCGAAGAAAAAAAAAACCGGGAGTCTGGAACACTGAGCTAACCATTACTTGACGTGTTTCGACTTATCAGTACCTTTCAAGTAACGTGTGTCGACGTGTGTCAACGATCGCATATCGTGCGTACAACTTATTCCAATCGCATACGGAACGTGTGTCATACGGCAAGTACGTCGTAAAATTTTCAACATGCTAAAATTACAAGACGTCCTCCACTTAATAGGACGTATGATAGCGTACTTTAGCGTTTTATTCACGTATACCAAACTTACCCATACCGTATTCGACGTGCGCCAGCGTTTAGACGCATTTTTCAGAGGTCGGCATACGCTGCAAGATCGCCAGGTGTAGCTGCGATGTGACACTTCCATTTCTGCGGCGGTTATGATTTGAATCGTTGTGCGGCAGCCTTTTCATAACCTACGCCACGTCATCGTCGGCGATGCGTGCAAGCGCGCTATGCATGAGTTAGACTATCGTTGGGCATAGGTTGTGAACGCCGACAACAGGTTCAGCATTCGTTGGTATAAGTTATCTATAACACAACGAAACGTTCTGTGTCCATTACTAATACGTTATACATAAGACCAAGTCGTTATGAATACGTCCGAATCTTTAAAAAAAACATCAAAAGTTCAACGTAAGCCAGCGTTTTACATACATTCTAATACGTTGCCATCGCTGGCTAAAACGTCAAAGTGTGACTGGGCCTTAGCAAGAGAGAGAGACAGGAGAGAGACAGAGAGAGACAGAGAGAGACAGAGAGGACAGAGACAGAGAAAAAAAACACATGAGAGAAAGAACATGAGAGTTATAACAGCTCTTTAGGTGGTTTCATAGATGGGAGAAGTGAGGATAACATAGTTGAGAAGTGCAATCAGCCTGGATGTGGAAGTTTAAATAGAAGGGGTTACCGGAATAATGCGTGCATCCTTGAGTTGCTGGGAGGGTCATAGCATTGAGAGCAGAAGGAGCAATATTGGAGAATAGATGGTTTAAAAAAAATAGACCGCCAATAATGTTGAGAGCTTATATTCCAGCAGAATCAAGTGAGATAGATGTGATTTTGGCACCGGGCATGGTGGAGAGCAGTACTCCATTGAAATACAGCCAAAAGCCTTGTAGACTGTGAGTAGCTGATTTTCCAAGGAAAGACTTGGATCGATGGATGATGCCTAGACTGCGGCTGGTTTTGAAGGCCAGCTTTGCTGGCTGTAGGTTGGACAGGAAGAGATCATGGCTGATGTTGAGGCTAGAAGTTGATGTTGAGGTCAAGAGCCAACCTCTTCCAGTGGCTAACCATGCAAAAAAATTTTTTTTGTATACAGAGTCAAAGCTTGTGGTAGAGCTGGAAAACAGAACAGATGAGGACATAATTAAACAAAAGGAACAGCAGAGAGAGAAGGGGAAATGTCAACAGCAGGGGTGAGGGACAAAATGGATGCAGTTAGGATGAGGAGTCAGGGAGAATGCAGAGAGGGTGGATAAGATGGATACAGAAACAAACTAGAAGGGCACTGGGTGGAGCGCATACCTCCATCACATAATGCCTGATCCATGAGACATATCGGGCCCAATCAATACATTTTTGAAATATCATGCTATACAGTACTATATCATTTTGGCCCTATCTCTCAATGGTGAAGAATCCACTTTAAAAATTAAATAACTCTCGTATCCGGATTTGGATCCTGATCTTCACAAAATCAAATCATTTCGTCCTTGCCACACACACACACACAACATGTCTACAAGTTTCATCCGAATCCGTCCACAACTTTTTGAGATATCATGTACACAGACAAACATACAGAAAGGGGTGAAAACATAACCTCTTTCATCTTCGGTGACAGAGGTAATTATCAGGAGGAATATTGCAAAAAAAAATTTTGGGGGGAGGGGAGTGGTTTAATGGGTTATAAATGATCATTGTTTTGGGTGGGGGATGATCTGAGATGGTGGTGAACAGCTGTCTTGCAGACCTGGAAGGGGAATATATAGATTCGTTTGTTTGATCCTTCTGGAGCGACAAGGTGAGAGATTTTCCAGGATTGAAGGACATTTTTCATGATCAGACCAGCATGTAATCACTCCACATCAGCTGGAAAGATTAGATGAAACACAAGTCTCTTAAGTGATATAGCTGCAGTCTGCTGCAGCTTTGGGATGGAGGTATTGTATGACACAATATGGAGTCATCTGCAAATATTTGTCATCTGCAAGTCATCTGCAAATCCATTGGGATGGAGGTATTGTACGACACAATATGGAGTCATTTGCAAATTGAAGAGCGTTTTCCAGAGTGTCGGATGGATCATTTATATATGCAGAATTAAGAACAAGCACAATTGACTGTGTGAGTGAAAGACGTCAAAAATCCAGGAATGAAGGTGGCTTTCATGCTACAGGCAGAGAGCTTGGCAAGCAAAGCCGGATGCCAGACTGTGTCAAATGGCAAAGATATGCCATGGAGATGGTCCGAACTTGGTTGAGATTTAGGGCCTCCAGCCATTGTTAAGAGAGGAGCAGCAGCATGTCTAGAGTTGAGTGATCGGGACAGAATCCAAACTGATGGTCAGAGATGAGCAGTTTGAAAACAGGAGGATTTCACATCAGCAGCGATGATGGATTCCATGAATTTGCTTGCATTCGGAGTCAGCTCGTTAATCTGTAATTTATAGGATCTGTTTCCTTCTTGTTGGATAGGAGTGATGATGTCTGGCATCTCGATCGAGGGAGGTTACGAAAGGAGGACACACTGAATCGGGCAGGCAAAGGCGAAGAAGAACGGCAGAGCAGGATTTGAGAACATGGCCACTGATGCAATTTGATGTGCATGTTTTTAATTATCAACTTTGCTCTTTTGAATGAAGTAGAATGATCACTCATCTTTTTTTGTTATCTCAAAAGTTGTAAAATTGCTTATACTTAAAAGTCAGACAAAAAAACACCTGTTGGAATGGAATCCCCAAAACACTCAAACAAGGTATAGTCCTTGAGCCCCGACCTCAAATTTGGCTCACGACTGCCATCAGGAGGCACCAGACTTTTAAAATGCATTTTAGATAGCTATACATCTGAGTAGTCAAAAAAGTCCATGCAGACTTTTCTATGTGGTAGCTTAGTGCCAGAGCACACCAATCTTTTTCACTACCGAGAATGACAAAAATGAAGGAAAATAACTGATTTTTTTCTAGTCCTGGAATTATTTTCTTAAATCTTTACAATGTAGCTAAACTATGTTTTAAAGATACTCTTTAGTGATTATTAGATTCATATATTACTATACTAAATGTATAAACACTAGTATCATGCATACTTTGGGATTAATCTTTGTAATCCATTCATCATTTCAAAAGTGCTTCAAACATTTTAAATGAGTTAATACTGTAAATATATATACAACTTTAAACAGCATTGTATTGTATATAGGTCTTGGTGAAAAATGTAACAATATATACCACACAGTTTGACACAATAAAGATAAAGTTCCTGATTTCCTTGAAATGCACCACAAAGGCAACCACCACCACAATGTCACATTATCTACTTCTATCTAATTTCCAATAACACCATTAGTAACATTCCAGTTCTGTAGAATATTTATAAGTTAGTTGTGATAATTGTAAACCTCTAATTTCCTTACTACAAGTACCAGTACTCTATTCTTCATCACAGGCATCATCCTCATCTGAATGTCCTGTTCCATGGTAAACTCTGAGTCACTTTTCATATTGTCCACATGTTTGTAGCTTGCACATCTCTGTGCATTTAAGCCGTTTGCCATGCACTGACAATCAGGATGACTGCATACTCGTGAGCATTTGCATGACAAAACTCAAGCACAACATGGGGCAGGTGGCCTTTCATGCATTGAATGATAAGTTGCCCTTCTTCATTCAGGACCCAACCATGACCTTCAGGACTTGGATGGATGGATAATTATGTAGGCTATGACGCCATATGCAGATTGGTAGTTTGCCCTTAATGCATGAAAGTAAAGACAATCATTACAAGGAGGAAGCTGTCCTGATTCGATGTCACCTCTTTTTGCTTTGAAAAAGCTGATAGCGCATGTCATTGACCTCAGTACACTGGTAATCTAGTGGCATACATATGACAGGTGAACTCCTGTAATGTGTCATACAGGTCTGCTGAGAGCATCCATCGCTGTCCAAGATCCCTAATGCTTCTGATACTTGGGCTCTTTTATGCAAAGCTTCAGGGCACCTAATTTACCATGTCCTCCAAAGGCACTTACTGAGTCACAGCCTGTGTAAGAGTGCAAACCCACTAAGGCTTTACACACTCTCTCTCCTAGGATAGTACTTAGGTTCTTGATATTGATGTATCGTATGCGGTTCTTAGTACCACATTACATGTAAAGCTTTGCAGTTATGTCTCTGCTGAATTCCAAACTGATAAGCAGTACATCAGTATCTCTGCAATAATGACAACAGACACTGTTGATGCATGTTTGGAATGGAGTAACATTCTTGTGTCTGCTTTCCTCTGTGATGTTTGTAGCAGTTGGACCGCATCATGTCCATCTTTTGTCAGTCGGAAGCACTTTTTTCTGCACAAGTCACGTATAGCTCCTTGTCACCATTTTTCAAGCATCTCTGGTTTCTTCAGTCACTAGTCTGAATTTTTACCAATGCAGTCTTGCTAGAAGAGTTTGTGAGAAGGCGTCTCCATTGTTGGATTCTGTGATTTGGGAAATGTTGTTGAATATTATTCCTGAGCCAGATGCCTCTCTGTTCTCTTCAAGAGTTTTGATTGAGAGATTGTCTGTGTATGTGTCAAACACTATGTCGATTCTCACACTGTCTGCACCTTCCTGAAGAGCTGAGGTCAGGATGTGTTGTGAAAGTTCTTGCAAATGTTTCATTTTCACATGATCTTATGCATCAGACTCGTTACATCGATAATGTCATAGATGGTGCTGGATGGAATCTGCTGGAGCATTCATTTTCTCAAGTTGCCTTGCAAGACTTGCTTGTTTGCTGCTTGAGTGTACCATCACAATTAGCCAGTGCCCAAGGTAATGGACCCAGTGGATGCTTCAAGACATCCTTCATGTGGAGGTTCCTACTAGTAGCAATCAAAACATATGACCAAAGAGCCTGTGATCAGCTTCGTTATTATCCCCGCCAACCAACGAAGTTGGCGGGGGATATGGAAATGGGTTCCGTCCGTCCGTCACATTTCGTTTCGGAGCTTAACTACAAATCCCCTCAAGATATATTGACGAATTTGGTACACATATCAAGCAAGTGGTGAACTGGTGCTTTTGATATTTTCTAATTGATAGGTCACATGGTTTGGCAGCCATGTTGGATTCAAGAAA
>CM068960.1:45695692-45722346 GCA_035128595.1 Eptatretus atami | reverse complement strand
CTGACCCCCAGCTCGTCTCTCTCCTTGGCTGCGAGGGTCCAATAAGGAACTCTGGGTTTATTTTCATTTGTGTGTGGGCCCGTCTTTAAGTAGAACTGAATAAGTGTTATTGGATCATTTAAATATTTCTTGCATATTCGCGTTAAGTCTTGCTTTGTGTCTTCATTTACTGTAAATAAATCATCACAGAAATGTTCCCAGTCCGTTTCCGTCCATTGTTGCATTGGTCCAGCATGGTTCGGATCTGAGTTTAGGTGGGGTTTTATCCCCGGTAATCGGACAATTGTAGCCGGGACGTCCTGGGCAGGCCCGCTCGACTGCATCCGAGCCGGAAAGGTGGGTGGCAGAGTGGTAGTCGGTAGGTGTAATTTTACCGCTGCCGGTAGAGTGAATCCGGTTCGGCCAGGCGTTCCGAGGGCGGGGATCCCTGGTAGCCGAGACCGCGTGGTTACTTGAGTACATTGGATCTCGACAAAATAACCCTACACCACGCGGTCGAGATATTGGCGATCCATTGTCGGTTAAACGACCGGCTGGCTCGCGGAGTTATCCGAGCGACGGCCTACAATTCCGGGGAGTTTGGTGGGAGACGACTCAAGCTTTCCCCACTGAGTGGTGGTTCTCGCCACCGACCCCCGGCCCGCAAATATATATATATATATATATATATATATATATATATATATATATATATATATATATATATATATATATATATATATATATACTAATAAAAGGGTGTGTGTGTGTGTGTGTGTGTGTCCTCCATAACTCCAAAACTATAAAACTTTGTATGCATCATAAGAAATCCCCACGGAAGTGCAACAGTGAAAATTAGGCGTTTGGGTAAATTAAAACACCTCTTTTGAAGATAATTTAGGGGGTGCTCATCACAAAAAAACCAAAGCAAGTCTTTCCAAGATGGTGGCACGCCATCTTGTTCAGCCCTCTGTGGTTGCTGGAGTCTTCAGCTGCCATTTTGTTCGGCCGATTCAATTATGCCTTAATTTGGAAACACGATCTACTCTCACGGACTAATTTAGGTATATCATCAAAATATTATGTCGGATTTGAGAATCGGTTCTGGTGAACAAAATAAGTGTGGAAATCTGGAGTAAAATCCCAAAACAACAAATTCGCGATTTTTATAACTTTGTGTATTTATTTAAGCAAAGCATTAACCTTAACTTTTTCTACTGTTCGGACGATTATATTGAGTGAATAAATTTTTTTGGAATGTGCAGAAAGTGTAACTTCATTGAGTGAAATGCCGTGCTTCATAACCTGCTTTTGCAATCCATTATGGCACAGTCCACAGGGGTCCTGTTTTTCGGCAATTACATCCGCAGTTTGCTGTTTCCATTTTAGGCGATTTGCGAACATTACAAAATATTTATATAAATCCATACTAATAATAGGGTGTGTGCGTGCCTGCGTGCGCACACGTGCGTGTGCCTGTGTCTCCTCCATAACTCCAAAACCATAAAACCTTACAGCCTGCAACTTTGCATGCATCCTAACAAAACTCCAAGGAAGTGTAAGAGTGAAAATTGGGTGTTTGGGTTAATTAAAACACCCCTTTGGAAGATAATTACCAGCCTTATTTAATTACGTCCTTCATCGGGCGATCCTCGGCCACCTCGCTGTCTGAGATCTTAAGGCATTCCCTGGGTAACCTCGGTGGGGTCTGAAGCCGTCATGTTTATTGGCTTGGATGTAGCTCCAGATTTGAAAGTGTCAGCAGTTCTGACTACCCCAAAAAGTGTTGATTTGTCCAATTCGGACATTGCATCGGGTGCATAGTTGTATTGAGGGCAATTGGTAATCGCTTGCCAAGCCAGGCGTTCTGTAGGTGTGCTTGAGTGCTTAAGCCACTTACCGAGCTGTCCAGTACGGTTCGTATCCTGATCGGGATGTACAGTTGACAGTTACTACAAGGTAGAGGTACATTTAAAGCATACACGGACGTGGTACATATTGGTAGGTTTAGATCTACACGGACTCTCCTCAGGTGTGTGGACATGCTTTGCCTGTTACGGGTGCCGTGGTGGCAAAGTTTCATCCCGTATCTTATGGAGGTTCTTTCAGGTTTGCCTTTGTCCTCGCACCTGTTTCTAAAGCATTTGGTTATCGGATTTGCTTTACAAAGGTTAAATGTTTCCCCTTGTGAGTATGTATATATATATATATATATATATATATATAATATTATATATATATATATATATATAATATAATATACATATACACATCCCTCCTCATTTTCAGGTGAGAGATGTGGGTGGGTCTTTCTTTATTTATATATTGACTGCTTTTGACGTTTGCACGTGGTATGTGCTTGGGAGCCTCATTGGTATGCATTGCTGTCTGCGTGATCACTGATGATTCGCCAAGTGGGGAGCTAGGAGGGGAGGGGGGGGGGAGGGGGGAGAGTGAGGAAGAAGAAAAGGTGGGGAGAGTGGTGCCTCAGCAAATGTCGCTGTACACTGTGGGAGGGAGTGGGAAGAGGGGGAATAGAGACAGAGAGAGACAGACACACACACACACACACAACACACACACAACAACAGCACACAACAGCACCACACACACACACACACACACACATTATTTTGATCAATGAAAGAGTTTAATTATTTTTTGGATTTTTTTTCTGGTGGGTGGGGAGGAGCGTGTAATTAGATATCCTTTCATTTTTATTTCATTCGCCAAACAAGTGC
Organism: Eptatretus atami; assembly: GCA_035128595.1. Classification (NCBI taxonomy): domain Eukaryota; kingdom Metazoa; phylum Chordata; class Myxini; order Myxiniformes; family Myxinidae; genus Eptatretus; species Eptatretus atami. The sequence continues at coordinate 45,719,626 of CM068960.1, read as the reverse complement.
ATTCTTAATTTCTTCTGAAGAATAAACTCAGACCTTTAACATCTGAACCTTGTTGCGGTTACACGATGTATCCGGTTCACAGACATGTTTTACTCATAGGCATCTGGAACTGTGTGTTTTCTGCATTTGCCTGGGACATATTTGGAGAAAGTTACCTACTTCCTGCCTTGTCTTGAGTTTGAGTTAAAATGCCCTTTCCTGCTTTCCATATATTCCTTCCGCACAAATATTTTATGCTTATTGCAGCTGTGAGAAACATGACACTGGCCGATCAAAACAGCTTGGAAAACAATGCTCCACAAATGCTACAATTGAAAATGAGCACAAATTGACTCCCTCCAACCCTGACCCCACCAATTTCACTAACTTGCTTTGTTTACATATTTCTCACTTTCACGGTCCTTACTCTAAACGTTTTGAACGGCTTGATGTTTGATATCCTGCTGAATCTACTTTAATCTCTGCTGATCATGGAATGCGTTATTTACGCTGTGCTATAAACATTAATGGCTGGCAGGATGGCTGAGAGGTCTGCACACTCGACTCGAAGCTGTCTAGACTAGTTTCAAATTTCGACTCGGCTATAAACTGTCATCCCGGTGTTTCAGAGGCAGGGTGATTCATCAATGTGTGTGCCATCCCTCGGATTGACGTTAAACTGGGTGTGTCGTCTGCCGGCAGTATGTGGTGCACGTTAGATATACTACGGTGTCCTTCGCGAAAGGTGGGCAAGCTATCGCAGGCACCATTAACAACTTCCAAATTCCTGCCCCAATCACTGCTGGGAAGATAATGGCAAACCACCCAGTATAACCCTTGTCAAGAAACTGCGTGGGCAGCACCGACGCTCTGTAACAGAGTATGGTACGTCAGAATCGGAATAAACATCAAAGCATGCACGTATTACAGTTTATATATGGTCTTTTTAAAAAAAAATAAACAATTAAATGACCTGATATGGTGGTGAATACCTGTCTTAAAGTGCTGGAAGGAAGGATTAGATTGAACAGACTGAGGGAATAGGTTCTACAGGTGAGAGAAAAGAGGAACAAATGAGTGAAAGGTGAGCAGTGAGTTTGTATTTGGGGAGTTTCTCCATGAAGGTGTTACTAGCAGACTTCACACACCCTGCGGAAACCTCGGGGGGGGGGGGGGGGGGTCAGAGCAAGGTAATTCGGACATTGAGAGTAACAGGCCGAGTCATTTTGGAACAGTCTTCCATTGTATGTTTTTCCAAATGTGTTATCTTCACAGTTGAAAGTTTGTCTGCTTGTGGTATATGCTGCAATGCTTTAAATATGCACACACAGTTTTCTGATTGACAGGATGACGCAGTAGTAGCATCGTCGCCTAATATTTGTCTTGTCTCGTTTCCATTACTGACTTTAACTGGAAGCTGTCATCCTGGAGGTGTTTCGTCGACAGGGTGCTGCATCAACAAGTGTACCTTCCTTCAGATGGGATTTTTAAGCCAGCTGTCCATTCTACTAGCATTTGCTGGTTAAAGATACCTCGGCCTTTGAAATACAGTAGTCTGTTGTGTGCTTTTGCCCAAGTCAAATTACAAATTCCTCCCATTGTGTGTAAAGGTACTGCATCAGCGGCACAATCCCATCTCGGTGATGATGCAACCCGTGGGGAAAATCCGAATCGATTATCGCTAAAATACACTATCGCTCAGAGAACAAATTCCAGGTTTCATACAATAGATAATCACAAGTGTATGAGTTGTGCTTTGATGATTGTCTTTTTTGCGTAAACTTTTTTACAGCTCTTAAATATAAAGGATGAATGGAAATGGTGGTGAGGTTGAGGACAAGGGTCTGGAATGCACTCTTAATTTGTGATTGACACCTTGACCATCAGTCCTGATATCACATCGAAAATATCGCACTTAGCAAATGGATTCTGATACAAACTAAATACATATCTCTTCCCGATCTCATTGAAGTTGATGGTTGACTTTTTCCAGGTCAACTCATCTCCTCACCATCTCCAACTCCTTCACTCTCGCCCCTTCTCCCCCTTCTCCCCCTTCCTTGCTTAGTAGTCTTGAGTTGTTCAGATGAACACCTGATCAGTTTTATCACTTATCTTGAGGCCACACATCTTTACTTGAGTTTCAATGATGTCCATGATGTCTATTGTCATCGAGCGATCTCAAATTGAAAATGACGCCTTGCCCAATCACTCCATGTATATTGTGAGATATTGTAGCTGCTTTTGGCCATTGTGAGTTTCTTCCATACACTGTGAAAACGATTCTTAAGTATTACTCGCTCACCTGGAATGTACTTCCGGGGAGCTTATGGGATGGCGCGTCGTCCGTACATCAGTCCGTCCGTCCGTCCACAAATACAGTACTTGCAACTTCTTCTCTGAAACTACACATTGGATTTCGAAGAAATTTCATCGTTCATTTTTCATCGTTCACAACATTCATCACTGTGTATGTGCCAAATTTTGTTTATGGCATTAAAAAAAATTGGGCCCTAAGGGGGTCCATGGGTGTTCCCCCCCCCTCCCCCCCCCAAAAAAATAGGTATTTGCTTGATTCTTAGAAACTATACATGCAATTACAATGAAACTTGACCACAACCTTCATCACCTGTGATGTACCAAAGTTTGTTCAGGATGGAGGAGAATTTTTCGTTCGACTCGTACACTTTCAATAATTTTTCGGATGGAGGAGAATTTGTTCAGGACAACTGAGAATGGAGAAATCATCGGGTCGAGGTGGGACAGACGAGCCACGTTTTGCGGGGTCTTGCGAGTTTGATTGAATGCTGTCTGTTGGAAAAAGATCAGTCGGTCTGCATTGATTGAATGACGGAGATCAAGACGGGGTTTGACGATATCTGTGGTTTGCAGTGGAGCTTCACAGCAGACCGCCGTCAGGCTGCTCTTTGTGGAATGTTTCTGACATGGCGCTGATGTTTTGTCACCCACTCTTTCAACAAGTTCAGGAAATTGGAATTCCCTTGTTGCTTTGCTTGTGGTTTCCTCAGTGGTTGAGGATAGGCTCAATTTTTATTTTTGTCACACTCTGCTACGCCACCGTTGAAGTCTTGTTTATTCTCCATCTGCCTTGGGTAATTACTGACCTTTGTGCAGGAATAAATTGATTGCTCTGCGATCACTGTAAAAATACCATTGCACTTCCAGTTAGTCGTGCTGTGGAATTATATCAGATTTATACTACGAGGGAAATGTAACTTCTTAAATAAACGCGTTTTGCACAAAAGCACCTGAAGCAAGGCAGGTAATTGCTACGAGAAGCAAGTTCTTGACTCCCTCCGGAATTAAAGAAAACGTTGTGCTTGTGAAAAGTTTTAGGTTTTTTAAATAATTGATGATTTGTGAGGACAAATTCAGTTCTGCGAGGAACAAACTGTGTGTGTGTGTGTGTGTGTGTGTGTGTGTGTGTGTGTGTGTGTGTGTGTGTGTGTGTGTGTGTGTGTGTGCGTGCGTGCTGCGTGCGTGCGTGCATGCGCGTGCACTTTTTGGGAATTTTCCACCATTTGAACAAGACTTTTCTTTGTTCGGTTTTACGACATCGATGCACCATTGTGGGCAAAGCTGCACAAGGCGGACCTTGTCTTGCGACCAAAATCTTGCACTTTCTCTTTTTTTCTTTTTTTTTCGGGACAGCATTGTCAGACAATAAATGGTTTCATCTTGTGCCATCTCGGCAACCATTGTCATGCTCTCCTCAGTCCGACTCGAACCCACCGCGTTGTGACCATTGATGTGAAAACTGAAGAAATTGCTTTTCGGTGACAAAGGCAGGAATGATTGATTACCTTTTCTCTAAATAAAGGGTGTAAGGTCTTTGGCCACTCGGAAATGTTAGCAGTCATATACGTACAGCCCCCCCCCTCCCATCCCACCCTCCTCTACTCTGAGTATCCTTCACAGTGGGGATTTCAAATGGTCACCCTGTCGGTGAATTATCAGGTTTGAAGGTGTAGATTTCTTCTTATTATAGCGACAATGCAAAATTCACTGCACCTTTATTTTAGCACGACTCTAATTTAAGCACACCATTAGTCAGTATTTCGTATTTTGCACGATGGGGTGTACTTATATCCAGGTTTTGTCTCCCCACTGTCAAAGAACCATCCGAAAAGCCAGTGTGTATCCGAATACTTGCAGCGGACCTTCTGAATTGCTTTTGTCCATACTGATTCCATGCAATTAGTCTTAGTGTCGTGGATTGGGGATGGTGGGGGGAGGTAAAGGGGGTCAAGGCAGAGGGGTTGGTGCTGAGCTGGATTTCATAATTGAACAAAGTAATTACATCTAAACAAAAACATTTGTTTTCCTTGAAAGTTTTACTTTCACAGCGAGTTTCAAAATAAATTCGCCCTATAAATTTCATCAACGTGACCAGAAGTTGTTTGTGGCAAGAAAAGGGAAAACAAAACGACGTATTCACCATTTGTTCGGATCTTCATTCCGGCGTGATCTGTTGACTTGACTTGGTTTACTCCCTTTGACCTTTGTCACTTTTTCATCCTTGTTTCCCAATGCAGACTCTGGTAAATGACTTTGAAGATCAAAGGACTCCACTTGTGGAGAAAATGAAAGTGTTCTACTGTTCAAAGGTACCCCCGAAGTGGAGAATGAAGGTATGTTTGTGCCATTAACTTGAAGGACAACTTTGTTTGCTCGTGAACATTCAATGAATCGAGTCTTTTGCAGTCGTAAGGGTTTCTACATTTTGCTCTATGAAAGGTATGACGTAGTAAACCTGGATTGCTCTGTGCTTGCAGAAAGAGTTAGCTCGGCTGTTCTTCGAACTTGGCTGCTCTGCTTCGGCTTTGCAGTTATTTCAGAGCTTGGAAATGTGGGAAGATGTCATCGTCTGCTATGCCAGCATCGGCCAGTCTGATAAGGTATGTGCGTGCGTGCATTAGTTATTGAATGTTCATGAGATGTTGCATTTGAATGAAATCTCAGATGCTGGGAATGATGCAATGGCCTAGTGCTCTGCATGTTGTGAAATTGAGAACTCTGGTTTGACTGGAACTCTGACAGGTTACTTATGACGAACAAGAGCAGGCCTGCCCTGCCAATTGGAGCCCATTAACAAGCTCCCTATTTTCTTTTGTTCCACAAGCACCTCGGCATTCCTTTTGTCCAGCTGCTTTGGCCAAAAGACTGCTTTTAAGATGTAACACATTCCTTTCTGCACTTGGCTTTGATAAATGACTTTCTGTGTAGCATGTAAGAAGGGTAGTGCCAAGACGTGTGTTATATCTTGCCTTCAAGCGGGAACAATGAAAGAGCGTGGACTGGTATTGAAGATCTTGCACACAAAAGGGGATAAACTGCTATCCCCAGTCCCGTAAATTCAATTCCTTTTTGTCTACTGGCAGATTGAAGCCATTGTTTCCATGGCTTGCTGGAGAAGCAGCTTGTCTTGGAATTGCTTTCCCAATCTATCATAAATTTTTGCCACAAGGAACTTTCGTCTGTACATGGGCCATTATTATAATATCATAATAGTAGTTGTGTATCCTCATAGCTGGATTATAGGAAAATTTATTTTTCTTTTCACCAGTGTGTCAGGGGATCGGCGAATGTAAGAAATTGAAGATTAGATCAGTGAATAGACAGACATTGGATGTGACATGCGGTTCTGTTCAGCTTATTTATTTATTTATTTTTTATATCAGCATAAACTTGGACCGGCGGGATAGCCTCGAGGTATGAATACTCGCCTTTGAGCTGTCTAGCCTGAGTTTCAATCTCCACTGAGCTATAACTGTCACCCTAGTGTTTCACAGGTAAGGCGAGGCATTGATGCATGCACCATCCGTTGGAAGGACCTTGCGCTGATGGGCCCATCTGCCAGCACTTATTGGTGGACATTATGCATCCCACAGTGTCCTTCACAAAGAGTAGGCGAGTTATCGCCAGCACCCTTGCAAAGTTCCATATTCCTCCCCCAGTCCCAAAGACGAGCGCCGTGACGACCTGGTCTTCATACTTGGCCTCATTTAGCATTGAATTTCATTGTTGGACCCTATTGCTTTATGGTTATGGGGGTCTGTCGATGGATTATATATTTGAAGGGGACATAATGAGTTGATAGCATTTTGGTCTTTCACAGACAATTTATTTATTTTCCTTCTTTCACTGCTTTACCAATTGTGCGAATCATTTGGACATTTGCTGTTCATTTTGTTTTGTTGCATGACTGAACTTTGTTGATATTTTGTGATGCACCTTCAGTGTGAAATGTGCTGCTTTTCTCTTTCAAACGAAACTCATGTATAATATTTAATGTTGGATGAAGAACGAGTCTTGCTGGTGAAGGCTAGTGTCTATCTGCGTCGGCAGGCAGGTAGAACAGTGAATTAAATCAACAGGATATTGATTGAGGGTACGCTATCCGCCGTGTGAAACAAGGATAAGCTGGTGTCCCTCTTTTGCGCCAACAAAAGGTTGACGCCAGAAACATCAGCTTCTCCGGTTGCTTCCCACAGCAGTTATCATAACTCATTGAACGTCCTGATGATGTCATCCATTGTTCTGATGTAAAATATTTAATGTTTGGTTTCTCGCTTGCCAACATACTCTGCTTGCTCTGGAAATCAGATCTCTCGGCATCATCGAGATTACGGTACGAGCCAGACCTGCCTGCTTTTTGAGAATTTGCAGATTTTGGCTTTTCCATTTTTCAACAAATTAGTTGCAGTTGGACTCAAATGACCAAAACGAAATAAATCAAACAGCAGAAAACAAGACAAAAAAGTTTCATACCGTTTACTTATTCTTACGGTTCTGGAACTGGCTTCTTGTTTTTTTTTCATGAAATGATAATAGTTTGAAGGGTTGTTTTGTTTTTTCTCTTCGTGGTGATCTCATTGTTGTCATGAAGAAATATTCCAAGGTGTCCTTCGATTCATTTTACAGTTTCAGCTCGGTCACACGGGTCGTTGTTTTGTTGGCGCTGTTGGCGGCGAGCAAGGCCATGACCGAAAGAAGCCCTCTTTGTTGCCCCCTATCCAATCAGTAATCCACGAGGCACTTGAGTTAATGCCATTTTATACAGCACACACCGCCTGACACTTCCTCATCTGTCCACATTGTCGTTCCGTCTCCGTTGTGTTGTGTACAGATATGAACAGAAAATGAAAACGCATTCTTCGTTTTATACTCCATTTGTGTATATCTTGGCCGTATGCGCCTGCTCTATTCTTACCTTTTTTTCTCGATATCTTTATCGGTGATATTCACGATAATTCCTACAACTCTCATTCATCCGGTTTCCACCGAATCACCAAATTTATTTGTGGTTTGGAGATTTATTTTCGATTGTCACATTCAAACCATGTATGATGGCTCCTTCTTCACTCGATTTTCTTTTTTCTCCTTTCCCTTATTCTCGCAATCTTTACATGTACTGTAGATCTCTGTTATAGTTATCTTGCATGAACTTGTGCTTGTAAATAGACTATGTAGAATCACAATTGCCTTGTTTTACTTTTGAGGGAACACGCAACTGCGGTAATTGTCCGCAGGTGATCTGAGGCCATGAATAAGGGATCTTTGACCTTCCATCACGGCCTCGGATAGGACCTGAAGCTTAGTCCGCCATGGACGCAGAACTTCCTGGTCAATCCAACCCGTTTTCTTGGACTTATTGGCTTAATGGCTTGGACTTATTGGCTTGGACTTCGCTTTGTTGTGCCAAAAAAAATGCTCCACCTTGTGTTTATAGTTTGTTAATTTTCAGATGTGGACTATAAGACATCAGTGGAGACGACCCCAGCCAACTGAAAGACCACTTAGTCTCCAAGGGGATTTTCATGCTTTCTGCTTATACAAAAAAATTCCATAAAGCTCTTGCCCTCGTCACCTTCCACTTAATTTGGGCACCAATGGAGGTTAGCATGGAGCATATTCCTGCTAAGTTGTATTCTCTAAATTCAGGCTTTACTCAAGGACCACAACATGATGGATTACTTGTGGTGTAAGCGGTCGGCCTCCCATGCAGTCTTCTTACATATTGGCTGAATGCATGTGATGGATTCCTTCAGTAGTGCGTAGCTGAAGAGCAACACGGCGGCAGTCATGGGGTCACATTGAGTTGCAATAAGTCTGAAACTGTCATCCCAGCAGGCTCTCTGAACTTTTGAACAGGCTTCTTTGGAGGTTTTAAAATATATTTACATGTTTTGTTTTAGTTATTTATTTATTTATTTATTGCATTACTCGACTTCCAGTAGTCCTGCAGCGTAGTCTGATATTTCAGATAAATTGTTCAAATTTTCATAAAAGCACCAAAATTGGTACACATGTAGAATAATGTATTCCGAACAATTCTAGTATAATGGAGCCACCCGAGATTGTGCCTTGGTCAGCTTCGGCGACCATTTTCCAAAATGGCCGCCATTCTACTTTAGCGAAATTGGCTATATGCTCTTTTTTCTTATTGTATTGGTGGTAGATATGGAAAGTGTAAAATTCAGTAAATTGACCATGAAAAGGCGTATTCAAATATTATGAGCCAGTATTTTCGGTAAAAAAGCATTATTTGATTTGTAAATTGCTGCTCTCCTGAAACTTTTCGCTGAAAAGTACCCATTATTGCCTGGAGAACAAGAGTCAAATGATATTCATCACATTCAATGGGTTTGGAATCAACAAAAATTGCATTATAGATTACATACTTTACTCTATTTTGAAAAGGGAACTGATAATGTGATAATGACAAACTCAGAAAATGTAGTCAAATTATTGCACACTTCACTTTGAAGCGGCTACGGTTTACTGTCTACTACCATTCTACCAGGACACATGGTACACACATACATCAGTCTAGTACAATATGAGTTTCTGAGCTCAAGTGTACTGGCTCTGGATCAAGAAGTCAACACTTTTACAAGCAATGCGGCTTTGCATTTGCACATTCTAAGCTAGGCCGATATCTCAGTCTGTGTCTACTGCGTCTGTCTACTGGCATTCTCCTTCACAACACACAGTCCAGTGCATTGCAGATTAGCCTTCTTGCATTTGCAGCGGTTTCTACAGCCTTTTTGCAGCCGCACGACACCAGCTCGAAGCAGCTTTTTGAAGCCTCAGGGAGTGTGGTCCAGAGCGGTTGTAGGACCCATCCTCTGTTTGCCGCCAGCCCCAGCTTGTTGGTGATGGAAGCACGGGTTGAGGGACCAAGACCTGCCCCAGACATAGCCACCCTGGAAGACTGATCTCTTCACATGCTGTTCCAAAGCATCGTAGGTAGGTGGATGCGCTGGACGGAGTTCCTCTTGGCGAAGAGTTTCTTTCTGGCCTGTTGACGTCCGTATATGGACTGGTGCGGTCATACAGGAGCACCACAAACCTTTCAATGCAGTGCATTGTGTCATCCTGGATGTTGCTGGCGTGGTGGTCAGGGTACAAGAGAATCTGTCAGTTCTGGAAACGAGTCTCATGTGGCCCAGGCAGATTTCTTCCCATGCCCCACGAATGCTGATACCGTGTCACATCCAATCATGGCGTGGAAGACAGGGAGGGCACGTGCCTTCTGTGGACCTGCGGAGGCAGTTATTTCATGGGCAGGGATGTAGCGGTAGTTCTTGCCCGTCCCAAAGGCAATCCAGAGTTCATCCACGCATGGTAGTGCCTGGGCTACCATCACCGCCAAGCGACGACGTCGGTGTCTATGGTTCGAACTTGAATCCGACGGTGGTCATGTTCTGCCCATGGGCCACATGTAGCATGATGCGAGTGTCCGCCTCTTCTTGACCGCATGGAGCCAGAGAGTTTCATCTTCTTGCCTTGGAAGGCAGATGACTGCTTCACCACAGTGACTACCAGCTCTTTTCTCGTCATGGAAGGACTGCACCAGCACATCGGACAGGAGGTGAAGAGCTCCACCTTGTTTGCGTCGACACGTAGGAAACTCTGCCAGTTTCCTGGTATGGCTGCGGTGCTCACCACGCGCCGTCGCACCCCTTTTCCTCGTTTCTCCTTGTCGCCGTCTTCAAGGAGCCATCTTTGTAGCTATCCCAAACGAGGTCCCAAAATGACCATTTTTCCACATACAATGGTTGGAAATATAATAAATCAACACAAATGACATTTGTATTGTTTTCCTTTGTAAAGGCACATCACATGGAGTATTTATCACCTCTGAGAAACCTACAAAGAGAATAACAATGACAGATATCCCATGTTGTTAAAGTAGAATGGCGGCCATTTTGGAAAATGGCCGCCAAAGCTGACCAAGGCAAAATCTGAGTGGCCTCCATATCCAGAATTGTTCAGAATAATTAGTCAACATATGTACCAATTTTGGTGCTTTTATGAAAAGTCGAACAATTGGTTTGCTATGCTGCAGTACTACATCCTGAGGCTTCACTTGTACTTTACTGCTCTAGAAGCTTTTGTGCTGCAGTATATTATCACCACATGCTATTCCAGTGCCCAACAAGCAAAAGCAATTGCTGAATTGACTATAAGACATGATAATGAAGTCGTTAATTATTTAAATAGCATGCTTGCATGCATTTGTTTCTCATAAATGAACATTAATGTCAATGTTATGGCAATTTAGACTTTGGATTTAGAGAACATCTTGCTGATAATTTTGAGGGTGGAGAGGATTAATGGTTAAAGCCTGAACTTCGCTTACAAGCGGTGGTATATTAATTGTGATATTATTTGCAGTGTGGCACAAAATCAACTTTCACCCTAAGATGTTGCTGCATCGTGTATTAAGGGAGGGGTGGGGGGGGAGGGGTACACAAAGGAATGTTGCTAGCCACAGCCTAAGGAAAATGAAGACAGTTAAAAACTACAAGGGTACTCGGTAGAGACATACCTCCGCCACACAATGCCTGATACACGAGAACCTATCGGGCCCAAAACATTTTTGAAATATCATGCTATACAGTACTATATCATTTTTGGCTCAATCTCTCAATGGTAAAGAATTGCTTTAAAAATGAAATAGTTCTCGTATCCGGATCTGGATTGGGATCTTCAATATCCGGATATCCGAATCGATGACCTGATATATAAATCCTCGTAAAATTTCAAATCAATCGGATGAATATTGAGGAATTTAGAAATCTCACCTAAATTGTTGACCTTTGGCCTATGCTGACCTCAAAAATAATTGGTGGTTGAATTCAATGACCTGATGTATAAATCCTCTTCAAATTTCAAGTCATTTGGATGAAAATTGAGGATTTTAGAAATCTCACCAAAGTTGTTAGCCTTTGGCCTATGTTGACCTTTTGATCTCAAAAACAATAGGCCTTCTTCCTTATGAAAAACTCTACCATGTGGTGAAGTTTCCTGAATATCGGTTTGAATTTGTGACCTGTAGGCGATTGACAGACAGACAGACAGACAGACAGACAGACAGACTGAAACAGACAGACAGAATAACAAAATCGACTGACCAATATACTTTAAATATCTTCGATTTTGAAAGTAACAGACAGACAGAGAGGGGTGAAGACATAACCTCCTTCACCTACGGTGGCGGAGGTAGCTAGAACAGCACTCGTTCGAGTACATACCTCGGCCAGACTGAACAGTTTACGTTTTGTATGCGACTGATAGGCTGGATCTGAATCCGGACCTGAACCAAAATCTAATCGGCTTGTTCTTGTCACTTATCCAAGTCATCCACCAAGTCCCAAACTTTTTGAGATACCGTGCTCTACAGTATCGTTTTTAGTCCTACCTCTCAATGATGAAGAATCACTTCAAAGATCCCAAGATCAAGATCCAGGTCTTCACCAAAATCTCATCAATCCGTCCTTGTCACCCACCCAACAGTTCCACCAAGTTTAGTCCGAATCCGTCCATAACTTTTTGAGTTATCTTGCTCACAAGCAGACAGACAAATAGTGGTTTCATAACCTCCGTCCACCTTAGGTGGCAGAGATAAATCAATGGGCAATAATTAACTTTACATAATACGCCTCCTCCCTCGACTTGCATATTCTATTAAAAAAGAGATGTAGATATGGGGGGGGGGGAACTGGTGGCACGGTGTCAATCTCATTGAATAAACATTTCGAAAGACCAATAGTGTCTGCGTACAAATGCCATTGATGTAATCCAATTGGTGTCTGTGTGTTTATGCATTTGTGTTTATGCACACAATTAGATCACGTCCATGACAAATTTTTATTTGTGTTACATTATTTGATATAATATCTCCTTCCTCTTCAATGCACTTGGTCCAGCAGTCAAATTGAAAGGTCCCAGCACAGAAGCCTTCCCTCTGAAGTGCCCTAAACGGAGTGGACGTGGCTGTATTAATATTAACCTCTTTAATGGATACAAAACGTCTCTTTAAAAATATATTGAGAAAACATTTTTGGGAAGAATTGCCATAAACTCTCATCTTGGTGTCTCACAGGCTGGACGAGGCATCGATGTGTTTGCCGTCCCTCGGACAGACGCTAAATTGGGTGTTCCGTCTGCTATCATTAGTTGGTGGACTTTAAAGATCCCATGGTTAATGGTATATAAATTGGTTCATGACGGGGATGATGATGGTAAGGACATGAAAGAGGGGGGGGGATGGGAGCGGTGATTAAGGATGCTGGCGGGAGGCTATTGACAGAGAGGGGTGCAGTATTGATGGTGTCGGAAGGATATTTCAGAGCTGTTTAACCAGGAAGGTAGCCACGGTGAGCTGGAGCTACCATGTTGTGCAGAGGAGAAAGTGGATTTGGTGGAAATCACAGAGGAGTAAATGTGGACGGCATTGAAGAGGATGAAGGAAGGAAGAGCGCCAGGCATTGATGAGGTGCGTAGAGAAATGATAATTACAGCGGGAGAAGTCGGAGTTAGTTGGACGAAGAGGCTGTTGAATGTATTGATGTATGTATGAGAAAGGGTTAAATTCCGGAGGATTGGAGGACAGGGTTAATTGTGCCAATATGGAACAGGAAAGGAGATGTTCAAGATCTGGGTAAGTCCAGGGACATTACGCTACTCAGTCATCTAATGAAGGTGCTTGAGAGAATTCTGGATGGGAGGATAAGGAAGAGGGTGAAGATGGAGATCGGAGAAGGGCAGCAGGTTTTTTGAAAGGGTAGGGGGACGATGGATGGGATGTTCGCCCTGAGACAGCTGGTGGAGAATAGGTTGGAGGTCCAAGGTGAAATTGTATTGGGATTTGTTGACCTGGAGCACTGTCTCGAGAGAGATGGTGATGGCGACACTAAGATGGAATGGAGTGCCAAAAGCAAAGTTAGGTTGGTGGAAGGGATGTACAAGGGAATGAAGGGAAGAGTTTTGGTTTGTCTTGGGATGTCTGAGTAGTTCAGCTTGAATATCGGTTTGAGGCAGGGAAGCGCTCTCAGCCCACTCATGTTTATCATGGTGATGGAGCTGGTAAGCAGGAAGGTGAGCTTGAGAGGTAGTATGGGGACGATGCTGTACGTGGATGATCTGGCTCTTGTGGTGAAGAGTGGGCGGGAGATGCAGGAAGTACTGGGGGAGCGGAAGGAAGCATTTGAGAAACATGGGCTAAATATGTGTATGAAGAAGACTCAGGTAATGTGGGTTGGGCAGCAGAGAAAATAAATGAATATCAGGTTATAGGGGAAGGAGATGAGGCAGGGAAATGGGATTGAATATCTGGGAGAAATAATGACCGGGGATGGTGAGGCAGAGGTGCGGAGGAGGATTCAGGTGGGTGTCGATGTATGGAGTAATAGCAGATGGAGATATCAGGGAAATTGAAAGGGAAGGCTCTGATGATGTGCCTAACACCGGCCTACCTCTGCAGTTTGGAGATGGTGGGACTGAGAGAGAGACATCGGAGGCTGCAGGTTTGTGAAAGCCACTGGGTCAGGAGGATTGCAGGAGTTAAGAGGGTGGCTAGAAGGAGGATGGATGGATGTACTGAGGGAGGAGATTGGTGTGAAGATGAGCTTGAAGGGGAGATTGGTGAAATGCCGGCTGAGATGGGCTGGACACTTGAGTTGGTGCAGATGGGGGAAGAGAGAATGGCAAAGAGAGCTGATAGGTTGAGGGAGCAAGGTAGGAGGAAAAGAGGTAGACCGTGGTTGAGATGGGAGAATTGTGTGAGGAGGGATGTCAGTAAGGTAGGGGTGGTTGGAGAGTGGAGAAAGTTGACTGAGGACAGATGGAAGTGGAGGAGTATCGTGTCAAGGCAGGGCAGAAGCTTGGTGCCATCGGACCTCACCCCTTATAACGGGAAGAGTACGAGAAGAAGAAGAACATGTCCTTCGTGAAGAGTAAGCGAGCTATCGCTGTCCCCATAAACAAATATCGAATTCATGCACTAACTTCCAGAAGGCACTGCATCACCGACACAGCGATACCCCTCAGCCAGTGATTCTACACTGCAGCCATGTGCTGCGTAAAGAAGGAAAAGAAGTTCTGCATGCAGCAAGAGTTCATATATTTTCTTTGCTCAAGCTTTCTTCCACGGTCACGTCCTTCGTATCGGACACCAAATCTCGATATTCACCAGATATACAGTATCAAGAAGTGATACCATACATGCAATTTTGCATTCGCCTCAATCTTTCAAAAGAGGGGCACAGCATCAGCAGCACAGCTGCGCTCCAAGAAATGATAACTACCCGGCAGCCAAGTTTCCATACGCAAGAACAGAACCGTAAAGTAACTGAGTGATCCAGCCTTTACCTTTCCAGCAGGGGTTTACATCACCGGAGTTTCAATGTGCAATATTAGTAAATTGCATTGTAAACGAGAAAGCTTCTCAAAATGCAAAGCCCGCTCCGCGTCCACTTGTACTGAACTGGACTTTGATGAAAACGACAGTTTAAAAAAAATTGTACATTTATGATTGCGCGTTCTCCACAATCTCATCATAAAGGTTTGTTGAAGATTTGATGACAAAAGTTCAATTGGTAAAATGTTCCAGCCTGGACATACACACTGAATGTCAATGCCAAACGAAGATTTCAATTAAAACATTCATGGCTGGTCTACCACTTCACCGATGACGTCATCCTTACAATCCTCGATTCACCATTGGGAGTGGAATGAGATGTGCCAAGTTTCAAGTTTTTCTGATCAGCTGTTCAGCGATACAATGTTAAAAAAAAAAATATATTTAATCCAAGATGCTGCCATACCACACAACCTATGATGTCACAATTATCATTAAAATTTGCTCCATCGGGTCGCTCCTACCACGACAATTTTGTATCAATCGGACTAGTGGTTGCTGAGAAGAAGAAAAATGTTAAAAATAGGAGGAAAAAATTGGTCAAAAAAGTGTTGAATAATAATCATAGAAATAGGACCACGTGTCATGAAGCTCACCTGATCAGTATCAATAGTCACTCAAACCCCACAGACCCCCTCTGACCTTGACTCTTTTGTTCATGGCGTTAAAAAAAAAACTTTGGCACATCACAGGTGATAAGGTTGTAGTCAAGTTTCATCGAAATTGCGTGTGTAGTAGTTTAGAGAAGGGATCAAAGAAGACATCAAATACCTATTTTGGAGTATCAACTCCCCCCCCCCCGGAGATCCCCTTAATGAGAGTAGATTTTGATGCGGTCAATTCTTCTTCATTAGGCATCAGATATGAAGGTCGTGGCCAAGTTTCATCAAAATCGTGTGTTTGGTTCAAGTGATAATGTACTCACTCACTCACTCATCTACAGACACTGCCAATCACGTAAGCTCACCGGACAAAAGCCCAGGTGAGATAATAATAATAACAACAAGTGGTGCCAGCACAACAATCCGCCATTTAAGCATAAGGTTATTTTGGGAGCAAATTTAAATTTGATATATCCTTAACCTGAATGTTGATTATAAGGATAGATAAGGAATATTTTAGTCTTAGTTTGAAGTCAATTAAACCATTTTTGACGAAGTTATGAGCGAAAAAGATTTTGACCTTTTCGTGACCTGACCTGACCTTTGACCTAATTGGACCCAAAAGTTAATGGGGTCGTCCGAGGTTCATTACACACCTGTGGATACAATTTGACAGTGTTTGAGCCAGCCGTTTTCCCGTAAAGTTGTATTTTCGTAACCATGTTTTAGTTTTAATGGAAAATTTGTAATTTTTACCGATGACCATGACCCCCAAAACTTCGGACCCTACCGATCTTCACAAATATGCATTTTTCACTATAGGAATGGGTAGGATTATAAGTGACAAATAGAATAAGGTTCACTATAAGCTTAGTTTGAAGTAAATCAGATCATTTTTGACGAAGTTATGAGCGAAAAACGATTTTGATCTTTTCATGACCTTGACCTTGACCTTTGATCCAATTGGACCCAAAAGTTAAGGGTCGTCCGAGGTCATTGCCCACCTGTGGATTAAATTTGATAGTGTTTGCTAAGCCGTTTTGCCGTAAAGTTGCTAACAGACAACAAACAGACAAACAAACCGGACGATTACAAATATCCCGCACCCTCCCGGAATAATGAAAATTATTTTAACAGAATTAATAATTTGTCTTCTCCATATTCTCATTATAAAGCTTTATTGAAAATTTGATGACAAAAGCTCAAACGGTAAAACACTTACGGTCCCGACAGACAGACAGACAGACACACAGAAGTTATTGAAAACCTGTGCGGGGGGACTCAACTCAAACTAACCCCTGCTGTCTGAATTTGTGTTCAAGGATTGGCATGTAGACATGAACGTGAACTGAAGGCACTGCACTGTACAAGCCGCACATGCACAAGACACAAAGGCATGTGACTACCCACGTCAGGCCAAATATTTTCCTCAACCTTTATGGCCCGCTGCAGGTAGGCTTTGCAAAGATCAACTTATTTTGAGGTCAAATGTCCTGCACAAATTGATATAATCCCACCTTTTCAGTTTAGTTTGACTTTTCCCTCCAGACTATGTTTGAGTCGACTGAATTAAAAGGACAGAGGTGTCAGACTCGTAAGATATGTACATTAACGTTCAGGAGGCTGACATCGACGCACTGGGAAACCAGTACATTTACCGACCAATAATGTTGAAGAGTTGCAGTTGCAGTGCTAAAAACTGCATCTCGAAGGAAGCGATGTGTTTAATCGATGCAATTTAATTTCGGCCTTCGCTCAAGTCTTAATGTAACATACTGGAACATCACACGGCTCGTGAGCCGGCTCCACCACCGGGCACTCCGCAAGCGCTTTCTGCCTGATAACGTCCAGCACATTCGGCACGGTGGAATGCCTGAATTGGCACATCATGGAGCGAGACTCCTTTTAATCATTAAACAACATTTATTTGCTGGAAAGCAAACTTGCCGTTCCTGGGAGATGCATGCGTGTACTCCGCGGGCACTCCATAATTGAATCAAGATGCAGGTTTCCCTAGCACCTGGACGTTTACCATTGTCTGTGCAACTTCCTGCAGTTAATTCGGCCATGGGGAACTGAGCCAAATTCGTGATGGCCTCAGACTCCATGGGAGCTGGCTTGCTTCCTCGGTGCTCTCATGAAGGCGTCCTGCACGGCAGACGGGGCACGGTGAGCCTTGGCTTACGTGAGGGGGAGTAAATGAAGCAGAGAGGAGGGAACCGTTGCCGGTTTCTGGGCATGCCAGGATTGTGCCAGGCATTTTTGCACAGCCTGGTGCATTCTTGAGGCACGGGCCATACTGGATGCTGTTTGCAATGATCTTCTTTACTGCGTGAACATCCGCCCATCACGTTGATGCAAATGATGATTGCATGGTGAATGTTTGTCCTCCTGCAGCGTGAGCGCAAGATCATGAAAATGGAGTGTGTGTTAGGACGACGTGAATGATCATTTTAACCTTTTAAAGTTGCCTCACGCATGGCTACATGGTTCATTTGTAATTTGTTAACGAAGCAAAGTGTGAGTGAAAATGATGGAGATGAAACTAGGAGCTGAAGTTTCCAATGAAATTTCAGTTGGCTTCTGGTCTCTGACAAATCATTGGCCTTGTGTAAATGTATTAGCTCACTATGCTGCTGGCATGTGTGGAGCCATCCGATCGTTTCCTCGAAGGCAATTTCAAGTCGGCAGCACCGACCGTATTGCATTGTGCCGGCAGTCGACTGATTCGCGGTGGCATTCCATCCAACACCGCAAAGTCCTTTGCCAGGACAGGCCCACGGGCCATGCGTTGAATTGGCAACCTGATGTAGTGCATTCGATGGCGATTCCGGTTTCCTGCGGGATTGTGAGGCAGGTCTGATCGATGGTAATGCAGTGTATCGTGCCAGCCTTTCGAACATCTTTCCTGCTTTGGGCTCTGATTAATGTCAAGTATGCTCTCATGAGGATTAAGTAGGAAGTTTTGTGGTAGAGCGACCATACAAATTACATAAATGTTTTTTTATGTGAGCTGGGATTTAGACCTGATGATATGTAAATGGTGGCCCTACCGCAACCACAGCAGCGGAAGATGCGATGCTGTACGACTGAAGTTTGTGACCATAAAGCCACCTGGCTGTGCTTATGAGCCTATTGGCCGAGCAGCCATTGCCACTGGCAGGCTCTGTGGGTGTGAATGAGCTATGGTGAAGCTCATTGCATGAAGGCAGATGGTGGGGAGTGGTTTGGATAGCATTGCATTGTGTTTGTGAAAAGTTGCTTGCGGAATTACCTTGGATTACATCTTTCCTCCCACCTTGCCGAGCTCAGCCTTGTTTTCTCCAAATGCTTTTAATGTTTTGCACTTTGTTTATTGTTGAACCTACCTCGAAATGCCTCATTTTACCGAAGACTAGCGATTGGCATTGAATTTTATTTCTCAAGTGTAGTCCAATTAATTTGATGTTTCCTGAATTTGGTCTTATTTTTTGACTACATACACAGATATGGGTTCATCCAATGGTGACAGAAGGTGCCTTTGGGCCTTAGATCAGTTAGTTGTATTGATGGAAGAGGGCATGATCCCTGTAAGCCGAGTTTTCTGGGTGAAGGACACCGGTTGAGTTGAAGTACATCGCTTGGTGAGTGTGACCGATGGATGACACGTGATTGAGCAGTGGTGAACTTAGTACACACACACACAGCCAGTGCTGACATCTTATGACTAGTTAAAAAATTGACTTCCACTTCATTTAAGTTTTTCTCAGTGGGTAGAGTTCAACAGTTTTACTTTTATTTTAAAATATTTTTGGCCATTTATGTCATGCTCACTTGATTTAGAGGCATGCCTTGCTTGCCAAATGCACGGCTATCTCAGAATGGAATTTCCATTGCTTGACGACATGCAGTCAAGGAGCTTCCTCGGACACCCTACCCGTTCAAACCATCATGCGGTTGGCCGTTTGACAGGCTGAGGAGCTGGTGCGCAGGGAGCTGGAGCGCCACGAGTCCCCTACACTGTACTGCCTGCTCGGAGACGTTGTCGAGGAGCCGGAGTACTATGACCGCGCTTGGGAGCTCTCCGGGGGCCACAGCGCACGTGCCCAGCGTTCAAAAGGCCTCCTGCTGCTCCGCAAGAAGCAGTATGCACAGTGTGTGGAGTGCTTTGACAAAGCTCTGTCCATCAATCCCATGCAGGTAATGGTTGGTGTTTTTGACCTGCAGAGAAAAAGGGCTGTTTGTTTTCCATCTGAACTTAGTTGCTGATTACTTGATAAAACTGTCCATATATCTTGCTGCTGTTCATGATTCTTCCCTGGAACATCAGGATTCGGAAGATGAAGGTGGCTTTTAATTGTCTGATTAACTAAAGTTGAGGTCAATCTCTGTAAATTATCTCAACCCAAAAGTATGCATTCCGAATACAGTTTCATTCGTTTTTTTTTAACTTTCGTATTGCTTCAAAAGCTGTGTCCATACTTTCATCATCATCGAGATACATTTCCGAATCTCTGTCCGGGGAAGAGTTTGGAGAATACGTAACGGCGCCGGAAAGGTCTTAGAAGGCCAGTCCTTTTGGCATGATGACTAATTACCATGCCTCCCGGGGGCAAGAGAACATGCTGCTGAATAGGGTGGAGAAGAGCAGAGACAAGGCCACTGCTGTTGAAGCGGAGCCAGCATGGTGCTCAGATTATATCACCTTCATATGTTTGGCCAATTTAATCAACGCAGACCTTTACGTTGAGTGGGGCTCTAAGAAATTGTATTTATATTGATTATTCTCTGTTCTTTACTTGCTGCACTTTTGGCCTCTCTTTCCACTCTCTAATTCCTTTCCCCTTCTTCGGTATTTTTTCCACATTCTAATTTTTTTCACGTTTCTCTTTGTCTATTTATTTACCCACTCTATTATCACTCACTCCTCACCCTCCTCTTTGCCCGATAGTTGGCGGTGTGGTACTCACTCGGCTGCGCTCATTTGGCAACGGAGGACTATGAGGGAGCCGCGCGGGCTTTCCAACGCTTTGTATCTCTCGAGCCCAATGTGAGTGCTGATACGGTGTGGGAGCAGTTAGGACCCTAAGACATGGTGAGCTAGAAGGAGTGACTATTGATGTTTGAAAATTGGAGAAGAAAAGTGGTGCAAAGTTATCTACATAGTCTTTATCCCTGGAGATAATGTACATGTACTCACTCGTCCATCCTCCGCACCCTTTCCTTTTCCTCTCCCATGCTGTTACCTCTTGACTGCGTCATCCAATGTCAATGACCTGATGGTTTGGAGTGATGCATATCTTTGAACCCCTAATCCCACAACCCTCTCAACTGCTTTCCCAGCTCCAAAAGATTTCCTCTCATTTGCTTTATTTCACGTCATTGTTGGTTTTGGGGCCATTTAGCTGGGTGTGGTTTGGCTGTAGAGTATGCATGTAATCGTTTATTGAAGAACTTATCTGCCACATGAGGAAATGGTGCTCTGTCGGTTTTGCGAAAAACATGGAGGAGACACTTATTCCATCCATTCCATTGGGACCACACTCTGTACAGAGCGTCGGTGCTGCCTCAGCAGTCTCCTTGGCTATGGGGCACAATCCTGGATGGGTCGCCACTCTGACACAGGATACCAGCAAGCTAGTACTCATTTTGCCGACTTCGGAAGGATGGCAGGCAGAGTCAACCCCACCTGGTAATAATTCAACAGCTGAGCGGGAGTTGAACTCAGGATCCTTGGATCTCAAGCCCACCACCCTAACCATTAAGCCAACACCAGGCATAGACACTTATTGCGCGCACACACACACACACACACACACACACACACACACACACACACACACACACACACATTTTAATTCACATTAAAGTTTCTTCTTGTCACAGAAAGTGCCATTAATATCATCTTCATGATAACTCGATGGCTTTAGAGAAACCAGGTAATATTTTGATTCTTGTATATATATATATAATGCTGTCGATGTGCCTTCGGGGGATGAGCAAGCCCTTGGATTTGGTTTGAGAAAAAGACCAATTAAAATTTAATCAATCCAGATCAACTGCACACTTTGCACTGAATCAGCTAAATTGCTGATCACTTGTTATCAGGACCGATGAACAAATGTTCATGAAAAACTGGGAAGCTGTGGAAACACCTTTAAATACTTTTTGACAAACAACCTTCAACAATCCTTTGTGACCTTCATCCAATAACCAGTGTTGGTGATGCAACAAGAATATATACATTTGTGTTCAATGCACATGTATGGGCAAAGATTTTGCTCAAACCTTGGACTTGCAAGTGGCTAGCATTTAATTCTTACCTAATTAATTGGCTGCGGTTGTCACCATGGTGATGCGGTGAATCATCTGAAAGTTTCATAAAGATTGGTAAAACCACTCAAAAGGTATGGATAAAAAGTTACAGACTAATATTTATGACAACTTGTTTCATGGATTTGAACCTTCGTCTTTCATTTTACTTTCTTCAAAACTGAACGACGACAACATTTATAACACCAGTAGACAACAAATCCATTATACTTGATATTATGATAAATTGTTTAGTCTTTCCTTAGTTTTTTGGGGAAAATATTGTACCATATTTAAATTGGATTTTATGGCTTTGCTTCCTCCAAACATTTCTTCATTACTTTGTCATTTCTCATGGGGCAGTGAGAGCAGGGGAGGACTGAATCGATCCTGAAGTTTTGATAAATAATTCCCAATGTAGCTGGAAAAAGAATACTCATGTCGTAGACGTTTGACATTTCATGGAGTTACCATGCTACTTAAATGCATTCTACCTGATGTAGAATGTGAAGAATACCATGGACTGTGAGGAATAACAAAAGTCTGAATTGAATTATGTACGAATGTTTCTCAACATAGCAAGATAGCCAAGAGGTACGTGCACTCACTTTTGAGCTGTGTTGGGTTGAATCTTGACCCAGCTACAAACTGCCACCTTGGGGTTTCACAGGCAGGGTGAGTCATCAATGGTGCGTGTAGTCCCTCGGATGGACGTTGAACTGGGCGTCCCGTCTGCCGACATTAGTTGGTGGACGTTAAAGATCCCGTGGTATCCTTGGAGAAGAGCAAGCGAGTCATGTATTACCCTTGTCAGAGGAGAGGGTAATGCATTTGGTTCTGTTTGGCGGTTTGTTTGTTATCTTGCCAAAACGAAGTTTTTGCAAGATATGTTAGTCAGTCTGTATGTTTTTTTGTTGTTTTTTTTTTTTTTTGTTTTTTTTTTTGTCTGTAATCACGAAAAAAAAATTCTGCAGAGCACAGTTTTCATTGGAAATTTTTGTAACTTCGCATATCAGAGGCCTATGGAGGTCCCTTTCAGCGCATAAAATTTTGAAGGTCCAGGTCACTTTGTTGCAAATCAGGGTAATCGACAAAACCCTTATTTTGAGTAAATTTGATCGGATCGTCTTCAAACTTCATGGGAAATAGTTCATGGTCTGGCGCTCAGCTGATTAATTTTGGTGGCGATTGGCCTTGACCTTCATATGTTTTTTTATTTTTATTTTTTGTCTGTAATCACGTATAAATCACTCTGCAGAGCACAGTTATCATTGGAAATTTTTGTAACTTCGCATATCAGAGGCCTATGAGGTCCCTTTCAGCGCATAAAATTTTGAAGGTCAAGGTCAAGGTCAAGGTCACTGTCGCAAATCAGGGGAGTCGATGAAACCCTTATTTTTTGAGTAATTTTAATCGAATCGTCTCCAAACTTTATGGGAATGTAGTATATGGTCTGGCGCTCAGCTGATTAGTTTTTGGTGGCGATTGGCCTTGACCTTCATGTGTTTTTTTTTTTTGTCTGTAATCACGTATAAATCACTCTGCAGAGCACAGTTTTCATTGAAATTTTTGTAACTTCGCATATCAGAGGCCTATAGAGGTCCCTTTCAGCGCATAAAAATTGAAGGTCAAGGTCAAAGGTCAAGGTCACTTTGTCGCAAATCAGGGGAGTCGACGAAACCCTTATTTTTTGAGTAATTTTGATCGGATCGTCTTCAAACTTCATGGGAATATAGTTCATGGTCTGGCACTCAGCTGATTAATTTGTGGCGATTGGCCTTGACCTTCATGGTTAGCGCCTAAGGTCAAACATAGTTGACCCCAAGGTCAAATTGTCAAGTTTTAGGAACCATATCGTGTAGTACCTCAAATTGAACACCTCGATGAGTGCTTTCTAGTTTGTTTGTTTGTTTGTCTACACGAAACTTGAGTGCGGTTTTTCTCTGCAACCGCTTGTCGGATTGCCACAAAATTTTCACTGTAGGAGCGACGACTCGTGTAGAATGTATTAATGATAATTATGACATCATATGTCATGTGGTGTGGCAGCCGTGTTGGAAAAAAGGGGGAAAAAAATTGGACCTCTGTTTCTCCGAAAACACACCGTGGAAAAAATTGAAACTAGGCACATGGCAATTATTCCTCATGGGAAATAAGTGTGATTTTTGGATGATGTCATAGGTGCCTTCACTAGGACGTCATAATTGCATACGTAGAACGCTACTCACAATCAGTATGAAATTTTATGAGGGTCATCTTGGGATAAATTGGTCAACCCCAAAAAAAAATTATGACATCATCGGTCACATGCTTCGGCAGCCATATAAAAAA
>CM068960.1:45672261-45694637 GCA_035128595.1 Eptatretus atami | reverse complement strand
TATATATATATATATATATTTCAAACATATCACTTTGAAGAGACTCCAAAAATCATTGCAACAAGTTGCACAGCAACCTGCTTGGAGCTCAATTAAAACCCCCTTAAAAGAGCCGATGTGACAGTTTCTTTGAAGACAAAAAAGAAAAGAAAGAATCTGAGCCAAAGTCGAAATAAAAGGGAACCGAAATTGTGAAGTGTAATTGGATTTTGGTCACTGAAGGAAAACTCAAATGAAGACATAAACTGTGTTGGAATGCCTTGTACTTTATGCCTGAGCAGCAAATGTAGCTTTTCACGTCGTACTTCGTTCTGTGCAGGTACCTTGAGCTCTTGCGTCATGCTGGAAATGGCGCCGCTCGAAGTGTTATCATAAATTGTACTTATGTTGTCGTTTCAGAATGCAGAAGCCTGGACCAACCTATCTACAGCTTACATCCGTCTACAAAAAAAGTGAGTGTCGAATTCGGCCCGTTTTCCAATCCTTTCGTTTTTGCCACCAAGGGAAGTGGGATTGGTTGCACAATTTATGCGGACGTCCCCAGAGGGACAGCTGCCTTGCTTTTTTGGCTGACGGCTGGCGTGGGAAAGCCGAGCAGCAATTGAACCAATTGTCAACATGCACGTCAATCTCGCTAACTGCACCAAAACTTGGGCCTAAGAATAACCACTACGGGTGTTCGGTGTCTGAAGGATTCAAGTTATTGTCATGAATGGTAACTTTTGGTAAATTGTGACTGTTGCTAAGATTAAATATTGCATAAAATGCAATGTTGTTGATGCATCATACCGTTTCTATTGATCAACACAAACATATGTTTGTGTTTTCTAATTGTCAGATCAATATTGTAGATTTTGTTTGTCCACAATCTCTATGTTAATTTTGAAAATCCTGACCAGCAATAAATACTTTGACTCAGGGCTGGCAGGATGGTTCAGACATGTGTGCATTCGCCTCTCAGCTGTCTAGCCTTGGTTTGAATCTTGACTCAGCTGTAAATTGTCATCCTCTAGTGTTTTCTACACAGGGGCGAGGCATCGATGTGTGCGCTGTCCATATGCAGGACGTTAAGTCGGAGGACCCGTCTGCCAATACTGGTCATTGGTTAAAGTTAAAGACCCCACTGTGTCATCCATGAAGTGTAGCCAAGTTATCACCAGTATCATAAACAAATTTCAGAATTGTGCACGTCACCTTTTGGCGAGTGTCAAGTCTGGCCAGCCAATTCGTGAAAGACTTTGGGCAAACACGCCCCCTGCTCCCCCAGTCGACCCCATACGGTGAATAATTGAGGACATTAAAGTAGTTGTGATAGTTGGAGGAATCGAAGAACTACATACCATTTATTACCAGTTTATTGTCAGGATCTTCTTTTCATCACTGATACCAATAGTTTCATTGTCTATGCTGTGAT
Organism: Eptatretus atami; assembly: GCA_035128595.1. NCBI lineage: Eukaryota > Metazoa > Chordata > Myxini > Myxiniformes > Myxinidae > Eptatretus > Eptatretus atami. The sequence goes on along the minus strand of CM068960.1, from coordinate 45,693,223 downwards.
GGAATATCAATTTAAAATGCCTTTTAACCAAAGAATAATATATTCAGTGGAAGCACAAATGTAGCTCAATTTTAAAGGAAGGAAAATGTTTTTTTTTTCCTGCATTGAATTCTCATGAGATGTGCACCCTCCCCCTCCACCCCCAAAATTCCCCTCCACCCCCTACAGTGATGTTTGTGAATTACATGTGCTAGCAAAGAACCCGTCTTTATGGATGGATTAATACTCCCGCTTCTATGTTCTCCAGATGCGTATGTATGCAGTTTGTCGATGGTCACATGCGAATGTAGTTATATAGCCGTCGGGACTCCCGCGAATGAGCTCTCTCTGGGATTTTCAGGAAAAAAACAGGTAGATACCGTACAAAATGGACAGATATGGTCAGGCCTCCTGGGGATACCAACGGGGTGTGGATCACATCCAAGGTCAGCACTCACATCAGGCAGCGCTATATGATCCACATTTACATAGAGAGAATTGGGGGTTCTCTCCCCACCCTAAACCCACTGGGCTATGAAGTTTGTTTCACTCCCCGTGCAGCCTCCGGGTACAATCAGCAGGATTTTATTCAACAAAAATCACCACCAACCTTTGGATTGGCTGCACTAGCAGTTCAGGCGTGTACAGAAGTCAAACAAACAAACAGACGCTTCTCAAATTATATATAGTATGATAATACAACCATGAGGAGATAAACGTCAGATCAACATTGCAGATGGGATTGAAAAGTCGAATCCCAGAATTATGCGTGAAGTGCTTGGATGGGAACGCCAACCAGGCCAATGCAATTGCCCCAGTTTTGCTTCCTTAAAAGCATTGTTTGTCCAATTCAATTTTGGTATTCTTTATCATGGGTATTGTGGCTAAACATCCAGAAGGGAAAATCTTTACAGGATTCTCACCATTGTTTCAATAAATAAAAACAATTATACTCAGATCGATATTATTGCATTAAACAATGACCTGACTTGTGCAGGTATGAGTTTGCCAAAATTTGTTTGGATAAGGCAGGTTTTTATGTATAAGGCAGGTTTTGGTGCATTTCTTTGTAAAGTTATTTATACTTTTAAATTTTGCTCCGTGAAGTTCACAAAGGAGACTTTTTATACGTGTTAATCGAAGGACATTCTGACAGACAAATCACTGTTCGACATGAGGATGCTCAGAGCACTCGCTTGTCTTTCCTTGATTGTACATATTTTTAATCGTGGGATTTGGCACACTTTGTAATGGTATTTTTGGAACGCCGGTTTGATATCTGAATTAATTCGCGCGCACACCTTTAGCAAATGGTTGCACTTGGGACACAAAGCAAATTTTCATTATTTTCGAGAGTCATGAAAGGTCGCGACATTCAAATACATTAGATAATGAAAGTTGTGCATCTCTCCTGGCTTCCGTCCTTGATTTGTGCCATCGGTGATCCTCATTTATAAATATTAATAAAATGAGATGCTCATTTATCATCGTTTGTTGTATTGCCGCAGAATTGTGTAGGTGCAAAATAATGTTTGTGGGCAGGAGGCCATTCAAGGAGTATGGTTGTCTTTTAGCTTGTTGGAATGTACTCTGCTTACCGCCCAGTTTAAACTTGCTATTCCGGGATTTTATTTAACGAAAATAACCACCAACCTTAGGATTGGCTGCACCAGCTGCAGCTATCTTAAATACTACTCTTGCTGTTATTGTTACGTAGGAGTGGGACCAACGTTGCTTCCGATTTTGATGTCTGTAGACAGCCTTAGGCAAAAATAGGATTTTCGGCTGCCATACATTTCACCCCAATTTCACTTTGCTCATGGGGTACCCACCCACACCTTTTAAAAGGGGTGGATTGTCTCATCGAGCTTCGCCTTTACCCCGAGGGTCTCTGCATGATTATGATCTGTGACCGTGGCAGTTATGGGTCACAGACTTGCTGATTATGGCCTTTGCGAGAGGATCTGAGCCAGGGCAACAGCTTCCGGTGGTGACAGCAACGTGTAGTTGAGGGGGCGGGGGTGTGGAGCAGTGGGGTAGCAGAATCTTTTTTTGTTGCTGTGGTTTTTGTCGTGCTGGGAATTTTCCAAGGTGGAAAGAGAATGAAGAACACCCACAGTGCATTTCAGTCTCGCTCTGATATTACACTGATGTGGCCCAGAGGTCACAAATTTCTTTTCACAAACTCCTTTCCTGAACACCTTTCAAATTAAGGACTTGAAAGGGGCCATTCCATGGCAAACAATGGTTAGGCAAGCACTGAACAGAAAATATGTGATGTTCTGGAGGAAATGCCATGACTTTACCTCAATGTTTCTCCGATACAGCTGGCATGAGCAACTGGAAATGGATCTGTAATCCACGTGGTGTTTGCCGTCATACCACATGGATTGCTTTATATTGCCTTTACATTTCCCTGACCTTTGATAATACATGGTGTGATTGTGCTTGCACTGCTCTAACCATTAAATGGCTTCATCCTTCGCAATGCTACCAAAGTGGTTGCTTTGTCAAGAAGCATGACAGTTACTCAAGGGTTCATCTTACCGTGCCTTGCAGGGACAAAGCTTTCCGGACACTACAAGAGGCAATAAAATGTAACTATGAAACCTGGCAGATTTGGGAAAACTTCCTTGTGGTCAGCATGGATTTGGGAGAGTTTGCAGAGGCCATTTACGCTTACCATCGCCTCTTTGACTTGAGAAGCAAGTACAAGGATGTTGAGGTAAGGATAAATGACTTGCATATGTAACATGAGTAAATCGCATGGTGGGTTTTTGTTCGACATATATTGTGAACAATATGTAGTCTCTAAAAGTATGAGCCTTAAAGGAGAGTGTATTTTGATACCGAATGCTTATATCCATGTGTTGACAGAGGTCATTCGAGGGAAAATATACATTACTTATCGAAGAATTTAATCATTTGAAAGTTGCTTCATTACTTTGTAAGACTGAAAGCAGTGTAGAGGCGGTTGGAGAGGGATTAGTGGTGGTGGGGGAGGGGGGGGTTGGAAGAGGTTGAGATTTACAGAAGTGCGTACATTCACAGGATACATTTTTAGCCTCCCCATTCCCACTTCGAAAGGAGATGCTTTTGCAATCGGTCTTTTTCCCCTTTACCTTCTATACACGATCTAAGGCTGGTAGTGGAGTTGCCACACACTTCTCACACACATGGACACGTAGACAAATGCACGAGACACAACACAGGACAGTTTGATGAGTCAGACATGGCCACTGAGCTTGGGGGAAGAGCCATCACTTCCCGGGGCACTCTGGGTACCCGCGGCACCGAACGATGGTGTGCCTCTCTCACCACATTCAACGGGGCATTTCCCAAGAAAGAATTTCCTCCTCTCCATGGATGTCAACCAAACATCGAGCAAGGAAGCATTACATACCATTTTCACAGTCTTTGTTATGACATAGCCGGGGTTTGAACCACAGACATCCCAGACTCAGAGCGGGCGTTCTGATCATTACACCACCAAGTCTAATCAGTCAGTCGTTTGTGTCAGTGAGTGAGTTTGTGAGTTCACACGCAGAAGAACTATTTTAATATAGATGCTTCATTCTCAGATATCATGTAATCTATATATTTTGACGACACTCTGCAGATTCTTTTTTCAACAATGAAATTGGAATAAAGCTTCTCAATTAACCAACAGTGAAGAATGCACAGATTCTGTGCAGCATCTGCGAACACAGAAAATTGTGAAAAAAGATAACGTTCACAGCATTTTTCTCGGGGCTTGCAGCACACACCTCAGACAACGGGCTCGACTCGCACGCTCAGGCGGCCTTCACATTTTATGCTATCTAGTCCAGCCCTTGGTCTGAGTTGCCATTGCAAGGCTTGTGGGCTCAACTTTTATCCCCGGTGGCCTTGGGCATAGTTCGACAAATTTGTCTAACTTGACCACAGCATTATTTTTAACCATAATTTGATTTTATACCTTGAAAATATATTATGTCCAAGTTAACCACACCCTTCCCTGCGGGTCTGTTTGCACTCACCTATATCCACTGTAATCTATATTATTCACTTTAAGACATTTAAAAAAAAAAAAATTTTAACGGTGCTTTATGTCAGTCAGTCTGTGAGTGTGTGAGTCCACACTGGTTCTCAGATCTTCTCAAATCTCTATACCATCCTGAGGCTCTGCATTGTGAAATGTTCCTTCTCTATTATACGAGGGTCAAGGTGCATGGAGGAGCTGAATGACAAAGGTTCAGTCGGTTCAAAGGGGATGGAGGGGGATGGTCATCCACAAGGAGGAATAACACAAAGACGTGTTATTACATCCTGTGATTCATGGAATGGCTTTTCACCTCAAATATATATTTTTATTTCTTTGGAAGGGTTAATACAATAGCTTTTTCCTTCAGTACATTTTTAATGAGTTAATTTATATCAGCATTTAGAAAGGCGACTTAAGGGGCACTTCACACTTCAGACTTCTTCATTTAATATTCTTCGAAATAACAAAAAGTTGACAAATCAGATCTAAAGAGATGTTCATACAGCTTTTTGCAAAGGAGGACAGATCAGGTATCGGAACATGCACTGGAGCAGCGCGTCGCTGTGTCTACTTTCCGCCGGTACTGCAGGGGCCTCCGTCTGGCCATCCCCCAGGCACCTGGCCCATCCCCATCTCCTTGAGATGCTGATCAACATGTTGCAACCGTGAGGCACGTGGTCGACCCATTGGCCTCCTCCACTCACGAAGATCCCTCGCTGAGAGAATCTGGCCAGCAGGATCAGCGTCAGGAAAATTAGACACATCTCCATACAGCCGCAGCTGACGCTCATGGACTATGCAGGTAACAATTCTCATTTGAGTGTCTCTCAGTAACCGCTTGTTGGACACAAAGTCCGACCAACGATAGCCAAGGATTCTCCGAAGAGAACTGGTACCAAAGCAATTAAGTCTCTGTCTCAGATCCCTGGTCAGAGTCCAACTCTCACGTCCATAGAGCAAGATTGGAAGCACCAAGGACCTGAAGACTCGGACTTTCGTCCTCCTGCGCAGGTACCGACAGCACCACACCCCATGATCCAGTGAATCCTTGACTCTCCAGGCCCGACCCAGACATCTATTGACCTCTGACTCACAGCCAGCAGAGACATGAATATCACTGCCAAGGTAAGTGAATCTCTCCATGACCTCAACATCCTCACCACAAACAGGCACAGACAGGACAGCAGCATCAAATATGTCATTGAAAGCCTGGATCTTAGTTTTGACCCAGGAAACCCGTGATCCAGCGGCTCCGACTCCTCAATCTCGTGGGCCCTCAAAAGGATTTCCAGAGTCTCCACAAAGATGACTGCATCATCTGCGAAATCAAGGTCAGAGAACTTGACATCCCAAATGATGCACGCAGCTTGATCTCTCCATCACCCTCCCCAGAATCCAGTCCATACAAGCGCTGTCAAGTTTAGGGGCCAGTACACACCCCTGATGAACTCCAGTAACAACTGGAAATATGTCGGAGATGGTATCACCACATCTCACAGCACTCTCAGTACCAGAGTACAGTTCAGACATCAGATTGATCAGTTTTGGTGGCACCTCACGAAGACCAAGAATCCTCCAGAGAGCATCCTGATTCACTGAATCGAACGCTTTGCAGAGATCAACAAAGGCTGCAAGCAGCCCCTGCCGAAACTATCGTCTGCGTTTGGTGAGGACCCGAAGGGCAAGGATACGGTCAATCGTTGACCTCTTTGGTGTAAAGCCTGACTGCTCTTGGCGCTGGTGTTAATGCCGATGGTAGCAAACCCTATCAAGAATTGTTCGAGCAAAGACCTTGCCCGGCACTGAGATCAACGTCACCCCTCAGTAGTTGTTGCACTCCTGTCAATCACCCTTCCCTTTCCAGAGAGGGACAGCAAGGCCCCTCTTACAGTCAGTTGGGATGATGCCTGTGTTCCAGGCAGAGCACAGAATTGTATGCAACGACATGAGCACAGCATTGCCATCAGCCTTGAGAAGTTCAGCATGGATGCCACAGATCCCAGGAGCTTTACCCCATTTCAACCGGTTCACCACAGCCTGTATTTCCACAAACAAAGGTGGTCACAGTTGAAAGGAGGGTCAGCATTAGGGATAGTAACACCTCCGACATCCAACTCAACAGCTGGTGGATCAGCTTGGAACAGTCGCTCAAAGTAACCGGCCCAGCGGGCCTTCACTTTGGCTCCTCTTTCAAGAGCCCACCACCCTCTGCTCTAACTGCAGTACACCGAGGGATGGTCTTGGAGGAACGCAATGCGCAATTTCCCCTGTAAGCAGGATGAGAATCACTTGGCCACAGGTGATGCTCCACCCCCTCACAGATTCTTCGCACATCGGCCTCTTTGTCCACCCTCAGCACACGTACAGTTTTACGCCTCAACTCCCTCAACAGCTCAGCTCTGCCATTAAGCCTGGTCCTGCGAATCTGGTCAATGTTATCCAGTGTCCCTTGAGAGACAATATTCTTCTTCTCCCTTTGGTGAGTTCCAAGACATTTACCGGCAACATCATGGATGGTGGTCTTGAAGACAATCCACAACTCTGCAGGATTCCACAAAGCACTCAGACCCTCCAAATCCCCACCCGGCCTATTAGCAAACTCCTCAGCTACCCTCTCCTCCCTGAGCTTGCCAACATCCAGCCGAGGCTGGGATGGTACCATTCTCCCAGATTTAAGCTGCAACTTCAGAGTTGCTACCACAAACCTGTGGTCTGTATTGAGGAACTGAGCACTCTGGTAGACTCTGCAGTTCTGGATCATCCTCCACGACCATCAACAAGCACATGGTTAATCTCCTTTGCCACACCGCCAGCGTTGGAATACCAAGTCCATTGATGAGCCTGTGGGTGCTGAAACCATCAACCAGCCAACCGACGTCCATGGCTTCTTGCAAAGACAAGGAACTTTGTGCTATTCTGGTTCAGAGTTCCTGACCCATGGGGACCAACACACGTCCCATAACCATCCCTATTAGCTCCAGTCGATGCATTGAAATCCCCCAAGACTAGAAGAGTACCTCACCTGGGGCACTGATCAACCACAGACTTGAGCGTGGCATAGAATGTGTCCTTCACGGTGAGTTCACTCGCCTCAGTCGGAGCACATACAGAGACTAGGGAAATGACACCCAAGGAGTGACGGATCCTGACTCTCATCCGGTCATTGACCGGTGTTTCCTCAATTATCATTGGAGTCAGCTTATTGGATACAGCTACAGAAACTCCTTGGGTATGGTAACCATCAGAGCGACCAGACCAATGGTAGGTGTAACTACCCGTCATGATCTCGCCGCAATCCGCTCTCCGAACCTCAGAGAGTGCTGCAATACCGATGTTCAAGCGCTTGAGCTCAGATGATAACAGAGACAGGTGATCATCCTCTCTTAGGGATATGACATTCCAGGCACCCACCCAAAGAGACTGCCTCAGGTTAACCGAATGAGACCGCCGTCTGGTGGACGACACCTTAACACCACCCCGACACACACTACCGCAATCCGACCCGGGGAGGTTATCCCATGTTTTTCCTCCTCTCATCAAAGAGTGGGAGTCCCAAAGGCTTTGCCCCAATCCCATCATATGGTGAGCTGCCCTGTGGAGGGTAGCTGCATCGTAGGTACTCCCACAGAGTCGGTTTTCAGATTTCTTGCCGTTTTTGTGTTTTGCGGAGTGGAGTTTGCTCACAAGGAGCAAATCCTCTCACCAACCTCCTAGAAAATACGGTAACCCAACTGCAGGAGGACGTCCGCAGGAATGTAGGTAATTTGGTCACAGGAAATTTGTCACCGCGGAAACTTGGTCACGGTAAAACGGTCACAAGGTAATTTGGTCACGGTAAAACGTCACAGTAATTCACAGTAATTCGGTACAGGTAATTTGGTCACGGTAATTCGGTCACAGTAATTCAGTCACAAGGTAATTTCGTCACGGTTTATATTATTATTATTATTATTATTTATTCACTGCATTTAAGCCAGTAAGGCCCAAGAGCAGTAATAAACATTTTCATTTCATGGCCGCGAATCTTGGCATAATGACGTATTGACCAAGTTTACTGACTACTATAATGGAATCGGAATTTAAAAGTTGAGAGAGACAGAATCGATTCCATTATTGTAGTCAGTAAACTTGGTCAATACGTCAATATGCCAACAAGATTCGCCGGCCATGAAATGAAAATGTTTATACTGCTCTTGGGCCTTACTGGCCTTAAATGCAGTGAATAATAAATAATAATAAATAATACCGTGACCAAATTACCTTGTGACGAATTACCGTGACCGAATTACCGTGACCAAATTACCTCGTGACCGAATTACGTGACCAAATTACCTTGTGACCGTTTTACCGTGACCAAATTACCTTGTGACCTTTACCGTGACCAAGTTTCCCTGTGACAAATTTCCTGTGACCAAATTACCGCGCCCCGTCCGCAGACACAGTTTGGCACTATATTTGGATGGCCATTGGCTCATCAGGAGCTCCTCCACCTTTTGATTGTTTTAGTTTTTAATCTTGCTGGGTGTCCATATCATACACCCTCCTCACCAAGAAATTTGGTGGGGAAGACGGTTTGGTCGCCGACAATCCAAAGGAGGATGCAAATTAATTCCTTCATTCTTGTGTTAATTGAAGGAATGTTTAAGCCTGAAAAGGCATTCCAAAAGTTTTAAATGTACAGTTATGTACTTCATCATGTCATTGTGTACGTGTCATTGTAAACGTTAGGCAACAATGAGTTTCTGAGCCTTTAAACACGAGTACAAATTGTACTGAAGTTGCATAAAATGATGTCTTTGAGAACTGTTGATATATAAGGAAAATAATAATTAGAATATTTTGTATGTGCATATAAAAACAATAAATAGTTTTTGCTTTTTTAACAGGATAGAAGGCTCATGGAGGAGCTGTTACACAAATTATGCACACACATGCAGACAAAGACATTCGACAACACCGGACTTAACTTCAGACAAATAAAGCCCGTGACCTTGGTGGAAGTGATGTAACTTTCCGGTTTGCAGTCTAGCTGCGATACTGCCCTGCCTTGGCGATGCCACGCCACTATTTTTCTCTGCACTCAGTGGCGTAGTTATTGATCAATCTTCCCCCTGCCCAATCCCCCCCCCCCTCACTCCACCCTTCCACTCCTCCCAAAAAGGATGCTAATCCATGTGGTTTATCTATGCTCTGTCTTCCAGAGTATGTAACACATAGTATTTTTCTCGTCTTTGGTATGACTCAGCTATGATCAGAGTCTAACTGCTGACCTGCCAGACTCAGAGCAGATTCCCAAACCACAATGCTAACTGAGTCTGGAAAGTCAAAGTATGAGTCACTGAGTCTTTTGATGTTATTTAATATTTAAATGAATAAATAGTCACCCATTGTGTGCTGCAAACCTGGCCAAACTTCACATTCCTGCCCTCACCTACAGCACCTTATTATTACAGTGGCGACTTGTCCATGGTTGTTTTTTAGCCTTGGAAATTGCTTCCACAAAACCGGTACTCCAGCAGCAGAGTATGGTCAGGAATAAATGATTCAAATGAAAGGAACCCCCTTATTGTCCAAGGTGCCATAACTACTCAGTTCGATAATTAATCAACCATTTTGTAAGGCAAATAAAGAAGAAATCTGCTAATTTCCTGACATATGGTACGTATTATAGGGCATGATCCTTATCATTAATGTGAAGTTTGATCTCGTGTGAAATGTTTTGTATGATACCGTCTCCATATCTGCTATATTTTAATTTTCAAATCAACCAGATTTTATGGTGGCATGAAACAATATTAGGTTAATTAATTAATTTACAATGAAATGTAAATCATCATAATATGCACAGCATCAGTTAAGGGTACATCTATTGTTAATCGTGAGAGAAATGAAAATTTCAGTCTGCAACTTGACTGAATATTACAAGGTTGCTGCAAAAGTCTGTTTTAAATGTGAAATTGCTCAGATGGTCCCATGCTATTATTTTTTTATGGGGTTTTAAAAATAAAACATCGATGAAACACTCGAACCAACCAAATTTAAAAATAAATCTGTCCATTCATGTTCCTCCCTCCACTGCTTCAGGTTGAGCTCGCATCATGCCATCTTCAATTTCCATTGATCTTTTCATCTACTCTTCTTTTGTTCCCTCCAACCTATCCTACCCGACCTTTTCTCACAGGCCATGTTTGCACGTCCATTGGACTGCTCACTTGCTCCCTTCTACTTTGGTCACACTTCCTCATCCTCTTTAGTTTTGCTCCTCCATGAGCCTCGACTTTGTGTAGGCATATAAATATATCAGCGTCCATAATGCATGGGACGATGGCCAGTTCGATTGGAAACCTGGCAAAATCGCCAGCAAAAAATAAATAAATAATGAGGGCTTAAAATTAAGTCTCGATGCATGTTGGCAAACTGCCATATTCCTCGACTCTTCTGCCTTCTCTTGAGCTAATTCAAGCACTCCTAACACATCCATATTCACCGTCCCATGTAAACTACCAAATCCAAGCCATGCAATTCTTATAGGTCCCTTTACTGTAGTAATTCTCTGCAGAATATTGTAATTTAAACTGTAACCAACTATGGTTCTAACTCTAGTATTAAGGAGTAATTATCTGCAGACTACTGTCATTATAACTGTAATCACTTCATTAATCGGTAATCCTTACTGCAGTACGTAAACCACAATAGCGTAACTTATAGTGATTCTCAAGTTAACTTAAACTCCCAGGAAGTACATGAGAGTACAACTGCAGTTCTAACTACTGTATACCATTTTTTGCCTAATGCTTACTTCAAGGCCTTAAACGCACTCTTAAACATGCCCTCGCCGAAGTGTCGAAGTTTCTTCGTTTTTTAAATGCTTGTGATTAGGTTTTGATCGTGCATTACATAATCACTCATGGGCGATTGGTGACTAACTTTGTACGGGTGATCATCACACGATTATTGATTCTACACGTGTTTAACTCTTAAACGCCTTTCAGACATTCAGCCCTGTATGTTTAACAGAAACTTTCCTCGAACAATTTTTTTTCGATTCCTTTGTGTCTCTTGATAGTTATTATTTTTTCCAATTTCACAGGCTGCTCTCTCTCGTTTGAGGCGGTGTTCTCTCGTCAGGAACTCCATTGCTCATTGTGTATTGTCCTCACTAACCCCTACAGATCTCTGGAATGCCTGTGGCTATGGTTACCTCTCCACACCTACCTAATGTTTGTCTACGTTGTTTACCATACACCCAATGATGACGACTCTCCATATACCTCTATTTCTTCTAACATGGATCAACTCATAACCACCGATCTCAACTCTCTGTTTCTCATCTGTGACGACTTCGGCTGTCACCATGCCAGCTGGCTGGATGTTACCTCGGCAACAACCAGCCAAGGCATTGCAGCAAAGGCCTTATGTGACTCTGTGTTTGACCCAATCTGTAAACTCTTCAACCTAGGATTTCTCCTCCTGGTACGTCCTCCCTCCTGGACTGAGCAATGACTAACTTTTCATCCAATCTCTCTTGATACTCTTCTGCCCCTTTTGGCTCTTTTGATTACTTTCTTGCTTCGGCTCATATATATATATATCTGTAGTGATTGTATAAATTAACTCCCATGTTTGTCTCATCAAAGAAAGGTGCATAAAGCAACCAAGAAAAACTGCAAAAGGTAAGCCTTTTGCTGTTTCAAACCCCACCTGTGTTTCTCTACAGCTGCAGACATTCACAAGTAGTACGTACATGAGAATCCCAATGCTACACGCCCCCTCAGGCACTGTACCGGTTTCATCACTTGTTGGTGAATCATCATTGACAGCAAAGACAGAAATGAGCACCACTGAGGCTCCCAAGCATGTACCACATGCAATGTCAATAGCAGTTTACATATAAATAACAAGACCCAATCTGTCTCTCACCTGTAATTGGGGGAAATAACCAATCGGCTCTCCCATGAGCATTTACCCCAGGTGGCTAGGATTATCAAACACATTAACTGCCATGCTGTTCCAGCCAAATGCATACAATACTGGTATATCATATATATATATATATATATATATATATATATATATATATATATACATTATATATATATATAATATATATTATATATACATATATATATATATATATATATATATATATATATATATATATAAAGACCACCCACATCTCTCACCTGTGAATGGAGGAATTACCAATCGGCTCTCAAATGAGTATTTACTCCAGGTGGCTAGGATTATCAAACACATTAACTGCCATGCTGTTCCAGCCAAATACATACATACATATACATATATATATATACACATGGAAAGACCCACCCACATCTCTCACCTGCGAATGGAGGGAATTACCAATCAGCTGTCACCTAATCAATTAAACCCAGGTGGCTAGGATTATATAAATAAATCCACTCCTCCCATGCTTTTCTTACCAAAGAGGCTGCATAAAGAAACCAAGAAAGCCTACCAAGGTAAGTCCTTTGCTATTTCGAATCCTTCCCAGAGTTCCTCCACAGATGTAAAGACATTCACAAATAGTACACACATGAGAATCCCAATGCTACATAACCCTCTCAGCTGCCGGACCGGTTTCATTGCTTATTGGCAAATCATCAGCGACAGCACAGACAGAAATGCACACCAACGAGGCTCCCAAGCATGTACCATGTGTGAATGTCGAAAGCAATCGATATATAAATGATAAAGAAAGGCCCACCCACATCTCTCACCTGTGAATGGAGGGAACAACCAATCAGCTGTCACCTAATTAATTAAACCCAGGTTTACTAAATCGATATAACTAAATCGACTCCTCCCATGCTCTTCTAGCCGAAGAAGGTGCATAAAGCAACCAAGAAAGTCCACCAAGGTAAGCCCTTTGCTGTTTCAAACCCTTCCCAGAGTTAGTTCCTCCACAGCTGTAAAGACAATCACAAATAATCCTTCACAGCAGTTTTTTTTTCCAGTGAGTTATAACTTGCTCACTCACTCACTAAGCCTGGTGTTGGCTTGGGATCCTAGGGTCCTGAGTTCAAGCCCCATTGGGCCGCTGAATTAATACACCAGGAGGTTGACTCAGCCTGTCATCCTTCCGAGGTCAGCAAAATGAGTACCAGTGCACTGGTAAGGGGGACTCTGCATCAGCGGCATTGCCGTGTCCCAACCAATGATGCAACCAGCAGCCACAGGCTGCACTCGATAGAGAGAGACTCACTCACTCATATAAATATTTGCACTTTTTTTGGTGGCTAGAAAGCTGCAATTTTGCTTACTGATGTAAATTGAAGCAATGATTCAAGCAAAAAATCACAAAACTGTCCGTAAATGTCAATAAACAAAAATAAATGTCTGAAAACAAAAGTCGGCCATTGTAACTTCGCTCCCACTCAAGGAGGGTCATGTGATCAAAGACAATGCATGATCGTAACACGGGCATGATCACTCGTGCGTGTTTCTCAATTTTAAGGTAGTATGATTGGAACAGGATCTGTGGATTTTTGTCGTTTACAAAATTATGTCATCAAAATAAACTGGTTGGAAAGTGGTAAGAAATCATAAACATTTATCATTTACAGACTATGTACCGTGGTAAGTGCTACAGGTAATATTTTAGGTGCTGCATTCTTACATATGCAGTCAAACCTCTGTATGAGGCACCCTGGGTTTGACAAACCACCAGAACATGCTGTTAGCCGATGCATATTTATCTTGTATCGACATTGCTAGAAAACCCGTATATATAGATCGCTTTGCCCCAGGAAGTTGAACGCAAACACAAGGCCGTACATTGGAAAAAAAAATTATCGGAATACAGATGATATTGCCAGAATTAATTATCCAAAACGTCAAAAGAAAAATCATTTTATTATTCCTTGAATTTTTGCATCTCCATGGTGGCAAAATATACTGCCTAGGGACACCGCTAAGGAAGAGGGACAGAGACACCCAGCTGGGCGAAGCTTGCTTGGACCCGTCCTCTTGTAACAGTCAAGTTCCAAGGGATGGGAGGAACAGCGTTTATCGCCGTTTCGGGAATCGCTATCTCTCTCGCAGCCTATTACACAATCATTACTCATCTAAATTCAATCAATGTATGAAAAACGAAAGATGCGAACAAACATGATGATAACTTGAATTAGCTCTGTTATTTCGGGGGAAATGGGGAACAGGTCAAAAATCTTTAAACAATTTTTGAACCATCTTATTCTCATAAAATGTAAATAAGGTTGCTGATTATTATTTGATCACACCTTTTTGAAAACAAAAGTACCATACCATTTTTTGTTATGGAAGAGCTCCACTCATTTCTGTTTTGTTAAATTTCGGCCAACACAGACCCTAGATGGTCAATTCTGATATTATTATGCCTCCGTTGACGAATTTGCTTGAGGCATTATGTTTTCGGGTTGTCCGTACATTAGTACGTGCGTCCATGCTAATTTCCCCTGTTTTCTCTGCAAGCGCTTATCCGAATGACACAAACGATAATTCTCACAACAGGTGCAACTACTCATGTGGACTGTTTCATTGCTAATTATGACATCATAGGTCACGTGGTGTGGCAGCTATGTTGAGGAAAAAAAAGAAAAACTTTGGATCTCCGTATCGCAGAAAACCGCTTCATGGACAAAAATTGAAACTTGGCACATGTGACATACTCCCCATGGGAAACAAGTGCGATTCATTTATTTGATGATGTCATATGTGCCTTTGTTATGATGTCATAATTGCTTACATCGACTGCTTTATCCTATCGGTATAAAAATTTTTAAGGGTCATCTCGGGCTAAATTGACCGGCGGGAAAAAAATTGATGATGTCATCAGTCATGTGGTTCGGCAGCCACTGTTTTTAAACATATAAACCTTCAAAAATCTTCTCTGAAACGGCTGAACAGATCGAAGTGAAACTTTACAGGTATGATCACCTATCCATGATGAAGAAAAAAAGTTCTCGGCCTATGATGTTATAGGTCACATGGTTTGGCAGCTATGATTTTTCTTTTTTAAGAATAAACCTTTAAAAACCCTCTCCTCCAGAACGGCTTTACAGATTGTGGGGAAACTTCACCCCACATGTTCCTCAAGCCTTGGGGATACCAAGGTGTTCATGAATAATTAAGAGGTTATAGTCCGTGGGCTTATGTAACATTTTCTGGATTTGTCATTTTTTGGGTAGATTCGTGTTACCCATGTCTAAACACATCTAGAAACTTCACTGGTTTAGAAAAAAAAGGGTGCCAGTTTTTCCATTAACATTTAGGGCCTCCATTTTGAATTTCAAAATGGCCACTGGTGAAAATCTTCTTTTTAAAATAATATTGCAAATTAACCATAACTATTCATTCAAATGTCATACAATATTTATTTATTTTCTATAACTCATATAAAGGGGACAAGATTCATTAGAAGCAAACTAAGAGCACTAGAAATACTGTAAATATTGGAAAAAATTCAAGATGGCCACCTGATTTCGGGGGTTTTCTATGTAAATGCATTACTTTTGAACCAATAGACATAAGAGATGTTTTTGTGTCTAATCATATGTTTTGGCACAGGAGGATTCCAATATAACAACATATTTATGATTGGAACACTCTTTGCCAATCCTCCAAAACATTTAACAGAAATAATATAGAGCATGTAATTCAATATAAATTTATTTGGGCGGTTATACAATTAGAAGATGGATAAGTTTTTTTTCAAAGGTATGAAAATGCTACATGTATGAATCAGGAGTGTCAATGTTACTGATAAACATTATATTGTCATTACTTCAATCAACTTCTAAATCTTCGCCAATCCTTGGTGGTGTTATGTTCGTACAGCTGTCGCCTTCCCACCACATTTGCAAAGTTCGGTACAGACCACACTGTTCCTCTGCATGAGCACCTTCTTGAACACTTTGATTTCTCACAGTTACACCTGACGAGCTGCAGCACTGAGACTGGAGCTGGTGCAACCTGAGAAAGAACAATCAGTAGCTTTTTGTCTTGGTTTCGCCACCCAAGGTCAAGGGTCAAGAAAAGTTGGGTTCAATACCATATCCTGGCACCAGTATTACACTGGACATGGGCACGGCGTATATCTTCAATCCATGCTCCCTGAGTCGGTGGCAGTTTGTCAACTCCTTGTTTATCTGTGAGTTGCTTGAACAAAAACCATCTCAGCATCTTTGCTTGCCCAAGAGGACTCCAACTGGAGAGAAAGAGAGCAAAGAAACTCTTCACAACCACGAAGAACTTCTTCAGATGGCTCATCCCCTTCGCCAAGGTCAGCTAGTGCTCTCAGAATGGTGGGCTTGCCTTCAGGAAAGTTGTAAGCACCCTTCTTTCCCTTCCCTTGGATTGTCCTGTCGTATCACAGCCTGCACCGGAAATCAGCTGTATTTGATTTTGGTGTCAGAGACATTTGCCTCTTTGTTTTGCATGCTTGCACTTGGAATGTGAAAGAGTGCGACATGTGTTGCTGAGCCTTTGGACATGTGTCTGTTGTTGCCGCTTGAGTTCCTTGTAATGTCCCCTCATCATAGCAACTAGTTCTGCAGGTACACACTGTTCTTCACAATTTGTCAATGAGCATTAAAGGTCCATGGGTTAGATCGCGGCTTGCAAGATAAATTGCCTGATAAGTTTTGAGCAATGAAAGATGGTCTTCATGTCTCGTCTGACAGCTAAAACATCACTTTCTCCACAACAGTATCTATTGCTGACCGAACAGTTTCCTTAGAATGAATGACTGCAGGTTTTCTTCTTTGCTTCAGTAATTGTGAAGTTTGATATTTGTTGTTCTATTTTGGTGAGTAGCACTGCCCGTGTAATCTGTGGTTTGAATGCCTGATTGTGCATAATTTGGTTGTATCCTGTTGCTACTTCACTCAAAGTAAGGATGCTTCCTTGACTATAGATTCCTGCAATTCAGCACTGAACTCGATCTCTGCAGAAATAATTCCACTGATTTTCTGCCTGATGTTCTCTGTTGCTGACTCTTTCTTTGGCTTGTATGTACTTGCGCAGTTAATGGTATGGAATTTTGTGATATTTATGTCCCTTGAAAGAAAGTCGCCATCAGTTATGATGTTTGCCAGGTTTACTTTGCATTGTTCATTCCCGCTAACATCAACTATGTTTTGATTGACACTCCATATCGACACTTCGACAAGTAATAAGGCATTCTGTCTTACCAACCACAAATCTCTCGTTTTGACAGAAGAAACAGTGTTCCTTTTGGAATGGAGGTAACGAGATCTTGTTAGTGTGCTGGTAGATGCAGGAGTTGCTTGCTTTGGGGTGTTAGATGTTTGTGATGCGGGAGGGCGACCACCGATTGATTCTGAGACAATACACTTGATTCTTGAGATAAAACTGCTTTGTCATATCTAGCTTTGTCTCTCTCAATGTGTTGCTTGTGTGTTGCTTTACCATGACATGATTTGTGCCACTGCATGTTGGTTGTTCAGTTCTTTTCCAATATGCCACTCAGTTGTTGATGCAAACGAACATACTCAGGTTTTGATATTGACCCTCTTGCTTATACAGTCCAACAATGATTGGTATATTCCAGTTCTGGTAGTCGCAGATGCCCAGTTGATGAACACCTTTAATGTCAGTGAACTTGTCTCCTTGACACAACAAGCAGTTCAAAGTCAATGAAGGTTCAGTTGACGCTTCTTACATGATGGTTCTCCACAGGAGCATGGTTAATCTGGAATCATAACCATAAGTGAAATTAACAAGTTGCCATAAATTTCAATGCCTTAAGTATTTTATAGGATGGGATGTCCACTGTGCATTTTTGGTTTTCTGAAATAAAGCAGTAAGTTATTTGGTCACAGTGGATATGCATCATATTGCAAGCAGAAAATATTCGTCAGATACCAGTATAAGTGTCACATTCATACCAATTTTCTTGACATTAACATCAAACCTGTGATATCGATGCAAACGGTTCAGATGAACAGTTGTCTCAACTACAATGCATTTGGTACCCAAACTCTATTTGCACACACTTGAATTATATGTTCAAAATAACGTTAAATACCAAAAATCATACATATAGGGTAAAAACGGCAGCATTTTGAAATTCAAAATGGAGGCCCTAAAAGCTAATAGAAAAACTGGCCACCTTTTTTTCTGAATCAGTGAAGTTTATAGATGTGTTTAAACACAGGTGCCAAGAATCTACCCAAAATTTTGCTTTTTTTACATGAGCCCACAGACTATACATGTCTGGTAGCATATGGGATTGAACAAAAATCTTTTAAATTCTTTCTCTTGAACCGTTCATCATCAATGCAAACGTCCACAATTATGATCTCTAGATGGGAATGTGTGTTTTATATTTCAATCTGATCGGACACATTGTTGCCATCTGAATTATTTAATATTTTGAATCTGGGTTCAGGATTTAAATCAAATTTGTAAAAGAATGTATAATGACGTAATGATGTGGTGAAGGCACATCTTGCAACGTCGCGACATCGAAGAGTGCCCTTCTCATTTTTGTCATCTTTTACTGTGTGTATAAAGCGTAATGACTTTCTAAGAAGTAATATTTACAAGTTATTTAAATCAAGTCTCTCAACAATGAAGTCACCATGTACCTGGACTTTGAAAGGTTTCTTCAACCTTAATCTTGTGTCCATCTTTACATTCTGCATCCACATTCGGTTCTCAGCAATCTTCCTTTATCTGCAAATGGGCTTAAAAAGAGTAAAGTCGGAATGCATGTTTCATGTAGATTATTGGTTTCAAATTGTTTACCTGAACCTTGTTACAAATACAATCTTCATGTTGCTAACTCGCTTTCTTTACATCACCATTTTTATTTTCTAGCACAGCAGACGAGTTGCTCCATACCCACAGTTATCTCATCTTAAGGCCTTGTGTGCATTTCAGGTCCTGGGCATCCTTGTAGAGGATGTGGTGGATGGTCTATCGGACAGAAGGGACAACCAGTGACTACCTTGAGAGGGAACTTCAAGAGCTCTTTGGGCGTGGTGCTTCTCCATCTCTGACGCTGATTATCTGGAAGCTGTATGCACAGCTGTTAGCAGTGGATTTTCTGACGATGCTGACAGCAAATGAAGAAGTATGTGGCCTGTGCCTTCACTTACCATTGCTGGTCAGCATCGATACGATAAGTGTGCAATGCTTCTTTTAGGAATTGTATGAAATGAAGAGATAATTTAATCGGGCATGCCGAATTTTGCAATTAGCAATAGTCATCCTTTTGTTTTTTGTCAAAGTTCACACCGCTTTGTTTTTATTCCGCTGAGGTCATTCCAGTAGCAGCTGTTTGAGAGTTAGTTAGCTGTCACTTTCACCAAGTGTAAGCATTTGTATGAGCAGGTTTCTACCTGCACGACATCATTGCATGGTAAGCAACTTAGGAGTGGTAAGCATGGATGTTTGTGTAGGCAAGCGTGTGGATATTTCTTGACTTTTAACATTTTACTGGGTCCATGTTCATAAAAACTCCCTTTCACTCTGTTTGGCTATAATCCCTCTCTCCCTTCCTTGCCCCTCCAAGGCCATAAAGTTGAATGAATTGTCTTTTCTTTGCATGTCTGTGAATTGTTTATTTTGTGATGCTATCTTCCCGCTACCAATGATCACATCGATTTATATGAAAAAGGTAGTCATTGTAATTTAGCTTCAAGGCCGATGAAATGCTTCAACACTGCACAATCCAAAATCGGATTCAAATCTTCTTCAGAACTGCAGTGCGACACATTCGACCTCCTTTAGTGGTGCTATTGATGTTGAAGTCCAACAATTAATTGATGTATCAGCCTGAAAAAGTGGCGGTTGATGAATACAGAACTTTCTTTCGATTTAATCGATGACTTTTGAAGTTGTGATTGTGCTTTTGAGCCAATGTTGTTGATTGATCTTATATTTTTAATTTTTCTGTTCATACTTAAATCGAAAAGCATTCTAATGAAACATGTGTTTCTTTCTGCCTTTGCAGGCCTTGCAGTTTTTGGTACAGTCTCATCGCTGCTACCTCCAAAAAAATGCTTGGCACACAACCCTGAGTATTTCAGGCATGTCGCTGAAAGGCTATACACCTGCCAGAGGTGAATTTCATAGTGTAATGTTAAATTTAAAATTGACTTTGCTGTTACCCCACACATGCAAAGTGAGAAGCTGGGTTAAGCAAATAGTTCATGCCATCCGTCCGTTTGTCTGTCTCATCAGTTTATGATCGTCATTTTGTGATCGAGGAAAATGTGTTTAAATCAAATGTTATATTTTAAACACGAATCGGAAATGAATAGGAAGACAAGTTGCTGTTTTACACTACTTTGGCTTTGATTCATCCTATCGCACGTGCGCAGAGGAGTGAGATATATGTTTTACTCTGTCTGCCTGCTTGCAGTCAAACAAAATTGAAAATAATTTCAAACAGAAAATTTACTGTTTTAATGACATTTAAAAGACGCAACAACAGGCACAAATACTAATGTAACGTTTGATAAGATGGTGTAATGAGCTGGGGTAAAATGGCGGTAAAACCCGAATTATTTTATTTATATGCCTTTAAACCTCTTTAAACTTTTATTAAATTCAATTATATACTTCAACACTGTAGAACACAAATCGCTTGATGATACTTCCAATGACCATGCTATATATCCATTATAGCAGAGAGGCATGGCATGTGAGAGGGACAGTATTGGGTAAGAAGAGCGTCAATATGGCTATGTACGATGCGATTGATGCTGCGTCTATGGTGATCAATAAAGCTCCCATATCCTAAACTGTGACAGCGTTGTCTTGTTACAGTGCATAAGGGTGATGTATAGCTGCTTCAACAGCACTAAACTTCTGGATTTTTTTAACAATCTTTAAAAGCATTATTATATGAATATTGAAGTATACTTGAACACTTGTGGGGTTCATGTTCTTTGAACTCTCTAGTTTTATTATTGTATTTATCTCTTCATA
>CM068960.1:45660421-45672081 GCA_035128595.1 Eptatretus atami | reverse complement strand
CTTGCACTATGGAATGTGAAAGAGTGCGACATGTGTTGCTGAGCACTTTGGTACATGTGTCTGTTGTTGCAGCTTGAGTTCCTTGTAATGTCCACCTCATCATAGCAACTAGTTCTGCAGGTAGTTCACACTGCTTCTTCACAATTTGTCAATTAGCCATTAAAGTCCATGCGGCTTTTAAGATTCAACGGCGCTTGCAAGATAAATTGCCTGATAAGTTTTGAGCAATGAAAGTGCGCTCTCACTGTCTCGTCTGATAGCCAAAACATCACTCCTCCCCACGACATATCGTATTGCTGACCGAGTTTCTCTAGAATGAAATGACTGCAGGTTTTCTTCCTTTTGCTTCAGTAATTGTGAAGTTATTATTTGTTTTTCTATTTTGGTGAGTAACATGCACGTGTAATTGTGGGGTTGGAATGCCCATGATCTGTGCACTAATTTGGCTTGGTATCCTGTGCTACTTCACTCAAAGTAAGGATGCTTCCTTGATCTAGATTCCTGCAATTCAGCACTCACTGCATCTCTGCAGAATAACATTCCACTGCCATTCTCTGCCTGATTTCTCTGTTGCTGACTCTTTCTTTGGCTTGTATGTACTTGCCCAGTAATGGAATGCAAATTTTTGTGATATTTCTATGTCCTCTGAAAGAAAGTCGCCATCAGTGTATGATAGTTTGCCAGGTTACTTTTCATTGTTCTCAGCCCGCTAACAATCAAACTATGTTTTGGAGATGACACTCAATATCGACACGTTCGCAGATAAGCGCATTCTGTCTTACCACCCACCCCCACAAATCTTTCTCGTTTTGACAGATGAAACAGTGTTCCTTTTGAATGGAGGCTAACGAGATCTTGTTAGTGTGCTGGTAGAATGCAGGAGTTGCTTGGCTTTAGGATGTTGATGGGGAGGGCGACACCGCTTTGCTGTAATGACAATACACTAGATTCTTGAGATACAAAACTGCTTTGTCATATCTAAGCTTTGTCTCCTTCTCAATGTGTTGATTGTGTGTTTGCTTTACCATGACCATGATGTGCCGCACTGCATGTTGGTTGTTCAGCTTTCTTTTCCAGATATACGCCACTAGTTGTTGATGCCAAACGACATACTCAGGGTTTTGATATTGGAGCCCTCTTGCTTATACAAGTCCACAATGATTGGTATGATTCCAGTCTTGGTAGTCCAGATGCTGCCAGTTGATGAACACCTTTAATGTCAGTGAAACTTTTTTGACACACAACAAGCAGATTCGAAAGTCAATGGAAGGTTCCAGTTCAGCTTCTTACATGATGTCTCCACAGACCATGGTTAATCTGGAATCCATAACCATAAGTGATATATTAACAAGCATTGCATAAATTTCAATGCCTTAAGTATTTATCAGGATGGGATGTGCACTGTGCATTTTGGTCTTCTGAAATAAAGATAAGTTATTGGTTCAGCATGCGATCATTGATCCATATTGCAAGACACACGAGAAAATATTCGTCAGATACCAGTATAAGTGGTCACATTCATACCAATATTCTTGACATTAAAACATCAAACCTGTTATATCCATGCAAACAGATTCAGATGCAACAGTTGTCCTCAACTACAATGCATTTTACCCAAACTCTATTGCAGCACACTGTGAATTATACTGTTTCAACAATAAGTTAGATACGAAAAATCAACATAGGGTAAAACAACGGCAGCCATGTTGGAAATTCAAAAATGGAGGCCCTAAAGCTAATAGAAAAAACTGGCACCCCTTTTTTTCCTTATCAGTGAAGTTTATGATGTGTTTAAACCGGGCCAACGACTATACCCAAACATCTTCTGCCTTTTTTTTACATAACCCACAGGACTAATGGAAACATGTTAATCTAAATATCAAATAACAAAACTCGAAAGATTTTGCTTAATAGCAAGCAGCTGTGTGAAACATTATGAATCAAATTAAACCTCTGTTCAAACAATACGAGTTGCATCAATAAGGAATTTTTATATCAATGTCGTAAGTCCACCATACTACAAGAGGCCTCGATCAATTTCTGGGACCGTCCTGCGAGCTGGATTTCCAGTTTACACAGCTAGAATATTTTCTTCCACGTTGGGTCTGTTGCACCACAAATTCTATACTCTTAAAAGTTATTGCATTTAAATTTGGATGAGATGGTGATGGTGGTGGCTGTTCCCCATAAACATGCTTGATATATGTCACTTGAAAGATATAAACATATAAGTCACGTAAAGAAGTAAACAAAGATGCACTTGCGCTGCGAGAGATGAGTTGAACCTTCACCTCACCACCATCACTTCATTTCCAAATAAAACAGTTTGCTCTTTGGAGACCTTTCAAGTTATAGTGTGTGTTGGGGGGAGAAAAAAAAAAACTGCTGACCATGCTTCTTGGGCAAAATCACGGTCTGAACTTGATGGGCACCTCTCGTGTGTTCCCCTGCAAGCGGTGCCGCAACAGCGCTCCACAACCGTCCATGACGGATAAAACCAACTGCTGTCATCCGAGAGCAGCGCCGTAAGCCTGAAAAATGTGCTCCATGAACAAGCATCGTTTAGTGAGCCAGGTGTAAATGCCGACGGTTCAGAATAATAATCACCGTAAACGTGTTTAAAAAGAATGAACAGGAAATAGCAGATTGAAGGGTAATGAAAACAAACAGGCAGGAAACTCTGGTACACAAAGAGTAAGCCAGAACTACACTGAACCGCCTTCCTGAAGTGGAAAATTTCTATTTGTTACATTTAGTTAAGAGCTTCAACAGACCTGTGAAATATTGTTTTTGGTTTTTGGCTGTTATAGAGGTAAAAGAATGAATCTTTATTGTACTAGCAATAGTTATTTCATAGTATTTGTTCAGTAAGGGTATTTGTGTTCATGTAAATTGAATAGGTGTTGTAAATTGTGGATGTCCATTTCTTGTTACCACTCACACTCACTCTTAAAGCATTCACATGAACTTCCACACAGAAAACGCCTTTGTTTTTGTTTCTTCTTTTTGTGATATTTTTTTTTTTTTTTTTGTTATTTCTATTCTGCTTTTCTTGCTTGTTGTTTCAGTTCTTTTTCTTTTGTTATTCTTAGTTTGTTTGTTTATTTTTTTTGTCTGGTTTGTTTTTTGTTTTTTTTTTTTGTTTTTTTTCTTTTTTTTTGTGTTTTTGCTTTCGTTTTTTTTTTTGGTTTTGTTTTTTTTTTTTTTTTTTTTTTGTTGTTTTGGTTTTTTTTTTTTTTTTGTGTGTCGGTTCCGCCCCTCTCTCATCTCTAAATAAAACAGTTAAACGAGAGGGGGAGCCACTCCGGGAGAGTGCAAAACCTCCGCCGCAATACTGCTGGGTCACTCAAGGTGAACCTTATATCTTATTCATTAAGATGTCAACGTCTGCAGTTATTAGTCCTTTTCTCCAACATTTTTTTTTTGGGGGGGGGGGGTTGGAAAGCATTAAAACATGCTAGAAAGCCAAAAAAAAAGAAAATAACGTAAATTTTGTTGAAAAAAAGTTGCAAAAATTTTTTTTTTCTCTAACATTTTTTTGGGGCGCGGGTTGACAATAACTTTAAAAACATGTAGAAATGCAAAAAAAAAAAATTTTCTCTACAACTTTGGGGGCGGGGGGATGGAAATCACCTTGAAAACATGTAGAAATGAAAAAAAAAAAAAAAATTGTCCAATTTTTTTTTCTCTAACAATTTTTTTTTTGGGGGGTGAAATCACTTAAAACATGTTTAGAAATGCAAAAAAAAAAATTTTTGTCCAATTTTTTTTTCTCTAAAATTTTTTTGGGGGTGGTCGGGGGTGGAAATCACTAAAACATTGTAGAAATTGCCAAAAAAAAAAAAAATTTTTTTTGGGGGGTACAATTTTTTTTTGGGGGGTGCGGGTTGAAATCACTGAAAACATGTAGAAATGCAAAAAAAAATTCAAATTTTTCTTCAAAATGGCCGGCCATAGCGGCCAATTGGATTTTGCGACAAGCTCCAAAATCTAAATGGCATATCCTTGGACCATTACCTAACCCCCCCACCAAGTTTCGTCGAAATCCGTCCGCATGGAGTTTTTCCGTAATACTGTGTCACAAACAAACAAACAAGCAGTCATATGACTGGTACTACGGAAATCATCAACCGACCTCTGACCTTGTCTAATAAAATCATGAATCATCAGAAGCCCAAGGGGAGCTTGAATTCTTGAATTCATTGTGTGTCTACATTTTACACTGTGTTTGCCAGATAATGATCCCAGACAAAAACTAGATTCTTATAAAAAATTCCATTTTGTTTTTTTTTTAAAGTGATTCAGCAGTACAAGCAGGATATGGCCAGAAATAGGTTATTACGTTCAGAAAGAATCTGATAAAAGACTATTGATTAATTATATATATCAGTTATTCATCGCTGTTCCAGAATTCGACAACCGAAGTTTTAAGGCGTCCTAAGCGATCGCAAAACCGAAGACAAAAATTAAAATCGAAGTTAAAACGAACTCGTAACGTGAGCGAAGCAAAAATCTCCATTTCTCCAAAGCAAAACCTTAACGCACTCAACGACAATGCCTGCTCGAGCGCCACTGCATCATGGGACACCGCGTTGACGTCTGCTCAGCGCAAATGCATTCATGGGACGACCCTTGACGCTTCGAGTGGAAAATATTTTTTTATACATCTTAAAACGTCTCCAAAACAATCCGATTTTACAGAATATTCGAGCAACCGAGTTTTGAGCTCCTAAGCGATCGCAAAAAACCGAAGACAAAATTAAATCGAAGTTAAAACGAACACTCGTTAACGTCGAGCGAAGCAAAAATCTCATTTCTCCATGCAAAACCTTAAACGTCAACTTCAACGAACATGTCTCTCGAGCGCACTGCATCATGGGACGACCCGTTGACGTTTCTGCGTCGAGCGGCAATGCATCACTGGGACGACGCTTGACGCTGTCTGAGTTGAAATATTTTTTATACATCTTAAAACGTCTCCAAAAACATCCGATTTTTACCCAGAATTTCGACAACCAGATTTGAGCGTCCTAAAGCCATCGCAAAAAAACCGAAGACAAAATTTAAAATCGAAGTTAAAACGAACTCATAAACGTCGAGCGAAAGCAAAAATCTTCCATTTCCCATGCAAAACCTAACGTCACTCAAACGACATGTCTGCCGCAGCGCCACTGCATCATGGCGACGACCCCTGACGTCTGCTCGAGCCACTGCATCATGGGACGACCCTTGACGTCTAGCCTGAGCGCACTGCATCATGGACGACCCGTGACGTTCTGCTCGAGCGCAATGCATCATGACGACCCTTGACGCCTCGAGTGAAATATTTTTATTACAATCTAAAACGTCTCCAAAACATCCGATTTTACAGAATTTCGACAACGAGGTTAAGCGTCCTAAGCGATCGCAAAAAAAACCGAAGACAAAAATTTAAAATCGAGCTTAAAACAACTCGTAACGTCGAAGCGAAGCAAAAAATCTCCATTTCTCCATGCAAAAACCTTAACTCAATCAAACGACGCGTCTGCTGGCCGCAAGTGCATCATAGGCACGAACCCGTGCACGTCTGCCTCGAGCGCAATGCTCATCATGGGCGCCCTTTGACGCTTCGAGTGAAAATATTTTTTCTTTATACAATCTAAAACGTCACCAAAACATCCGATTTTTAACCAGAATTTCGACAACGATTTTAAGCGTCCTAAACGATCGCAAAAACTGAAGACAAAATTAAAATCGAAGTGAAAACGAACTCGTAAGTCGATGCGAAGCAAAAAAATCTCCATTTCTACCATGCAAAAACCTTAACGTCAATCAACGACGGCGTCTGCCTCAAGCCGCAATGCATATGGACGACCCGTTGACGTTCTTGCTCGAGCGCAATGCATATGGGACAGACCTTGCACGCTTCGAGTGAAATATTTTTTTATACAATTAAAACGTCTCCCAAAACATCGATTTTTACCAGATTTCGACACCGAGTTTTAAGCGTCCTAAGCGGATCGCAAAAAAGTGAAGACAAAATTAAAAATCGAAGTTAAAACGAACTCGTAACGTCGACCGAAGCAAAAATATCCATTTCTCCACGTTAATTTACGAATTATGTTTGACCTCACTGTGACCTTGACCTCTTGACGATTTTGACCAAAATCTAAATCAGCCACTAGCATCACCCTCCTGAATTCACGTGCGTGTAATTGAATTTGAGCTTCTTCCGTTCTCAATGTTATCCTGCCTACAAACAAACAAACAAACAAACAAAACAAGCATAGACTGGTACTACGAAATCGCAACTTGACACTGAACCTTGTCTTAATAAAAGCTGTCTCGAGAGAAGTAGCACGCAAACGAGCGCTTAATGCTGTGTCTTAACAATCCCCCCTCATAGCAGAATCTTCAGTGCATAATACCTCAGAGTACGACACCCGACATAAACTCATAAAAAAACATCGATTTTTTACCAGAAATTCGACAACCGAGTTTAAGCGTCCTAAGCGACGGCAAAAACCGAGACAAAATTAAATCGAAGTTAAAATAAACTCGTAACGTCCGAGCAAAGCCAAAAAATCGCATTTCTCCACGCAATTAACCTTAACGTGAATCAACGACGCCGTTCTGCTCGAGCGCACTGCATCATGGACGACCGCGTGACGTCTCTCGAGCGCAACGCATCAGGACGACGTGACGTACTGCTCGAGCGGCACTGCATCAGCGGACGACCCGTGACGTTGCAACGTCGAGCGCAATGCATCATGGACGAACCCTGACGCTCGATGTGAAAATATTTTTTATTACAATCTTAAAACGTCTCCAGACATCACGATTTTACCAGAATTTCGACAACCGATTTTAAAGCGTCCCTAGCGATCGCAAAAACTGAAAACAAAATAAAATCGAAGTTAAACGAAACTCGAACGTCGAGGCGAAGCAAAAATACTCCATTTCTCCCACGTTATTTACGCGAATTATGTTTGACCTCACTGATGACTTGACCTTTGACCGATTTGACCAAAATCAATCAGCACTAGCCAATCACCCTCCTGAATCACGTGATGCTAATTTAGCATCCACAAACCTCCTGAATCACGTGCCGTGTAATTTGCACATTGGAGCTTCTTCCGCTTCTCGAGTTATCTGTTACCCAAAACCATGCAAAAATCGAATGTTGACCTCACCGTGACCTGACCTTTGACCGCATTTTGACCAAAAATCTAATCAGCCACTAGCCATCACCGCTCCTGAATTCAGTGGTTGTAATTTGACATTGTAGCTTCTTCGTTCTCGAAAGTTATCGTAGCCTACAAACAAACAAACAAACAAACATACAAGCAGTCATAGACTGGTACTTACGAAATCGTCAACTGGTGACCCTGACCTCTCTAATAAAAAGCTGTCTCTAAGAGAAGGCGTAGCGACGCCAAACCAGAAGTTTCTTACGATATTCTGTACCAAAACCCATCAAAAATCAATTTTTGGATGTTTTGGACCTCACTGTGACCTTGACCTGTTGATCGATTTGACCAAAACTAAATCAGCGCTAGCACCACCCTCCTGAATCACGTGGTGTAATTTGACATGCGTAGCTTTGCCGTTCTCAGTTATCATTTTTTTGGATGTTTGAACCTCACTGTGACTCCTTGACCTTTGATCGATTTTGACCAAAATCTAATCAGCACTAGCCATCACCCTCCTAAATCAAGTGGTTAATTTGACAATTGGTAGCTTCTCCGTTCTCGATTATCTGTACCAAACCATCAAATCGAATATTATGAACTTCACTGTGACCATTTGACCGTGGACCGATTTCGACCAAAATCAATCAGCACTTGCAATCACCACGCCTGAATCACGTGGTGTAATTTGACCATTGTAGCTTCTTCCTTCTCGAGTTATCGTGCCTACATAAACAAACAAACAAACAAACATACAACAAACAAACAAAACAGAACGAATCACAGATATACTTACGAAATCTTATAGGATTTCGTAAGTAACCAAACAAACAAAAACCAAACAAACAAGCAGTCATAGATGTAACTTACGAAAATCGCTCAACTTGACCTCTGACCTTGTCTTAATAAAAGCTGTCTCGTAGAGAAGGTAGCGACGCAACCAGAAGTTTCTACGATATTCTGTACCAAACATGAAAAAATCGAATTTTGACCTCACCCTGACCTTGACCCGTTGACCGAGTTTTGACAAAAAATCTAATCAGCACTACCATCACCCTCCTAATCACGTGGTGTAATTTGACATTGCGTAGCTTCTTCCTTCTTCGAGTTTCTGTACAAACATCCAAAAATCAATGTTTGACCTCATCCGTGACCTTGACCTTGGACCGATTTTGCACCAAAATTAATCAGCATTAGCCATCACCCTCCTGAATCAGCGTGGTGTAATGTTGACATTGGTAACTCTTCCGGTTCTCGAGTTATTCTGTACCAACCATCAAAAATCGATGTTTACCTCACCGTAGACCTGACCGTTGACCGATTTGACCAAAAAATCTAATCAGCCACTAGCCATCACCCTCCTGAATCACCCCCCTGGTGTGTAATTGACATTTGGTAGCTTCTTCCGTCTCGAGTTATCTGCTTTTACTACCAAACCAATCAAAAATCGAATGTTTGACCTCACCGTGACCTTGAACCGTTGACCGATTTTAACCAAAATCTAATCAGCACTAGCCATCACCCTTCCTGACACGTGTGTGTAAATGACATTGGTAGCTTCTTCCGCTTCTTCGAGTTATCGTGCCTAACAAACAAACAAAACAAACAAACATACAACAGAAACGGAAGTCATCAATATTACTACGAAATCTTTAGATTTCGTTAAGTAACCAAACAGGAAAGGCTGAAACAGTAACCTCCCATCATCTTCGATCCGGAGTAACTAGAGGGGAGCACTCGGCGGAGAGTGCAAAACCTCCGCCGCCAATACTGCGGGACGGTCACCAAGTAACCTTTATATCTATCATTAAAAATTTATATGGTCCAACCATTTGCTGACGATATATAGTTCTTTTCTCCAACATTTTTTTTTTTTGGCGGGGGGGGGGGGGCGTTCGAAATCACTTAAAACATGTTAGAAATGCCAAAAAAAAAAAATTTTCTCTAACAATTTATTGGGGGGGGGGGTAACAAATTTTGTTTGTGGGGGGGACCAAGTCCAAATTTCAATGGCAATGATCCTTGGACCATACCTAAACCCCCCACAAGTTTCGCGAAATCCGTCTAGAGTTTTTCCGGAATACTGTTCACAAAAAGAAACAAAACAAACAAACAAGCAGTCAGAGACGTACTACGAAATCGTCAACTTGACCTCTGAACCTGTCTAATAAAAAAGCTGTCTCTAGAGAAGGTAGCGACGCAAACCAGAAGTTTCTACGATGATTCGTAACCAAACCAATAAAAAATCGAATGTTATGACCTCACCGTGACCTTGGACCTGTTGACCGATTTTGACCAAAATCTAATCAGCACTAGCCATCATCCCTCCTGAATCCACCTGCGGTGTAATTTGACTTGGTAGCTTCTTCCTTTCTCGAGTTACCACGGAATTAACGTAATGTAAAGGCTCATATCGACGGCCCCCCCAACTCGAAAGGACGCCGCGCGAGCACGATGCATTCAGCGCGCACACACAAAAACCATTTACCTGACTCAACGACGCCAGTCTGCTCGCAGCGCGCTGCGCCACGTGACGAGCGCTGATGCGGCGGTGAAAATATTTTTATACAATCTAAAAAACGTCTCCAAAACATCCGATTTTTACCAGAATTCGACAACCGAGTGTTAAAGCGTCCTAAGCGATCCAAAAACCGAAGACAAATTAAAATCGAAAGTTAAAACGAACTCGTAACGTCGACCCGAAGCCAAAATACTCCATTCTCCCACAGAATTTACGGAATTATTTAATATTATTTTTATAACACTGAATTTTTTAAACAGCCGTAACTCAAAGAATATGACACACAAATTCCGCCGAAACTTACCTCGATCTTCCAAAACTCACGCTCCGTCAACAATACTGTGGTAACTTTTCTCGGAGATTCATGTTTTGGTGTTGACCTCAACTGTGACCTGACCTTTGACCTATTTTGCAGCAAAATCTAAACAGCGTAGCCA
Organism: Eptatretus atami; assembly: GCA_035128595.1. NCBI lineage: Eukaryota > Metazoa > Chordata > Myxini > Myxiniformes > Myxinidae > Eptatretus > Eptatretus atami. The sequence continues at coordinate 45,661,954 of CM068960.1, read as the reverse complement.
TCACCCTCCTGAAATCACGGGTTGTAATTGACAATTGCGTTGCCTTCTTCTCGTTCTCAAGTTATCGTTGCCTACAAACAACAAAACAACAAACAAACAAGCAGTCATAGACTGGTACTTAAAACGAAATCGTCAACTGACCTCTGGAACTTTCTAATAAAAGCTGATGCTCTAAGAAGGTAGCCGACGCAAACCAGAAGTTTCTACGATGATTCTGTATCAAACCATCAAAAATCGTAACGTCCGACCGAAGCAAAAATCTCCATTCTCCACGCAATTAAACCTTAACGCGACTCAACGAAGCTCGTCTGCTCGAGCGCCCACTGCATCATGCGGACGCACCCGTGACGCGGCGAGTAAATATTTTTATACAATCTTTAAAAACGTCTCCAAAACATCAATTTTTACCCAGAATTTCGATAACCGAGTTTAAGCGTCCTAAGCGATCGCAAAAACCAAAGACAAAATTAAAATCGAAGTAAAACGAACTCGTACAAAAAATCGAGCGAAGCAAAAATACTCCATTTCTCCCACGTGAATTTACGGAATTATGTTGACCTCACTGCCGACCTTGACCTTTGAACCGATTTTGACCAAAATCTAATCAGCACAGCCATCACCCTCCTGAATCCGTGTGTAATTTGACATTGGTAGCGTTCTTCCAGTTCTGAGTTATCGGACTACAAACAAACAAACAACAAACAAACAACAGTCATAGACTGGTACTTAGGAAATCGTCAACTGACCTCTGACCTTGTCTAATAAAACGCTTCTCTAGAGAAGTAGCGACGCAAACCAGAAGTTTCTACGATGATCTGTACCAAACCATCAAAAATCGAATGTTTGACCTCACCGTGACCTTGACCGTTGACCGATTTGACCAAAATCTAATTCAGCACTAGCCAATCACCCTCCTGAATCACGTCGTTGTAATTTGCATGCTACTTCTTACCTTCGAGTTATCGGTTGCCTACAAACAAACAAACAAACAAAACAAACATACAGAACGGTAGTCATCAATATACTTACGAAATCTTTAATTTCATAAATAAACAAAGCAGTCATAGACTACTTATCGAAATCGTCAACTTGACCTCTACCTGTCTTAATAAAAAGCTGTCTCGAAAAAGGTAGCGAGCAAACGAGCGCGTAATTGTGTCTTACAATCCCCCTCATTGCATAATCTTCCAGTGATAATACCTCAGATACGACACCCGACATAAATACTCATAAAACATTCCGAATTTTTGACCAGAAGTTCTGACAACCGAGTTTTAAGCTCCTAAGCGATCTGCAAAAACCGAAGACAAAATAAACCTCAACGCACACCTGGGTCAATTTGACCCAACATGGCGCGTTTGTGTTGTAAAAAAAATATTAAGCCTATATCAGCCCAGTCTCTTTATCCTCACCCCATATATGTATCGTTACGCTGTAAAATTTAGCGAATATAGTGTAACAACATGTGGGAGATATTTGCCAGTGAGAAAAATAGTGCGGGCTATATGCACCCAAGCTGAGAACTCCCAATCT
>CM068960.1:45646765-45660188 GCA_035128595.1 Eptatretus atami | reverse complement strand
AGCAGATTCTAAAGTCAATGGAAGGTTCAGTTGTACGCTTCTTACATGATGGTTCTCCACAGGATGCCATGGTTAATCTGGAATCATTAACCATAAGTGAAATTAACAAGTTGCCATAAATTTCAATGCCTTAAGTATTTTATAGGATGGGATGCTCCACTGTGCATTTTGTTTTCTGAATACAAGCCAGTAAGTATTTGTTCACAGTGATATGCATCATATTGCAAGCAGAATAATATTCGTCAGGGATACCAGAATCAGTGTCACATACCAATATTTCTTGACATAACATTCAACCTGTTGATATCGATGCAACAGGATTCAGATGACAGTTGTCTCACTACAATGCATTTGGTACCCAACATCTATTTGCACAACTTTGAATTATATGTTCAAAATAACGTTAAATACCAAAAATCATACACATATAGGGTAAAAACCGCAGCCTTTTGAAATTCAAAATGGAGGCCCTAAAAGCTAATAGAAAAAATGGCACCCCTTTTTTTTCTGAATCAGGAAGTTTATAGATGTGTTTAAACACAGGTGCCAAGAATCTACCCAAAATTTTGCTTTTTTTACATGAGCCCACAGACTATTACATGGTCTGGTAGCCATATGGGATTGAACAAAAATCTTTTTAAAATTCTTTCTCTTGAACCGCTTCATCAATCAATGCAAAACGTCACAATTATGATCTCGTAGTCATGGGGAATGTGTGTTTTATATTTCAATCTGATCGGACACATTGTCTGCCATCTGGAATTATTTAATATTTTGAATCTGGGTTCAGGGATTTAAATCAAACTTGGTACAAGAATGTATAATGACGTAATGATGTGGGTGAAGGCACATCTTGCAACGTCGCGACATCGAAGAGTGCCCTTCTCATTTTTGTCATGCTTTTACTGTGTGTATAAAGCAATGACTTTTCTAAGAAGTAATATTTTACAAGTTTAATTTAAATCAAGTCTCTCAATCAATGAAGTCACCCATGTACCCTGGACTTTTGAAAGGGTTTTCTTCAACCTTAATCTTGTGTCCATTCTTTACATTCTGCATCCACATTCGGTTCTCAAGCAAATCTTCCTTTATCTGAAAATGGGCTTACAAAAGAGTAAAGTCGGAATGCATGTTTCATGTAGAATTATTGGTTTCAAATTGTTTACCTGAACCTTGGTTACAAATACAATCTTCATGTTGCTAACTCGCTTTCTTTACATCACCATTTTTTATTTTCTAGCACAGCAGACGAGTTGCTCCATACCCACAGCTATCTCATCTTAAGGCCTTGTGTGCATTTCAGGTCCTGGGCATCCTTGTTAGAGCAGTGGTGGATGGTCTATCGGACAGGAAGGGACAACCAGTGACTACCTTGAGAGGGAAACTTCAAGAGCTCTTTGGGCGTGTGACTTCATCCATCTCTGACGCTGATATCTGGAAGCTGTATGCACAGCTGTATGGCAGTGGATTTTCTGACGATGCTGACAGCAATGAGAAGGTATGTGGCCTCGTGCCTTCACTTACCATTGGCTTGGTCAGCATCGATACGATAAAGTGTGCAATGCTTTCTTTTTAAGGGAATTGTATGAAATGCAAAGAGATAATTTAATCGGGCATGCCAGAATTTTGCCAATTAGCAATAGTCATCCTTTGTTTTTTTTGTCAAAGTTCAACACCTGCTTTGTTTTTATTCCGCTGAGGTCATTCCAGTAGCAGCTGTTTGAGAGTTAGTTAGCTGTCACTTTCACCAAGTGTAAGCATTTGTATGAGTGCAGGTTTCTACCTGCACGCACATCATTGCATGGTAAGCAAACTTAGTGAGTGGTAAGCATGGATGTTTGTGTAGGCAAGCGTGTGGATAATTTTCTTGACTTTTTAACAATTTTTCTGGGTCCATGTTCATAAAAACTTCCCTTTCACTCTTGTTTGGCTATAATCCCCTCTCTCCCTTCCTTGCCCCTCCAAGGCCATAAAGTTGAATGGGAATTTGTCTTTTCTTTGCATGTCTGTTGAATTGTTTATTTTTGTGATGCTATCTTTCCCGCTCACCAATGACACATCCGATTTATATGAAAAAGGTAGTCAGTTTGTAATTTTAGCTTCAAGGCCGATGAAATGGCTTCACACTGCACCAATCCAAAATCGGATTTCAATATCTGTCTTCAGAACTGCAGTGCGACACATTCGACCTCCTTTAGTGGTGCTATCTGATGTTGAAGTTCCAACAATTAATTGATGTATCAGCCTGAAAAAAGTGGCGTTGATGAATACAGAACTTTCTTTCGATTTTAATCGATGACTTTTGAAGTTGTGATTGTGCTTTTGAGCCAAATGTTGTTGATTGATCTTTATTTTTTTAATTTTTCTGTTCATACTTAAATCGAAAAGGCATTCTAATGAAACATGTGTTTCTTTTCTGCCTTTGCAGGCCTTGCAGTTTTTGGTACAGTCTCATCGCTGCTACCTCCAAAAAAATGCTTGGCACAACAACCCTGAGTATTTCAGGCATGTCGCTGAAAGTGCTATACACCTGGCCAGAGGTGAATTTCATAGTGTAATGTTAAAATTTAAAATCTGACTTTGCTGTTACCCCACACATGCAAAGTGAGAAGCTGGGTTAAGCAAATAGTTCATGTCCATCCGTCCGTTTGTCTGTCTCATCAGTTTATGATCGTCATTTTGTGATCGAGGAACAATGTGTTTAAATCAAATGTTATATTTTAAACACGAATCGGAACATGAATAGGAAGACAAGTTTGCTGTTTTACACTACTTTGGCTTTGAATTCATCCCTATCGCACGTGCGCAGAGGAGTGAGATAATATGTTTTACTCTGTCTGCCTGCTTGGCAGTCAAACAAAATTGAAAATAATTTCAAACAGAAAATTTACTGTTTTAATGACATTTAAAAGGACGCAAACAACAGGCACAAATAACTAATGTAACGTGTTTGATAAGATGGTGTAATAGACGCTGGGTAAAATGGCGGTAAAACCCGGAATTATTTTATTTATATGCCTTTAAACCTCTTTAAACCTTTATTTAAATTCAATTATATACTTCAACACTGTAGAACACAAATCGCCTTGATGATACTTCCATGAACCATGCTATATATCCATTTATAGCATGAGAGGGCATGGCATGTGAGAGGGACAGTATTGGGGTTAAGAAGAGACCGTCAATATGGCTATGTACGATGCCGATTGATGCTGCAGTCTATGGTGATCAATAAAGCCTCCATATCCTAAACTGTGACAGCGTTGTCTTGTTACAGTGCATAAGGGTGATGTATAAGGCTGCTTCAACAGCACTAAACTTCTGGAATTTTTTTTAACAATCTTTAAAAGCATTATTATATTGATATTGAAGTATATACTTGAACACTGTGTGGGGTATCATGTTCTTTGAACTCTCTAGTTTTATTATTGTATTTATCTCTCATAAATAGCAATGAAAGTTACTTCTGCTACTGCTGTTTGGGGCCATCTACCTTCTACATGCATAAAGGGAGAATTATTTCCAAACCCTAGTTGCATGTGTTCCTCTCCCTTCCTTCCTCAGATATGCCAGGATTTACATCTGTTGCCTGAAAATTGGTCTATCTTTGATGTGAATAAAAGTTTTCATTATTTATATTCCCCCCCCCACCCTACCCCTCTTATCCAACCACACACATCCCCCTTGCTTACGCCTGATTATATCAACATGGGTCTATTTAGTTTTCTTTCACGTGATATTGGCTCCTGACTTTTTGTTACCTCCGCCACGAAGGTGAAGGGGCTTATGTTTTTTACCCTCTCTGTCTGTTTGTTTGTTACTTGCAAAATCGAAGATTTTTCAAGTATATTGGTCGGCGATTTTGTTATTCTGTCTGTCTGGTTTGTCTGTCTGTCTGTCTGTCTATCGCCAACAGGTTACAATTTTAAACCGAACTTCATGAAACTTCACACATGTGTAGAGTTTTTCATAAGGAAGAAGCCTATTGTTTTTGAGGTCAAAAGGTCAACATAGGCCAAAGATCAACAACAGGTGAGAGTTCTAAAATGCTCAATTTTCATCCAATTGACTTGAAATTTGAAGAGGATTTATATTTAAGGTCACTGAATTCAACCTGCCAATTATTTTTGAGGTCAACGTCGACCAAAAGGTCACCATAGGCCCAAGGTCAACAACTAAGGTAGTATTTCTAAAATCCTTAATTTTCATCCAATTGACTTGAAATCTGGAGGATTTGCATATCAGGTCACTGAATTCAACCAACAATTATTTTTGATGTCAACATAAGCCATATTTTTAAAATTGTCAATTTCTATTCGATTCACTTGAGATTTGAAGAGGAGTTGCATACTTGGTCATTTAATTCAACCATCAATTATTTTTGAAGTCAAATTTGTTTTTTGGTTCTTGCAAGTATTTTGCTCTGCACGACATCATCTTGTTTGTTTGTTTGTGTGCAGGATATCTCAAAAAGTTGTGGACGGATCCGGATGAAATTTGGTGGTCAGATTGGATGTTTGACAAGGAAGAATTGATTCGATTTTGGTGAAGATCCAGATCCGGATCCGACTACTGGAATTTTAAAAGTTATTCTTCACCATTGAGAGATAGGAGTAGATGATAATTGTTGCTTCTGGGACGACCATTCAAATGAATGTGAAAAAGGGAAAAACTATCTGACCCAAGCCCCAAAAGCTCAAAATGGGAGACTCACTTCCTCCCCACCTATTCCCTTCCCTCCCATACAAGCAAATGAAAAATTGAGACTTACTGATTAAAGTACTTCTTCCCCCCAACATCTCCAACTTCCAAATATAGAGGTCCAGCTCATTCTCCGTGTACATCCTTAATACAGCCCAACTTTATTCCTGTCTTTCTTCACAACAACACTCACTATGACAACATCTATTTATAAATGAACTTTCAAAGACATCTGAAGATATTTCTGCCATCCGAACACAGATCAAAAATACATCTCATTCACAAAAACAATTCATACATCCCCCATAACCCATATCGTATTTATTGACACATTCAACTTATGGCAAGTCCATTATCTAACTTAGCATCAAATATTAAAACTTTCTGAATCTTAAATCACATTTCTCAAATCAAGAAGAGATTGATCTCTTATCACAAAAGGGATATATCTGTATGACTACATGGATTCACTTGAGAAGTTTAAGAAACACAACTTCCTTCAAGGGAAAGTTTATATAGCAATTTGAATAAAACTCATATTTCCAATAGAGATTATACACAAGCTAAAAAGGTTTGGGAGAAGTTAATATAAAAAAATCTTGGAGAATATCATGATTTGTATCTTAAAACTGATGTATATTATTGACTGATGTGTGTTTTGAGACTTTTAGAACAGTCTGTCATAATAAAAATTCTTATGGATTAGACCCCACTCACTATTACACAGCTCCAGGTTTGGCTTGGAGTGCCATGTTAAAAATGACAAAACAGGATTTGGAATTAATCAGTGATATAGATATGCTTTTAATGATAGAGAAGGCTAAAAGAGGAGGAATATCTCATGTATGTTCCAAGAGATATGCTAAAGCAAATAACAAATTCTTCCTGATTTATAATAGAATGAGGACAACTCTTACCTGATGTATTATGATGCTAACAATTGTATGGGTGAGCTATGTCTCAATCTACCTTATGGAAAACTTAAATGGGTTAAAGAAAAACATTATGAAAAAGTTTTACAAGAAATTGTTATCTCCTCTCAAAATAATTGATGAAGCTGAAGTTGGATATTATTTTGAAGTTGATTTAAAATAACCTAAGAACTTCATCACAAACATAAAGACCTACCTTATGCCCCTGATAAAGAAAGTCCAAGAAAAGAATGGTTTAGTGGTTACCAACAGTCATTTAATATAAAAGGTATATCTACAGAAAAACTACTTACTACATTAAATGATAAAGAAAGTTATGTTTTGCATCAAAGGAACTTGAGACTATATTTATCTGCTGGGTTGAGGTGAGGAAAATTCATAGGATTTTGAAATTTAAACAAAGTCATTGGTTAAAGAAGTATATTGATTTTAATACAAAAAAAGAGAACAGAAGCAAAAACAGATTTTGAGAAGGTCTTTTCTAAATTAATGAATAATGCTGTATTTGGAAAGACTATGGAAAATGTTAGGAATAGGCAAAACATAAACTTGCTACATCATGGAAACAGGCTTCAAAGTTAATTAATAGACAAGTTTTAAGTGAGCAGAGGTGTTTTCAGAAACTTTTGTGCTATTCATTTGAAAAAAGAGAGTATTGAAATGGATAAACCTATTTATATAGGAACATCAATTCTTGACTTGTCAAAGTCGTTAATGTATGACTGTTACTATACTAATTTAAATCCAAAGTATAAGGATAATGTATCATTGTTATATATGGATACAGATAGTTTTATTTAGATATTAAGACAAGTGATGTATATGAGATATGATTGATAATATTGATATATATGATACAAGTAATTATAAGACAGGTAATATGTTGTTTTCATCCAAGAATAAAAGGTCATTGGTAGTTTAAAGATGAATTGGGTGGAAGGTCATGAGTGAATTTATAGGATTGAGATCAAGTCTTATGCTCACAAGTATATTAATAATATATAATATTGAAGGGTGTGATAAGAAGCTAAAGGGAATAAAGAAAATATAATCAAAGAAACAAAAACTTGAAACATTATTACAACTGTTTAACCTTAAAGAAGGAAGAGTTCAGAAAAATGAATACAATAAGAAGTTATAAACATCAATAATATACAAGAGGTAAATAAGAAAGTATTAGGAAACTTTTTATGATAAAAGATATATTTTAGAGGATGGAATCAATAGTCTCCCTTACGGTTATAAGTATGTGATAAGATATTAAGTGTGAAGATATTGGGTTGGGGATTTTAACCGGGCTACCGCCATCTTTTTTGATGATTTATGAATGATAGAACCAAGCAATAACCAAACCAAAGAGTGGAGATGTATCAGCCTTGGTATTTATATATGGGAAACATGAAGAATGTGAGAAATATCAAATAAGCCTTATTGAAGAAATAACCAGGGGTAAAAAGTCGATAAAACAAATAAGCGGATAAATTTAATTACAAATAAGTTGGAGGATGTAAAGAAAAAATTAATATCCTTGAATGGACTGAAAACTTTGATGGTTATCAAGTGAACGATGGAAAAACAATTTACTACAATCTCAAATGATATGTGGCTCAGGAGGTGGTCAACAAGAGCATTAAGAGAAGTTTATCATTTCATCTTTGCTCAATAAGATACTTAAACCAAGAACCAAGTTCCAAGTTATTCTTTGTGAATATACTCGATGGAATGAATGTTATAAGAAAATTAAGTTATTCCCTAAAGTAGAACAGAGACAAATATTCGTTGCTTCGCTCTTTGAGTATAATGAAATATGAAAGGACTGTGATTATGTTGGGGGATGAAGTATTTAATCAGTAAGTCTCAATTTTTCATTTGCTTGTGTCGGAGGGAAGGGAATCGGTGGGGAGGAAGTGAGGTCTCCCATTTGAGCTTATGGGGCTTGGGTCAGATAGTTTTTCCCTTTTCCCATTCATTGAACGGTCGTCCAGAAGCAACAATTATCATCTACTGATAGGGCCAAAATGGTATATAGCACGATATCTCAAAAAGTTGGGATGGATTCGGGCGAAACTTGGTGACACGTTGGGTGTGTGACAAGGAATAATTGATTCTATTTTTGGTGAAGATCCGAATCCGGATCTGGATACGAGAATTATTTGATTTTTAAAGTGATTCTTCCCCATTGAGAGATGGTGCCAAAAATGATGTAGTACTGTATAGCATGATATTTCAAAAAAATTATTGGGCCCGATATATAATTATCGGGGATCAGGCATTATGTGGCGGAGGTATGCGTTCTATCGAGTGCCCTTCTAGTTATCAGGTGTTTTTTTAAGCGTAATCAAAATATTTTGCACTTTTCAAAAACGAGTTTCCTTCGATCCCCACTGGCATGTCTGCTCACTTCTTTCTCTTCCCAACCCATTTTGTTTTATTCCTCTTTTCCCCTTCCCTTCCTCACCTCAATTCACTGTCACCCTTTTTGTGCATGAAAATTATTAATGGTCACTTATTTCCCCACATGAAGGCAAGGTGTGCCTGAAAAAATTAAGTTCATTGTGTCGTTATTATGTACCAAACTATAAATACACGTTGTTCAAAGTTCGTCTTTCCTTATTTTAAAACTCATTCGTTTGTTTCCCATGCACTTTCCTCACCAGTTTACATTGCATGTTCGAAAACCAAATTCGGATCGAAAGGAGGCCTGCACTTGCTGTCCTCTGCTCGGCTTTCACTGAAAGGCCTAATGGCAAAGGGAAGGTACATGCTCTCACGTTTCAGATATTCAACAGCATACATGGCTTCATCTGATTCGTCTAAATAAATGTGATTATGGCTTGCTGTGTCCTGAGCAATGACAGCTCTTCTTTTTTTTGTTATCCCACTCATTCAAAAGATGTTTCAATTTCTGCTCGTTTTATGGTAACAGCAATTCCAATTTATGATTGAACCACCTGTACTCCTATAACCTTAACGACCGTTTTATATGGTGTACGATGTGTATTGAAACACAAACCAGCCTATAAATGAAACACCAAACAGGCTTTGGCCTCACCATTCCAGAAATTAAATATCTATGGTCAGGGTGTCTTAGGTATGCAAATTAAAATATCTAGAAATGTATTTCCATTCATTTTTAAGCCGCATTGATGTGAATTTTTAGTCAAACTGAACCAATTTTGTCGATTCGAATCCTGGGCCATTACATCGCACTCCAGGAGATAATTTTCTTAAGGTTCATAATAAATTAATTCATCACACCCAACAACTAAAGTTTGCTCTGATATCATTATTAGTTGACCATTTGGAATAGTTGTTTGTATACAGCATGTGGCTGCTGGTTGCATCATTTTCTGGGAGCATGGCTGTGCCATTGATGCAATGCCCTTTATTACCAGCACACTGGTACTCATTTGCCGACCTCGGAAGGGATGACAGGCCGAGTCAACCCTACCTGATGTTAATTCAAAGGCCAGCGGGGGCTCAAACTCAGGACCCTCAGTTTCTAAGCCAGCCAACTTAGCCATTAAGCTAATACCAGGGCATGGGATTTGGAATATTGGCCAGTCGTATGTGGTCTCAACTTGTGGTATCACTGTCTAAATACAGACTGTTATGTAAGCGAAGGTATCTGGCATGACAGATGCAAACATTCCACAGACCACCAATTTTCAACGAGGCATCATCAAAATGCTTTAAAATACTCTGTTGGAATATGGTATATTTTTGGGTTATTTACTGTTTCATAATGTCATTCAAGTTTAAAAGTCACGAAATGCCTCATTTTCTGAGAGTTCTTCTTGTTTACCTCTTACATTGGCTTCTCATCATAGACCAACAATTCTGAGACGCGCCACATGAAAGAAGAAAAAGAAGAAGCAGCCTCTTACATGGGAGATATATGGTCTTATATTGACTTTTGTGTTTATACTGTTGGATGACCTGACCACAGAGACAGGGTACAACATGATGTATCTCATCTCAAGTTGTTATTTGTTACTTGTAATCAATAGAAGCTCGGTCTTGTATTTCAAAAGTGTCGGGTAAGGCACAAGGAGTAGTCATCAGCTGACTGTTTTTATTTAATGTTTACATCATGATTAGAGTTATCAATGAATGTCCTTAGATTCTGGCAGCTTTCATCAACCATTCCAGCACAGGTCTCTGTGCATGATTTGCCATCTGATGACATGCACAATCAGCTCAGCGACATGCAAAGAACATTGAGTCACAGCCTACAGTACGCAGAATCACATGAAATACCTTGCACAGCTGTGGTCCTAGTTCCCCAGTCAGACTCTTTATAGGTACTATGTACCTAACTTTGCGTGGACTCTTGTGTGAAACCATAGCTCCTGGGAGTTGAGGACACTGAAATGAGTGATGCAGAGGGTAGCTAGCAATCTCTGTGTCAGGTGATTGAATTGAAATCCTCTTGTGATCATGAGATGCATGTTTTGCATACAACATTAGTCCTGTGTCTGCTTCCTCACGATATGATTTAGGTCCTGTGATCACTAGGATGTCTTCTTCTGAGCATTTTAATTTTTTAACCACCATCAATTATATTTTGTTGTTGTTGATCAATGAACTAGTTGTGGACTTTCAGGAAGGTTGTTTTTGCCCATGTGGCACCAGGTGTCCATCAAGAGGGCATGCAGATTCACTTTATTTTCCATACCGGCAATGGATTTTGACCACTGCCCTAAGGTTGCAGAGTTCCTAGTTTCATTCCCTCTTTGGTTTTTGATTGACACTTGTCAAATACTACCTCAACTCACCGTAATCTAATTCTACCAAGAGATGCAGCAAGAGATTGTTGTATTTGAATGCCATAATCACCAAAAGTTACTGTACCACCAGCAGAGTAACATATGCAGCAATATAATGGTACCAAAGATCTGGCAGTAGACAGTTGTATCACTTGGTACTATCTGTGGAAGTTTTGCTGAATATCCACTTTCTTCCCAGTCATAATATAGTGCACTTTTGTTGGTTTTTCTGAGACTGCCATCTGAACATGCAAGGGGAATGTTGTGGTTGATAGCTCACAGCTCAGGACTTCTTTCAATTGGTTGTAACCCCCACGTGGCGTTATAAGTGGAACAGAGTCCTCCTGGGACTCGGAAGTATCCACTTCCATTTCCGGAGAGGATCACATTTCATGATCCAAGCTGTGAAAGTTTTTTGTTGTCCATTTCTGTTCCGAGGGTTCTTTCAGATGGTCACTGAATCCAGATAGCCTCCAATTGTAATTGTTTGTCGCAATATTTCCCCGGTACAGTTTTTATTGATGAGCACGATAACTCAAAAATCATGGACGTATTCGGACGAAACTTGGTGAGAGGTGTGTGACAAGGATGAAATATTCGATTTCTTGAAGATCCGAATCCAGATCCGGATACGAGATTTTTTTATCCTCAGAATTCTTCACCAGTATAGTATGGCCCAAAAACGATACGTAGCACCATATATCAAAAAGTTGTGGACAGATTATGACAAACTACGTGAATGAGTTTGTTCGATGACGAGAACAAGCCAATTAGATTTTTGGGTCATGTCAGCAGATCCAGCGTATCAGTCGGATACAAAATGTAAACTGTTCAGCCTGGTGGAGGTATGCACTCGAACAAGTGCCATTCTAGTCTTTAATGATTCTCATCATCGAGGGATAGGGACAAAAACTACATATATATGTATATATTATGATATTTCAAAATTTTGTGGACGGGTTATGATAAAACTGGATGGATGAGTTGGGTCGGTGACAAGAAACAAACCGATTCGATTTCGTTCAGGTACAGATGTAGATCTGGCTTATCAGTGGGATGCAAAATGTAAACTGTTCAGCCTGGCAGAGGTTTGCACTCAAACAATTGTGATACTTTTCAGTGCGATGATCTCTTGCCCATTATCACGAGGTGGCTTACTTAGGTTGCTGTCAACACCAACATTGAGGACTATCTTTGTCAGATGTTTTTCCTTTTGATCACCGTGATAAATTTCTATGATCTTCACGTTTGCCAGTGCATCCCAAAATTTCAGCTCATTATTTTTCCGTGTCTGCTCTACCTTAGCGACTATCTGGTTGGTGCGTATCTTGAATTTGTAAGTATGCTTCTATCAATGAAATATGAATCAAAGATTGATTCATTGATTTTTTTGGGAGTTTTTTTTTTTAGACACTAACTATGCAATAGAAATTTGTGCAATGTTTTCTTCATTTGGTGAATATTCAAATTTGGCCACAATTTTGTCAACCCCTTTTGGATAGCGCAGAGTGCCACAATTTGCTGTGCCAATCACTAATAGAAAAATAAAAATTTAATTTAAAGGATCTTCTTGACTTTGACATTGGATGTGTGGCATGTTTACAGTTTCTTGAAATAATTGCTTAACCTCCAAGGACGCGTCTGAGTCGATGATCACGTGTTTGGTGTGTGATTATTCCAGCAGGACATGTAGACATGGTTACGGAGATCGTAAGAGAAGATCTGGCCGAGGTGATGGAAACCATGGATTCTTTGCTCACGGAGGTGACTGAACTCAGAATTGCACACCGTAATGACTTTGGAAGAACTGTAGTTTGTCGACAGCATTTTTTTTTTTTTGCCTTAATCGATCGGTGTAACCACTTCCACAAGTGTGGGGTGGAGGGAGGGAGGTGTATATTGTGCATGTGAGCAATAAGTTTGTCACCAGATTCGATCTTGATGCTGTTTTGCATCCTTTTGTTGGTGATGTTTTTGTACACACTATAAACAAAAATAAATGCATTGTATTGCTCTTCTCTTTTTGAACTTTTTGTTTTTTATTCTGTTATTTGCTAATAATGGTTGACGATGCTAGTGAAAATAAATTGCAAAAATATTGAATGCTGCTTGTTTATTATTCCTGGCATTGCTCTTCGTACTTGATTTCGGGAACGAGCTTGTGCGTCATTCGAGTGTTTCGGAGGGAACCTCCTGAAACACAACTGGCCCGGTAGACGCAAGGCTTGAGCCGCCGACTTGAATCATGTCGTCTGCACAGCATCCATTTGTGCATCTTTGTATCGAAGTTCTCCGACTGATGAGAATTTGTTGGAACAGAGATGGGGATGAAAGTGTGACTGAACTGTCAAGAGTCGGACCCCCAAACGTCCCACAAGGAATGACTAAGAATATCCTCTTTCCATTCCAGCTTCAATTTGCTTGCATCTGTATCCCACAGATGCGACCAACTTTTGAAATTACGGATTGATATACAATCCGTGCAGTTTTTTTATCGACACGAGTATGCATCGCTGCTTTTTTTCATTACCATCATCGGCTCCCAGGGAAGTGTTTACTACAAAAGTGCCCCAAAACGAATAATGTGGACGTAGGGATACTATAAAAACCACAGACACAACTTAGATCCCTGTGGTTTGTGGGAAAAATTGCCCGACACTTTATATGAGCATTTCACGAATTTCAGGATCTAGAGCAAAATTGTAATGTTCAGGGAGTTATGGTGTGTGCAGATCCAACAATAACAGAGAGGGTGAAAAAACAACATATAAAAAAGAACTTAATTTATTGTGTAAATAGCATCGTGGAAGGCACGAGGGTTTCTGCCAAATTCCCGGCGCGACAAAGTGCGGTTATTCTGGCATTCTGCTGAGCTGCTCACCCGTTCACTCTTCGGAGAATTTTTTTGCTCCTTCCTATTAAGTATTACTTTCCATTTGTGCATTGCTACTTTGGTCAGCCCAGAATTGTAGTTTGCTCTCGGCGGAACTTATTTCAAGATCGATTCACAAACTTTTCTTT
>CM068960.1:45636388-45646573 GCA_035128595.1 Eptatretus atami | reverse complement strand
ATCACAAACATAAAGACCTACCTTATGCCCCTGATAAAGAAAGTCCAAGAAAAGAATGGTTTAGTGGTTACCAACAGTCATTTAATATAAAAGGTATATCTACAGAAAAACTACTTACTACATTAAATGATAAAGAAAGTTATGTTTTGCATCAAAGGAACTTGAGACTATATTTATCTGCTGGGTTGAGAGTGAGGAAAATTCATAGGATTTTGAAATTTAAACAAGTCATTGGTTAAAGAAGTATATTGATTTAATACAAAAAAAGAGAACAGAAGCCAAAAACAGATTTTGAGAAGGTCTTTTCTAAATTAATGATAATGCTGTATTGGAAAGACTATGGAAAATGTAGGAATAGGCAAAAAACATAAGACTGCTACATCATGGAACAGGCTTCAAAGTTAATATAATAGACCAAGTTTTAAGTGAGCAGAGGTTTTCAGAAACTTTTGTGCTATTCCATTTGAAAAAGAGAGTAATTGAAATGGATAAACCTATTATATAGGAACATCAATTCTTGACTTGTCAAAGTCGTTAATGTATGACTGTTACTATACTAATTTAAATCCAAAGTATAAGATAATGTATCATTGTTATATATGGATACAAGTTTTTTATTAGATTTAGACAAGGATGTATGAGGATATGATGTAATTATTGAATATATGATACAAGTAATTATAAGACAGTATATGTTTTTTCATCCAGATCAAAAGGGCATGGTAGTTTAAAGATGAATTGGTTGGGAAGGTCATGAGTGATTTTTAGGATGAGATCAAGTCTTATGCCTCACAAGTATATTAATATATAATATTGAAGGGTGTGATAAGAAAGCTAAAGGGAATAAAGAAAAATATAATCAAAGAAACAATAACTTGAAACATTATTACAACTGTTTAACCTTAAAGAGGGAGAGTTCAGAAAAATGAATACAATAAGAAGTTAAACATCTCAAATATATCAACAGAAGATAGGAATAAGAAAGTATTAGGAATCTTTTTGAATAAAAGATATATTTTAGAGTGTTGAATCAATAGTCTCCTCTTACGTTATAAGTATGTGATAGTATTAAAGTGGTGAAGATATTGGGAATTGGGTGATTTTTAACGGAGCTACCGCCTCTATTTTTGATGATTTATGAATGATAGAACCAAGCATAAACCAAAAACAAGAGTGGAGATGTAATCAGCCTTGGTATTTATATGGAAACATGAAGAATGTGAGAAATAATAAAGCCTTATGAAGAAATAACCAGGGGTAAAAGTCGATAAAACAAATAAGCGGATAAATTTAATTACAAGTAAGTTGGAGGATGTAAAGAAAAAAATTAATATCCTTGAATGGACTGAAAACTTTGATGGTTATCAACGTGAACGTTGGAAAAAACAATTTACTACAATCTCAAATGATATGTGGCTCAGGAGGTGGTCAACAAGAGCATTAAGAGAAGTTTATCTTTCATCTTTGCTCAATAAAAGATACTTAACCAAGAACCAAGTTCCAAGTTTATTCTTTGTGAATATACTCGATGGAAATGAATGTTATAAGAAAATTAAGTTATTCCCTAAAGTAGAACAGAGACAAATATTCGTTGCTTCGCTCTTGAGTATAATGAAATATGAAAGGACTGTGATTTGTTGGGGGATGAAGTACTTTTATCAGTAAGTCTCAATTTTTTCAATTTGCTTGTGTTCGGAGGGAAGGGATCGGTGGGAGGAAGTGAGGTCTCCCATTTGAGCTTATGGGGCTTGGGTCAGATATTTTTCCCCTTTTCCCATTCATTTGAACGGTCGTCCCAGAAGCAACAATTATCATCTACTGATGGGCCAAAATGGTATATAGCACGATATCTCAAAAAGTTGGGATGGATTCGGGCGAAACTTGGTGGACACGTTGGGTGTGTGACAAGGAATATTGATTCTATTTTTGGTGAAGATCCGAATCCGGATCTGGATACGAGAATTATTTGATTTTTAAAGTGATTCTTCCCCATTGAGAATGGTGCCAAAAATGATGTAGTACTGTATAGCATGATATTTCAAAAATTTATTGGTGCCCCGATATATATTATCGGGGATCAGGCATTATGTGGCGGAGGTATGCGTTCTATCGAGTGCCCTTCTAGTTATCAGTGTGTTTTTTAAGCGTAATCAAAATATTTGCACTTTTCAAAAACGAGTTCCTTCGATCCCCACTGGCATGTCTGCTCACTTCTTTTCTCTTCCCAACCCATTTTGTTTTATTTCCCCTTTTCCCCTTCCCTTCCTCACCTCAATTCACTGTCACCCTTTTTGTGCATGAAAATATTAATGGTCACTTATTTCCCCACATGTAAGGCAAGGTGTGCCTGAAAAAATTAAGTTCATTGTGTCGTTTTATGTACCAAACTATAAATACACGTTGTTCAAAGTTCGTTCTTTCCTTATTTTAAACATACATTCGTTTGTTTCCCATGCACTTTCCTCACCAGTTTACATTGCATGTTCGAAAACCAAATCGGATCGAAAGGAGGCCTGCATTGCTGTCCTCTGCTCGGCTTTCACTGAAAGGCTAATGGCAAGGCGAGGTACATGCTCTACCGTTTCAGATATTCAACAGCATACATGGCTTCATCTGATTCGGTCTAAATAAATGTGATTATGGCTGCTGTGTTCCTGAGCATGACAGCTCTTCTTTTTTTTGTTATCCACTTCATTCAAAAGATGTTTCAATTCTGCTTCGTTTATGGTAACAGCAATTCCAATTTATGATTGAACCACCTGTACTCCTATAACCTTAACGACCGTTTTATATGGTGTACGGAGTGTATTGAAAACAAAACCAGGCCTATAAATGAAACCCAAACAGGCTTTGGCCTCACCATTCCAGAAATTAAATATCTATGGTCAGGGTGTCTTAGCTATGCAAATTAAAATATCTAGAATGTATTTCCATTAATTTTAAGCGCATTGATGTGAATTTTAAGTCAAACTGAACCAATTTTGTCGATTCGAATCCTGGGCCATTTACATCCACTCCAGGAGATAATTTCTTAAGGTTTCATAATAAATAATTCATCACACCCCAACAACTAAAGTTTGCTCTGATATCATTATAAGTTGACCATTTGAATAGTTGTTTGTATACAGCATGTGGCTGCTGGTTGCATCATTTTCTGGGAGCATGGCTGTGCATTGATGCAATGCCCTTTATTTACCAGCACACTGGTACTCATTTTGCCGACCTCGGAAGGATGACAGGCGAGTCAACCCTACCTGATGTTAATTCAAAGGCCAGCGGGGGCTCAAACTCAGGACCCTCAGTTTCTAAGCCAGCCAACTTAGCCATTAAGCTAATACCAGGCATGGGATTTGGAATATTGGCCAGTCTATGTGGTCCAACTTGTGGTATCACTGTCTAAATACAGACTGTTATGTAAGCGAAGGTATCTGGCATGACAGATGCAAAACATTTCCACGACCACAATTTTCAACGAGGCATCATCAAAATGCTATTAAAATACTCTGTTGGAATATGTGTATATTTTTGGGTTATTTACTGTTTCATAATGTCATTCAAGTTTAAGAAGTCACGAAATGCCTCATTTTCTGAGAGTTCTTCTTGTTACCTCTTACATGGCTTCTCATCATAGACCAACAATTCTGAGCGCGCCACATGAAAGAAGAAAAAAGAAGAAGCGCCTCTTACATGGGAGATATATGGTCTTATATTGACTTTTGTGTTATACTGTGGATGACCTGACCAAGAGAAGGGAACATGATGTATCTCATTCTAAGTTGTTTATTTGTTACTTGTAATCAATAGAAGCTCGGTCTTGTATTTCAAAAGTGTCGGGTAAGCACAAGAGTAGGTCATCAGCTGACTGTTTTTATTTAATGTTTACATCATGATTAGAGTTATCAATGAATGTCCTTAGATTTCTGGCAGCTTTCATCAACCATTCCAGCACAGGTCTCTGTGCATGATTTGCCATCTGTATGACATGCACAATCAGCTCAGCGACATGCAAAGAACATTGAGTCACAGCCTACGAGTACTGAAAATCCTCCTTGCACAGCTGTGGTCCTATTTCCCAGTCAGACTCTTTATAGGTACTATGTACCTAACTTTGCGTGGATCTTGTGTGGACCATAGTCCTGGGGTTGAGGACACTGAAATGAGTGATGCAGAGGGTAGCTAGCAATCTCTGTGTCAGGTGATTGAATTGAAATCCTCTTGTGATCATTGAGATGCATGTTTTGCATACAACATTAGTCCTGTGTCTGCTTCCTCACGATATGATTTAGGTCTGTGATCACTAGGATGTCTTCTGAGCATTTTAATTTTTTAACCACCATCAATTATATTTTGTTGTTGTTGATCAATGAACTAGTTGTGGACTTTCAGGAAGGTTTTTTTGCCCATGTGTGGCCAAGGTGTCCATAAGAGGGCATGCAGATTTCACTTTATTTTCCATACCGGCAATGGATTTTGACCACTGCCTAAGGTTGCAGAGGTTCCTAGTTTCATTCCCTCTTTGGTTTTTGATTGACACTTGTCAAATACTACCTCAACTCACCGTAATCTAATCTACCAAGAGATGCAGCAAGAGATTGTTGTATTTTGAATGCCATAATCACCAAAAGTTACTGTACCACCAGAGTAACATATGCAGCAAATAAATGGTACCAAAGATCTGGGCAGTAGACAGTTGTATCACTTGGTATATCTGTGGAAGTTTTGGCTGAATATCCACTTTCTTCCCAGTCATAATATAGTGCACTTTTGTTGGTTTTTCTGAGACTGCCATCTGAAATGCCAAGGGGAATGTTGTGGTTGATAGCTCAACAGCTCAGGACTTCTTTATTGGTTGTAACCCCCACGTGCGGGTTTCAGAAGGGAACAGAGTCCTCCTGGGACTCGGAAGTATTCCACTTCCATTTCCGGAGAGGATCACATTTCATTGATCCAAGCTGTGAAAGTTTTGTTGTTGTCCAATTTCTGTTCCGAGGTTCTTTTCACGATGGTCACTGAATCCCAGATAGCCTCCAATTGTAATTTGTTTGTCGCAATATTTTCCCGGTACAGTTTTTATTGATGAGCACATAACTCAAAAAGTCATGGACGTATTCGGACGAAACTGGTGAGGAGGTTGGTGTTGACAAGGATGAAATTAATTCGATTTTCTTGAAGATCCGAATCCAGATCCGGGATACGAGATTTTTTTATTCCCTCAGAATTCTTCACCATTGATAGATGGGCCAAAACGATACGTAGCACCATATATCAAAAAGTTGTGGACAGATTATGACAAACTACGTGAATGAGTTTGTTCGATGACGAGAACAAGCCAATTAGATTTTGGGTCATGTCAGCAGATCCAGCGTATCAGTCGGATACAAAATGTGTAAACTGTTCAGCCTGGTGGAGGTATGCACTCGAACAAGTGCCATTCTTAGTCTTTAATGATTCTCATCATCGAGGGATAGGGACAAAAACTCAATATATATGTATATATTATGATATCTTCAAATTTTGTGGACGGGTTATGATAAAACTGGAATGGATGAGTTGGGTCGGTGACAAGAACAAACCGATTCGATTTCGGTTCAGTACAGATGTAGATCTGGCTTATCAGTGGGATGCAAAATGTAAACTGTTCAGCCTGGCAGAGGTTTGCACTCAACCAATTGTGATACTTTTCAGTGCGATGATCTCTTCCCATTATCACGAGGTGGCTTACTTAGGTTGCTGTCAACACCAACATTGAGGACTAATCTTGTCAGATGTTTTTCCTTTTGATCACCGTGATAAATTCTTTGATCTTCACGTTTGCCAGTGCATCCCAAAATTCAGCTCATTATTTTTCCGTGTCTGCTCTACCTTAGCGACTATCTGGTTGGTGCGTATCTTGAAATTTTTGTAAGTATGCTTCTATCAATGAAATATGAATCAAAGATTGATTCATTGATGTTTTTGGGAGTTTTTTTTTTTAGACACTAACTATGCAATAGAAATTTGTGCAATGTTTTCTTCATTTGGTGAATATTCAAATTTGGCCACAATTTGTCAACCCCTTTTGGATAGCGCAGAGTGCACAAATTGTGCCAATCACTAAATAGAAAAATAAAATTTAATTTAAAGGATCTTCTTGACTTTGACATTGGATGTGTGGCCATGTTTACAGTTTCTTGAATAATTTGCTTAACCTCCAAGGACGCGTCTGAGTCGATGATCACGTGTTTGGTGTGATTATTCCAGCAGGACATGTAGACATGGTTAACGGAGTCGTAAGGAAGATCTGGCCGAGGTGATGAAACCATGGATTCTTGCTCACGGAGGTGACTGAACTCAGAGAATTGCACACCGTAATGACTTGGGAGAACTGTAGTTTGTCGAGCAGCATTTTTTTTTTTTTGCCTTAATCGATCGTGTATACCACTTCCACAAGTGTGGGGTGGAGGGAGGAGGGAGGGTATATGTGCATTTGGAGCAATAAGTTTGTCACCAGATTCGATCTTGATGCTGTTTTGCATCCTTTTGTTGGTGATGTTTTTGTACACACTATAAACAAAAATAAATGCATTGTATTGCTCTTCCTCTTTTTGAACTTTTTGTTGTTTTTTTATTCTGTTATTTCTAATAATGGTTGACGATGCTAGTTGAAAATAAATTGCAAAAATATATTGAATGCTGCTTGTTTATATTTGCCGCATTGCTCTTCGTACTTGATTTCGGGGAACGAGCTTGTGCGTCATTCGAGTGTTTCGGAGGGAACCTCCTGAAACACAACTGGCCGGTAGACGCAAGCTTGAGCCGCCGACTTGAATCATGTGCGTCTGCACAGCATCCATTTGTGCATCTTTGTATCGAAGTTCTCCGACTGATGAGAATTTGTTGGGAACAGAGATGGGGATGAAATGTGTGACTGAACTGTCAAGAGTTCGGACCCCCAAACGTCCACAAGGAATGACTAAGAATATCCTCTTTCCATTCCAGCTTCAATTTGCTTGCATCTGTATCCACAGATGCGACCAAACTTTTGAAATTAACGGATTGATTACAATCCGTGCAGTTTTTTTATCGACACGAGTATGCATCGCTGCTTTTTTTCATTACCATCATCGGCTCCCAGGGAAGTGTTTACTCAAAAGTGCCCCAAAACGAATAATGTGGACGTAGGGATACTATAAAAACCACAGACACAACTTAGACTCCCTGTGGTTTGTCTGGGAAAATTGCCCGAACACTTTATATGAGCATTCACGAATTTCAGGATCTAGAGCAAAATTGTAATGTTCAGGGAGTGGGTGAGTGTGCAAGATCCAACTAACAGAGAAGGGTTAATAAAAGCAACTAAAAAGAACACTTATTTGTGTAAATAGCATCGTGGAAGGCACGAAGGGTTCTGCCCAATTCCCGGCGGACAATGTGCGGTTATTCTGGCATTCTGCTGAGCTGTCTCCCCGTTCACTCGCGAGAATTTTTTTGCTCTTCTATTAAGTATTACTTTTCCATTTGTGCATTCTACTTTGGTCAGCCAGAATTGTAGTTTGTCTCGCGGACTTATTCAAAGTCGAATTCACAAACTTTTCTTTTTTTTTTTAAAACGGTGACGAAGTTTTACAAAAGTCCCTTGAAAGTTGCGCGCATATTCACAGGCAGATCTGGGGTGTGAGATTCGTTAGTAGGGTGGTGCCTTTTGAGAGTGAGGGTTTCCCGGGTGTGCTGGAGTTTGGAGGCTTGTGGTGGTGGGGGGAGTTCTCGTGCTTGGCACCGCCCCCGTGAGGTGCGCAGCCGCGCTTGGCTACGGCACGGCACAAGCAGGCAGGACACCGAGGCCGCGGTGCTCGACAGCTCACACTGCACAGGACGCCGTTGGGTATCGGGCAGACCTGCGAGCTCTCACAATAAGCGCAGATTGGACTTCACCCGTGTCATGGAGTGAGGTTGGGATCGAAGCCTTGACCTCGAAGTCCTGCGACTCGGGTGTTGGAAGCTTGTCTCACCGGTGTTTGGCGAGGGGCAGGCTCTCCTGCACGCCGCACTTGCTGCTGTGTCTTCGCAGCGCATCGCATTCCCCCAGCGGACCACTTACCGACACTACACACTATTATGCTGCGGTCCAACGGTCAGCGGTGTCACGACATACGCACAGATGAGCGGCGGGGTCCTTGGAGATCGAGGAGGCAATTCCGCCACGTATCCTGCAATCGCATGCGCTGCAGCGTGCCTCGGAGGTCCGTCAAGAGGAAGCCGGCGGACATGGGAACCATCGGCGGCTGCAGGCGGAACGTGGCGCACTTGACGCGGTACGCGGTTCCCAGTTCATTAGATTGCACCAATATGGTGCAAGTACAAAAAGAATATATCATCGGGAATCATTCCGTGCTGGAAATCCCACACCCTCTCTCTTGTCCTCTGAAAACCGTGGATCCAAACAAAAAGTCTAACTTAAGGGATTGCTAAAATATATTTATTTATTTATATATACTACTATATATATATATATATATTTATATATATATATATTATATACTATTCAGACTGGATCCTGACCTACACTTAAATCGGTATGCTCGTAATGAGGTGTGAGCATTGTGGCATCATGCTGGTTAAGCTGTTCCAAGTTCACGCTGTCTGTAGTTCTCATGTGGGGTGTCTTCGCTCCATGTGTGAAGCCATGCCTCTGTCAGTGCCCATGACTACTGCCAGTTAACTTCGTTAGTACTCTTACGATGGTTTTGCAGCTCGGCTGTTGTTTTGGTCTCCCGGTCGTGATGATATTGTACACGTGTATGGACGTTTATAATATACTACCCCACCCGCAGCGTTGAACGAGTGGGTGGGAGGTGCTGCCCGGTTGGGAGAGCGCAGCTCCGGGCTCACGGCGATGCACACACCGTGCAGTGCGCAGTTTGACATGGTGCTTGTTTATATTTGTGGCGTTGTTTCGTATTTCGTAGCTTCCTGATCCGTCACGAAACTAGAGGTAATATAAACATGTCGATGGTGCACGTACTCTCCCTTTTAGACTAACTGAACTATTTTTAAAACAGAGAGATTCCGGTTAACCTATATTGGGTCTCGAGTGCACAAAGCTCCGGACATGTCCTAGTGTTTACCCTGAGGCCGTCTTGGGTTTTTGAGGGTTTCCTTTAATAGTCTTTCTTTTTTATTTGACCCCACACACGAGAAAGCACACTTTACAAATTCTTCATTCTACCAGGTTCACACTTGTTTACTGTGTATTGTTGTGCGCCCGATATGCTCCAGATAACGCTGTGGACCTTGTTTCTCTTCTACCAACTAATGTTGGGAGTGCTGTGAAGGCACAACATGGGATTTGTGGGTCTGGAGGAAAAGGGACTGCGAAACCTCAAGGCTTTAGTTTTTCGTCAACTCCACTTTGAATGCGGAGTTTTCTTCACTGAGGCAGTTGAGCTGTGTGATTGTGTTTAGGTTGTGTTCAAGGTGGTTGCATTATAGGATGCCATGGGTGTGGCTGACGTTGCTCAATGCACGGGTCAGTTACACCGTTGTGTGTGTGGTTGTGTGTGAGAGAGGCTGAATTGGTAAGTTTTTGAAAGATGGTGGCTATTGTAGCCTTCGAGAGCTATCTTGGCTTATCGGGAGGCTTGTGTGGATTCCTCTTGCCGGTGCGGTGTAAGATTCCAGTGTTGTTGCTTCATAGTAACGGCAAACATTTTATGCGTTGTTGAATGAAAGGCATGGAAAAAAGGAGCAGTTTCGGAGATGGTAGTTGTCGGGGTCGTAATGAGTGTGGCGGTTTAGTGATGATAATGGTTGAAATAAACTTCTTGTTGATTATCATTCAGCATTGTAATGTCGTAAGGTAATTCATGTTAATCAAGGTTCCACAACATATTGTATGTTTTTTCCTACTTGGGATTGGAGTTGGACAGATCATGGAAACTTGTATTTTCTTCAAATTTCATTACTGCATCACTCTTCTTTTTTGTTGTCTGCTGTCTCATATTACTTATGCAAAATGGTAAGAATTTATGTCGGTTTTGTCCTGCCCACCCCCTTTCATTCCTCATCCCACCGTGGTTTGTTCCTTAAAACCGCTCAACTACTCACCACTTACTAATTTCAATTCAAACTCCTTCCCCTATTGTCTTTTATCGTCGTTTATCCGTTATCACCTCTCATTCTCCTTCTTCATATACCCTTCCTTTCATT
>CM068960.1:45604286-45620426 GCA_035128595.1 Eptatretus atami | reverse complement strand
CTTAATCGATCGGTGTAACCACTTCCACAAGTGTGGGGTGGGGGAGGGAGGGAGGTGTATATTGTGCATTGGAGCAATAAGTTTGTCACCAGATTCGATCTTGATGCTGTTTTGCATCCTTTTGTTGGTGATGTTTTTGTACACACTATAAACAAAAATAAATGCATTGTATTGCTCTTCTCTTTTTGAACTTTTTGTTTTTTTTATTCTGTTATTTGCTAATAATGGTTGACGATGCTAGTGAAAATAAATTGCAAAATATATTGAATGCTGCTTGTTTATATTTCCTGGCATTGCTCTTCGTACTTGATTTCGTGAACGAGCTTGTGCGTCATTCGAGTGTTTCGGAGGGAACCTCCTGAAACACAACTGGCCCGGTAGACGCAAGGCTTGAGCCGCCGACTTGAATCATGTGCGTCTGCACAGCATCCATTTGTGCATCTTTGTATCGAAGTTCTCCGACTGATGAGAATTTGTTGGAACAGAGATGGGGATGAAACGTGTGACTGAACTGTCCAAGAGTCGGACCCCCAAACGTCCCACAAGGAATGACTAAGAATATCCTCTTTCCATTCCAGCTTCAATTTGCTTGCATCTGTATCCACAGATGCGACCAACTTTGAAATTAACGGGATTGATTAACAATCCGTGCAGTTTTTTTATCGACACGAGTATGCATCGCTGCTTTTTTTCATTACCATCATCGGCTCCCAGGGAAGTGTTTACTCAAAAGTGCCCCAAAACGAATAATGTGGACGTAGGGATACTATAAAAACCACAGACACAACTTAGACTCCCTGTGGTTTGTCTGGGAAAATTTGCCCGACACTTTATATGAGCATTTCACGAATTTCAGGATCTAGAGCAAAATTGTAATGTTCAGGGAGTTGGGTGTGTGCGAGATCAAATAACAGAGACGGGTGAAATAAAAAAATAAAAAAAGAACTTTATTTGTGTAAATAGCATCGTGGAAGGCACGAAGGGTTCTGCCAAATTCCCGGCGGACAAGTGCGGTTATTCTGGCATTCTGCTGAGCTGTCTCCCCGTCTCACTCTCGAGAATTTTTTTGCTCCTTCTATTAAGTATTACTTTCCATTTGTGCATTGTACTTTGGTCAGCCAGAATTGTAGTTTGTCTCGCGGAACTTATTTCAAAGTCGAATTCACAAACTTTTTCTTTTTTTTTAAACGGTGACGAAGTTTCACAAAAGTCCTTTGAAAGTTCCCGCGATACTTCACAGGCAGTCTGGGGTGTGAGGATTCTTTGAGTAAGGGTGGTGCTTTTGGAGATGAGGGTTTCCCCGGTGTGTGCTGGCAGTTTGGAGGTTGTGGGGGCTTGGGGGGGGGGTTCTCGTGCTGGCACCGCCCCCGTGAGGTGCGCAGCCCGCCTTGGCTACGGCAACGGCACAGCAGGCAGGACACCGAGGCCGCGTGCTCGCCAGCTCACACCTGCACAGGACGCCGTGGATCGGGCAGGACCTGGAGGCTCTCACAATAAGCGCAGATTGATCCACCCGTGTCTGGGGTGAGGTTGGGTCGAAGCCTTGACCTCGAAGTCCTGCGTCGGGTGTGGAAAGCTTGTCTCACCGGGTTATGGCGAGGGCAGGCTCCCTGCACGCCGCACTGCTGCTGTGTCTCGCAGCGATCGCCATCCCCCAGCGGACCACTTACCGACACTACACATATATGCTGCGGTCCAACCGGCAGGGGGTCACGACATCCGCACAGCATGAGCGGCGGGTCTTGGGATCGAGGAGCGCATTCCGCCCGTACCTGCATCGGCATGCGCTGCAGCGTGCCTCGGAGGCGTCACAGAGGAGCCGGCGGATGGGAACATCGGGGCCTGCAGGGCGGAACGTGGCGCACTTGACGCGGTACGCGGGTTCCCCGTTCATTAGATTCACCCAATATGGTGCAAGTACAAAGATATATCATGGGAATCACATCCCCGTGCTGGAAATCCCCACACCCTCTCTCTTTCCTCTGAAAACCGTGGATTCCAAACAAAAAGTCTCAACTTAAGGGATTGTAAAATATATTTATTTATTTTATATATATATATATATTCAGACTGGATCCTGACCTACACTTAATCGGTATAGCTCGTAATGAGGTGTGAGCATGTGAATCATGCTGTTAAAGTGTTCCCAAGTTCACGCTGTCTCTGTAGTCTGCATGTGGGGTCTTCGCTCCATGTGTGAAGCCATGCCCTGTCCAGTGCCCATGATACTGCCCAGTAATTCCAGTTTGTAATCATTACATGGTTTTGCAGCTTCGCTGCTTGTTTTGTCTCCCGTGATGATATTGTACACGTATGGACGTTTATAATACTACACCCCACCCGCAGAGTGAACGAGTGCGGTGGGAGGTGCTGCCCCGGTTGGGAGCGCACTCCGGGCTCACGGCGATGCACACAACGTGAGTGCGCAGTTTTGACCATGGGTGCTTGTTTATATTTCGTGGCGTTGCTATTCGTACTTTATCTCACCTTGGTATAACATGTACGATGTGCACGTACTCTTCCCCTATTAGACTAAACTGAACTATGTTTAAACACAGAGGAATTCCGTGTTTATATATGGGTCTCCGAGTGCACAAAGCTCCGGAAACATGTCCCTAGTGTTTACCCTGAGGACCGTTTGGGTTTTTGAGGGGTTTCCTTTAAATAGTTTTTTTTTTAACTTGACCCCACACACGAAGAAAGCACACTTTAGAAATTCTTCATTCTACAGGTTCCACTTGTTTATGTGTGATGTTGTGCGCCCGAGATATGCTCAGTAACGCGTGACCTTGTTTCTTTATACAATAATGTTGGAGTTGCTGTGAAGGCACCACATGGGATTGTGGGTCTGGAGGAAAAGGGACTGCAAACCCTCCAAAGCTTTAGTTTTCGTCAAACTCCACTTTGAATTGCGAAGTTTTCTCATCACTGAGCAGTTTGAGCTGGTGGATATGCGTTTAAGGTTGTGTTCAAGGTGGTGGCTTTAGGATGCATGGGTGTAGGCTGACGTGCTCAATGCACGGGTCCATTAACCCGGTTGCTGTCGTGTGGTTGTGTGGAGAAGGCTGAATGTGGTAATTTGTTTGAAAATGGTTGGCTTGTAGGCCTCGGAGAAGCTCATCTTGGCTTATCGGGGAAGGGCTTGTTGGATTCCTCTTGCCGGTGCGGGTTAGATTCCAGTGGTTGCTTCCAAGTAACGGCAAACCACTTTATGCGTTGTTGAATGAAAGGGCATGGAAAAGGAAAGCAGTTGTCGAGATGGTAGTTGTCGGGCAGGGTAATGAGTGTGGGGTATTAGTGATGATAATTGGTTGGAAATAAACCTTCTGTTGATTTCATTCACGCATTAGTAATGATCGTAAGGTAAATCATGTTATCAAAGTTCCACAAACATATATTTTGTTTTTTCTATCTTGGATTTGGAGTTGGACAGATCATGGAAAACTTGCTATTTTTCTTCAAAATTGTCATATGCCATCACTCTTCTTTTTTGTTGTTGCTGTCTACATATTACTTATGCAAAATGGTAGAATTTTTCGTTTTTGTCCTTCTGCCCACCCCACTTTCATTCCTCATCCCACCGTGGTTTGTTCCTTAAACCGCTCAACTCTCACCACTTACTAATTTCTCTTCAAACCTCCTTCCCCTATTGTCTTTTATTCGTCGTTATTCCGTTTCACCTTATCCTTCTTCATTCCCTTCCTTTCATTTCCCCATATTGCTCAAACTACCACATACCCCACTCTGTTTTATAGAGCATAGCAAATCTTTTGATTGTGTTGATCATCAATTGATGTGGATTATGCTCAGAGAAATCAGGATGTCAGAGCACCTGATGCGGCTGGTAAGAACCATGTACATTAAACAAGAAGCTACAGTAAGAACAGAGTATAGAGAGGCAGGATGATTTGGAATTTGAAAAGGGGTTAGACAGGGGTGACGTCTCTCCCTTCACTTGTTCAATCTGTTCAGTGAGTACTCCATGAGGAAATCAAACTTGGATGACATGGAGGCTGGAGTCATGATTGGAGGAAGATGTATCAACAATCTAAGGTATGCTCTTGATACCACTCTGTTAGCAGAAAGTAAAGAGGACTTGATGAAACTGCTGCATATCGTGAAGAAGGAAAGTGAAATAGCTTATCTTTATTTAAACCTAAAAATCCTAAAATCTTGTCAACTGTGAAGATCGATGTGTTCAGATTGGGAGACAATCATGTGGAAATAATGTAAAGCTTCATCTTCCTGGGTTCTAAGATTGAAGTGAGTGGAGAATGTGGAGTATTAATAGATGGTTAGCATTGGGGAGAACAGCAATGTCAGGATTGACAAAGATCTGGAAAGACAAAGATGGTATAACATAAACCAAGAGGAGGATGGTGAATGCAGTTTCAATGTATGTATGTGAGTTGTGGACAGTGAAGAAGGAAGAAGATTGACAGTTTTGAAATGTGTTATTGGAGACGAATGTTAAAAGTACCATTGACTGCAAGAACAAACAATTTAGTGCTTCAATAAATTAGACCACCATGTATATGAGAAGCACTGATGCTAAAACGGAAACTGCCATAACTTGGACACATCATGCGTGCAGAAAACGAGTCTGGAGAAATCGACCATGTTGGGTAGGGTTGAGGGAAGAAGAGGAAGAGGCAGACCATGTGCGTGCTGGATGGATTGGATAAAGGCTATGAGAGGTGGTGCAGTTCCTTGCATCTGCAAGTGCCAACCATAATCACCCATGTCACTACATGTCCAACCACCCACAGCCCTCTAGACACATTTAGATGACACCACGCCGACATCCTTCAAAACATACCACACCACAAGCATAGACTCGTCGACACCTACAACATCTGCTAGGCCACCCCACACACAATGAAACACATTAAAGAAGACTGTCCTGGCACCACGGAGGCAAGATAACAACATTTTAGATGTGAGGGATCTCTGGGTCACTCCTGGAATATCGATCGGCTATCTCCGTGCCACAGGTATGTTCAAGCAGAACTGACTGGGGCTAATCAACAACACCAACACCTGCTTAATGCCCATCTGAGGAACGGTGCACTTTGTGATGCAACACCCTAACAGCAAAACACCAGTTCAACAGCTTTTACTCGTGCCGGGAATCAAACCCAGTCTTGACAGTTGATAGTCAAGTGCGCTACCTCTTGCTATCCTGTCAGATTATTGTAACTGTAAATTGCATAACCGAGCGCAAGAAACTGTTCTTACAGATGGGTATTACGGATGGGATAATTTCCCCAGGATACGGATGGGATAATTCCCCCAGACAGGAAAAATCCCCAGAATTACGACAGATAAATCCCCAGAATTACGAACAGATAAATCCCCCAGAATTACCGAAGGGATAATCCCCAGAATTACCGAAGGATAATCCCCCAGAATTACGGAAGTGTAAATCCCCCAGATTACGAACGGAATAATCCCCCAGATACGAGGATAAATCCCCAGAATTACGGACGGATAATCCCAGAATTACGGAGGAATAAGTCCCCAGTAAGACGAGGATAAATCCCCGACAGAATTAACGAAACAGGATAAATCCCCCAGAATTACGACGGATAAATCCCCCAGAATTACGCGAGGGTAAATCCCCCAGAATTACCGAACGGGATAAATCCCCCAAGATTACCGACGGATAAATCCCCAGAATTACCGACTGGTAATAAATCCCCAGAATTACCGACGGGATAAATCCCCCAGAATTAAACCGGGGATAAATCCCCAGAATTACCGAAGGATAAATCCCCAGAATTACCGACGGAAAAATCCCCAGAATTCGACGGGATAAATCCCCCAAAGAATTACCGAGGGATAAATCCCCAGAATTACCGACGGGATAAATCCCCCAGATTACCGAGGATAATCCCCCAGAATTACCGACGGATAAATCCCCAGAATTACCGACGGGATATAATCCCCCAGAATTACCGACGGGATAAATCCCCAGAATTACCGACGGGATAAATCCCCGAATTACCGACGGATAAATTCCCGAGAAATTAACCGACGGGATAAATCCCCAGAATTACCGACGGATAATCCCCAGAATTACCGACGGGATAAATTCCCCCAGAATTACCCGACGGATAAATCCCCCAGAATTACCGCGGGATAAATCCCCAGAATTCCGACGGGATAAATCCCCCAGAATTCCGACGGGAATAAATCCCCCATAGAATTACCGACGGGATAAATCCCCAGAATACCGACGGGAAAATCCCCAGAATTACCGACGGGATATAATCCCCCAGAATTACCGACGGATAAATCCCCAGAATTACCGACGGGATAAATCCCCAGAATTACCGACGGGATAAATCCCCCAGAATTACCGACGGGATAAATCCCCCAGAATTACCGCGGGAATAAATCGCCCAGAATTACCGACGGGATAAATCCCCCAGAATTACCGACGGGATAAATCGCCCAGAATTACCGACGGATAAATCCCCAGAATTACCCGACGGGAATAACCCCAGAATTACCGACGGGATAAAAATCCCCAGAATTACCGACGGGATAAATCCCCCAGAATTACCGACGGGATAAATCCCAGAATTTTATGGGACAGACGTTGATTCCCACAGATTATGGGCAGGTTAATTCGCCCAGAATTCCGACATGTTTGATTCCCTCCAGAATTACCGACACGTTGAATTCCCAAATTACGGACTACGTTGATTCTTACAGAATTACGGACACGTTGATTCCCCCAAATTACTCGTTACGTTGATTCTCCTCCCAGAATTACCGACACGTTGATTTCTCCCAGAGCATTACCGACACGTTGATTCCCCAGAATTGCAGACAACGTTTGATTCCCCAGAATTAACGGACATGTTGATTGCCCCCAGATTACGGACACGTTGATCCCCAGAATTACGGACACAGTTGATTCCCCCAGAAATTACGTTCCACGTTGATTCCCCAGAATACCCGACGGGATAATCCCAGAATTACCGACGGGATAATTCCCCAGAATTTCTGGACAGGTTTGATTCCCAGGAAATTACCTGACACGTTGATTCTCCCAGAATATCGGACACGTTTGATTCCCAAGAATTACCAGACCGTTGATTCCCCCAGAATTACAGACGCGTTGATTCCCGCAGAATTACCGGATGCTTTATCCCCCAGAATAAACGGAAGCGTTTGAATTCCACCAAATTATGGATGCCTTGAATCCCACCAGAATTGATGGACCAGGGTTCATTCCCCCAGGAATTGGACTTTTGAAATGACATAATCTGGCCCAGAATGCCTGGTGCATGCACAGACAACCCCTTCCGCAACAGCGGTCTTCAGGGCATGTTAACGTATATTGTGTGTGCGAGATAAAGATTGTTTTCCTAAAATGGCTCAACAAAACTCATAAAATAACTGAAGTATTTAATAAAATACCTGAAGAGAGAGGGATGTGGCCTCTACCACACAAAGTTGGAGAACATTTTCTCAGCTCGCCCCAAAGGGCTGGATCTTTTAAAGCTGCCCCATACTGCAGACTCAACACTGGACGTTGCCAAGGTCCCGAATATATGGTGGATGTGCAGTCTAACCCCAGACCCCTCGCCGCCATCGCTGCGAAGTGGACTTTGAACCGTGTGGGGAGTGCCTCATGTGGGAACATGGCAGGCTTGTGTATTTATTAATGGACATCTGCATTTGGAAAGACTTGAATTGCGTGATCATATTAACAAAGATTAATGGCTACTAACTCTTTCAAGCAAAGAACATCTTTCATGATATGAAAAGAGGACAAAGCTGTGGAGCTATATTTACATGGGAGCCAGATGCAAACCAGGCTGACTTCCCTGAGGAGACAGCCGTATCTTGTTTTGAGTGCTGTTAACAGCAATGGCGGAATGTCAATATCTGGGACTTGTGAAACTGCCACAGGTAAGTTTATAATCCAACATTTTAAAATGATCATGTTGGAAGTTGGGCGGGGGGGGGGGGTTGTGGGAGTGGGAGCTAATGATGGCTGTTATAATATGTTTTTGTTTTGGTTCCAGGGCCAGAAGATAATATACTAGATTACTAGATTTTTGCATGTATTGGTGAAAGGGGAAGTGCGTCGTGTGTTTGATGTTTGTCGTGTAGGTGTGTGTGTGTTGTGTGTGTGTGTGCTGTGTGTGTGTGTGTGTGTTGTGTGTGTGTGTGTGTGTGTGCGGCGGTGCGTAACTGCATTGTATTAACAGAAAATGGTAGCAACTTGACACCTCTTCATCCCAGATATTTTCTCAATATTTTGTATACATATTCTTCCATGAGTCCAATTTGCATCCAGGCAACAAAACATAGAATGGTATAACCCATTTGAAATTGCTACTCTTTTTATTTAACTGCTAAAAAAAATTGTTAAAGATCATTTGACTTAAAAGATTTATCCCAGCAACAAGAGTTAATAAGTTCCGCATTACGTAGAAGTGAGTCACTGAAAATGCACATGAGTACATGTGAAAAGCCTGTTGAGCAGGTTCGTACATCATTTTGAATCGCCATATTGACGGATTGGTTAATTACCGCCGGAATTGGCAAAGTCTAGCTTTGACTTCTTATAGAGGCTTTTCCATGAGGCAGTGATACATACGATTACATATTTTACATGGAGAGAAATGTGGGTCCCTCTCCCCACCTGATTACCCTGAGACGATGATTATTTTTTTTAACCACACTAAAACCTTCCCCGAGGTTCCCCCACCAGTGTTTCGCACTCATTTCGTTTCAGAAAAACGCGGTTTTCCAGAATAAAGTGGTTTTGTCATCAAACAACAACAAAGCGCATACAAACACATTCTAAATTTATATTATCTAAATGTATATATAAAAAAATATTGTTAATAGATTTATTAATATGTATTGTCAACGATGCACAACACATCAATGCCAATTAATTTTGATTCATGCTAAGGAATCTTGTCAACGTGTTCTTGAAAAAAAAAATTCCTCACGTGTGACTTTCACTCCACGCCCAACTCCGACAGTGTTAACAGTTAACTTACATCCTAAATGCTTGCTCTACAAATGCCTTTACCCTAGGCCCTGTAATTTCTCTTGGGGAAAGGCTTCAAAACCACACAATAACCACAATGGTAGCAAGTGGTTTAGGATTTAGTCCATGAAAACAAAAGATGTCATTGAAAGGTGTATAGGATCACTTATTGGCCTTTTAAACGTTAGAAATTACCATAGATGTTCTGATCCACCCCTATTCCCCTCGGCACACCATGCTTTGTATAATAACACGTCGAACCCACCCCAGTACAAGTGCACAGTAAATTTGGAACCTTTTTTAAGCAGAAGCCAGGATCCCCTTGGATCCTCTCTGATGCAAGAGCAAAACGACAAAGGGTAAAGAGCTTTACAGACTGTGACAGAGGATCAAAGGAGAAGAGGGAGACAAATAACACCGACAACGCAACGAGAAGTTCAGCGACAAGAAAGCAAAAAGGGATTGAGGTGATGATCGGGCAGCATTCTTCACAAGACGAGAAAGAGGGAGGGACCAAGAGATCAAGGCATATATTAGGGATCAAAGTGATTTCCACAGATACGAGAAGTAGATAAGATGAAAAGGGTGGAGGTGAGAATCCATCTTGAGATAATTCAAAGGTTGGTATCGTTCCGCTTTCTTGAAATTAAATAGTTCTGAGAAGTCACTTCAGCTTTTGAAATTTCCCCATTTTCGAGACCGCTTTGTGGGTGCTAAGAGCTTTAAACACTGAAGTTTAGATTCACGTGTTCAAGTTTTGCACATGATGTTTGGGTCAGGTTTTAAAAAAATTATTTATTTTACAGTTGGAGCTCAAAGTAAATGCATATTGGTTTTACAATACATATTTTTTTATTTTGTTTTATAACTTTCACCATGATACAATAAATCTGACACATTCACCAATGGGCCAAAT
Source organism: Eptatretus atami (assembly GCA_035128595.1). Lineage (NCBI taxonomy): Eukaryota > Metazoa > Chordata > Myxini > Myxiniformes > Myxinidae > Eptatretus > Eptatretus atami. The sequence goes on along the minus strand of CM068960.1, from coordinate 45,610,488 downwards.
GTCCATTTACAGACAAATCCGATTGAGTTTTTTTTGATGATAACTACCTTTTCTCACCTCGTGAATTTTAATTTTTAATCCTAATCAAATTCTCGAAACGAAAAGGAATGAAGGAAACAAGCTTGGAAATTCTTAATATACTATATATATACAAACACACACACCACCACACACACACACAACACACACGCAACACCACCACACACACACACACACACACACACACCACACACACACACAACACATCTCTGATAGCCAAAACATTATGACACCTGCCTAATATGCTGTTGGTTCCTCCGTGTGCCACCAAAACAGCGCGACTCCGCAAGGCATGGACTCTACAAGACCCTGAAGGTGTCCTGTGGTATCTGGCACCCAAACATTAGCAGCAGAATCCTTCAAAGTCTTGTAAGTTGCGAGTGGAGCCGCCGTGGTCAGACTTGTCGGTCCAGCACATCCCACAGATGCTCAAGTCGGATTGAGAATCTGGAGAATTTGGAAGCCAGGGCAACCACCGTGAACAATTCATCATGTTCCTCAAACCATTCCCGACCACAATGTGTGGCAGTGTGGCGGGGCGCATTAAATCCTGCTGAAAGAGGCCATGGCCATCAGGGAATACCATTGCCATGAAGGGGTGTAGCCTGGTCCTCAATGATGTTTAGGTAGGTGACACGTGTCCATTTGACACGTCCACATGAAATGCCGGACCCAGGGTTTTCCCAAGCAGAACATTTGCCCAGAAGCATTCATACTCGCCTCACCGGCTGTTCTGTCCTTCTCAACAGTGGCATCCGTGCCATCACTTCCCACAGGTAAACTGTGGCACACGTACACGGCCATCCACCAACGTGTGATTCCAAAGAAACGGGAACTTCATCGGACCGGCCTGACCTTCTTCCAACTGCTCAAGGTCCAGTTCCAACGCTTCTCGCTGCCCATTGTAGGCACTTTCGAGGGAACAGGGGTCATCAAATGGGCACTCTGATTTGTTATTGGTCTGCGCTACGAAGCCCATAACGCAGCAGGGTGTGATTCACTGTGGATTGTGGACAATTCCTCCCGTGACCACCGTTAAAATTTTTCTGTGGCTTGTGCCACAGTAGACCTTCTGTCGGTTCGGAACCAGTGGGAAAGCCTTCGTAAGTTGCCCCTCGCGCATTGATAAGCCTTGGGTGCCCAACACCCCCATCGCCGGTTTGTGGTTTTGTCTCTCCTCGGACCCTGTTGGTAGGTACTCACCACACTTGCTGACCGGGAGCACGCCCAAAGCCTTGCCGTTTCAGAGATGCTTCTGACCCCAGTCATCGGCCAATACAATTTGGCCCTTGATCAAAGTTTGCTCAGGTCTTTAACTTCCTGCCCATTTCCCTCCCTGCATCCCAACACATCAAACTTCAAGAACTGACTGTTCCTTGCTGCCTAAATATATCGCAACCCTTGACAGGTGCCATTGTTAAACAAGATATCAATGTTATTCCCTTCAGCCAGGTCAGAAATGACCTCGGTCAGTCGGGTCAGAATTCTGTGACCTGCTACAGGTACCCATGTAAACCTGTACTAACCTGTTCCATGGTCGGGGTTGGTCGGGACTAAAACCGTCTCCCCCAACCAGGTTTTCTGGTGAGGAGGGTGTTTGGTATGGACACCCAGCACGGATTAAAACAAAACCTGTCAAAGGGCGGAGGAGCTCCTTGTGAGCCAACGGCCATCCATATTAGTGCCCAACTGTGTCTGCGGACGTTCCTCCGCTGCAGTTGGGTTACCTTATTATTAGGAGTGGTGGCAGGATTTGGCACTCCGGCCACTGTAACAACCTTCATTCCGCCAAAACACACAAACCAAAAATCTGAAAAACCCACTCCGTGGGAAGTACTCCTGTGCAGCTTCCTTCGCATGGGCAGCTCAACCGGATGACGGGATTTGGGGCAAAGCCTTCGGGACCCCAATCTTGATGAAAGGAGGGAAACCACGGGGTACCTCCCCTGGGTCCAGATTGCCGGGAGAAGTGCGTCGGAGTGGTGCTGTGGTGTCCGTCCCCAAGACGGCGTCTCCTTGGGTTAACCTGAGGCGGTCCCCTTCGGGTGGGTGCCTGGAATGTCCTATCCCCTAAAGAGAGGATGATCACCTGTCTCTGTTATCATCTGAGCTAAAGCGTTTGGACAATCGGTATTGCAGGCATCTCTGAGGTTCGGAGACCGGATTGCGCGAGATAATGGTGGGTGGTTACACTACTATTGGTCTGGTCGCTCTTGATGGTTACCAATACTCAAGGAGTTGCTGTAGCTGTGTCCAATAACTGAACCCAATGATAATTGAGGTAACACCGGTTCAACGAGCGTATTATGGAGAACTAAGGATTCGTCACTCCTAGGTGTCCATTTCCCACTGTCTCTGTCTATGCCCTCCGATGAGGGAGTGGCCCTCACCATGAAGGATACATTCTACACCACGCTCGAAGTCTGGGTTGATCAGTGCCCAGAACGAGATACACTTCTAGTCCCTTGGGGGATTTTCAATCATCGACTGGAACTGATAGGATTGGTTATGAGACCGTGTGTTGGTCCCCATGGTCAGGAACTATAAATGAAAATAGCAACTAAGTTTCCTGACTTTTGCGAGAAGTCATGGACTTAGGGTGGGCCGGTTCATGGTTTCAAAGCGTCCCAAGCTCCATCGCTGGACTTTGGTATTCAACGCTGGCGGTGTGGCAAGGAATTGAACCATGTCCTCGTGAAGGTCGCTGGAGGATGATCCAGAACTTCAGGGTCCTACCGGAGTGCTCAGTTCCTCAATTACTGACCAACCGGGGTTGTTGTAGCAACTCCAAAGCTGCAACCTTAAATCCTGGAGATGGGTAAAACCACCCAGCCCCGAGGCTGATGTTGGCAAGCTCAAAGGATGAGAGAGTAGCTGAGGAGTTTCCGAACAGGCTGAGTGGAAATTTTGGGGTGTCTGGGTGCTTTGGGGGGTCCCTGAAGAGTTATGGATTTACCTTCAAGCCACCGTCCTTGATGTGCCCCGGTGGATGTCTTGGAACTCAAACCGCAAGGGCAAAAAGAAGAAATTTTTGGTCTCTCAAGGGACATCTGGATCAACCCATTGAACGGCAGAGTCGCAGGGCCAGGCTGAATGGCAGAGCCTCGAGCTGTTTCAGGGAGCTGAGGCATAAAACTGTAACGTGCACTAAAGGTGGACAAGGAGGCCCTATGTGGCGAGGAATTTCTGTGAGGGGGTAGAGCATCACCTGTGGACAGGTGATTCCGTCCCCGCTTCAGGGGAATTCGCGCATTGCGTTCATCCCAAGCCCAAATCCCTCGGAAGCACTGCAGTTAGAGCAGAGAGTCGTAGGCCTCTTAAACAGAGGATCCTGACAGTGAGGCTCCTGCTGGGCCGGTTAAACTTTGAGCGGTTGACCAGGCTGATCCACAGCCTGTCCGAGTTGGACGTCAATGGTGTTACAATCCCTGTTTTGCTGACCCTCATCAATTTGTGGTCCACCTTCGCTTGTGGAACCGGGCTGCTGGTGAACCGTTTGAAACAGGGTAAAGCTTCCAGGGATTCTGTGGCATCCATGCTGAACTTCTCAAGGCTGGTGGAAATGCCTGCACTCGTGTCTTGCATGCAGTTTTTGCTCTGCCTGGAAACACAGGCATCATCCAACTGATTGAAAGAGGGGGCCTTATTGTCCCTCTCTGGAAAGGGAAGGGTGATCGCAAGACTGAACAACTACCGAGGGGTGAACGCTGCTCTCAAATGGCCGGGCAAAGGTCTTTGCTCGGATAATTTTTGATGGTTCGCCAACCATCTGCTTGAGCACCAAAAGCGTCCAGAGCATCAGGCCTTTACACAAAGAGGTCAACGATTGCCGTATCCTTGCTCTTCATGTCCTACCGTACGCAGACGAGAGTTTCGGCAGGGGCTGCTGCAGCCTATGTTGAATCTCTGTAACGTTCGATCACAGTGAATCGGGATGCCCTCTGGAGGATTCTTGGTCTTCGTGGGTGCCACCAAACGATCGATCTGATGGTCCTGACTCTACTCTGGTACTGAGAGTGCTGGTGAAGTGGTGGTGGTACCACCTCTGACTTTCCAGTTAAATTACTGGAAGATTGTCAGGGGTGTGTACTGGCCCCACAGACTTTTCAGCACTTATGTAATTGGACTGGATTTTTAGGGAAGGATGTCGGAAAGATCCAGCTGCGGTGCATCGTTTGGGAATGTCAGATCCGGACTTGATATTTGGCAGATGATGCGTCATCTTTGTGGAGACTTTAGATATCCTTTTGGGGCCCTCGGAGGTTCTGAAATGAGGAGTCGAGCCGCTGGGATTACAGGTTTCTTGGGTCAAAACTAAGATCCAGGCTTTCCAATGACATATTGGATGCTGCTGTCCTGTCTGTGTCTGGTTTGTTGGGTGAGGATGTTGAGGCGTGGAGAGATTTCACTTACCTTAGGCAGTAATTCATAGTCTCTGCTGGCTGTGAGTCAGAGACAATAAGAACGTCCTGGGTCGGGCCCTGGGGAGTCATGGATTTTCACTGGATCATGGGGTGGTGGCGCTGCCGGTACTGTGCGGGAGGACGAAAATCCGAGTCCTTCAGGTCCTTCATGCTCCAGTCTTGCTCTAAATTGAATGCGAGACTTGGACTATGCCAAGGATCTGAGACGGAGACTTAATTTCCTTTTGGTACCAGGTCTTCTTGGAGAAATCCCTTGGCTATTCCGCTGTCAAGATTTTGGTGTCCAACGAGCGGTTGCTGAGAGAGACTCGGATGAGATTTGTTACCGTGCATGGTCCCCGTGAGCGTCAGTTGCGGCTGTATGGAAATGTGGCTTCGTTTTCCGACGCTGATCCTGCTCCACAGATTCTCTCAGCGAGGGAGTCTCCCGTGAGTGGACGAGGCCAATGGGCCCCGCAACGTGCCTCGGGTTGCAGCAGGTTGACCAGCATCTCAGGAGCTGGGGAAATGGGCCTGGCATCCCTGCCCTGGGGAAGGCAGACGGAGGCCCCTGGAGTACCGGCGGAAAGTGGACGCAGCGACGCGCTGTTCTGGCACATGCTCCATGAACTGACCTGACCTGATTCACTTCACACTGTCAGTGGGTCATAATGTTTTGGCTCATCAGTGTAATTCACAACATACTCATACAGGACGGTGGTAAGTTTGGGAATTTTTACTTTGGGATGCTTATTCCCCTTTCTCCTTCTTTCTTCCTTTTATAAGTGGCGAGGTCCAATGGCAACCATGCTTTTGCACTGCCTGACAACGATACTCCTCCACCCTCTCTGTCCTCCAACCAACTCTCTCCCAATTCAAACCACCCCCTACCATACTGAACCCCTTCTCACACAAACCTCCCAATCTCAACCGTGATCTAACCTCTTTTCCTCCTGCCTTTTTTTGCTCCCTCAACCTACCGCTTCTTTGCCATTCTCTCTTCCCCATCTGCACCAATGTGTTCATCCCAATCCAGCTGGCATTTCACCAATCTGCAACCGATCTCCTCCCCTCAGTTCATCCATCCCCTCCTATCCACGCTCTTCACTCCCAACAACCCTCATGACCCAGTTTGTTCTGCAAACCTGCAGCCTTGTTTTGTTGTCTCCTTTGTCGTGCCACCGTCTTTCAACTGTAAAGGTAGGCCAGTGTTACATATGACATCAGACCCTTCCCTTTCATATTCTTGATATCATCCTATCTGCCATTAACTCCTCGACCCTCTCCCAATGCATTTGCACTCAAACCGAATCCTCCTCCGCCATTGCCCTTTCCATCCCAGGGTCACTGTTCTCCGAGATACTGAAACCTATTTTCCCTGCCTGATCTCCTTCCCCTCTAAACTTGAACTTATTTATTTTCTCTGCTGGCACACCCACATTACCTTTCTTCAGTCATCTCCATACTCATCTCTAGCCTCATGGTTCCAAAGGCTTCCTTCCACTCCCTAGTGCCCATCCATCTCAGTGTCGCCATCACCATCTCTCTTCGAGACTGTGTCATCGGCCTTCTAACAGATCTACAAATCCCAATGGCATCTCACACCTTGCACCTTCAACCTCTTCTCCACCAGATGTCTCAGAAATGACATCCCCATCCATCGTCTCCCTACCCTTTCCTAACCCCTGCTGCTTTCTTCTCCAAATTCCATCTTCACCGTCTTACTTATCCTCCTTCCATAATCCTCTCCAGCACCAATC
>CM068960.1:45569395-45591099 GCA_035128595.1 Eptatretus atami | reverse complement strand
CAATGATCCTAAATGCCTTGGTTTCCACAGCCTGAAACTGAGAAAGGTGAGAGGCAGGAGCACCAGCCTTGAGGGGAGTGTAGTACTCCATCAGGCTGTGGACGAAAGCTTTGTATGTGGTCAGGAGCTCAGGTAGTCCGAGGAAGGACTTTGCACGACTGAGAATGCCCAGTTAGCGACTGGCTTTGGAAACCAGCTTGGAAATGTGGCTTTCCCAGGAAATATCAATGCAGATAGTGAGACCCAGAAGCTTGAATGAAAGGACTTCTTCAAGAAGGCTGTTGAGAAATTAGATGTGGTTGGAGGGGGGGGGTTCCAGACGGTCCTTTCGGAGAGACCTGGTGAGAGTGTGAGATTTGTCAGGGTTGAAAGACATGTTCCACGTGTTGGATCAGCTTGTGATTTTATCCATATCTGCAGAGAGTGTGGAGGCTGCTGCTTGCTGATCTCAGGGATAACAGATGGATGACAGAGGGTGGAGTCATCAGCAAGAGATAAAGAAGATTTTCCAGAGAGTCACAGAGATCATTAATGAAACCAGAAAAAGAACAAGGCCAGAACGCTACCTTGAGGAACTCCAGCCTGCTCCTCACACCTCCCCTCCTGCCCCCCGGCTCTCCCTCCCCCCCCGGCTCTCCCTCCACACTGTCCCCCCCTCCGACTCCTCATCCCTACACTCGTCCCTACCTCCACCCCACTCACTCCTTCTCTTCCTTCCCCCACCACTCTGCTTTCCTTTGTCACGATCTCCTTAATACATTAAATTTCTGCTTCTTCAGCTCATAACAAGTACATGCTTTTCACAACAAGTAAATGCTCTCACAAAACTCACAAAATCATAAAAATCAGTTCAAATGTCACTCAGTGTCTCAGTCCGACCTTCATCATGCTTGCCGAGTCCAAAAGCACAAATAGCAGCACGACCCACCGATCCTCTCCAATGCACCGCAGGCGGAATTCCCCATTAAACATTTATGGGAAGTTAGAAGTGTGCAATGTAGGTATATAAAAATTCAAATTTCTGTTAAAGTCAATTATCACAGATACCTTTAAGTTTGTAAAATACATTAGGAAATTGAAAAAGTTTTATTTTTGTGATATATATATCATATAATCATGTGTTAGTAATACCCACTTCCCACAAATAAATTATGAATGAAACAGTTTGTGGATTTTGTACAGTAAATAATTCTAGATTATTGGAGTAATCGACAACAATTTAATGAATTCGAATTTCAAGAAACCACGATAAAAGTTGCAAATTCGTGAATGTGTGAAATTAGTTTTCATCAGCTTGTTCCCTTGCTTGAAAGTCCACGAGGGGGTTGAGAATGGTGCCAAGGAAGCAACTTTCAACAGAACAGCGCGTGGAGATGCAAACTTTGCGAGAAGGCACACTCCAAAGGAAATAGAAGAAAAGCTGAAGTTCTCCTCAAATGGTGTGAGGTGCACTTTGCAATGCCCGAAAGAAACTTGACTCTGCAGAAGACCACAAAAGGCCAGGACGACCCAGAAGAACCTCCCCAAGGCAAGACAATCACTTGAAGTTGTTCAACTTGCATGATAGAAAAGAATCAAGTCAGCAGCTAGTACACAATGTGTAAGCATACCCCGCCAATATACATATATACAAGCCGGTAGGTGGTGATGGGTCGCCGAGCATGGGAACTATAAGATATAGAGCAAAATGGATGTCATATAGCGGATAGGGAATCACCTTAAGATTGTGCATATCAAATCTCATCCAGTTCCATCTACTGATAACTACTCGGTATCCATTTGAATGAAAAGTACCGAAAATGCGGTTTGAAATCGGAAATCCCCAAAGTTCGAGGGGTGCTGTGGGTGAACAAAGATCTAAATCGAAAATCCGGCTCGATTGTTTGTTTGTGCACAATGTATTCCAGACGATTAGTGTGAATTTTCATGACCATCCGACCATAACCCTATGAGTAGCATTTGGTGCGAAGGCACCTCCAGCTCTCGCATATTATCGATTTTTCACTAATTGACCTTTGACCCCTGACCTAAGCGAAATCGGTCAATATGTCCTGAGGCAAAGTTGTAGTACTCATTGAGTACCATGAACCTGCAAAGTTTCATTCGTATTGATGCACTCACCTGGTCGCTAGGGGGCCTTCAATTTTCGCCAATTTTCGCACATACCCTAATTGTAGGGGCGCTGCAGGTAAAGTATTCCATATATCACAAAAACCGGAATATATTTGATAGAGCATCACCTGTAGATCATTCGTGCCAAATTTCATAACCCTACGTGGGATAATGGCTTTCGGAATTGATTTCGCGTGAACGGTACCGATTTTGAAGGTTTTTCGGTTGTTCCTAGGGAACCAAAGCATTCCTAGCAACCATCACAATTTCAAAGCACTAGGTCATAAGATGTACCTACCACCCGAGTTTGGTCAAAATCCGCCCACGTTTCTACCAATATGCTGATGACAAACAAACAAACATCCAAACAAACAGACAGAATTACTGACAATAAGGGTCACCTATTTCGGCGACCCAATATACACACACACACACACACACACACACACACCTGGCATGATACCCTAGACTCCGAGAGGAATGTACACTCATCTCATCACTGTCTCGCCAGGGTTCCAATTTGGGCCCAGTACTGTATATATTTGATAAAGAGGAATGGACAAGAGGTTGAAAAAGTACAAGCACTTCTCTTCCAAATACTGCATTGGCCAAATAATTGTTACCATTGGATATTACCCCCAATTCATATTCCTTTTTCCAAAAAACACCTTCACTTACAGGGAATTGATCTTTTCACTTTCCTTTCAAAAGGTAAATGTTATAGTTGGTTTCTCAGTTTGTTTAATGTTGTGAAGATATGAATTGTGGATTTAACTCTCCACATTTTCAGCATGCCCACATTTACGTCCATGACTGTTTCACGATAAGTCACTCATGACTAAAAATGTAAATTTTCTGGCATGACACATATCACACTAGCCGCCAGTGGACGCCCATGTTATGTCTGGGAGACTGGGACACATCACATGCCTTTAAGGGTTCATAAAGAATCAGTGGGGAGGACCAACATCAGTGGGAGAGACCGATTTTTTTATTATTATTATTTATTTAATTTTATTTTTTAAAAGAGAAGCCAGATGACTTTCCCTCTTTGTCGCCCTGTTGTTTTGAAACATTTTAATTGTTTGGAGCCATTTTCCATAATGTACTCCAATATGGTAAAGAAAAACTCTATAATGTACTAATGTACTCCATCAGTGGGAGAGAATCACTTTGCCCCCCTCCTCCTCTCCCACCCTCAACCATCCTAAATATGCTCCTCACCCTACTCATATTCTCCTTCCATTCTCCCTTTCCCTCTCTCTCCCCATTTGAACTTTCACATTCCTGTAAGCTTTTCTCTCTCTCCTATTATCCCAACAATTCCATTTCTCAATTTTAATTTGTTACTTTGGCCTGACACTGAATTGGCCATGCCGTCACAACATTTCTCAACATATTACGGTGACACATTGCCCACAGGCTATGGATGCAAGCATTTCTGCAATATCATGTACTTGTTCCAGGAGTATGTTCCGTACGGTAGCATGGATGATGTATGTGTCAATACCAATCTCGCTATACTGCACATTTATATGAAGTAGACTGCAATTTTTGTGAGTCATAGAAGAATTAAGGTATATTAAATTTATTATGAGGGCTATGTCATCAGCTTTAGGTGGAGGGTTATTTGAATGCTGTATCTTGAAGCACATTGAGCGAGACAAATGTGGGAACTACCTGCCCCTGAGTCGGCATAGTTCAGTGCCTGCTTCTATCAAGTTGCATGAAGGCTTATTAGGCCCCGTTGGACTTAGCTCGAAACGGGGGCTTATGAATTTGATCTAGATTTTCGCGTGCGTGTGTGCATCCGCAACCATATCTTGGACATGTAAGGACCAATTTTATTCGTACTTGGCACAAAGACAAACAATGATAGTATACATATGCATCTCATTTTTTTTTTCGACATCAGATTCAAATGGCCGACTGGCGGGCATTTTAGTTGTAAAAAAAATACCTCGGTGTCGAACACATCCTCAAACATTTCTCGGACATGCATTTACCAATCTTGTTTTACTGTGGATGGCATTTGGTTGGAACCTTCACTTTCACATTTTGTTTTTTTATTCTTTCATTTTAGCTCACCTGGAATGTAGTTAAGGTGAGGTATTAGCATTGTGCGGTGTCCATCAGTGAGTCAGAATGTAAACACTTGGATCCGAAACTACACCCACAATTTCTATGAAAGTTGAACACAACCTTCATCACCCTTGATGTACTAAAAGTTTGTTCATGGCGTCGAAAAAAATCAGGGGTTTGCCCCATCAGAATAGTTATTTACTTTCTCATCTGTTACATATTTAGTGGGTCATCCATGCCTACCAGTAGTTACCTGGTTCTATGAGGTGAGCACAGGGGTGTTGCCCCTATTTTTTTATTATGGCCTTTTAAGCTCATCGAGTAGCTTGTACATAAATCACATGCAGGACAAATACATCCGTCAACGTCATTGTGTTTTTCATGAATTACAATTTACAAAGATATTCATAAGCAATGGACAAACACTGGACGTTAAAGATCCCATGGTCTCTTTTGTGAAGAGTAGGCAAGTTATTAGTGGCACCATAAACAAATTAGAAATTCCTGCCACCTTGAATCAAACATCAGGCGCCAGCTAGATTTTTGAAAGACTTGCGCCAAAAACGTTCTTTGGCAGACTCCACCCATAATTGGAACCATTAACAGAAGTCGTAGTGGTAGTAGTAGTAGTCTTTGATGTCATATAGGGGAGTCACTTTTAATTATAATATATATGTTCCCTTATAAGGAACTTCAACGCAGGAGGAGGCCATGAGGCCCATCAAGCTTGCTCTATGGTTGCCAAACTACAGTTGTTTGTCCGTGCTCTATCCTTTTTTAAATGCTGCGAGTCTAGCAAGAAAGCAGCACTTACCATTTTTAAAGTCTTTGGTATGACTCAGCCAGTGTTCTAACAGCCGACCTCACAAACTCAGAGCAGATGCTCTAAACATTACCCACTGAGTCTGGTTTTGGCATTGCATAACTTTATTACATCTCTACAGCTTTTGAGGATTGTAAGGCTAGATATATGGGTTCGTTGTGCTCTCCAGGCTTGGCATTGCATCATAGACAAAGAGTACACTGACCTCTCAGAGATTGTGTTCGGCCATTCTCGCTTGCCAGCACCTGGTTGTGTTCCGACACTATAAAGATCCCACCATGCATTTTGAAAAGAGTAGGCCATTGGTTGTTCGTACTCTACCAAAATTCCAAGTTCCTGCCTTGGACTTTGACTGTGGAGGTAATGACACAAATCCAATGGTACATATTTTGTAAATAAATAAATAATAATTTTTTTAAAAACATCTTTCTTCCCACTAAAATCCCTTCAATAAGGTTATTCCATCTATTAATGATACTTATCAGATCAGGAGCTCTTCACTGTGGAACCATTTATTAATTAGAGCAGCACCCGGAAGAGCACATATCTCCGCCATGCTGAACAGTTAACTCTTGTATCCCACTGATCGGTCGGATCTGAATCAGGACTTTAACCAAAATCAAATTGGCTTGTTCTCGTCACCTACCCAACTCATCCACTAGTTTCGTCATAATCCATCCCTAACTTTTTGAGATATTGTGTTGTATATCATTTTTAGCCCCATCTCTCAATGGTGAATAATCGCTTAAAAATTTCTCGGATCCGGATCTTCACCAAAGTCGAAGTAATTCTTCCTCGTCACACACCAATCTGTCCACCAAGTTTTGTCTGCATCCGTCCACAACTTCTTGAGATATCCTGCTCACAGACAGACAAACATGGGTGAAGACATAACCTCGTCCACCTTCTGTGATGAAGGTAATAATAAGAAGGTGACGCTATGGTTAAAACCTTCAAATTAACCTTTAAATCACTATTTGCACAATAAGTCAGGATAAAATTGTAATTTAACATTGTTTAGGCAGTTTCGTTTTCAATGATGGCTGATATCCTCAAATTAATCTCTAATATAAAAGGAGCCATCCGTGTGTCAGTGCGTGCGTCCATACATGCTTGCGAGTTCCACCCATTGTTTGGATAGTTTGTCTGACTTCACCCACAGTTTCTATAGTACGGGGCCACCAATTTAGGAACCCTTTCAAATCACCTTTTGGAACCCTTTCTCTCAAGCAGCGTTTTTACTGCGGAGGTTATGCAGGTTTGCTCTTATTTCCAACTATTTTTCTCAAATTGTGAGTTGAACTGGCGGCTGTTGACGGCTTCTTGTGAAGTCAGTGATTGCATGATAGGGAAGCCGAAACCAGGACATATTCCATTGTTTTGACGTGGGAATTCCCGTTTGCTTTTATGAGCGGGAGGAGGTGAGGGTAAAGATGGGACAACTTCGGAAGGGGCAGGGGAGTTTTAAGACTTTCAGTGGAGTTGGGGGTTTGAAGGCTCGAGTGTGGGATGGGATCGATGCCTCAGGGCTGGGAGCAGAAGGTTGAGGACTCTGGGTTGGTGGGGGGGGGGGGGAGAGGAGGGGTGCCGCAATCACCCTACGAGGAATTTGATAGGAACCTATAAAATAAATTTGTGCAAACAACAGAGAAGACTGACATGGTAAAATTTGTATTGCTGTTGCTTTATTTACAACTTCTTAACCTGGCCAACCTGTTGAGTATTCATCGTGGCACAGTATGGGAGGGGTCATCATGTACCATGATGCCAGATGTCTGCTGTGTGCTGAAAATTGAAGCAATGTTACCCTTGCTCTGATCCAGCTCTTGAATGCCGTTGTTGCCTTGAGGGGCATTTTCGAAATTCCAAGACTGTAAATGAAAGGGAATGAGCTACATACTCTTAAAATGGTTCGACGTCTCGGGCTGTTATTCGAAGATTTTGACGGAATGCTCAATTAGCATTCCTTCCTTGGGATATTGTGTCAAGACGGATGTCAACCTGCCTTTGGTGCTGTAATAAGCTGAAGGTGAGTGTTCAGGTGAACCTTGCGGAACTTGTTATTCACAATTGCCACTTATTTCCACGCGATTGTCACTGCTTAAAGTCTTTCTACGTCACATGTTTAATAAGCTTCCCTAACACATTGTACGAGGTATGTAAGAAGAGGAGACTACCTGCTCTTTGAGTTTCAATTATGTTGAATTTTATTTTGGGGAGGGGGCAGGGGAGAGTTTTCAATCAATTTTAAGTGGAACAGATGTGTCTGTGTGTGTTTCATTAATGGACTTCATAAGGATTTTTTTTTAAAGTTATCGATGTATTGTTTAACCTGAACAAATGAGGTGTGCACGTCAACGTCTTCTGAAGTCATAAACAGTTCCTCTCAAGTTAAATTCCATGTAACAAAGGGAAATTAAATAAGTGTTAATTAGTCAAAAAAAAAAAAGTAAACAAGGGTGGGCAGGATAACTTAGAGGTTATGTGCACAGCTATAAACTGTCACCTTGGTTTTTCGCAGGATGAGCGAGGCATCAATGTGTGAGCCGTCCAGGCAGGACATTAAGCTGAAGGGCCAGTGAGGAGCTCCTGATCTGATTAGATAAGTACCATTAGTATATAGAAGAGCGCTACTGAAGGAGTTTTTGGGCCAGGACACCCATCTGCCAGCATTGGCCGTTGGTGAAAGTTGAAGATCCCACAACCTTTTGTGAAGAGTAGGTGAATTATCAGCGTCACCCTTGCCAAATTTCAAATTCCTGCCCAAATAAATCATCTTCAGCCGAGCATCAGGCCGAGCCATCAAGTTCGTGAAAGATTTGGGCCGAAAACGTTCTCCGGCCAACCCCACAAGTTGGTGAGAATATTTGGGCCCACTCAAGAAGTACGGTCGTGCTCGTCGTCAAAAAACAAAAAAGTGAAACGGATTGCACCACAGGAACTTTCACCTTTCTGCACCATGTTTTCAATGGCTTTATTCCCATACACTCTATATTTTTGCAATTTGGTGAAAATTGGTTTTACTTGATGTAACATAGAATTGAGCTGGCTTCCTGTAATTCAGAAGAGTTATCATCAATGATCCGGTTGCCAAGACAATGGAGAAAGGAGAAATGAAGTTATGATATCATTATTATCTCTGTTCATTGTTTTTCATGATGTATCCTCATTCTTGTGGATTGGTGGAGAAACACAACATTGCAATGGGATTATGTGGCCAAAAGCCCAGCTGGCTTACTAATGAACTTCAAGGAATAGGTCATCTGCCTACCCTGCCTGGTCTGTTTACATTGGTTCTATCTCTTTGAGCTTGATCGTTCATGCCAGCAGGGCAAGTTGAGATGGAACCTCAATCATCTCTGAAGGAAGCACTGCCCACATTTCCTGAACCAGATTAAAAAAAAGTGTCCAAATATAGAAAAGACATTTGAAGAAAATGTATATTGTCGTGTCCATGGCAGTTAAGTTAATTATCTCAAACTTCCGACCAGGTTGTCTGGACGGGGCGTTACACCGACCTGGACGGATAGCCAAACGATTCTACCATGGAGACGAACACGTGATCCTTGGCGATTATAGCATGCGTGGGATGGAGGGTGGCAAAGGTGTGTACCAGACGGAAGCACAAGGGTTTATACTGAACCCATGACGAATAGACAGACGCAAGCAAATTTAATAAATAAGGGTTTAATGAAACATAAATCAATCTTTATAATGGGAATAAATCAACGTGTGATAATAAAACGTAAGGTAAACTAAAAGTAATTTCGAGACGTCCCCACACGGACCTTAAGTAGACAAGGAGAGGTAAAATAAAAGAAAATCCTCCCTTTATTCTGGCACTTAGCTGTGTGTCCGAGATGATCTTTTAGGAGCCTGATGCCGTCGAATATGCGTCATCCTGCATGGGAAATCGCACCCAAAATGGCGCCAAACCGCTCTCTGCGCGGAAAGTGTATGCGAGGTAATTCATGCGGCGGTATTCAAACCAGGGCCCAGAAACCACCGTGCAGCTTTCTTTTCAAACAAATGAACTTTCCACACCATCCTTCCCTAAGCACTAGGTCTGCTCACAACCATGACTCGCCTTCTTCCTCGAACATCGTAATGAGGTAAGCTGAGTTATCGCTGGAGAGACGCGCTCCTCTTCATATCTCTCTCTCTTCTTCCTCTCTCTCTCTCTCTCTCTCTCTCTCTCTCTTCTCTCTCTCTCTCTCTCTCTCTCTCTCTCTCCCTCTCCTCATAAACATACAACTTCACGACGCAGCCGCATCAAACAATGACCAGCATCTTATTTCACACGTGAAACAAATTCACCCAGCACGGCGAACAACGAGAATCGTGCTGACTAGTCGTGTGCCAAAAGGAGAGCAAACGAGACCTCCTGTTCTCGCATATCTTACACCATTATCTCCTCTTTGATCTGCCCTCTTGTTCTCTTACATTCTCACTCCTCGGCCAATCATCAGGCTCGGGGGCGTGGCTTACCGGTACCAAGCCGGGAAGGTGGGGTTTCTTGCCTGCTCGGAAATGTTCGCTCTGTTGTTGTTGTTTGTTGAAAGCGTGGTTTCTTCTATTTCTGGTTTTGTAAATTCAAAAACGTAGGAAAAGTCCACGGGGGCAATCACATACTGGGAGAAAATTAGCCTTAAACCACGACCCAATTAACACATTCCACTAACGCCCTCGTGCGGTGACACGTAACAATCTTAAACTGACACTTTTCTGACTTAAATTACATTGAGATGTCTCCTCCTCATCCATGGACGCATGCTACACTATACAGTCCTACCTTTACTGTGACATTCCTTCATCTACCACAAACACAACAATATGAAGCCATGGTACAAAAAGTCTTTGCATCTTTTCTTTTTTTTTTTTGCAAATATTAAAGTTTGTTCATTATCCTGCAAATGCAATTAACTATCATGCAACCCGACAGCTATCAGTCACATTGCACCACTTTAAACTCAAACGATGTCCTTTGAAACAGATGTGTTTGTGCAGTGCGGATTAAGCCTCGGCTGGCCCTAAGGCACATTTTGAAATTTTAGAGAATGGCCTGAAAATTTTAAATTAGATCTCGGCTCATGGAAATGGACCCCAGACAAAAAGTGAACTGATTCAAGAACAAAAATATTTAATACAAAAAAAAGACAAATATTTAATGTGAAAATAATTTTTGGCCCGAATTTTTGGCTGGCCCTAAGGCACATGCCTTGTCTGCCTAATGGTTAATCCAGCACTTGTGTTGTGCATACACACACACACACACATCTGTCCCTCCTTATACAATCCTATATTTGTCGTGTGCACACTCACTTCCTGCATTGATTTATCATTCCCTGACTATTGCACTGAATCTACTTTTTAGGCTTATTTCCACTGAAAAATTATTTTTAATCCGCCACAATTCAAGGAGCAATTTTTTTTGGGGTATTTTAAGGGTACTTTGTTTGCAAATATATTTTGCAAATGCATAATTCTGTCTTCCAGCCAGAGTGTTTTAACTATAATGCAACAAAACGCCAGCAGCCATGACTGATCTGAGTTAATAAGTCCGTTTTGATAAAGGAGGAAGTATTGCCAAAGCAGTTACCTTTGCAATGTGTTACTTGCCATTTGCAAACAACGGCAGTAGTCACGTCAGGAATTTGGAATTTGGTCAGTGTACCAGTATACATTGACCCAAAACTTTTTAAAATCACTTTGGAATTTAACATCCGCTGTAAATGTTAGCAGAGAGGAACCGACATCCTAACGTTTCCTCCAAAAAACTACATACTCCGGTGTTCCATCCCGTTCCTTACGGATCAACAGGAGAGTAGTGTGTTTGAATCTTTCTATTTTTTTCCCATCAAGAATATAACTCAACTTTCATTTGTGCAACATCCGATTAATACAAGATATGTTAAGGCACATGCTCGAGCATATATTACGACAACCCTTCAACGGCTTCAGCAATTAATGCAATTGCGCATGCTCTGGAAAATGCAAGCAAAAGCTTAAGGTTTGATAAATAAACGCGTGTTTAACAACCGTAATTTGTTGCTGTTTGAGACATTGATGAAATACACCCAGAGCAGTTCCTTTGAGAGCAGAAAGGGAGTGATGCTGGCTGCGGTTGAAAGAAACATTCCAGACATATAACAGCAGGCAGAAAGGCGCTTTGTGAGGGTCTGTCCAAGAACATTGGCAAAATAGCAGGCTGTTATTATTGGGATGATGCTTGAGGTCAAGTTTGTAATCAAAACTACGGAGCGGACTAATACACACACGAATCACATGAATGAAGAACACTTTTTTTCGCAGTTGACAGCGAGTGCCATGTGCTTCACCAAATTGACTAGTGGTTAAGGAGCAATGGGGGACATTCTTCAAATGTGTGCTAAGCCTGGCTGCCCATGTGCCCAATTTTGAATATTACTGATCCCTGATACTTTAAAAGGGCAGTCCAGGTGCTTGTGCTGGTCTGGTGGACAAGTTCAAATTCCTGTTGTGTGTCTGTCTGTCTGCTGTGCCAGAGACATTACAATCAGTTGTTTAGTCAATATTCTCATGATGTTTTCAACCAGCAAATCAAAATCATTGATTTGAATATAATATGTACACTCTCCACCATTAAAAAAAAACAACTGAAACGTGATTGTTTGTTACTATGTATTTATGACATCATGGGACCAGCTGATGAAGTTCGAACCTCGAAGAGATAAATGCTGAATAATTACTTGTCCGTTTCATTGTGACCTCGTCACTTAATGCTGCATTGTGGTGAATGTTTTCACAATAGTCATACAACTTGGAAGTAGCAATCTCCATACGGGGTATGTCCACCTCCGGCAGCAATCACTGCATTGCACCGTCATCACATTGACCATATGAGCAATCAAATCTGAGCTGAGGGAATGGCATTACGTGCCCAAATCCACTCCTGTTCCAGCTCATCGCAAGTCTGTGTCTGTCTTGGCAAGGTTCGAATGAGACGATCAATGATTTCCTCGAGATATTCAATGGGATTTTAAATCTGGAAAGATGATTGATGTGAAAGGTTTTCAGTAATACCACCCCACATCAGACACTTCCACATCTAAACTTTGCATCTTCCTTGAAACAGATTGGGGATATTTCTGATTGCATCTTCTGTAGACCTGTGCTTGAACATCATGCCTTTCAAGGAGAAACCTGGATTAGTCACTGAACATAACATTTTTCCCATTGCCTTCATGTACATTGGACGTGCTGGTTTGACTACTGCAGCATGCTTGAATGTGTCATGGTGCAAATCTTGATGCTGAACAGGATGATCAGCAAGGATCCTGCATCTCAGAAACTCCTCAAGATGGTGTTTTGAAACTTGTCCTTCAACATTTAGGGAGTGTGCTTACATTTATCTGGCCCATTTTGAAACTGATTGCATAGATGGATGATGTGTTAGGTGGCGGCTTGCGATCCTAGGGTCCTGAGTTCAAATCCTGTTCGGCTGTTGAATTTATACCAGGTGGGGTTGACTCGGGCTGTCATCCTTCCGAGCTCGGCAAATGAGTACCAGCTTGCTGGGATGATTGAGCCATTTGAGTATCTTGCGTCAGAGTTGCGACCCATCCAGGATTGTGCCAATAGCCAGGCAGACTGCTTCAAGCAGCACCGACGCTCTGTACAGAGTATGGGCCACTGGATGGATGGATGGATCATGTGAATGTATCGGTCATCATTTTCTCAGAATATTATTTGTTGATCCAATGGTTTGATAATGTATTCTGAAGTCATAAACGCTTCATCTCAAGTTAAAGTCCTTGCAACATCTGAAGGAGCCTTGCAACATCTGAACATAAACATCGACTGCGATTCTGCGACAGGCCAGACGGCGTCAGTGCATTTGTCCTAAAAACTTGCTCTGCTGCTCTTGCTCATCTCATTTTTCTGCTGTGTTCACTCAATCATTCTCTCTAAGTCATTTCTGTCTGTCTGGAAGTTAGCCTACATCACTGCAATCACAAAAATGGTGCAAAAATGGAGGATCGTCTTAACGATAGGCTGATAAACTTGCTTCCAATGTAATTAATGTTAAGTAATCTATCACTGCAGTTGACATCAAATCCTTTGACTGATCTCAGATCATCAATCAGTTTCAGACCTGGCCAATCTACCTTGACATGCTGCGTCTACTCTGCTAACAAAGGATGGAAGCCCTCGGTCTCAGACATGAGATCAGACCAGCTCTCTGAACATATATCAAGCATTTGATAGTCTTCCACCTCGATTTGATCTCCAAACTCTCTGCATATGGCATCCAAGGCCACCTCCTTTCTGGACCACTGACTTCCTTCCCTCCCGTGTTTGGTGTGGTGCTCTTATTCCTCTCTTCTCTCTCTTCATGCCAGGCTGGATTGCCCCAAGCCAGTGTCTTGGGCCCAGTCTTGTACCTCGTCTTCATGAATGATTTTTTCTGGTTTCCTGGAAAATCTGCCTTCTCCTTTGCTGATGAATCTACCCTCTCCATGTGAAATCTGGCAAACCCTCTCGTCACTTCCTAATAACAACTTGAAGAGGTTGTTATCTTTCAAATTTTTGAGCCCCAACCATCAGCCATTATCTTTCATGGGCAGAACCATATTTCCAAAGATGGCCTTCCGAAGCCCCGCCGCCGACTGGGCATCCTTCATCCGTGCAAGATTTTCCTTGGCCAGTCTGAACTTATGACAACCAACAAGGCCTTCATTTGCAGTTTTATGGAGTACTGCTCTCCCCTTTGGCCTGGCATCCCTGCCTCACACAATGTCCTTCTTCTGATTCCATGAAAAATCAAGGCCCTCAAAATCATTGGGATCCCCCATGACGAAGCTGAAGCTGAATCTGAGTGTCTCGGCCTGTTACTTTTGCATAGCAGACAGGTTGGGCAGCTCTCTTATTCTAATGCCTCCTTTTTTGAATCTTTCACCCTCTGCCCTCTATTGGCTCTGTCCCTCCCAGGTTTCTGCATGATACAAAGTCTGACAGTAACCCTCCTGTTCTTAAACTCCATAATCAGGCTTCACTGCTCACCTCCACTCATTTGTTCCTCTTTTCCTCACACATGTGAAACAAACTTCCCCAGTCTGTTCAGTCCCATTCTTCCCTAAGTGCTTTACACAGCTATTCATAACTCCTTCAGTTCCCCCATTCAATACTCATCTCTCATCCCAAATGACCCAATTCCCAAGCACTCCTTTCTTCCAGGTTATTTGTGATTTTCCCCTCTCTCCTTCACCCCTTTTTGTTTGTTAGTTGTCGGTTGGTTTTGTTCCTCTTCTGTTTCATTCCCATTTTCCCCTTCCTCTCTGTATGTTTCAGCATGTGTGAAGCTTGTTCACCCCCATGTGTTCTCCCCCCATATCCTCCGATCTCACTCTCATGTCTACTCTATTGTTGGTGTTTCCCTCTTCCATTTTGTCCCTTTCCATTCTGCTCTTGCTTTTCCACGATCCTCAAATCGTGTGTACAAAAAAACCATGCCCTAATGGAAGACCCCTGCTTGAAGGTGTCCAATGATTTGATTTTCTCTTATTAATCTGACAGTTGTGGCATTGTAATTGATTGTCAAAGAATGTAATAATTGTGGTTTTTGGATATCTCATACTGGTTGTTTCGGAAATACTGTTTTTGAATTTGCTCAGAATACCTTGTGTCACCTCTAAAACGCTAACGGTGTATGAGTTTGTACATGTTGAATGATTATGGCCATGAGGCAATTACATTAAGAGGAAACCTGCAATTAGGTGTTTCTGCACATCCCCTCGTGCGCAAAAAGTCATTTGGAATGGACGCTGGAATGGTCCTTAACAATTATAAATTATCAATTGTAACATGTTCAGTTTTTTTAGGATGAGAGTGTACATGGCATGTGATATCCACCAAATTAACTTCCATTCTCAAACTGTAAACATAAAGGACAATGAAATGGGATACAAACTATAAGGTTTGTAGCATTGAAAGATCAATTTACTCAACAGTTTTGCTGTCAAATTTTGTCAGTCATCATCCGAAAACCTGAATGGACTGGTGTGGAACTGCGTTCGAACGATTCACAAATGTGTTTCAATATTCCTTCACACTTGAGCATGGCTATCCTGAACCCCTTTTCCTCTGCAGGGTGCTCCCAGTCGACACAAACCTTTTGTGTGCACTCACAAGTTTGTTTGTTTTGATGTGGCTGCTTTGATAGGTGCCTGAAAGCTTCGTTCAACATGCATAGCTATTTAGTCTCTACAAGTCAGGGCAACAAACACTGCTTATTTCCTTATGGTAGATCCGATTTCCAAGTATATGTGATGTCACGTGTCCAGCAGGAGATACCTGGGAAATGAAAAAAAGTCAAATAAAAACCTGAGACTGAGAATCTCCATCGTGCAAAGTCCTTCTTGGCCCACCCCCCTGGGAAAAAACGCTCCTGACCACATACAAAGTTTCGTCCACGCACTGATGGAGTACTGCTCTCTCCTGGCTTGGTCATCCTGGCCGCTCACCCTTCATCGGCTTCAACACTGTGGAACTAAAGGCATTTACGATCAAATTGGTACATCTCCGTTGGTGAGGCTGAGTTTTGGATAGCTCTCACTCTCTCTCACCGCAGGCAGGTCGTGGTCTTTCTATCTTAACTACCCATCTCCTCTCTGGTGCTCGGCCCCCCTGCTTCTGTCTGCGATAGTGTCCACCCCCCGCCTCCCCACCTAATTTCCATCAGGGCGCTCAGGTCCGCCAGCAACTCCCATTCGGTAAAACTAGCAAAATCACGATCACGTGTCACCTTCAACTCTTTGTTCCTCTTGTTTCTTCCCTGCCTCTGGAATATAACTCGCACACTCTCTTCAATCCATTCTTCCCTCCAGCCTTCAGAAACTGCTGTTCACAACCGCCACCTTTCTTGTACTCACATCTGGAACCAACAATCTTTTCTGCCCCCGTTGATCCAACCCACCACCACCTCCTTACGATTCCCTGCTTTTCCTTCCTGGGGGTTCCTGTGGGTGTCCATCTTGTGTGCTCTGGTATTCCCCGCCACATCCTCATCCTCCGCAGATCTCCTAATGTCTCTGTTCTCGACCACTGTTTATTGTCCTTCCTCTCCGTCCCTTTCCGTCATCCTGCCGCCCCCTTGTGCGTTGTGTGTTAGCTCTATAAGACCGTCGACGGTGTAACACAACCAACACAAAAATTAAATCTTCTTTCACAATACAGCAACCCACACATTGTATCGCCATTTCATTTTTTTTCAATTTTATTACTGGATTCATTATGGGAATGGTAAATTTGTGGACACCCTGCAAAAAAAAAACAATTTCTTTCACAAAAAAATATGCAATGCGGTCTACTGCAAACGAAAACGATCAGGTGCATGAAGATGTTTTTAAAATGTTCCACCAAACGAGATTCTCACAATCATTGATAATCGCCAGATGGTAATAAGCAGACGTGTGTATACTTATAAACAAGTTTAATCTAATTTCTTAGCAATTATATATTTCTTTATTATTTTAAAAAATAAACAACTTTGCATATCTTGGGCCATGCTTTTCGTGGCACGTGGAATATTCCGGGGTTTTTTTGCCATCTCTTTGTCCTAATTTGAGGATATCATAATTTGAGAACCTTTTGAACGCCCTCCTATGTTTCACTGACCTGTCAAAATAGTCCTCCAAAGCAAAAGTTTAGTGGAGCTGTTTATTTATTTATTTCTCTTTATTTTTGTAATTTATTGTCTTGTTTTTTTTTTTTTTTGAATTGGTGTCTGCATGCTAAACATGGCTTTTGCATGCTAAATCAATTTTGGAAACATGCAGAAAAATATCAAATAATTAATTTAATGAAGAAGCTGGATGTGAACTCACTTGCGGCATACAAAGTAAACCCCCAAAACACACATCGACCACTGGCACTGAGTGTGAGCTGAAAACACACATAGCACTCTGGCAAACTTGTGTGAAACCGACATTTCACAAGCAAGTGAGATAATGCTCATCAATATAATTGTGGCAGGAAACCAAACGAGGAAGACTATCCTCCTAAATATTCTCAAAATAATCTTCCGATGCCTAGCGCACTTTGCAATGTTCTTGCCTGTTTGTGTATCCCTTTGCACAGCTTGGTTTCCCTGCTTCTTCCATTCCAAAATTGCCAATCCCATTTTTTTTCTTTTAATTCTTTGGGAAAGCCACAAGGAAAGCAAAATGTGAGTCAAACTGTACCCTTTGGAACAAAGGTGGGTGAATTCATGAGGGTGTGATGGCTGGGGCTGTGCATTTGGTGCAGTAGGAAGTGTTCTGAAGAAAGGACAAGTGCTACAACAACCCTATGAAGCGGGTATGTGTAGCGCTGTGGGGTTCTGGCGGTGCGCAGCCATGTGGGGTGCTGTGATTTAGATGCGTGTGGTGCAGGACGGCAGTGGGAGAGCAGCCAGGTACACACAGGGGTGGGTGGAGATGGTAGGAATGAGGCCAGGGAGTTGTTTTTTGTCAGCGATAAAACTAGAAATCGTGTGGATTCTTCATTCTACAGCAAGGCAGACATTTAATTTTATTTATTTATTTGTATTCAAGGCAAAGGCTCGTGGAAGAGCGAGAACACTGAACGAATCAGGATGCAACAGAAAAAATTAACAGTAGAAGAGGGGGGGAAACACCAACAGCCAGGTTGAGGAAAAATAGTGGGAGAGTTGGGCAAGTAAGGGAAGTGGGGAGCAGGGGGTAAGGGAGAATGCATGGAGTTGGGCCAAGATGGATACAGAAGCAGCAGTCTCAGGAAGGAAATAATTTAGAAGGTAGGTGGGATTTGAGGTGAGGGGTTACAAAAGACGAGGTAGAAAATGGATGATCTGAGTGGCTGGTGAACAGCTGTCTTGAAGACATGGAGGAAAAAATGAGAATTGAAAAGAATTTGAAGTTGATTCCACAGGCAAGGAAAAAAAGAAGAATGAATGAGTGGAGGTGAGCTGTGATCCTGGATTTAGGTTAGTTTCACCAGAAGGAGGTTTGATGGTGGACCGTGGTGCCCTGCCAGAACACTCTGGGAGGGGGGGGGGGCAACCAAAGCAATAAAACACAGTGGGTGTAAGACCAGAAAGGAGGCGGCAGAAGATAAAGACAGAGAGAACCATTGAGCTGTCTGCAAATGGGAAAGTAAATAGACTCAGCTTCAACCTGGGAAGATGCCAAATGAATCTTGAAGGCCTAGGTTTCCACGATGTCACACATATTTTTAAGAAGGCCGGAGTGTTGAGAGATATTGAAGGAAAGGTTGGGTGAACCGTTTTGTCCAGGTCATGGCGGGAGGACTTTGATTGAGGGTACACATGTAGGAGTAATTATATTCGAAAGTTTACTCCAGTGGGTTTGAAAAATAGTGTGCACCACAATTTTGGTGGACGACTGAAAGAAAAAGGTTGTGAATGTATTTTTTTCCGGTATTTCCAAGAAGAGAATGGGAACAAAATGTCCCCAAGGTAGAGCCGATAGATGTGTACCTGTTGTTGAAGGAATGGTGCAGGCGGCAAGGCTTTGGGTTTCGGAAGCAAATGTGAATCTTTTGGTGGTCAAAGAGTGTTTTGGATTGATGCCAACATGCCAAACAGAAGGAGGGGCAGCAGGTTTGCAGTGGGAATTGAGGAAGGGAATGAATCTTTCCTTCGGCTAGAAGGGAAGGGGAAGATGATAAAGGAAGGATAATGCAGCTGGTGATGGGATTGCTAGTCCAGAGCAGCAAAAAATAATTACAGGTAGGAAAAAAGATTTAATAAATACTCCAACTAAATGCTGGGAGTTTTCAATAATAAAATGAAAGAGCTTGAAGGTAAAGTATATAGTGAGGAAGTATATTATACTTGCAGTAAGCGAGAAATTGGTTTCACAAGAAGCGAGAATTGCTTTGCAATACGTCCCCTATCAGTTGCAATGAATGTTCGTTATTTTGGCCGGTGAGCAATTTTTAGAGAGCCTGTGGAAAGGAATATAATGATTAGAGAGATTTTCATTTGTCAGGGATATATTTGCTCTGGGAACAAAGAAAGAGACGAGGAGGAATTTTATAAGATCTGGTTCAGGATGCTTTTTAGTCAGTTTTTGTAGAAAGCCCACAATGGGGGGCAACGACAAGATGAAACTTTATTTTAAGTAACAACAACATGGTGGAGGAGCTGGAGGAAGGAGAGTATTTAGGGAGTAACCATAATCTTGTTTGTGCACGATAGTTTTGAGAGTTGGAGTATGGTGATAGTTGAGTCAGGCTGTTAGATTTTCAGGAAGCAATCTTTGAAGTAGAGAAGATAGGTAGATGCTATAGATTGGTCAGAAAAGCTAAGGAAAAGAGGGGGAAAAAGCTGAATCAGAGAAATGGGAAAGCTTTCAAGGAGTAAAGTTTGTAGTGGTGTAGAGTAGGTATATTCCAGTGAGGTGTTAAAGGTAGAGGAAAAGAAGAACCAGGGTGGTTTAGCGGAAGAGGTAGGATTTGTATTGATTACATAAGGGCATTGATCCATTATAAAGTAATGTAACTGGAGTTTGGACTCGTATCAGGAGAAAGTAAGCAAACAGAGGCGAGATTTCAGAAAATAACTTTGCAGCCAAAAGAGAGTATGAGAAGGACATGGCTAAGATATTAACATAATAAACAGGCTTTCTTTAAGTATATCAGGGGAAAAGAAACAGGTTTGGAACTCGTGTGGGCCTCATTGAGGAAATAGCACCGGGAGAGTGGTTAGTGATGAAAGGAGATGGCAGGCTTATCAAACAGGTATTTTGGCTTCAACTTTTACACAAGAACACTCAGGAATTGCCAATAGCTGAGATATCTTATCAAAGGAGGTTGAGGAAGGGCTTTTACAGAAAATCAAGTTGGAGTGGAGGATGTGAAGAGTGGCGGAAAGATGAAGAAAATAGATTAAGGCTCCGGGCCAGATAAAGGCATCAAGAAAATGTTGGAGGGAAGTGGTTGAGCAGGGAAGCGAGAATGTTACGGATTTCTTAAAAAAGCTCACTGGAGTCAGGACAGGTACGCGGAGGATTGGAGAGTAGCAAATGTAAGCACCATGATTTAAGAAAGTTGACTTCGGTTGTGGGGAAGGTGTTGGAGACATTACTTAGGGAATGGATAGGGAAAACATTTGAATATGTTTTAACTAATAAAGGTAGTCAGCACAAGATTTACTAAAGGGAGGTCATGCTTTACAAATTAATTGGAGTTCTATGAAGCAGTTTCTGCTGAGTTGATGAGGGAAGTGCAGTGGATGTGTAAGATCTAATACTTTTTAGAAAGCATTTGATAAGGTAACACTTTGGAAGGCTTTGTTAACTCACGGTAGGGAATTGTGGAGTAGCTAACTCGATTTGGAAACTGGCTTAAGTGATAGGAAACACAGAGTGGCTGTGGAGGATGTCTGCTGGGAGGATGCAGTAGTGGGGTACCTCAATGATCAGTGCTCGACCATTATTATTCATTATTCCACATCACGATTGAGAATAGTGGGGGTAGAAGTCAGCTTTCCAAATATTCGCGGATGAAACTAGATTTGGAGGTAAGGTTAGACAGCCAGAGAAGGGAGTGAATCAGATTACAGTGGAAAAGTATAGATACCTTTATAATTGGGCAAAGATTGGCAGATTCAGCTTAACTCGGGGAAATGTAAAGTGTGGCAGTTGGGTGACAATCGAGACAAGATCCGTGTCTGTGGTGTCTTTGCATCCCTTCCAAACCACTGGTCACTGAAGTTAAAAATGCCACCATTTAATCACCAAAGGACTGAGGCAGTGCAAGTTCAAGAAAATGTAACTTCAAACAAAACCATTTCATTATTCACATCCACAAATGCTCACAGACTTGGCAGCAGGACTCTGCTTCACATGGATTGATGACAAGTTTGTGAGACATGCTGATTGGCTGTGCGAGGCTCGGTGCATGTGAAGGGCTTCTTGCAAGTGATGTTCAAAGCAACCTTTCTTGTACTGTTCTCACATTCTTGAATCTAAAATAAAAATTAGCAGCTACAAAACTAAGAAGGGCACTGTAGAGCGCATACTCTGCCACGTAATGCTGATCCACGAGAACATATCGGCCCAATACTTTTTTTGAAATATCATGCTATACAGTACTAATATCAATTTTGGCCATAATCTCCTCAATGGTGAAGAACACTTTAAAAATTAAAATAATTCTCGTATCCCGGATCCGGATTCAGAATCTTCACCAAAATCGAATAAAATTCGTCTTTTGTCACACACACAATCGTGTCCACACAAGTTTTGTCTGAAATCCATTCCACAACTTTTTGGGAAATTGTGCTATGTTGTTTGATCTGGAAAGCCATGAAGCACTTCCAACATACAGGTCCTATAGAACAGTTATATCGGTAGTATGTTTTTTTAGTTAGGGTCCCGTCCCTTGTTGTTGTTGAATCTGGAAGCCATGAAGCAACTCAACATACAGGTCCTATAGAACAGTTATATCGGTAAGTATGTGTTTTTAGTTAGGGTCCCCGTCGCCGTGTCTAATGGGTAATTAAAATGTACACGCGCTGCGAAGTTACTTGGATAGTCAGGGTTTTCTCTTTATTTTTTAACACCAACAACTCAACTACAACAACGCCAGCAATCACCCTCACTTCACTCGCTCTGAACCGACGCCATGGTGGGTGGAGTTCAAGGAGGAGTTCGCTGCGGCCCTC
>CM068960.1:45556423-45569370 GCA_035128595.1 Eptatretus atami | reverse complement strand
TCCCCAAAGTTCGAGGGGGTGCTGTGGGTGAACAAAGATCTAAATCGAAAATCCGGCTCGATTGTTTGTTTGTGCACAATGTATTCCAGACGATTAGTGTGAATTTTCATGACCATCCGACCATAACCCTATGAGTAGCATTTGGTGCGAAGGCACCTCCAGCTCTCGCATATTATCGATTTTTGCACTAATTGACCTTTGACCCCTTTGACCTAAGCGAAATCGGTCAATATGTCCTGGGCAAAGTTGTAGTACTCATTGAGTACCATGAACCTGCAAAGTTTCATTCGTATTGATGCACTCACCTGGTCGCTAGGGGGCCTTCAATTTTCGCCAATTTTCGCACATACCCAATTGTAGGGGCGCTGCAGGTAAAGTATTCCATATATCACAAAAACCGGAATATATTTGATAGAGCATCACCTGTAGATCATTCGTGCCAAATTTCATAACCCTACGTGGGATAAGGCTTTCGGAATTGATTTCGCGCTGAGTGACGGTACCGATTTTGAAGGTTTTTCGGTTGTTCCTAGGGAACCAAAGCATTCCTAGCAACCATCACAATTTCCAAAGCACTAGGTCATAAGATGTACCTACCACCCGAGTTTGTCAAAATCCGCCCACGTTTACTACCAATTATGCTGATGACAAACAACAAACATCCAACAAACAGACAGAATTACTGACAATAAGGGTCACCTATTTCGCGACCCATATACACACACACACACACACACACACACACACCTGGCATGATAGCCTAGACTCCGAGAGGAATGTACACTCATCTCATCACTGTCTCGCCAGGGTTCCAATTTGGGCCCAGTACTGTATATAGTTTGATAAAGAGGAATGGACAAGAGGTTGAAAAAGTACAAGCACTTCTCTTCCAAATACTGCATTGGCCAAATAATTGTTACCATTGGATATTACCCCCAATTCATATTCCTTTTTCCAAAAAACACCTTCACTTACAGGGAATTGATCTTTTCACTTTCCTTTCAAAAGGTAAATGTTATAGTTGGTTTCTCAGTTTGTTTAATGTTGTGAAGATATGAATTGTGGATTTAACTCTCCACATTTTCAGCATGCCCACATTTACGTCCATGACTGTTTCACGATAAGTCACTCATGACTAAAAATGTAAATTTTCTGGCATGAGACACGTATCACACTAGCCGCCAGTGGACGCCCATGTTATGTCTGGGAGACTGGGACACATCACATGCCTTTAAGGGTTCATAAAGAATCAGTGGGGAGAGACCAACATCAGTGGGGAGAGACCGATTTTTTATTATTATTATTTTATTTTAATTTTATTTTTTAAAAGAGAAGCCAGATGACTTTCCCTCTTTGTCGCCCTGTTGTTTTGAAACATTTTAATTGTTTGGAGCCATCTTTCCATAATGTACTCCAATATGGTAAAGAAAAACTCTATAATGTACTAATGTACTCCATCAGTGGGAGAGAATCACTTTGCCCCCCTCCTCCTCTCCCACCCTCAACCATCCTAAATATGCTCCTCACCCTACTCATATCTCCTTCCATTCTCCCTTTCCCTCTCTCTCCCCCCATTTGAACTTTCACATTCCTGTAAGCTTTTCTCTCTCTCCTATTATCCCCAACAATTCCATTTCTCAATTTTAATTTGTTACTTTGGCCTGACACTGAATTGGCCATGCCGTCACAACATTTCTCAACATATTACGGTGACACATTGCCCACAGGCTATGGATGCAAGCAATTCTGCAATATCATGTACTTGTTCCAGGAGTATGTTCCGTACGGTAGCATGGATGATGTATGTGTCAATACCAATCTCGCTATACTGCACATTTATATGAAGTAGACTGCAATTTTTGTGAGTCATAGAAGAATTAAGGTATATTAAATTTATTATGAGGGCTATGTCATCAGCTTTAGGTGGAGGGTTATTTGAATGCTGTATCTTGAAGCACATTGAGCGAGACAAATGTGGGAACTACCTGCCCCTGAGTCGGCATAGTTCAGTGCCTGCTTCTATCAAGTTGCATGAAGGCTTATTAGGCCCCGTTGGACTTAGCTCGAAACGGGGGCTTATGAATTTGATCTAGATTTTCGCGTGCGTGTGTGCATCCGCAACCATATCTTGGACATGTAAGGACCAATTTTATTCGTACTTGGCACAAAGACAACACATGATAGTATACATATGCATCTCATTTTTTTTTTCGACATCAGATTCAAAATGGCCGACTGGCGGGCATTTTAGTTGTAAAAAAAATACCTCGGTGTCGAACACATCCTCAAACATTTCTCGGACATGCATTTACCAATCTTGTTTTACTGTGGATGGCATTTGGTTGGAACCTTCACTTTCACATTTTGTTTTTACTTTATTCTTTCATTTTAGCTCACCTGGAATGTAGTTAAGGTGAGGTATTAGCATTGTGCGGTGTCCATCAGTGAGTCAGAATGTAAACACTTGGATCCGAAACTACACCCACAATTTCTATGAAAGTTGAACACAACCTTCATCACCCTTGATGTACTAAAGTTTGTTCATGGCGTCGAAAAAAATCAGGGGTTTGCCCCATCAGAATAGTTATTTACTTTCTCATCTGTTACATATTTAGTGGGTCATCCATGCCTACCAGTAGTTACCTGGTTCTATGAGGTGAGCACAGGGGTGTTGCCCCTATTTTTTTATTATGGCCTTTTAAGCTCATCGAGTAGCTTGTACATAAATCACATGCAGGACAAATACATTCGTCAACGTCATTGTGTTTTTCATGAATTACAATTTACAAAGATATTCATAAGCAATGGACAAACACTGGACGTTAAAGATCCCATGGTCTCTTTTGTGAAGAGTAGGCAAGTTATTAGTGGCACCATAAACAAATTAGAAATTCCTGCCACCTTGAATCAAACATCAGGCCTTGCCAGCTAGATTTTTGAAAGACTTGCGCCAAAAACGTTCTTTGGCAGACTCCACCCCATAATTGGAACCATTAACGAAGTCGTAGTGGTAGTAGTAGTAGTCTTTGATGTCATATAGGGGAGTCACTTTTAATTATAATATATATGTTCCCTTATAAGGAACTTCAACGCAGGAGGAGGCCATGAGGCCCATCAAGCTTGCTCTATGGTTGCCAAACTACAGTTGTTTGTCCGTGCTCTATCCTTTTTTAAATGCTGCGAGTCTAGCAAGAAAGCAGCACTTACCATTTTTAAAGTCTTTGGTATGACTCAGCCAGTGTTCTAACAGCCGACCTCACAAACTCAGAGCAGATGCTCTAAACATTACGCCACTGAGTCTGGTTTTGGCATTGCATAACTTTATTACATCTCTACAGCCTTTTGAGGATTGTAAGGCTAGATATATGGGTTCGTTGTGCTCTCCAGGCTTGGCATTGCATCATAGACAAAGAGTACACTGACCTCTCAGAGATTGTGTTCGGCCATTCTCGCTTGCCAGCACCTGGTTGTGTTCCGACACTATAAAGATCCCACCATGCATTTTGAAAAGAGTAGGCCATTGGTTGTTCGTACTCTACCAAAATTCCAAGTTCCTGCCTTGGACTTTGACTGTGGAGGTAATGACACAAATCCAATGGTACATATTTTGTAAATAAATAAATAATAATTTTTTTAAAAACATCTTTCCTTCCCACTAAAACTCCTTCAATAAGGTTATTCCATCTATTAATGATACTTATCAGATCAGGAGCTCTTCACTGTGGAACCATTTATTAATTAGAGCAGCACCCGGAAGAGCACATATCTCCGCCATGCTGAACAGTTAACTCTTGTATCCCACTGATCGGTCGGATCTGAATCAGGACTTTAACCAAAATCAAATTGGCTTGTTCTCGTCACCTACCCAACTCATCCACATAGTTTCGTCATAATCCATCCCTAACTTTTTGAGATATTGTGTTGTATATCATTTTTAGCCCCATCTCTCAATGGTGAATAATCGCTTAAAAATTTCTCGGATCCGGATCTTCACCAAAGTCGAAGTAATTCTTCCTCGTCACACACCCAATCTGTCCACCAAGTTTTGTCTGCATCCGTCCACAACTTCTTGAGATATCCTGCTCACAGACAGACAAACATGGGTGAAGACATAACCTCCGTCCACCTTCTGTGATGAAGGTAATAATAAGAAGGTGACGCTATGGTTAAAACCTTCAAATTAACCTTTAAATCACTATTTGCACAATAAGTCAGGATAAAATTGTAATTTAACATTGTTTAGGCAGTTTCGTTTTCAATGATGGCTGATATCCTCAAATTAATCTCTAATATAAAAGGAGCCATCCGTGTGTCAGTGCGTGCGTCCATACATGCTTGCGAGTTCCACCCATTGTTTGGATAGTTTGTCTGACTTCACCCACAGTTTCTATAGTACGGGGCCACCAATTTAGGAACCCTTTCAAATCACCTTTTGGAACCCTTTCTCTCAAGCAGCGTTTTTACTGCGGAGGTTATGCAGGTTTGCTCTTATTTCCAACTATTTTTCTCAAATTGTGAGTTGAACTGGCGGCTGTTGACGGCTTTCTGTGAAGTCAGTGATTGCATGATAGGGAAGCCGAAACCAGGACATATTCCATTGTTTTGACGTGGGAATTCCCGTTTGCTTTTATGAGCGGGAGGAGGGTGAGGGTAAAGATGGGACAACTTCGGAAGGGGCAGGGGAGTTTTAAGACTTTCAGTGGGAGTTGGGGGTTTGAAGGCTCGAGTGTGGGGATGGGATCGATGCCTCAGGGCTGGGAGCAGAAGGTTGAGGACTCTGGGTTGGTGGGGGGGGGGGGGGGGGGGAGAGGAGGGGTGCCGCAATCACCCTACGAGGAATTTGATAGGAACCTATAAAATAAATTTGTGCAAACAACAGAGAAGACTGACATGGTAAAATTTGTATTGCTGTTGCTTTATTTTACAACTTCTTAACCTGGCCAACCTGTTGAGTATTCATCGTGGCACAGTATGGGAGGGGTCATCATGTACCATGATTGCCAGATGTCTGCTGTGTGCTGAAAATTGAAGCAATGTTACCCTTGCTCTGATCCAGCTCTTGAATGCCGTTGTTGCCTTGAGGGGCATTTTCGAAATTCCAAGACTGTAAATGAAAGGGAATGAGCTACATACTCTTAAAATGGTTCGACGTCTCGGGCTGTTATTCGAAGATTTTGACGGAATGCTCAATTAGCATTCCTTCCTTGGGATATTGTGTCAAGACGGATGTCAACCTGCCTTTGGTGCTGTAATAAGCTGAAGGTGAGTGTTCAGGTGAACCTTGCGGAACTTGTTATTCACAATTGCCACCTTATTTCCCACGCGATTGTCACTGCTTAAAGTCTTTCTACGTCACATGTTTAATAAGCTTCCCTAACACATTGTACGAGGTATGTAAGAATGAGGAGACTACCTGCTCTTTGAGTTTCAATTATGTTGAATTTTATTTTGGGGAGGGGGCAGGGGAGAGTTTTCAATCAATTTTAAGTGGAACAGATGTGTCTGTGTGTGTTTCATTAATGGACTTCATAAGGATTTTTTTTTAAAGTTATCGATGTATTGTTTAACCCTGAACAAATGAGGTGTGCACGTCAACGTCTTCTGAAGTCATAAACAGTTCCTCTCAAGTTAAATTCCATGTAACAAAGGGAAATTAAATAAGTGTTAATTAGTCAAAAAAAAAAAAGTAAACAAGGGTGGGCAGGATAACTTAGAGGTTATGTGCACAGCTATAAACTGTCACCTTGGTTTTTCGCAGGATGAGCGAGGCATCAATGTGTGAGCCGTCCAGGCAGGACATTAAGCTGAAGGGCCAGTGAGGAGCTCCTGATCTGATTAGATAAGTACCATTAGTATATAGAAGAGCGCTACTGAAGGAGTTTTTGGGGCCAGGACACCCATCTGCCAGCATTGGCCGTTGGTGAAAGTTGAAGATCCCACAATCCCTTTTGTGAAGAGTAGGTGAATTATCAGCGTCACCCTTGCCAAATTTCAAATTCCTGCCCAAATAAATCATCTTCAGCCGAGCATCAGGCCGAGCCATCAAGTTCGTGAAAGATTTGGGCCGAAAACGTTCTCCGGCCAACCCCACAAGTTGGTGAGAATATTTGGGCCCACTCAAGAAGTACGGTCGTGCTCGTCGTCAAAAAACAAAAAAAGTGAAACGGATTGCACCACAGGAACTTTCACTTTTCTGCACCATGTTTTCAATGGCTTTATTAACCCATACACTCTATATTTTGCAATTTGGTGAAAATTGGTTTTACTTGATGTAACATAGAATTGAGCTGGCTTCCTGTAATTCAGAAGAGTTATCATCAATGATCCGGTTGCCAAGACAATGGAGAAAGGAGAAATGAAGTATGATATCATTATTATCTCTGTTCATTGTTTTCATGATGTATCCTCATTCTTGTGGATTGGTGGAGAAACACAACATTGCAATGGGATTATGTGGCCAAAAGCCCAGCTGGCTTACTAATGACTTTCAAGGAATAGGTCATCTGCCTACCCTGCCTGGTCTGTTTTACATCTGGTTCCTATCTCTTTGAGCTTGATCGTTCATGCCAGCAGGGCAAGTTGAGATGGAACCTCAATCATCTCTGAAGGAAGCACTGCCCACATTTCCTGAACCAGATTAAAAAAAAGTGTCCAAATTAGAAAGACATTTGAAGAAAATGTATATTGTCGTGTCCATGGCAGTTAAGTTAATTATCTCAAACTTCCGACCCAGTTGTCATGGACGGGGCGGTTAACACCGACCTGGACGGATAGCCAAACGATTCTACCATGGAGACGAACACGTGATCCTTGGCGATTATAGCATGCGTGGGATGGAGGGTGGCAAAGGTGTGTACCAGACGGAAGCACAAGGGTTTATACTCGAACCCATGACGAATAGACAGACGCAAGCAAATTTAATAAATAAGGGTTTAATGAACATAAATCAATCTTTATAATGGGAATAAATCAACGTGTGATAATAAAAACGTAAGGTAAACTAAAGCTAATTTCGAGACGTCCCCACACGGACTTAAGTACAGACAAGGAGAAAGGTAAAATAAAAGAAAATCCTCCCTTTATTCTGGCACTTAGCTGTGTGTCCAGAGATGATCTTTTAGGAGCCTGATGCCGTCGAATATGCGTCATCCTGCATGGGAAATCGCACCCAAAATGGCGCCAAACCGCTCTCTGCGCGGAAAGTGTATGCGAGGTAATTCATGCGGCGGTATTCAAAGCCAGGGCCCAGAAACCACCGTGCAGCTTCTTTTCACAAATGAACTTTCCACACCATCCTTCCCTAAGCACTAGGTCTGCTCACAACCATGACTCGCCTTCTTCCTCGAACATGTAATGAGGTAACGCTGAGTTATCGCTGAGAGACGCGCTCCTCTTCATATCTCTCTCTCTCTCTCTCTCTCTCTCTCTCTCTCTCTCTCTCTCTCTCTCTCTCTCTCTCTCTCTCTCTCTCTCCCTCTCCTCATAAACATACAACTTCACGACGCAGCCGATCAAACAATGACCAGCATCTTATTTCAGCACGTGAACAAATTCACCCCAGCACGAACAACGAGAATCGTGCTGCTATTTCGTCGTGCCAAAAGGAGAGCAAAAACGAGACCCTCTGTCTCAATCGCATATCTTACACCATCTATCTCCTCTTTGATCATGCCCTCTTGTCTCTCTTACACCTTCTCACATCCTCCGGCCAATCATCAGGCTCGGGGGCGTGGCTTACCGGTACCAAGCCGGGAAGGTGGGGTTTCTTGCCTGCTCGGAAATGTTCGGCTCTGTTGTTGTTGTTTGTTGAAAGCGTGGTTCTTCTATTTCTGGTTTTGTAAATTCAAAAACGTAGGAAAAGTCACAGGGGGCAATCACATACTGGGAGAAATTAGCCTTAAACCCGACCCAATTAACACATTTCCACTAACGCCCTTCGTGCGGTGACACGTAACAATCTTAAACTGACACTTTTCTGACTTAAATTACATTGAGATGTCTCCTCCTCATCCATGGACCATGCTACACTATACAGTCCTACCTTTACTGTGACATTCCTTCATCTACCCCACAAACACAACAATATTAAGCCATGGTACAAAAAGTCTTGCATCTTTTCTTTTTTTTTTTTGCAAAATATTAAAGTTTGTTCATTATCCCTGCAAATGCAATTAATCATCATGCAACCCGACAGCTATCAGTCACATTGCACCACTTTAAACTCAAACGATGTCCTTTGAACAGATGTGTGTGCAGTGCCGGATTAAGCCTCGGCTGGCCCTAAGGCACATTTTGAAATTTTAGAGAATGGCCTGAAAATTTTAAATTAGATCTCGGGCTCATGGAAATGGACCCCAGACAAAAGATGAACTGATTCAAGAACAAAATATTTAATACAAAAAAAGACAAATATTTAATGTGAAAATAATTTTTGGCCCGAATTTTTGGCTGGCCCTAAGGCACATGCCTTGTCTGCCTAATGGTTAATCCAGCACTGTGTGTGTGCATACACACACACACACACATCCTGTCCCTCCTTATACCATCCTATATTTGTCGTGTGCACACTCACTTCCTGCATTGATTTATCATTCCCTGACTATTTGCACTGAATCTACTTTTTAGGCTTATTTCCACTGAAAATTATTTTTAATCCGCCACAATTCAAGGAGCAATTTTTTTGGGGGATTTTAAGGGTACTTTGTTTGCAAATATATTTTGCAATAGCATAATTCTGTCTTCCAGCCAGAGTGTTAACTATATGCAACAAAACGCCAGCAGCCATGACTGATCTGAGTTAATAAGTCCGTTTGATAAAGGAGGAAGTATTGCCAAAGCAGTTACCTTTGCAATGTGTTACTTGCCATTGCAAACAAACGGCAGTAGTCACGTCAGGAATTTGGAATTTGGTCAGTGTACCAGTATACATTGACCCAAAACTTTTTTAAAATCACTTTGGAATTTTAACATCCGCTGGTAAATGTTAGCAGAGAGGACCGACATCCTAACGTTTCCTCCAAAAACTACATACTCCGTGTTCCATCCCGTTCCTTACGGATCAACAGGAGAGTAGTGTGTTTGAATCTTTCTATTTTTTCCATCAAGAATATAACTCAACTTTCATTTGTGCAACATCCGATTAATACAAGATATGTTAAAGGCACATGCTCGAGCATATATTACGACAACCCTTCAACGGCTTCAGCAATTAATGCAATTGCTTGCATGCTCTGGAAAATGCAAGCAAAAGCTTAAGGTTTGATAATAAACGCGATGTTTAACAACCGTAATTTGTTGCTGTTTGAGACATTGATGAAATACACCCAGAGCAGTTCCTTTGAGAGCAGAAAGGGAGTGATGCTGGCTGCGGTTGAAAGAAACATTCCAGACATATAACAGCAAGGCAGAAAGGCGCTTTGTGAGGGTCTGTCCAAGAACATTGGCAAAATACAGGCTGTTATTATTGGGATGATGCTTGAGGTCAAGTTTGTATCAAAACTACGGAGCGGACTAATACACACCGACATCACATGAATGAAGAACACTTTTTTTCGCAGTTGACAGCGAGTGCCATGTGCTTCACCAAATTGACTAGTGGTTAAGGAGCAATGGGGGACATTCTTCAAATGTGTGCTAAGCTGGCTGCCCATGTGCCAGCAATTTTGAATATTACTGATCCCTGATACTTTAAAAAGGGCAGTCCAGGTGCTTGTGCTGGTCTGGTGGACAAGTTCCAAATTCCCTGTGTGTGTGTCTGTCTGTCTGCTGTGCCAGAGACATTACATCAGTTGTTTAGTCATATTCTCATGATGTTTCAACCAGCAAATCAAATCATTGATTGAAATATATATGTACACTCTCCACCATTAAAAAAAACAACTGAACACGTGATTGTTGTTACTATGTATTTATGACATCATGGGACACAGATGAAGTTCGAACCTCCGACAGAGATAAATGCTGAATAATTACTTGTCCGTTTCATTGTGACCTCGTCACTTAATGCTGCATTGTGGTGAATGTTTTCACATAGTCATACAACTTGGAAGTAGCAATCTCCATACGGGGTATGTCCACCTCCGGCAGCAATCACTGCATTGCACCGTCATCACATTGACCATATGAGCAATCAAATCTGAGCCTGAGGGAATGGCATTACGTGCCCAAATCCACTCCTGTTCCAGCTCATCGCAAGTCTGTGTCTGTCTTGGCAAGGTTCGAATGAGACGATCAATGATTTCCTCGAGATATTCAATGGGATTTAAATCTGGCAAGATGATTGATGTGAAAGGTTTCAGTAATACCACCCCACATCAGACACTTCCACATCTAAACTTTGCATCTTCCTTGAAACAGATTGGGGAATATTTCTGATTGCATCTTCTGTAGACCTGTGCTTGACCATCATGCCTTTCAAGGAGAAACCTGGATTAGTCACTGAACATAACATTTTCCCATTGCCTTCATGTACATTGGACGTGCTGGTTTGACTACTGCAAGCATGCTTGAATGTGTCATGGTGCAAATCTTGGATGCTGAACAGGATGATCAGCAAGGATCCCTGCATCTCAGAAACTCCTCAAGATGGTGTTGAAACTTGTCCTTCAACATTTAGGGAGTGTGCTTACATTTATCTGGCCATTTTGAAACTGATTGCATAGATGGATGATGTGTTAGGGTGGCGGGCTTGCGATCCTAGGGTCCTGAGTTCAAATCCTGTTCGGCTGTTGAATTTATACCAGGTGGGGTTGACTCGGGCTGTCATCCTTCCGAGGTCGGCAAAATGAGTACCAGCTTGCTGGGATGATTGAGCCATTTGAGTATCTTGCGTCAGAGTTGCGACCCATCCAGGATTGTGTCCAATAGCCCAGGAGACTGCTTCAGCAGCACCGACGCTCTGTACAGAGTATGGGCCCACTGGATGGATGGATGGATCATGTGAATGTATCGGTCATCATTTTCTCAGCATATTATTTGTTGATCCAATGGCTTGATAATGTATTCTGAAGTCATAAACAGTTCATCTCAAGTTAAAGTCCTTGCAACATCTGAAGGAGCCTTGCAACATCTGAACATAAACATCGACTGCGATTCTGCGACAGGCCCAGACGGCGTCAGTGCATTTGTCCTAAAAACTTGCTCTGCTGCTCTTGCTCATCCTCTTTCTGCTGTGTTCACTCAATCATTCTCTCTAAGTCAGTTTCTGTCTGTCTGGAAGTTAGCCTACATCACTGCAATACACAAACATGGTGCAAAAATGGAGGATCGTCTTAACGATAGGCTGATAAACTTGCTTCCAATTGTAATTAATGTTAAGTAATCTATCACTGCAGTTGACATCAAATCCTTTGACTGATCTCAGATCATCAATTCAGTTTCAGACCTGGCCAATCTACCTTGGACATGCTGCGTCTACTCTGCTAACAAAGGATGGAAGCCCTCGGTCTCAGACATGAGATCAGACCAGCTCTCTGAACATATATCAAGCATTTGATAGTCTTCCACCTCGATTTGATCTCCAAACTCTCTGCATATGGCATCCAAGGCCACCTCCTTTCATGGACCACTGACTTCCTTCCCTCCCGTGTTTGGTGTGGTGCTCTTATTCCTCTCTTCTCCTCTTCATGCCAAGGCTGGATTGCCCCAAGCCAGTGTCTTGGGCCCAGTCTTGTACCTCGTCTTCATGAATGATTTTTCTGGTTCCCTGGAAAATCCTGCCTTTCTCTTTGCTGATGAATCTACCCTCTCCCATGTGAAATCTGGCAAACCCTCTCGTCCACTTCCTAAATAAACCACTTGAAGAGGTTGTATCTTTCAAATTTTTGAGCCCCACCATCAGCCATTATCTTTCATGGGCAGACCATATTTCCAAGATGGCCTCCGAAGCCCGCCGCCGACTGGGCATCCTTCATCGTGCAAGATCTTTCCTTGGCCAGTCTGAACTTATGACAACCAACAAGGCCTTCATTTGCAGTTTTATGGAGTACTGCTCTCCCCTTTGGCCTGGCATCCCTGCCTCACACAATGTCCTTCTTGATTCCATGAAAAATCAAGGCCCTCAAAATCATTGGGATCCCCCATGACGAAGCTGAAGCTGAATCTGAGTGTCTCGGCCTGTTACTTTTGCATAGCAGACAGGTTGGCAGCCTCTCTCTATTCTAATGCCTCCTTTTTGATCTTTCACCCTCTGCCCTCTATTGGCTCTGTCCCTCCCAGGTTTCTGCATGATACAAAGTCTGACAGTAACCCTCCTCTTCTTAAACTCCCATAATCCAGGCTCACTGCTCACCTCCACTCATTTGTTCCTCTTTTCTCACACATGTGAAACCAACTTCCCCAGTCTGTTCAGTCCCATTCTTCCCTACAGTGCTTTAACACAGCTATTCATAACTCCTTCAGTTCCCCCATTCATACTCATCTCTTCCATCCCAAATGACCCAATTCCCAAGCACTCCTTTCTTCCAGGTTATTGTGATTTTCCCCTCTCTCCTTCACCCCTTTTTGTTTGTTAGTTGTCGGTTGGTTTTGTTCCTCTTCTGTTTCATTCCCATTTTCCCCTTCCTCCTCTTGTATGTTTCAGCATGTGTGAAGCTTGTTCACCCCCATGTGTTCTCCCCCCCCATCCTCCGATCTCACTCTCATGTCTACTCTATTGTTGGTGTTTCCCCTCTTCCATTTTGTCCCTTTCCATTCTGCTCTTGCTTTTCCACGATCCTCAAATCGTGTGTACAAAAAAACCATGCCTAATGGAAGACCCTGCTTGAAGGTGTCCAATGATTTGATTTCTCTTATTATCTGACAGTTGTGGCATTGTAATTGATTGTCAAAGAATGTAATAATTGTGGTTTTTGGATGATCTACATACTGGTTGTTTCGGAAATACTGTTTTGAATTTGCTCAGAATACCTTGTGTCACCTCTAAAACGCTAACGGTGTATGAGTTGTAC
>CM068960.1:45517929-45544042 GCA_035128595.1 Eptatretus atami | reverse complement strand
CCGATACACCCCATTATGTACCTCTCCTCTTTAAAATAGCTAAGCTTATGGCAGTTCCTGGGTGGTTTTCCTTTTGGGTCTTGGAATGAATCAACATTGACGACTCGTCAGCTCAATACCGTCGGAACACGTCGTGGTTTTTGGTGTGAAAAACCTTCTTTGCAGCTCCAGTAAGTAATAGACCGTTGTATCTGAATCCCAATTTGGCACACATAAAGGTGAAAAGTGTACTGATGTGCCAGTGCTATCTCACGATACCCTTTTGTAAACGCAGAGCCTCTGGGTTATTTGCTTCACAGCACCATACGACCAATTTCAGTTGTTCAAAACAATTTCACTGAAAATGAAAACTGCTTAATCAAACAATGTTTGTTTCACTAATTTTGTTTGATTTCATCGTGCTGTGCTGTTTCAGCCATTTGCTCTCCACGCTGTCAGAATGGTGGTCGCTGCATCCGACAACAGGTTTGCCTGTGCAAGGTCGGAACGAGAGGCTCGTACTGCCAAGAAAAGACCACACAATCGCCCTCTGCACCTGTAGCTGCATCTCGATCTATCCGCTCAGGAAGAACACACATGATGTTGACTCTAAAGCACCAGTCTTCTGTGCATAGGGTTTCCCACCAAAGGCCGCCACAGTGAGTCGATTTCTTCCTGC
Source organism: Eptatretus atami (assembly GCA_035128595.1). Lineage (NCBI taxonomy): Eukaryota > Metazoa > Chordata > Myxini > Myxiniformes > Myxinidae > Eptatretus > Eptatretus atami. The sequence continues at coordinate 45,543,384 of CM068960.1, read as the reverse complement.
AAAACATCTCGCATCTGGTACACCCGTGACGGGATTTGATTCCAACTTCAATCCTAATTGTGAAAGCAACCTTAAATTCCAGTGAAGCTCCTCTTACAGCCCATTATTCCCCTCCCCTTGACAATTTTGGGACAGAATTTATTGGAACAGTTTTAAATTTTAAGAACCATAACAAGGAATAAAAATGCTGTAAAGTCCCCCGGATAAGTTCTGGCAGTTACACAACACTTCCTTGGAAACTTTAATTGAGCCAGGTTTGACTCCACTTCCCAAGTGCCGACATTGGACGAAGCACCATTTTGTGCTCAAATGTCATTTAAGCGAACGTGGTTCACCATTTTTTGGTCCGTCTCACTGCACAAATGAAACGAGACAGGTGGTACATGACGTCTCTGCTTGTCTGGCTTGCTGCACATCTGGCAGAAATTATTTTGGCCGCAGGTACTCGAGTCGTTTGGTGGTGGAGTGGATAAACTCTTGTTGCGTTTCGCTCACATCGCGTGCCTTCGGGTCCCATGATTGCTCGGTGGAAATTTCTTCACCATGTGACAAGGTGGCATACCTACCCAGGATTAGTTGTTCGCCACAAAATCATTCGCTACTTGTCGTAGACGCCCGATCGCTCTGAAAAGAGTGCAATGGAATCCAACGCCCTCTCCCTGCTGTTCCTTCTGTCCTGTTGCATCCCGATCCGTTCAGTGTCCTCTTACTCGCTCTTCCATGAGCCTCGACTATGTATACAAAAAAAAAACAACCAACCCCACCACCACCACCATTTGAACCGTGTACCTATATCTTGATACTGCAGACCATTGAGGCTATTTCTTACCGTAGAATTCTACTAAGCAAGCCTAATACAAAGGTAAAAAGCCGCCATGAGTTTGTTGATTTAGAACACACACACACACACACACACACACACACACACACACACACAACACACACACACACACTTGGGCGATTTAATATTTTTTTTTACCAATAAAGGAATTATTGTTTTGTTTTTGCCCTTGCATTCCTCAGTCTGTCTGTACTTTTCATTTTCAATCTTTGTGTCTATAAGTATGCTTCAAACGGTTGTTTATCTTTACGTGTGGAAGATTAATTTTGAGTGGTACAAAGGATTATCCGTTTCCATGCCGCTCTTTTTCACTGTTGTACCTTTTGGTTTTTTTTGTCCTTCTGGGTAAAGTCATAACAAATCCATTATTAGTAGTATGTACATTGATTGACACAACACCGGCTTGTTCTTTTTTTTTGCTGTTTTATACTTCTGTGTTTTTGCACATGTAGTGGTATTGAAAAAGGAAATACGTTCGGACGTACAAGGCAAATTATCACAGCACTTGGGATTCAAATCTATCCATCCATCCATTGGGACCATACTCTGTACAGAGCGTTGGTGCTGCCGAAGCAGTCTCCTTGGCCATTGGACACAATCCTGGATGGGTCGCCACTCCAAAACAGTATACTAGCAAGCTGGCACTGATTTTGCTGACCTCGGAAGGATGACAGGCAGAGTAAACCCCACCTGGTATTAATTCAACGACTGAGTGGGATTTGAACTCAGGATTCTAGGATCCCAAGCCCACCACCCTAACCATTAAGCCAACACCAGGCAGATCGAAATCTATGCTCCGTACAATGTTGCAAGTGAAGCGGTTATTTTATCTTAATTGTGAATCCATCACATATTAAACTAGAAGGGTACTCTGCAGAGTGCAAACCTCCACCCAGATCTGGATCTGGATTCAGATCTTCACCAAAATTGAATCAATTGGTCCTTGTTACACACCCAACCTGTTCACCCAGTTTCATCCGAATCGGTGTGCAACTTTTTGAGATATTGTGTTGTATATCGGTTTTGGGCCAGTCTGACAACGGTGAAGAATCGCTTCGGGATTCTAGGATTCGGATCTTCACCAAAATCGAATCGATTCGTCGTTGTCCGACACCCAACGTGCCCACCAAATTTCATCTGAATCCGTCTGCAACTGTTTGAGATATAATACACACAAGCAAACAAACAAAGACAGACAGACAGGGGTAAAAACATAACCTCCATCCACCTTCGGTGGGCGGAGGTGACGAGAACGGCACTCGGTAAGGTGCATACCTCCGCTCGGCTGAACAGTTTATGTTTTGCATCCCATTGATAGGCCGGATCTGAATCCAGACCTGAACCAAAATCGAATCGCCTTATTCTTGTTACTTCCCCAACTCATCCACCTTGTTTTGTCCAAATCCATTCCATCCATAACTTAACTGGCTATAAATAGTCATTCTGGTGTTTCCTAGGAGGGAGAAGGATCAATGTTTGTGTGTGCCATCTCTCGGATGGACGTTAATACAAAGGACCCGTCTTCCAGCACTGGTTGTTGGTAGAACTTACTGATCCCACTATGTCTTTCCCAAAGTGTGGACGAGTTATCGCCGCCATCTTGAACAAATTCCAAATTCCTACCCTGTGACTGGCTGTTGTAATAAAAGCAATGGCAAGCCACCAAGTGTAACACTTGCCAGGGAGAGATTATTTATTTATTTTTGAATTTTGCCTGTCATTTTATGTTCTACAATAAAAGCATTTTCCTGTTTCGAAAGAATGAAGTCCCGTATTGCATGTAAGTAATGCATGTGAAATGACGCAATGTGTTAAACAAATGACGCAGCTGATATTCCATCAGGGTGTCAGGTTGCTCGTGCATTCGTTCATCGTTGGCCACATTATCCGTGTCCGTGTGCAGTGCACGTTCCCCTCAAGCTCTACCTCTCTCCAGGACTGTTCAACGTGGTTCTTCATTGCCTCACCTAATGAAACTCAAATATGGAACTCACCAGGGGACAGGAAGAAGTTTTCCAGCGAAGCAAGATGTCAGCACTAAAGGTTGGTGTTTATGCTTTTTTAAAAAAATGTTTCCATGTAAATACATGCCACCAGCTATTCTATTAACTCTCATTCTATTCTTTTTTAGAAAAATGAAAGCAATACTTTAGTGTCTTTAAAGAGCAAAGCAGCGGCCTTGCGGCAATGGTGAAAGCATCGTACTCGTAGAATCGCGGGAGTCTGTCAAACGTCATCATGTTTATGTTATCGGATCATGTTCACGCAAGCTCACATGAAACGTCCAATTGTGGGTGCAGTCTCAAATATTATGTTCGGTTGCATGATCACAACTTCCTTTACATTGATAAACACAGCATCACTGAATACTCCACAGCACATCTAATATTACATCCATCATAAAGGGCCTTTACAATGTACTGTGTATAAAATGAATCACAATGGATTATTGGGGGGAAAATACAGTGCTGTCGTGTCTATATTTTATGAGTAGCATAAGAAGAAAAAAAATGTTTGTCGATGAGTGTATGGATTGAATTTAATAACGGTTAAGTCAAGTCAGCGAAAATGTTATAACAACTGCCACAGGTCAAGTACATTTTAAGGCTTGTGCACAATAAAAGGATAAACAAGTGACAATAAATGGGGACATTAAGGCCTGGAGACAAATCACGGAATATTTTGGTGAGATCAAAAGTAAAATCATTGCAGAATAATATTCAAGCAAATAACAAATCGGTGGAGGAACAACACATGAGAAAAGGTGAGGATATCGAACAATTCGAAGAAAATGGAAAATAGGAAGTGAATTTGTGTACATACCTGGAAAAAAATATCTGTACATTTTTGTCCGAGACCGTGCCCTTCTTCAAAAATTAATGCATCCCAAGAATGTAGCAGCTGAGACGAGAAGAAGGTAGTGGCCTGATGGAGCTCCACCAAGTGCACAGAGTGACAACTGTAGGGTTGGCTGAGAATGTGAAATGTCGAACAGACTACCGAATCCAATTGATACGCAAACGCGAAGACAGCAAGTCAGAAAAGGTATCCCGAACTCACCTTGCAAAAATATTTCCAAAGACAGGTGTGAATAGAAGGTGTCACTTATGAAACTGAAATGGCAACAAATACAGCCCAATGATTGCAAAAAAGACATAAGAAGAATATGCTGTCTTCATACAAAATACCAACAGATGTACATCGACAACTGGGAGAACAATAAAAGAGCAGGAATATCTCAAACACAGTTGGACAGATTTGGCAAAGACAAGGAAGGCTAATTGGAATGACGAAGAAGAATTCAGCTAAACTGGGATGAAGAACAAATGGTATTAAATGCCCAAGACCAAGGACTCGACACCAATGGCTTTAAGAAAATGGTGGGATTGAGTCAATCGGCCAGGTGTAGGTTCTGTAAGGTAAAACAGAAAGTGTGAGCCACCTCCTATCAGGATGTAAAAAAAAACTCATGTCAGAACAGCTGTACACCCAAAGGCACAACAGAGTATGTTGAGTAATCCACTGCCACATCCGCCAAAAAATTCAATATCCATAAATAATAACCAAAAGCAATCGTTGAAAACAAGGAAGTAATGCTCACTTACACCCTGATGATCCCATCGCGCATGAACAGAAAACAAAGCATTACGACCGGCCATAGTAGTTTGGTACAAAAAGTAAATTGAGGTGTCGATACCCAGCAATTTTGAAGACATTGCGAATTGAGGTGTCAATACACCGTGATTTTGGCCTACATGCAGAAATGAAGCAAATTACAAAATACAAAGATCTCAAAAATGAAGTCAAAAATATCTTTGAAGCTGAAGAAATGCCAAAATTGTGTCAGTGATAGTTGGGAATGATAAAGAGAGGGGGGGTGGGGGCGGAGAGTGAGGAAGTGGAGGGGAAAAGAGAAAGGAGAGAAGGGGAGCAAGGAGAGAGGGGGAGCGAGGAGAGATGGGGAGCGAGGAGAGAGGGGAAGCGAGGAGGGTGGGAAAGTGAGAATGGTGGGGGAAGGGAAGGCAGCATGAGGTGAGAGGAAGGGAAGGCAGACATGCAGTGGAGCATTAATTACTATTCATACTGTCTCATCAAAATGATTCTGCTTAGAATAACAGTGAAGTTTGAAATAAAATAATGTCTGAAATCCATTTTCTACCGGTCATATATAAATACCACCCACAAACAAACACTTCCCAGACATGTCCAGAGACAAACATGGACACATCTAGAGACGAATAGACATGGCCCAGACAGGTCTGGAGACGAACACTATCCAGGGATAAACAATGCCTGGAGACAAGCACCATCCGGAGACAACATGGACACGTAAAGAGCCAAACAGACATGGCCCGGACAGGTCCAGAAATAAACAATGCCTGGACACAAACTCTGTCCGGGCACAAACACCATCCGGACACGTCCAGAGACAAACACCGTCCAGCCATAATCACTGCAGAGAGATAGCTATAGATATAGATATAAGATATAGATATTAGCACAGAGAAAATGTTATGCTTTATTCAAACACACACACAACACACACACACACACACACACACACACACACACACACACATTTTAATTCACATTAAAGTGTCATCATCATTCATCATTTATGATCATCAGGTCAGGTCAGGTATGGGAGCATGTGCCAGAACAGCGCGTCGCTGCATCCACTTTCCACCGGTACTCCAGGGGCCTCCGTCTGGCCTTCCCCCGGGCAGATGCCAGGCCCATCCCCATCTCCTTGAGATGCCGGTCAACCTGCTGCAACCACGAGGCACCTTGTTGGCCCTTTGGCCTCCTCCACTCATGAGGCTCCCTCACTGAGAGAATATAGTGAGCATGATCAGCTTCAGGAAAACGAGAGCCCACCACCTTCCATTCTAACTGCAGCACACTGAGGGACGGGCTTGGAGGAACACACACACTGACACACAAGCCTGATCTTGTTCTAGTGGTTAGGGAGGCTGGCTTTGGATCTTCGGGTCCTGAGTTCAAGCCCCATTTTTCCACTGAATTAACACCAGGTGGGGTTGACTCAGCCTATCATCCTTCCGAGCTCAGCAAATGAGTACCAGTGTACTGGTAGAGGGGCACAGCCTCAGTGGCACAGCTGTGCTTACAAGAGATGATAGCTACTTAGCAGCCATGCTGTCATACGCAAAAACAGAACTGACACACGCACGCACGCACGCATATGTAATGAAGACAGCTCTTTGACTCGATTAAATACTCTGACTCAACTCGAGACAGCTCGATATGTATAAAAAAAATTGGCAAATGACATACAGTATGTCAATCGACACTCTTCTTGATTTCTGCCTGCTTAGTGTGATGCTAAAGCACATGTTGATGCACTGGTTGATCTCACACATGAACCCTGTGAAGCACAAGGGAACAAGTGAGAAGGGGAACGTCCTGCACCTTAACGTCGAGGAGATGTCGTGTGAGCGAGAACATGTCTTACTTTGTGAAGGGGACAATGTCCACCTCAACAAGTAAGAGATTGTGATAAATAGTTTGTTTTCCTTTTTTTGTGGAAGATCAGAAGCTAGAGAGAACTTAAAAAAAAAAAATTCATCGGAGAGGGCAACTTTATGGGGAAAGAGCTTGTTGCCTCCTTGAGAATGATTGTTTTGAGATTTAAAGATGGACAACGAGAAGTATGTATGTGGTTAATCTGCAGGTACCATCGATAGGAAAGGGCTCCTGGAAGAAATATGAATTGTAGGAAAAGAAAATGATGGAGACAAAAGTAAAATAAACAAATCATCTGGAATAACCTCATAAAAGTTCGCTTGAAGAGGAGATTGAGACAAAAATATGAAGGATAGTGGAAACAACGTCAATAGATATATAGTATGTGCATGATCGAGTACATCCTACAAATGGTGCCGTCTTGCTTTGCTCGTTCGTCTGTGGGATATTCCAGAGAGGGTCTGAAACACCAGATGCAAGCACTGAATGTCTGAAGCAATTCCCTTGGCTGCAGACCAAGGCAGGAGTGTGATTCCAATAGCAGTAATTTGTCGCCCAGACAATGGAATGCGCCTGGCTGTGGTGGCTTCTTGGATACAGAAGCAGAGTCTCTGCGGTTCGGCTTATTTGCAGGTTGTCTGCAAAGGGCTGCTGATTAATGACTTGGTAAACTGTGATGCACTTATTCTGGAATTGCTCAATGTGACTCGTCTGGGTTGCACGTATATATATATATATATACTTTTTTTTTAACTTTCTTGCAATAAAAGGTGGAAATATCTGGAAGAAACCTGCACAGGTATAATGTAAAATTTAGTGCTCTGTTATTGAATGAAATATTCTGATTTTTTTTTATATATATTTTTTTTCATCATGCAGCTGCAAGTTTTGGAATGTTTGGAAAAACAACACCAGGTTCCAAAGAACGCGGAGGCCCAAATTTGAGGTTTTTCTATTGGCAATCTCATTTCCTCTCAAAAATTGGATTCCTATACACGTGCTATTCACTCCACACAAGCATTTCTGTTTGTGTCTGCCAAATTATGTTCTGGATTCAGGAACTTTGGGGGAATTGTTGAAAAAATATATCCATTTTGGTTGAAAATATAGATTCAGTATGAAAGGATATTCTATACTGCATATATCAACAATAACAGAGACATGCCAAAGCTTTTCGGTCTGCTCTCTTCAGGGAAAGAATGTGAACAGGATTAAATAGGAACAGCATACATGTTGTATAGACGGAGTAATAAGCTCACTGCTCATTGGTTGATACAGGAGGAACCCAGTAGGATAAGAGGATGGATCACGTGTCAACGATTCACCAATAGTTGTGATACGATGCCTGTCCACGGAGTTAACATGGTCAAAACAGATACAATGTACGCACAAATTCCTTTTGTATATAAATTATAGGCTCATTTGACTTGATAAATGTTGTCTCCATTGTGCCAAGGTGTGAGATGCTGCGTCCCTTGCTCAAGGTTCAGAACCAGCTTACATTATATTGCTCTGTGCACTGAGGATTGCTCAGAAGATGAGATCCAATAGCCGAAGCGCAGGGAACGGCAGCCATACTTTGTACATTCCCACTGTTCATAGTGGTTGTCTTTGTCCAATTGATAAATGTTGTCAGAGTCAAATGACGTGCTATTCGATGCGTTCCGTCAATCACAAAGACGTATGGCCCACATACTGATCAGCTCCACGTCGGCACTTAAACTCGTAAACAACATTGCTGGATTGAACGGTAGGCAGAACATCCTCACGGATTGACTGAAGCAGCCTGCGAGTGGTGAAAATTACTCGCGGTTCAACAGCATAGTAGGAATTGTGCACAGTCTGCTTAATTTGATTCTTGAAACATGAACACACTTTTCCTTTCCAGTGTATACGCAGGTACACCGGACATCCATCAGGTCCAACTGTTTTTTTTCTTTTGATGGTCTTGAGAACTTGTGTATCTGTTCATGATTGTTCAAGATATCTATTATCAAGGAGGATTGTCCTAATGGCCAAGACTTCATTAAGGAGTTTTCCTGCTGAGCAATTCTTCATACATATACTAGAGGCCTGCCAGACAGACAGCTATCTGTCTGCGTGGAGGTGAATGCCACCTTCTCTAATGTTGGAGACGATTTTGTGTCTGCCTTGATGTCCTTTCATTATCCGTTTGTTGACAAACAAATCTCTGCTGAGCTTCTCTGTTTTGTGCTCCGCATTCATTTCAATCCGTCACAGAAAAACTTGCTCTTCTTATTGCCCTATATTCTCTCGATTCCTTCTTAATCGCGCTTCCTTCTTTCTTTTTTTTCCTCTGTCTCGAGAAGTCACCCTTTTCGCATTCAAAATGCAGCTTTTCTGTAAAAGACCTTTTAAAAATATAATTTTAGTCAATAAAACAATGACGAAACGCATTTAAAATTGAGATTGTATGTCAATGACGTGGCGAACAACGCCTAGAATCGTAACGTCATGGCGTAAGGTCCATGTTAATGGCGTGATAAAAAGTGGTGTGATAGCGCCGCAACAATTTGCATAACATTCACAGAACTGCGAATGCAGATTTTCATCATTGGTAAATATAATGTTCTTTCACACCAGGAAAACGTTGTTCCTTTCACACAGTCTCTAATCAAACTCCATACTGCCAGAGCACGTCAACCACAATTTGCCTTCCTCCCTTCTCCCCTTCATTCCTTCACACGATCTCCCTTGTACCAGAACACAATAGCAAATGTACAAAATTTACAATGTTTATTACTAATTATGAAGATTTATTTGTTTAATAATGTATATGAATGTTTTCCTGCCTGGTGTTGGCTTAATGGTTAGGGTGGTGGGCTTTGGGATTCTAGGATCCTGAGTTCAAATCCCACTTGGCTGTTGAATTAATACCAGGTGGGGTTGACTCTGCCTGTCATCCTTCCGAGGTTGGTAAAATGAGTGCCAGCTTGCTGGTATCCTGTGGCGGAGTGGCGACCCGTCCAGGATTGTGTCCAATAGCCAAGGAGACTGCTTAGGCAGCACCAACGCTCTGCATAGAGTATCGTCCCAATGGATGGATGGATAGATAATTGTTTTCAGGTTATTATTACAGTTTATATATATATATATATATATATATATATATATATATATATATATATATAATTATTACGTCTGCGGCAGTAGCGCAACTACCCAGCAGACTTCTGCGGCAGTAGCGCATCTCCCCAGCGGAATTAGTGTGCGGCATAAAGTGTACGCCAATGGCACAATAAAAAATAGAGTGATCACATTTTCATTAAATTGAGCGAAATAATTCGCACCTGCACTCCTATTGCATGCCAGAAACTCAAATGATTGTCATGTTCTTTAACATCCGAATGAAATTTCTGATCATGCAATCCATTTTGTGTGAATGGAATTCATGATTACGGTCAACATACTGCGTATTATGATTGATATACTCGCAGGATAGCTTGGAGTGAGAGTCGGCAACATGTGGTTCTGGAGCCACATGCGGCTCTTTAAGGACTTGTTTGCGGCTCCCGACCCTAACAGATCAAATCCCCTTTTTTTCTCATTATCAATTTTCAGAAAAATCTTTCTGAGTGTTGTCAAAAGATGAGATAGAACTTGAGAACGTTGGCAATGATAAACAGGAAAATGCATCCGATTACTGACGAATTATGCAATACAACTTACACATTGTGCTCTATGCATATTCCGCTACGTGATTATTTTGGCCACCTTGTCGGCAATAGCGTGGCCTCGACCTGTTTCACAGCCTCAGTTTAGAATTTGAATGCCCCTTCCAAAAAGCTAGCGACGTCCTGATCCTCGCTGGGCAGGTAAGCGGAAATCCCAAAAGTGAATGATATGCCTAAATAACAAATGAAATATTCTGTTGGTAATGTTTAATAACTCCTCCTTCAACAGATCATGCGTTTGATGTCACCGGAATGAGATTCTCACAGTAGTCTCAGAAACGAACAAATTTGTCTTTAATTTCTCAATATAATAGTTATGTACAGAAGGTAAGGTAGGTGTGTGTGTGTGTGTGTGTGTGTGTGTGTGTGTGTGTGTGTGTGTGTGTGTGTTGAAGATGATACAGAGGTAGCACACTTACCTTTAAGCTGTCTATTCCGGGTTTAATTTCTGAGCCGACTATAAACTGTCTGATTGGTGCTTCACAGGAAGGGTATTGCATCACAAGTTGTGCCAACTCTTGGGTTTAACAGTAAGCTAGGTGTCCCAACTGTTGGCATTATTTGTTTAGTTGGTGTCTTTCACATTACATGATTTGCAGTCCTTGAAACTCCTGGAAAAAAAATGAGAAAGCATTTTCTAGCACTGGAAGGTCCTGGAAAACTTATTCAAGTCCTTGAAACTCCTGAAAAATCTCGAAAATTGCACAAATATATCTACTTTGCTGTGCGCCCTGGTCAGAATTGTTATTCAGCCGTTTTCTGAAGAGGACATCACCAATTTTATCTCCCACCAGATTTACAACAACCAGCCAAAATGGTTTGTCACACTTTATGCATAAGTTGTGCAAATGTTTAAATGTTTACAGAAACTCACGATTTTAAAGCAGAATTAAAAAAAAAATTTAAACGCAGTTTGCAATACGTGTTCGTGTTCCATCAATTGTCCTTTTTTGTTTTTTCCAACTTCGGGGCTAATTCACCCCACCTACTTAAATCTACCTCCTCCTAACCTATCACCTGTTATCCCCTCTCCTTGCCCCTCATCCTACCTCTGCTCTTGGCACCTCTTTGCTGTCTTCTGCTTCAGTATCAGCTCCTCCTCTGGTGTCCCAATGTGTGTGGTGTTCTAACATCTGTGGGCTCCATTCTAACTGAACAGATATCTCACTCTCACAAACATGCCCCTTCCTTCCTCTCAGCACACCTCCCAGGTCAGGTCAGGTCTGAGCATGCGCCAGAGCAGCACATCGCTGCGTCCACTTTCCGCCAGTACTCCAGGGGCCTCTGTCTGGCCATCCCTCAGGCAGATGCCTGGCCCATCCCCATCTCCTTGAGATGCTGAACAAACCCTCAAATATTGTACCTCCCCTGCCCAGCTCCTCTCTCCCTCTCACCCTTCTCCCTCCAATCTCCCCCCTCCACACCCCTTCCCAAAGTTGCCCCCCCTCACATCCATAAAGCTGCCTCCTTCCCAACCCTCTCTCTTCCATCTCATCACCTCACCTCCTCCAATTTTCAACTGCCCTCTGCCCCTCTCTTATTACTCCCCACTGTACCTCAACCCATCCCACTGGGCCTTTTCTCCTCCTCATCCGGCCTCTCCAGCTTTCCTGCAGTCCTCCACACTCTTTCAACAACACTCCTTCCCCACCCCTCCTTCTCATCCTACCCTCCTCTCTCCTCCCCCTCTGCACACAAAACCTCCTCCCCTCCCCTTCCTTAACAGTGTGGACCTCAAACATCTGAGGCCTTCGCTCAAACCTGACAGATCTTTCCATACGGTTGTCACTGACAAACCAGACATAATCGCTTAACAGAAACTTTCCTCCTTAAAGAATCTCTCGACTCCTTAGTATCTCTCCCTGGTTACTCCCTCCTCTGGTATGACAGACCTAGCCTCGTCCTGGCGTGGAGTTGCTCTCTCTCTCAAGACTCTTTTCCGCACTCAACATGCACTGCCCTCTCTCCCCACATACCCAGGAATACCTCTAGCTATGGCTTCCCCTCCACTCCCACCTCATGTTCATATGTGTGTTGTACCGTCCACCAAACAGTGATGACTCCATTTACATCTCACTCTCGAAAACATAGACCAACTTCTATCCTTCTCCCACCTCTCTCTTCCTCATATGTGGTGACTCCAACCGTCATCATTCCAGTTGTTGGGTGGGGTACTCTCTCACCTGCCATGGCACTTCAGCAAAAGACTTCTGCGACTCATTGAGACTGACACATCTGTCAACTTCCCGACCCGGATCTCAGCAATGGTACTCCATCTCTTCTGGATCTTATTTTGACCAATTTCGCTGAAAATATCTGCTGTTCTTCCTTTATCAACTCGGTTCATCTGACTATATTTTTGTCAAAGTCATCATCTCTTTGGCTTTATTAGAGGTCCACCTCAGCCGTCGAATCTGGCATTTCACTCAGGCCGATTGGCAGGGACTTCAAGTTGCCATAAACTTCTAGACTGGTCTCCCATCTCCACTTCCTCCAACATCAACTCGTCCTGGAGATCTTTCAAAAAAGCTTTCTCTCTCATGCACAGATTTATCCCTCTCGTCTTCAGTTGCCCTACCCTTCCTCCCGCAACGGTAAGTGAAGCTTGTGACGAGGCAGTTGTCCTGAAACAACTTGCCTTTGCCTCATGGAAGGCTAATCCAACTGAAGGCAATCTCAGTTCCTTCCACAAAGCTCGGAACAAGTGTGTGTTTCCCTCAGGGAGACCAGAAAACAACATCTTTCTCATCTCAAGTCTGAACTCTCAAACCTGTCTCCCTCCTCCAATTCCTCGGGTGTCTAGTTAAATCTGTTTCTGGTGTATGTTCCCCCTCCATCCCCTCCCTTACCTCAAATGGCCGCACAGCTGACACCGGACGTGAAAAGGTGAATGCTAATCTCCGTGTTTGCCTCTAAATCTTGTGTCCAAAACCCATGCTTTCTCTACCCCCCTTACCCAGTTGCACCCAACTGGTCCTGGACTATGTGTCCTTTCTCCTGACAAGGTGGAGAGCTTGCTGTCAAACCTCGACTCAGATTCTGCAACGGTCCAGACGGCATCAGCCCACATGTCCTAAAACCTGCTCTGCTGCTCTTGCTCACCCTCTCTCTTTCTATTCACCCTCTCATTTGCTCAAAGATCATCTGCCATCTGCTTGGAAATCAGCAAACATTACTCGCTGCAAAAAAAGGCACAAAAATCAGATCCCTGCAACTACAGACAATCAGCCTTCTCCCAATCATCAGCAAGGTTATGGAAGCCATCATCGCTTCAGACATTAAATCCTTCCTCTTCTCCAATGGCCTGATTTCCGATCACAATTTGGATTCAGACCAGGTCACTCACTCTGATATGCTGCTTCTGCTCTCCAAACAATGGATGGAGTCCTCATTGCCAGACATGAAATCAGATCCATCTCTCGAGACACATTGCGTGCTTTCGATGTGGTCTGGGACCCTGCCTGCTCACCAAACTCTCTTCCTATGGTATCCAAGGCCATCTCCACTCATGGCTCGCAGACTTCCTCTCCGTCGCAGTCAACGTGTGGCCCTTAAAGGATTCTCTCATCCCTCTTTCTTCAGGCTGGAGTTCCTCAAGGTAGCGTTCTGGGCCCTGTTCTTTTTCTGGTTTTCATCAATGACTCTCCGACTCTCTGGAAAATGCTCTTTATCTCTTTGCTGATGACGCCCCCTCTGCCGTAACATCTCCATCCCTCAGATCGGCAAGCAGCAGCTTCTTCGCTCTCTGCAGATCTGGATAAAATCACAAGCTGGTCCAACATGTGGAACATGTCTTTCAATCGGACAAATCTCACACCTTCACTATGTCTCTTGAAAGGGACATCTGGACCCCCCCTCCCTCATCACCTTCTCAACAATCCTCTTGAAAAATAATTTTCATTTAAGCTTCTGGGTCTCACTATCTGCCATGATCTCTCCTGGAAAGCCACATTTCCAAGCTGGCCTCCAAAGCCAGTCGCGACTGACATCCTTCGTCATGCAAAGTCCTTCCTCGCCACCTGAACTCTGACCACATACAAAGCTTTCGTCATTGCCTGATGGAGTACTGCACTCCCCCTAGGCTGTTCCTGCCTCTCACTTTTCGGCTTCAGCGTTGAAACCAAGGCGTTTAGATCATCGGTATCTCCCGCGATGAGGCTGAGTCTTTGTCTCTGATCACCGCAGGCAGGTGGTGGTCTTTCTGTCTTCCACATTTCTTTCCGGCCTCGTCCCCCTGCTCTGTCTGTGATTGTCCCCCCCCCCCATATTTCCGCAGGTTGCTCAGGTCCCGCAAACCCCTTCTGGTGAACTACCAAATCAAGAATCACTGCTCACTTTCACTCTTTCATTCTCTTTTTCCCCACCTCTGGAACAAACTCCCAACTTCTTCAATTCCACTTTCCCTCCAGATCTTCAAAACAGCTGTTCACCACATTCTTATCTTCCCCCACAAAACAATGATCTTTTCTACCCCCATTACTCCACCCCAAAACCACTCCTTCAAATTCCCTGCTTTCCTTCCTAGTCCCTGTTGTGTAAGGACCTGAAAGTCCCTGTAATGTCCATCTTGTTTGCCCTGTGTACCCCACCCCATCCCTCTCCCTTCCACAGATCTCCTCATCTCTGTTCCCCACTGTTTGTGGCCCCCCCCCCCCCCTCTTGTCTCCTGCTCTCTCCGTTATACGTTTTGTGTGTTTTGCTCTTATACGAGTCTCAATATTGTACACACAAAAAAAAGAAAAAAGCATGCTTGGTCAGGCCCCTTAATGGTTCTTTAAACTATTTCAATCCCAGATAGAGAAACTTGGGATCACCACCTGATCTCTGCTTCCCGGGTTTACAATCTAAATGTCACTATGGATCCAAACTTTCCTATATTCCAAATCTTGCTGAAATCTGAAATATTTATGTATTTTTTCATCTGTCCTACATGTTTAAATCCACTCATGTGGACAGGACAATTGAAACTCTGGTTCATCTTCCACAGCACCCCATTTGAATTGCTCCAACTTACTGTTCACAGCCTGCTTCTCTCAAACGCCCTTGCAACTTATCAAACATGACAGTCAGACTCGTACTTCTCCCTCGTGATATTTGATCACATTGCTCCGATCCTCAAGACACTTGAACACACCATTGCGATAGTTTAATATTTTACTGCAAACCTTTAAGGTCAATAATAACACTGGTTCCTGCCGACATTACTGACCTCATTACCCATAGACACTGACAACAAAGCTACGGTCTCACACCGTGCCATTCCTCGCACTCTCTTAAAATCACATCTTACAGTTGCTCATTCTTAATTTTTATTTTCTCACCTCCTCTTTATTTGTGAAACACACTGATATTTTGCTTCTCAATGAAAATCGTTCTATATCAGAAGTTAATTGATTGCCACATTGCATCAAGGTTACTGTGCAACTGAAGAAACTTCAACATTCCATGATGGTCGAACCTGCTTTCATTATATTTCTCTTGTACAAGCTATTACCTGTGGTTTTATTTTTTGAGGGTCGGAGGGGAGGAGTTGGTCGTGATAGGGTGCAGTGCTTGAATTTTGAAAGACAAGCATTTGTGTTGTTGCTGTAACTGGTCTTCAGCTTAGCATGTGGTGGGGTGGTGGATTGAGAAAGGCACGTTTAATCCCAGCCATTTTCCCACAGTTTAAACTTTGGGGGGACATGGCAGACAATGCTTTGTTCCTTGAGGGAAATGCTTAAATGAGGGTAGTACAAATTTGATCTGAATCTTTGTTTATAAGAGTCATGTACAGTTTGTATAAGAGTATGCCTGGTGTTGGCTTAATAGTTTGGGTGGTGAGCTTGGGATCTGAGGATTCTGAGTTGAAGTCCCACTCAGCTATTGAATTAATACCAGGTGGGGTTGACTCAGCCTGTCATCCTTCCGAGATTGGCAAAATGAGTACCAGCTTCCTAGGAAGATTGAGCCATTTGATTGTCCTGTGTTGAAGTGGTGACCTGTCCAGGATTGTGCCAACTCGCCCAGGAGACTGCTTTGGCAGCACCGACGCTCTGTACAGAATATGGTACCAATGGATTTGGATTTTTTGGTACGAGTCATTTTTGAGAGAATTTGTGTTCAAAGCAATGGGAATCAATACCTATGTTTCCTGCTTTTAATGCTTGTGCTGGAAATCAAGATGGTGGTCAGTGAATATGGCTGAACTTGACTTCTCTCCACAATAAAACAGGACTGTCTGTCTGTCTGTCTGTCTGGCTGGCTGGCTGGCTGCCCTTCCCCGAACTATTCCTTCACTTTTGGGGCTAGCACCGCCAAATCATCTGTGGAACCTTTAGGGGTCCTCACGAGTGTCCTTAGGTGGGTGGAAGGTTTCATAAATTTCTCAATACAATCATTATTTTGAGTTTCTACCCATACGAAGCTGCTTGCTCTCTCTCTCCACATGTAAACACATTCACAGGTTTGGCATTAGTTAGCACTTTCACCATTTACCGCATGCGGAAATATTTGCTGGTTTGGTAATATCTCAATACAATTGTGATTTGCATTTCCACCCGTATGCAATTTTCTGTGCAGCTTTTGGGGTCCCCGCACGTGTCCTAAAGTGAGTGGGAGTTTTCATGAAATTTCTCAAAGCATTTTGTTTGTTTTTTTGAGATTTTGCGCTCCCACCCGTGCATAACACGGATACCTCGCTCCTTTGAAATATTTCCACTTCCTCACTTTAGTTGTCCAGAAAGAGTCTGCAAATTTCCCCTTTTTCTGTCATCAACCTCTGGCAGAATCTCTGTTTACAGTCCTTCCCATGAACCAGAACTTGTCTTAGGCAGACACTATCGTCAAGATTGCTTCCAAAGGTTGGCACTGCTATATTTAGACTTACTTCTCTGTCATCTAGGCACCACATTAGCTGTTCATAACTTGCAAGGAATATTTTTACAGCACCCCAT
Organism: Eptatretus atami; assembly: GCA_035128595.1. Taxonomy (NCBI): domain Eukaryota; kingdom Metazoa; phylum Chordata; class Myxini; order Myxiniformes; family Myxinidae; genus Eptatretus; species Eptatretus atami. The sequence goes on along the minus strand of CM068960.1, from coordinate 45,526,429 downwards.
AAAATATTATAAAGTCGGCCGGCTTTCCCGCGATCTCCATTTTCCTTCTGGTTGTTGTGGAAGCCAACTTCTGGGGCGTGAGCTTTTTCTTTCTATTTTGGGGAGTCATATTTGAATTTCATAGTTACTATCCCAGGAAGGCAGGATAGCATAGAGGTATGCACATTGCACACTCACCACTGAGCTGTCTATCCTGGGTTGTGATCTCGGTCCGGCTATAACCTGCCATCCTGGTGTTTCACAGGTAGGGTGAGGCATCAATGCGTGTGATGTCTTTCGGATGGATGTTAAACTGGGTGTCCCGTCTGCCAGCATTTGTTGGTGGACCTCATATAAATATCCCACGTCGGTGCCCTTCACGAAGAGTAGGCGAAGTATTGCCAGCACCATGGCCAAATTCCAAATTCCTGCTCTACCCTACTTAGCTGAACATCATGTGAAGCCAGCCAATTCATGAAAGACTTGTGCCAAAAGATTTCCCCAGCCAACCCCACAAGGTGGCAATAATTATGGCCATCAAAGACACATCATGCGTAATTACTCTCCCAATAATTTGTTAATTCAACTACATTTTAGACACCCTTTGTGTGGGATTAATATAGATTTGTATGACATATAACAATGTTTAATTTGTTTCCATCAAGCACTCCTCTTTTTGTTACCTCTGCCACGTGAAAGTAGATGGAGAATACGTTTTCACCCCTGTCTATTTGTCTGTCTGTTCCTTTGTCTGTGAGCAGGATATCTCAAAATGTTGTGACCGGACATGGGTGAAACTTGGTGGACAGTTTGGGTGTATGACTTGGATAAATTTATTCGATTTTGGTGATGATGTGAATCCTGATCTGGATACTATAAAAAAAAATTTTTATTGATTCTTCACCATTGAGAGTTATGGTCAAGACTGATATGCAGCACGATATTTCAAAACGTTGTGGATGAGTTATGACAAGACTAGGTGGATGAGTTGGTTCGGTGACAAGAAGCCAATTTGATTTTGGTTTAAGTCCGGATCCAGATCCGGCCTATCAGTGCGATACAAAATGTAAACTGTTCAGCCTGGCAGAGATGCACCAATTATCCAGCAACTCCACTGAAGGGTCTTTCTAGTTTCTCTAGTTTCCTATTTGGCAGTGATTTCACTGCTGGCAGGTGCATGTTATCTTATCTTGCATTACCTTATACTTCTGCCACTCAAGATGGTTGTAATGCTTGTCTATTAACTCTAAACTTGGAGTACTGCCTCCTCTATTCTTGTCTGTCCAGTCACATTGTTCCTACTGGGCCTTTAAAGTTGAAAATTGCCACTTTATGTCAAATCAACCTGACTGTTAACTTCATGATTATGTTCTTTTTTTTGGAGATGCCTTGATTGTCTGTTTCCCTGGACTCCAATGTCCTTAAAATCAATGAAGATCCAGGCTTTTTACAACACAAAGATAGGAGGGGGATGGGAAGGCCGACATGTCCCAAGTATCCTCGGTATACTCCTTCCAGACTTATCCTGGGTGTACTCCTTTCATGCTTCTTGACTTTCTGTTATACTTCCACTTCTTCTTTTCAACCCCTCCCCCACCGCCATCCATCCATCCATTGGGACAATACTCTGTACAGAGCATCGGTGCTGCCGATGCAGTCTCCTGGGCTATTTAGTGGGCACAATCCTGGACGGGTCGCCACTCTGACGCAGGATACTCGAATGGCTCAATAATCCCAGTAAACTGGTACTCATTTTGCCGACCTCGGAAGGATGATACGCTGACTCAACCCCACCTGGTATTGATTCAATGGCCGAGCAGGATTTCAACTCAGGACCTTAGGATCCCAAGCCCACCACCCAAACCATTAAACCAACACCCAGCCTACCCACCCTCCCCCCCCCCAACAAACAAACAAAAAAAACTTATTCAACATGAAAAACAATCACTGATTCATTCTAATTGCTATTGCCTTCCATCACACATTTTTTTAATGTAATTCTTCACTATCTCCTAATGAGCTAATTTACTTCTTACATGAAAAGCTTTTTTTTATTTTTACAATGTCGAGGCTCATGGAGGAGCAAAGAACACAGAACGGATCAGGATGAAACAGAACAAAAGAAACAGTAGAAAGAGAGGGAGGGACACACCAACAGCAGGATTGTGGGACAAAATACAGGGAGACTTGGATGGATAAACAATGTGGAGAAGGAAAAGGACAAAGGGAGCACACGGGACATGAACTCGATGGATACAGCCACAAACTCTTCATCACAGAAGTGGAAGGAAAAACTGGAAACGTGGAAAGAGGTGGGCTTGGGAGGATTCATGAGGTAGAAAAGATCATGAATGGTTATGGGTGGAGGATGACCTGAGATGGTGGTGAACAGCTGTCTTTAATCCATGCAGGGAAGGAAGAGATTGAAGAGACTGTGGAAGTTGGTTCCACAGGTGGGAAGAAAGAGAAACGAATGAGTGGAAGTGAGCAGAGTTGTTTTGGACAGACATGTTGTTGGCTTAATGGTTAGGGTGGTGGGCTTGGGATCTGAGGATCCCGAGTTCAAATCCCACTCGGCTGTTGAATTAATACCAGGTGGGGATGACTCTGCCTGTCATCCTTCTCAGGTTGGCAAAATGAGTGCCAGCTTGCTGGTATCCTGTGGCGGAGTGGTGACCTGTCCAGGATTTTGCCCAGTAGCCAAGGAGACTCTGCACAGAGTATGGTCCTGATGGATGGATTGATGGATTAACTTCAAATTGAATGAGTGTAAGTACATTATTTTGGGCAGATGAGTGACATGTTATAATGTTTCATTTCCTGAATATCTCCATTACGAACAACCCACATTGTTTTTCTTCTCATCTCAATGTCATCTTCATGCAATTTATTTTCCACTTTTGTCGATCACGCAAATGCTCGATCCATGGACCATCTCTCCAAACTTGTAGTGTGACTTCCTTCCATGTTTTCAATAACCCTTCAATTCAACCCCATCACAATGTCTGTCTTTGTTTATCAGAATAAAGGACCATGAGAAGTTCATTCTCCAAAGAATGCCAGCATATGCTTCCCAGTGTGTACCAACACATTAAGTCCACCCGCTGTGCATCCTACACCACCCACTGCACATTCCCCTCCTACTCCTCCTGCCATGTGTCCCCTTCCACACCATTCATCATCTCTCACACCACTATCTTTCACCCGCTTCCTGCCTGTATTCACTCCCCTCCCACACGACGCTTCCCACCCATTCCCAATACACGCTTCTCCACTCACCCACAATGCTTCCTACTCCCTTTCCCACTGTGCTTCCCATCCACCCCTTACCCCATGCCTCACCACAGTCACACGCACGCTCTCTTTCCTCACCGTATATCCCAATCCCCTCACCCCACCATGAGGCTTGCTTCCCTCACCATACATTCCATTCCCACTAGCCTTCTCTTCCGCTGCGCATCCCACTCCCACTCACCCTGCTCTGCTTCTTGCTCCTTCTCCCTCCATACATCCCTCTCCCCTTTGCTCCACCTCGCATCCCCTTCCCTGCCTCACACCCAATCCCACACTCCACCTGCTCTTCCTCTCAGTCTTCTCCTCACTCTGTCCATCAATATTCGACCTCTCCATTGCTGCTCCTGCTCCGGACATTGCATGTTTAGCCGAAACGTTTCCCTTTCAGCATGTTTCCGACTCCTCTGTGTGTCTCCCTGGTTGTGCTCTTTTACATTTTTACATGCCATTCTTTCGTTATGGAAACACTGTTGCTGTGTACATCAACAACTCCACTGCTCATTATCCATTGTCCTCACTAACCCCTCCAAGCCATCTGGAATACCTCTGACTGTGTATACCTATATCCATAACCAGATAATGTTTGCCCTTGTGGCATACAACCCACCCAACAATGACAACTCTCTATGTACCTCTATTTCCTTGAACATGGATCAACTCATAATCACCCATCGTCCCATCCCACCTCTCTGTTTCTCATCTGCGGCAATTTCAACTGTCAGAATGTCAGCTGACGGTGTGTTGGCTCGACAACAACCAGCTATGGCATTGCAGCAAAGGCTTTCTGCGACTGTGCGTTTGACTACTGGTACACCTTTCCTCATGGACCAAGTAATGACACTTTCCATCCAATCTCTCTAGTCCCTCTTCTGCTACTATTGGCTCTTCTAATCACTTTCTTCTCATGGAACTTTTCTCTTTGGCTATTGTAAGGCAGCAACCTCAGCAACGTTGGATATGGCTGTTCGCACAGGCCAACTGGTAAGGACTTCATTCAGCCCTTTCACAAAAGGATTGCACCACCATCTTCACAGCACCTGATGTTGTTTTTGCTTAGGAATACTTTCATTAAAGTCTACCTTAGTTGATTCCCTTGTTTGTCCCACTCCATGTGCAGCTATCCTATCCATACCTTCGACCCTGCTACACAGAAGAGGAGGTGGTTGCAGTCAAGCATCTTACTTTCTCAGCATGGAAAGCTAACCTGACTGAGGGGAACTTCCTTTCATTCCATAAGGCTTGCAACAAGTGTGTGTCAATATTGATGAAAGCCAGAAAACATCATCTAACAAATCTCAAGGTTGAACGCACCAACTAGTCTCCTTCCTCCAAGTCATGCTGCTCGGTGCCTTTTCAAATCTGCCTCCCCATCCATCCCTTCCCTCACTTCAAACTGCGTTAATACAGATTCTGCCAAAGATAAGGAAAACTCTGTCTTTGCCTTCAAATCTTGTGGACCCATCTCGTTCTGTTACCCTGATGTGCCTTTTGTCTACTGGACTCTGTGTCCTTCTCACCAGAGAAGGTAGTGAAAGTTCTGTCCGGCCTTGACCCTGGTTCGACAACAGGCCCAAATGGAATCAGTGCACATGTCCTCAAATCCGGCTCTGCCATTCTTACTTCCCCTTGATCTGCCCTATTCAGTCTGTTCCTGTAATTTGGCCACCTCCCCTCTGCATGGAAGTCAGCAAACATCACTCCCATCCACAAGAATGGTGGAAAAGCAGACCCGACCAACTCGGCCGGTGAACTTGCTTCCAATTGAAAGCAAAGTCATGGAGTCCATCATTGCTGTTGATGTTGTCTTTTCTGTTTCCAACCAACCTGATTTTGGGCCCAGTCTTGTGTATATACAGTAAATGACTTATCTGATCCTCTGGAAACCCTCTTTTTGTTTTTGCAGATGGCTCCACATTATGGTGTACAGTACCTCATCCGTCTGCTAGGCAGACAGCATCTGCATCTCTCTTTGCTGATCTGGAAATGATTAGACAGTGGTGTAATAAATGGAACGTGACCTTCAATCCTCAAAAATCTCAGTCTCGTCCTATCACTCCAAAAGGTTCATCAAACGAACCATATCTATTTCCTCAGTCATCCACTGGAAACGGTTCAGTCTCTTAACTTGGCCTCACCATTAGTTATGACCTTTCCTATGCCAACCACATAACAAAACTGGCCTTCAAAGCCAGTCGCATTCTCCATCAATCCAAGTTTTCCTTGGAAAAATAGAGCTACTCGGTCAATAACGCCTTTATCCAAAGCTCAATGGAGTCACTGCTCTCTGCTATGAGCTGACACCACAGCATTACACGTCTCTCCTGGCTTTTGTGGAATCTAAAACTCTCAAAATTATTGGAATCTCCCATGATGAGGCCGAAGCACAGCGTCTGTTGCTGTCACATCACAGGCAGGTCGATGCAGGTCTCTCTGTTTTCTACTATCTATTTTCCAATATCACATTCTCTGCGCTCTCTCAGTCCTACTTCAGGATGCATGTTCTTCTAGTAATCCCTTCCTGGTTAAGCTTCCAAAATGCAGGCTGTCTTCACACCTAGACTCTTATTCCTCACCTCTCCTGTCTATGGAAGCTATGTATCTTTCCTCGACAAATAGCAGAATGCATTCAAACCCTCCAGCCTACCTCCTCCTCTTTAAAAAAAAAAAAAAAATCTACCTTAGCAACACACAAAACACATGGTTCAGGTGATCTATCACCATTAAAAAAGACTATCTTCAGTGTGAAAAATTGGATACACTGCACAAAATTTCAGGCTATCGATTGTTTTAAGATTCTGTTTCTTTTGGCGAGCATCACAGCTGCAAAAGAGTGTCCTGGACGGTTACTAACAGTAACCCCATAAACAACATTCTATATTTCTGTAATGTCCCCATTATTTCCATCTACTTGTGGGGTCAGCCTGGGAAAGTTTTTTTTTTTTTGTCTCTAGTCTTCCACGAACCAGCTAGCCAGGCCTGACATTTACCTGGAACTGATTTTTGGCAGGGATTTTGAACTTCCACACGCGTCCCGGCGATGACTCACCTACGTTTTGCAAAAGTCACAACCCCTTAGAGAGAGCGTGCGTTTAGCTCACAATTCCTTTGTGATTACCAACAAAGCATTGGTCGCATTGCCATTGCCAACATGTACGATGCAATGCATTCCTCAGAAAATTTTGGCTTCATCGGCCGAGTGGCTCATAGGTAACTCCTGCTTACAGATGGCAATATGAAACACAAAAAAAATTAAGACTGCCCAGAAGATGAAGGCAAGTCTTTGTGATTTGGCACTTCGCCTGTTTGCAGACGAGTTCAGATTGCAACAGTGCCCTTCCCTCGGATGCATACGACTATTGGAAAGGCATTGTGAAGAACTTTGATCAAATTATTTTGCAAGGGATGGTTGCAGAGGGTGGATGTTTCGTGATCGTCTTCGCAAGCAACTTGTTCAACTGATAAGGACAGCTTTTTAAACAATCGTCAGACGTCTCAACTCATCAGGATACCTGAGTATTCTCGTGAAAAGATCTTACCTTGCTCAAATTTGAAACATAAACTGCAAGAGGATTATGTCACCTATCTGGCAATAAATTCCTGGAAGTGTCAACTTCCATGCTCTTCAATTTCTTCCACGGGTGCCTCGTTGCTTGAGCATGAACCCCATATGTCACGTGTGGGTACGGATCAGTCATTGTAATTAAAACATCGTTGTGCCTGCCATTGATATTACCACCACAAAGGAGAGTCTTGCATGGCTGTGGTATAATCAGCAATCAACTGCAACTTTAAACACTCATTGCTAATGTTGAGGAATTATGTACTGCTTTTTGGAGGAAACTAATTTTAACAAAGCAACCTGCTTCGTGTTGCGTTGACCCCAGGTGGTCGATGAGAGACTCTTACTTGTTTGCTCAGCCTGCTGTTGGCTTAGTGGTTAGGGTGGCTGGCTTTGGGATCTTAGGGTCCTGAGTTTGAGCCCTGTTGGCCACTGAATTAATACCACGTGGGGTTGACAGCCTGTCATCCTTCTGAGGTTGGCGAAATGAGTACCAGTGTACTGATAGAGGGGCACAGCATCAGCGGCATAGCCGTGCCCCAACAGAATGATAGCTCCCAGCAGCCAAGCTGCCATAAGCACGAAGAAGATGAAGAAGACGAAGACTTCTTTACTATCCACCTTACTTGCTAGTTTCAAATTATTGCAGATGTTATAAGGATGTTATAAATTGTAGATGTTATGAGGAGTGAAAATAAATTCAGTTACTGCCTGTTGAACTGAAGGAGATATGCATAAGTTTTAACTTTCTTTTGCAGAAATATACAATTATTACCCTCGCCGAAGGAGGAGGGTATTGCGTTTGGGTCCGTCTGTTTGTTTGTTTGTTTTGTCCGCGCAGAACTTTAGTGTTTTTCTCCGCAACCGCTTGTCAGATCAACATAATATTTTCACCATTGGTGCGACTACTCATGTAGAATGTTTTAATGATAATTGTGACGTCAAAGGTCAGGTGGTGTGGCAGCCATGTTGGAAAAACTTTGGACCTCTATCTCTGAAACCGCACCAAGGAAAAAATTGAAACTTGGCACACGGCAAGTACATCCTTCATGGGGAATGAGTGTGATTTTTTTTATGACTCATAGGTGCCATCGTTATGAAGTCATAATTGCATGTGTAGAATGCTACATCTAGTACTGAAAATTTTGAGGGTCATCTTGGGATAAAATGGGCCACAGAAAAAAAAAATGATGACCTCATCGGTCACATGATTCGGCAGCCATATTATTAAAAACAAAAACCTCAAAAATCTTCTTCTCTGAAGTGGCTGAACAGATCGAGGCAAAACTTTACACGTATGACCGCCTATCCATAAGGAACAAAATGTTCTCACTTGATGTCATCAGTCACATGGTTTGGCAGCCATATTGGATTTACCCTAAAACCTCTAAAAATCTTCTTCTCCAGAATGGCTGAACAGATCGAGGAGAAACTTCACACAAATGTTTCCGAAGCCTTGAGGATATCAGGGAATTCACAAATTGATGTCACATGGTCTGGCAGCCATATTGGAGTAAAAATTTTTATTATTATTTATTTCTCTTGAACCGCTTAATCAATCAATGTGAAACTTCAGAATTATGATTTAGTGTTGATGGGGAATAAATGTTTTAAATTTCAACCTGATCGGACACATGGTCTGGCAGCCATAATTATTTACTTTTTTGA
>CM068960.1:45504427-45517919 GCA_035128595.1 Eptatretus atami | reverse complement strand
GACTCACCTGGCTGTGCCTGGATGGGTTTGAGAGTAGAGGAGCAGCAGGTGAAATGTGAATCCTATCCAGGTTCCTCCTGATGACTTCATCTTTGCTTTTTGTTTGTTTGGGTTCCTTCGGATTACTCCACTGCAGGACTGTACCTATTTGGTCTTCCATTGGATTTAATTGAATTTATTTTAATCCCATTCGAAATTAAATTGAATAATAATAAACGTCATGGGTCAGGTGTCCAATCAAAGCGGGACGTCTTGGTACCCGGTCATCACTGCCAGCAGTTATAAAGTGGAATTTCTAGTTATGTCTCTTATTAATTACGTAACACACCAGTACACAAACGCCACACAAAACAAGTCCTGGTGAGGGTCTGCAATCTCTGATTGCTCTTTTTCTTGTTTGTCATTAGATTTGAGAGAAATCTGTTGTGCATCTTATTTACATCTCATGATAATTTTTTATTAGGCATTAACATCACAATGTTACGAGAAAAGCCACCATTAGGATTTCAGTAGGCCTAAAGCTTGTACTGCATTCTACACTTCAGTGCAATTTTATCTCTCTTCCAAGTACACGGCAAACATCTGACTCCAATTAAACTTACAACCGTCTCTAATCCCTAAATATACAGTCCTGAGACATGTACGTAGCTACAAAATCTCTGATGAGATTTAATGAGCACCTCATTGGATCCCATCATATGAGATGTGTGCAATGAAAAATGCTTATGTTTCCAAAAAAATATTGTCTATTATTTACTCAAAGGGATTCAGTCCACGATGTTTTTACTGCTCGAACAAAAACAAAGCAACACATTTTTCACACTCGAATATAATCTTTTTTTTAAAGAGAATGCGAGGCAAACATCGGGAATGAGATCGAATAAGACTTGAAGTACAAGTTTCAAATTGCATGGTTTAAATTTTTTTTAGTACACATTTCATTTACAGTAGCAGAATGATTCATCAAGCTTGACATCAGCTAAAATCCTGTGTTCTTTTCAGATGTGAGTATCATAAGAGCCCACAGACATCACTTTCCACTCTGACTAATTGCACGAACTTGACATAAATCTTCTGAGTTCTTGCCCTCGTCCTGTAGCTTCACCCATTACATTCTATCCCGTCTTTCTCTTTCATGAGCATTCCTCCCATCAGAGTCACGGCTAAATGGCGCTTTGTGATTGCTAATCCTGCCTCTGAATTTGGGCTTCCTTCGTATGTGGTTTTGGAGCGTGGCCCTTAGCCACTCCGTAAGCAAAGACGCTTTTCCTGCCCCTCCTTCCCCACACCCACTTCACATACCCCCTGCTCTCATTTCCAACCCCAAACAGCAAGCGCCACAGCTGGCTAGTACTCGGGCCGTACTATAAAGTCGCCAGGCCAGTGTGCCATTCACAGGAAGGAATCGGTGCTGTAGTTTGATTCTCTTACCTCCCAAGACGAACTTTTTGTTTAGCCTCGATGGCCACAGCTCACCGGTTTCTCCTTCTCATCTTTGCCTTGACTCTTCCCTGTCCAGGAAAGCTTTCAGGCGGCAAAAGCCTGGGCCGAATAAAGGTGGTTTTCACGCCAACTATCTGCAAGATGGTGTGTACCGGTGGTCGCTGCCAAAACGTTTGCGAGAAAGGCAACACTACTACACTAATCAGCGAGCACGGCCATGGTGCGGACATGCTGACTGGCAATGGCTTTCGTGTGGGTAAGTGTAAATCCCCCTTATGTCAAACACCACAGTGTTGCTACTTTAATAGTTCCTGCTGCATGTCAGACTTCTTTATTCTGCAATTCACGATTTTCCTGACATCTGCATTGTGAAGTCAGTCGTGCATGGTATCTTGAATACATCTAATCAACAGTGATATCATAGTGTCTTTGCTGTTTTATTGTCCTATCTTCGTCGTGTAAGCGTTTCAGTTACTTTGGCAAAAAAATAATTTGGGTTTACTGTGAATACCCCATTGTATGTGAATAGAACCTTTGTGTGGTTACCTGAGGAATATCCAGGGCTAACATATGCTCTCTGGCAGTTTGAAATTCATTGGAATGCCAGGTTTGGTGGAATCCTTGTATGGTGGAAAGCCTTTGGTAACTTTTTAACCAAAGACTTTTGGATGCCACGGTAAAGCTTGTGCGAATTGGAAATTGCAATCGGCTGTCTGGCTCTGGCGTCCAAACTTACCTGGAAACCTCGCCGCAACAAAGCGCAGATTTATAAAATTTGGCATTGCTACGTCTTCCTGGATAAAAAGTGAGTGTACAACACGCTTATTAAAAAAAAAGATCCAATATTGTCAATCCGCCTTTATCACCTGGTACATTTATCTATTTTTAGTTACATTTAACTTGGTGTTTAATCTTCCAATTTGCATCTTGACATTCAATTTCATTGCTAGGGCCCATTATTTGATAATATCTCTTCAGACCATTATATGTCATTTTTTTTTTTAATCTAGGAAGACTTATAGTCATTCGAGATTGAATAATACACTTGACATTGACTATTTTAACAGAAGATTGTGCTGCAATTTTGCTCGTTGTTTGCATTTGTATGTTGTCATTTGTTAATGGTAACGTGAAATGAAGTGTTTTTGGCCATTGTATGTTTTAAATGGAATTGAATGAAATATGAAGGTGCATGGGTATTTGCAATGTGGTTCAAAAGTGGCACAAAAAGTGTGAATCCGAAAGCATGGGCTTGTATTCATTGAAACAACTATCCGCTTGTCTTCAAGTTGATTAACCGCTCGAACGGTGATCAAGGGTGACTGATTACAATTGCCATTGTACTTAATGCAGAGCATATGTTTTTTACCGAACAATAATCATAATTACTTCTTGCTTTTGGGCTTCCTTAATTTGTAAGCTAATTAGTAAGTTGGCAGAGGTACGCAAACTCGCTTCCAACCTGTCTCGTCTGGGTTTGAATGTCGACCCAGCTTTAAACTATCATCCTGGTGTTTCACAAACAGGGTGATTCATCGATGCGTTTACCGTCCCTCGGATGGACGTTAAACTGGGCGTCCCGTCTGACAACATAGTCGGTGGACATTAAAGATCCTGTATTTTCCTTCGTGAAGGCAAGTTATCGCCGGCACCATGAACAAATTACAAATTCCTGGCTGGACTGCGGGTACCAAGTGGTCTGGTCTTCTTGGAGGTTCCATACTACCAGGTTGCACAGACAATTATTTTCGAGTGTGGTTTCTGTCTGGGCAGCAGCTTCTGCACTGTAAACAAATTGATCAGGGACTCTGCATTTTTGTGAATAGCCTCCTTCAGGTAGGAAGAGCAACCGATTCTAAGCTGAAGGATTTGCCAACCAGAATTGGTTGTTGGTGGACCTTAAATATCCATACCGTGGTGTCTTTTGTGAAAAGTAGGCGAGTTATCGATGGCATCCTGAACCTATTCCAAATTCCTGACTCGCTGCTGGGAAAGCAATGGCAAACCACCCAGGATCACCTTTGCCCAGGAACTGCTTCGACGTCCAGAGTATGGTACATTTGATCGGGTGAAGTTAATTACACTTATTCCTTCCAGGAAGGTTAGCTTTCCAACTATGCTTGGTATTTATAATACAAAGCACAAGAAATCGTCATTGTTTTTAGAATTGTCAGTCATATTTAATGGAAAATTATATTTTATTTAGTCTGCATGATCATGCTAATGTTTTTAAAGTTATTACTATTCTTGCAATTGTCTGTTTATGTGCCTCTTTTGGTTAAGGAGAAACCAAGTCCTGAGGACAAAACTTGCTTCTGTCTTTTCTAGTTGAGCCCAATTAATATGTAAGTAAATTCCATTAACCTGCAACTTAATATTAACAAACCTGCACCATTAACAAATATTTCGACGACGCTTTATGGACATTTGACCTTGAACGACATCCAGATCGTGCATCAAATTATATACATCATATATCTGGATCAACAAAAAGCTCTGAAATCAGTTACAAAAACGTTTCAGAAAACTTGGATTAAACAAGTTGAGCAAATTTTTTTATCTCTCGGAAAATGTAGTTTCTCCTCCTAAGACGATCAGATCAGATTTTTGCAATATAATTTATCAATTTTAATTATAAACACAGAAGAAATTAGGCAATTCAAGTCACAACTGTCAATCATACTCGTTTTTCATCATCAATGTTGTAAGTGATGTAATTTTATGTAATCATCACAATTGCTTCCTTTTCTTAAATGTTGCTCACATTGTTCATTCCATTTCTGCTAAACTGCCATTGTGGTTCTAATCTTGATATTGAACTATATAAGGACGTTGTTAACCTTCTCGCTTGTAGAACTCACTTTATGTATACAAAGTCTAGGCTCAAGAAATGGTGAGGTGTGGCAGAGGGTAGAAGATAGAGCAGTGGTCCAGGTGCTTGTGACAAGGGGATGAACGAACAGTATAGGAGGATAGAGAAGAGGGAAGGTAGCTTAGCAACCTGCAAATAGATGGGGAGAGGTAGGGGAGAGTCAGTGAGGATAGAGATTACCAGTTGGCACACAGAATGACCTGAGGTGGTGGTGCACTGCCAACCTTGGAGCCCTGTAGAAAACAGTGGGATTGAACAGACTGTGGAAGGATGCTCCACAGGTGGGAAAACAGAGGAATAAAGGAGTGGGGGTGAGCAGTTAGTGCAGAATTAGGGAGTTTCACAAGGAGGGGGTTTCTGGAAGAATGCATGTGACCTGATGGACTGGGGTAGGACAGAGGGATTAACAAGCAACTTCCTCTTTCAAATCTTGCCTATCTCATGGGTTCTCAATCAAATTCTCTCATTTGGTATTGCCTTGACTAGATGGATGTTCTTCAAATCTTTGTAACTACGATATCATGGACAAGCAGTGGGCTGCTGCTTCTTCATTGAGAATTCGACAGATTGAGAAGCACACAAATGTTGTTTTTTTCACTTTGTGGAAGACCTTTTCTCTTGATTTGGCTGTTTGGGGTACTGTATAATGTGATGCAGTCAACTCAAAAATCTCCTTTAGACATTAGCAAAGTTGGTGTTGTGTCACAAGCTGAAGGGCTTTATGCCACTCTCATGAGGTGCAGTAGAATAAGGCTTGCTGCAGATTACTGTTGCAAGAGTTGGCCGAGCAATCATAGCTCTTTACTGATCCTGATCAACAAAATAAGCTAACGGGGCTTTAACCTGGCTGAGGTTATCAGCAGTTCGGTGGGACATTCAAGATTCTAAATCGTGAGGGTCGAGCCAGTTTTCCAAAATACATCAATCCCGGTTTTATTGTTCTACTTGATGTCTATCTCAGGCAATGAACATATATATATACTGCATATACAGTATGATCTTGAAATCCTTGGGTTCCGTGGCATCAAGCTGAGCAAAGTCTGAGGCAGGGGAGCCAGCCCAGAGGGGAGAACAGTACTCCATCAAGCCACAGATGAAGACCTTGTAGGTAGATAGGAGTTCAGGTGTGCCAAGGAAGGACTTTGTATGACAGAGGATGTGCAGTCAGTGACTGGCTTTGGAGGCCAACTTTGAAATGTGGTTTGCCCAAGAAAGATAATGGCTGATAGTGAGACCCAGGAGTTTGAATGACTGACCTTCCTCAAGAGGATTGTTAAGAAAGTAGATAGGAGCCCTGGAGTCTTTCCTTTCAGGGACATAATGAGAGTATGAGATTTGTCAGGATTGAAAGACATATTCCAAGTGTTTGACCAGCTTGTGATTTTTACAAGGTCAGAAGAGAGGGAAGAGGCTGCAATCTGTCTGTCTGTGGGATGAAGGATGTCACGGCAAAGGATGGAGTCATCAGCAAAGAGATAAAGGGGATTTTCCAGAGTCAGAGAGATCATTTATGAGGATCAACAACAGCATTGGGCCTTGAACTTTATAGGGACGTTGTTAACTGCTTTGGGGCACTCTAGCCTTGACAGGGAGAAGAGATGAAAGGATTCCCTTGAAAGACACATGTTGGATATGAGAGTATTATGAAGTCAGTAAAACTTGTGTGGAGCTGGCCTTGGATGCCTTGGGCAGAGAATTTGGAGAGCAATGTTGGATGCCAGACTGCATCGAAAGCACGAGATATGACCAGAGAGATGGCCTCTCATCCATTGTTCGGTGAGTAGAAACAGCATTTCCAAGGTGGAGTGACCAGATCTAAAAACAAATTAGTGAACGGAGATGACGCTGTTGAAGAAAAGGAAGGATTTCATATCAACTGTGCTGATGGATTTAATGATCTTGCTAATGATTGGAAGGAAGCTGATAGGTCTGTAGTTAAGTGGATCCGTTTTCGCACCTTTCTATGCCTCTGGTGACGAAGTCACCGGTGGCATTATGTTTCCAGGTTGTCCATCCATCCATACGTACGTCCATGCAAATTTTCTCTGTTTTCTCTGCAACCGCTTATCCAATTGACACAAAATTTTTACATTGGTGCGACTACTCGTGCAGAATTTTTAAATGATAATTATGACATTGTAGGTCACGTGAGGTGGCAGCCATGTTGGAAAAACGGAAAAACGGAAAAACTTTGGACCTCTGTATCGCCTAAACCGCACCATGGAAAAAATTGAAGCTTGGCATCTGGTAACTAGTCTGCATGGGGAATATGGCTGATTCGACTATGACGTCATCAGTGAAGTGTTATCCCGGTCAAAATTCGACAAGTAGAATGCTGCATTCGATCAGTATGAAAATTTGTGAGTTTCATCTTGGGATAGATTGGATGACAGAAAAAAATATTTTTATGACATCATCAGTCATGTGGTTTGGCAGCCATTTTGTTAAAAAAAAAGGAAAAAAATCTTCTCCAGAACTGCTTTAAAGGTCGAAGTGAAACTGCACATAAAGGTTGATAACTATGATGTCATGGGTCACATGGTCTGGCAGCCATATTGAATTTACACTAAAACCTGCAGAAATCTTCTCGAGAATGGCTGGACAGCTTGAGGGGAAATTTAACACACCTACTCGCCATGCCTTGGGGATACGAAGGTGACAAAGAATAATTGATGTCACGTGGTTTGGCGGCCATATTGGATTGAAGAAAGATATTAAACAATGTTTTCTCTGGAACCACTTATCCAATCGAAGCAAAACTTACCAAGTATCATCTAACACTATAGCTGCATACAGTGTGGAAATGATGATGTCACAGGTCATGCGGTGTGGCAGCCATATTGAATGGAAAAACAAACCTTATCCAATGAAAATGAAACTTCACACACATGATCCATTACCAAATCATAGGCAGAGTCCAAATTTCCAATGCCATAGGTCATGTGGTTTGGCTGCCATGTTAGTTTGAAAACCGAAAATTTAAAAACCTTTTTCTCCAAAACTGTTTAACAGGTCAATGCGAACGATATTGTGTTACGTGGAGCAAAGGCAGTGGATCACAACTGCAAAGTTTTGCTTCGATTACTATAGTAGTTTCCGCAATATTATTTTTTTATTTTTTTCCTTGAAACCAATGTGGCTGCCACACCACGAGACTGATGATGTCATTTTAAGTCAAGTGTATGCAGCCAGGGCAGTGGATCATAACTGCAAAGTCTAGTATTGATAGGTTAAACAGTTTCACAGAAATTATTGCTTAATTATTTCTTTAAAACCCAACGTGGCTGCCACATCATGTGACTGATGAGGTCATTGTTCAATAAAATATTTGCAGTACCAGTAGTGGATCATCACTGCAAAGTCTCGCCTCGAAAGACTAAGCGGTTTCAGATAAAAAAAAAACATTTTTTAATGTGATCGACTCGGCATGGGGAATATTGGTTGAAACTTTCAACATCATCGGTCACATGGTCTCGCAGCCATGTTGGACACATAGCCATATCCGATGAACGCAAAACTTCAAAAACGTGATCGGCCACCCATTCTGAATTTTATTTGATAAAGAGGGCATCGTGGGTCAGGTGTCCAATGGAGCGGGGTTGTTTCGAAGCAGGGCGCTATGGTTTGTTTTTTTTTCACCATAGAAATTTCACAAAATTTTCACCATCGATGCAACAACTACATGTGGAATGTCTTTGTGATAACTATGACGTCATAGGTCACATGGTGTGGCAGCCATGTCGGTAAAAAGGAATAACTTTAGACCTCTGTATCTCCGAAACCGCTCCATGGAAAAAAATTGAAACTTGGCACGTGTGAAGTACTCCCCATGGGAAACAAGTGTGATTTTTTTGTTGATGTCATATATGGCTTTGTTATGATGTCCCAATTGCACATGTTAAATGCTATATCCGATCAGTATGAAAAATGTTGATGTTTCAACGAATTACAATTAGCCATCTCAGGCTAAATTGTAATTCGCAAAAAAATTGATGACGTCATCGATCACGTGGTTCAGCAGCCATATTGTTTTCAACATAAAACCTTCAAAAATCCTCTTCTTTGTAATGGTTCAACAGATCGAGGCAAAACTTTGCATGTATGATCACCTATTCATGAGGAACAAAAAGTTCTCCACCTATAATGTTATAGGTCATATGGTCCGGCAGCCCGAATTATTTAATATTTCAAATCTGGGTTCAGGGATTTAAATCAAACTTGGTACAAGTATGTATAATGATGTAAGAATGTGGGCGGAGGCATATCTGGCAACGTCGCAACGTCGAAGATTTTCATTTTAGTTATGTGATGTGGTGATGTTGGCTGATTTTCATGCAAATGAAAAATGGCCGAGAGCAAATTATAGGCTGAAAAGAGCAGAGAGAGGATGTGCAAGAGCAGCATAGCAGGTTTTTATGACATGTGAGCTGATGACATCGTGTCCAGTTGCAGAGTCAGAGTCGAGGGTTGACAGAAACTTCTTCACCTTCTCAGGTGCAAAAGTCCAGGAGCATTTTGGTGTGACATGGTAGGGTGGGTACAGAGAATGATTGGTTGGAGACACAAGATTTGGAAGCAAACACAGAATTGAGGCGTTCGGCCTTCTCACGGCGGAGTCAGCTGTGGTTTCATTTGAAAAGAGGGAAGGGGAGCATACACCAGACAGAGACTTAACAAGGCACCACCAGGTTTTAGAGGGAGACTAGTTTAAAAGGTCATTCTTGAGGGTTTTTGTAATGCATTGAGATTGATTTTGGTCAGAATTGCCTTCCAAAAAGAGAAAGCAAGTTGTTTCAGAGCAACTGCCTCAACACAGGATTCAGTGTACCGTGGGCAGGAAGAATGTTGGATAATTGAAGACGAGATTAGATAAACCTGTGCATGAGAGAGGGCATGTTTCTATGCAAGAATTCCCAGGCTGAGTTAATATCAGGGGCAGTAGATATGGGAGACCAGTCCTGAAGTGATATGACTGCTTGCAGTCACTAACAATGTGCCTGAGTGAACTGCCAGACTTGCTGGTACTTGGACAGCTCTTTGAGACTAGCCAAAGAGATATTGACTCACAAGCATTTGATCAGATGAACCAATTATGGCAGAGGAAGAGCAGGAGACATTTGTGGAGAAGCTTGTCATCACCATATCCAGAAGGGAGGATTTGCCATTGGGAGAAAGTCGGGTGGGAAAGTTCACAGATTGAGTCAGTCCCATGGAGCCATAGACGTCCTTTGCTGAAGTGACATGGCTGGTGAGAGGTATTCCAACACCCAGCCAATTTGAAAGTGGTGACAATGGTAATCGCCACATATGATGAAGAGAGAGTTGGGATGACTAGTTAAAAGTTTGTCCATATTGTCAGAGAGAGAGAGAGAGAGAGAGAGATATGTATATGGAGTTGTCACTGTTTGGAGGATGGTACAACACACAGATAAACAAGAGGTGGGAGCGGAGGTCACAGCCAAAGGTACTCCTGTGGGTTGGAGGTGTAAGATGAGCACCCAGGCAGTGAGAAATTGAGTTATTCATGAAAAGAGCAATTCCGCTACCAGGGCTGAATTCAGGCCTATCAAATCAGAGGAAATTATAGCCAGGGAGAGATACTAAGGAGTTTGTGATGTCTTGTGGGAGAAAGGGTTCTGTTAGACAGATTATGTCCGGTTTGTCAGCCGTACCGTGGATTGAGAGATGTCAGGTTGGAGCAGAAGCCTCGGATGTTTGAGGTCCACACAGTGAGGGACAGGGGAGCAGGTGTTGGGAAGGTGTGGGACGGGTGGGAGGCTCAGAGCGTGAGGGATGGGGGAGGGGGGAGGAGGCTGGAAGATGCAGGAATGGAGGAGGATGGGTGGGGGCGGGACAGAGGGGTAGGATGTGGGGGGGGGGAGATTGGAGGAGAAGATGGGGGGGAGATGGGAGGAGGCAGGACAAGTAGGAAGCTGAGAGTAGTGATGTGAGGGGGAAGCCAAGAGAGGGCAGGATGAGGGGAAGCTTAGAGGGGTAGGACAAGATGCGAGCATTGAGGGGTGAGTTGGGGGGATGGAAGCTTAGAGAGGGTGGGGTGTGGGGGGATGGGGTGAGGGGGAAGCTTGGAGAGGTTGGGGTGAGGGGAAGCTTGGGGAGAGGGTTGTAAAAAGGGCAGACATGAACTGGAAGAATGCTGAAGTGGGGACACGTCGAAGGGTTGGGGTTGGAAGGACATGGATTTGTAGGAAATGGGGGAGGGTTCTGACATGGAGAGGTTTGGACTAAAAGAACATGAAGGGGATTTGATTGTTGTGCACAGAAAATCTCAGCAAACTGGATTTCTCAAGATCTCATATTTAACATTCTGAGAAAAGATCATGGAATGGATAGAAGGAGTTGTTGTTGAAGGCACGAAGAAAGGTTGTGCCGAAGGAACCGGAAGATGGAGACAGACAAGAGGCCTCAGTGAGAGATCGGTTTGCAAAATATGCCTCATGAAGAAGAAAAAGAGGAAGAAAAACATGTCGGGTGGTGATGACAGAGATATAAGGGGAGTGAAGCATTTTAATATGTTCGAAAGTTTTAAAGCAAGAAGTAAAAGTATTTTCTTCAATGAAGATATTGAGAAAATGATAGAGGAAGAAGAGAGATGAACAGGAAGTACAAGTCGAAGGAAGAATAAGATCATGTTGTTTTGGAGTGAAAGAGTGTTTGTTTTGGTTTTTTGAAGCTGTATATGGAAATAGGATACTATTAGCAATTAAAAAGTATAAAGACAAAATTTTGGTGAAAAAAAAGAAAGGAAAAAAAAGCTAAACGGGATTACAAAACCCTCATAACCGAGAGACATGTTAGCTGCTATCTATCCAAGTAGGCCGAGGATACACAAACAAAATTAATTTGACAATATCGACAACAAAGTACAATTTATTGTGGAATTTTTTTTGATGAAATACCAACAGCACAAAGGGAAAATTAACAGAAAAAAAAACACAAATGGATCTGGTTCAGAAAACTTAACTTTGATTGAGTGAAGAAGCAGCTGTAGATCTGCCTACAGGAGGAGCAACCCGTCGCAGTCGTCGCAGTCAACGTGTGGTCCTAAATGGAGTTCTCTCATCCCCTCTTTCTGTCCAGGCTGGAGTTCTTCAAGGCAGCATTCTGGGCCCTGTCTTTTCTGGTTTTCACAATGATCT
Organism: Eptatretus atami; assembly: GCA_035128595.1. NCBI lineage: Eukaryota > Metazoa > Chordata > Myxini > Myxiniformes > Myxinidae > Eptatretus > Eptatretus atami. The sequence continues at coordinate 45,506,447 of CM068960.1, read as the reverse complement.
CTCGACTCCCTGGAAAATCCTCTTTATCTCTTTGCTGATGACTCCACCCTCTGCTGTACCATCTGTCATCCCTTGGACGGCAAGCAACGCTTCGTCTCTCACTGCAGATCTGGGAAAATCACAAACTGGTCCAACACGTGGAACATGTCTTTCAATCGGACAAATCTCACACTCTCACTATGTCTCTCTGAAAGACCGTTTGGCAACCCCCCCCCCTCCCCATCACTTCTCAACAATCCACGGAAGAAGTCCTTTCTTTCAAGCTTCTGGGTCTCACGATCTGCCATGACTTTCCTGGGAAAGCCCACATTTGCAACCTGGCCTCCAAAGCCAGTCGCCGACTGGAATCCTCCGTCGTGCAAAGTCCTTCCTCAGCCCACCTGAGCTCCTGACCAATACAAAGCTTTCATCCACAGCCTGATGGAGTACTGCTCTCCCTCTGGCTGCGTGCTCCAGCCTCCACCACTTCTCGGCTTCACGCAGTGGAAATAAGGATTTTGGATCATTGGCATCTCCCGCGATGAGGCTGAGTCTTTGGGCCTCTCACTCTCTCACCGCAGGCAGGTCGGTGTCTTTCTGTCTTCTAACGTCTCCTCTCCGTCTCGACCCCCCCCCCCCCCCACCCGCTGTGTCTGCAATTGTCCCAACCATATTTCCTCAGGGCGCTCAAGGTCTGCAATAACCCCTTCGGTAAACAACCAAAAATCACGAATCACTGCTCACCTTCACTCTTTCATTCCTCTTTGTCCCCGCCTTTGGAATAAACTCCCTCACTCTGTTCAATCCCATTCGTCCCTCCAGGCCTTCAAAACAGCTGTTACCACCACCTCTTATCTCCCCCATCCAAAACCTCGATTCTTTTCTACCCGTTAATCCACCCCAAACCCACCTCCTTCAAATTCCTGCTTTCCTTCCTGAAAGTCCCTGTAGTGTCCATCTTGTATTCCCCATGTTCCCCGCCCATCCCTCTCCCTTCCACAGACCTCCTATGTTCTGTTCCCCATTGTTTTGTCCTCCCACTCCCGCCCCTCTTGTCTCATGCCCCCCCCCCTTGCTCTGCATTGTGTGTTAGCTCTCATATGAGCCTCGACAGGTATACAAAAAAAAACCCGAACTGGAAGTCCTCAAACAGTTTTTTCTTTTTTTTTCTTTGGAACAATGTCGAGACTCGTATGAGAGCTAATGTCGAGGTTCGGTTGGATACAATGTCGAGGCTCATATGAGAGCTAATGTCGAGGTTCGGTTTGGATACAATGTCGAGGCTCATATGAGAGCAATGTCAAGGCTCGTCGAGCCAGTTGGGCCAGTTCTAGCTAAAAGAAAATCAACTCCAAGCATAGAGGCAAAATGCCAGCATTTTGAGCGAAGTAGATCACATTTACACAGCTCAGTATCTTTCAGTGAACATGAATTGAAGAATGAACGCTTTGCAATTCCGCAGCTTATGAGATCATCATTCATGGCATCAATTCCGAGTTTATGGATAACAACAACACAACTACAAAATCAGAGGTGTAATAAAAAGATGGATCGGTCTCCCATTCAAGTGAGTTTCTTTCACAACACAATCAGGAGCTGAAATAGCTAGCGAAAGAGGTTTCTTAATGAGGAGGGAGGAGTAGGAGGAGGAGGAGAGAGGAAGAAGAGGGAAGAGGAAGAGAGGAGGAGGCCAAGGAGTAAGAAAGAAGAAGAAAAGAAGGGGAAGTTTTTTAGAAATTCTATCTCACAGTTTGCATGGAGTCTTGACAGCGTGTATCAAGTTAGTCGCTGAATACCATGGGCAGCCAAGTCATTTGCAAGTCAGAAAATGGTGCTTGAACTTCAATATATGGAGCCTTCTCATTTAAGATAACCAGAAAAAAAGACAGGCGGGGGGGGGGGGGAATGAAGGGAAAACAAAGAAAATTCAAGAAAACTGAGAAAAACAGAAGGAAGGGAGAAGAGGAAAAAAAATTAGCATACAATAGGAAAGAGGTTGGAAGAAGAAAGGAGTAAGAAGGTTAGTGGGATCTCTCTCCTT
>CM068960.1:45473378-45504402 GCA_035128595.1 Eptatretus atami | reverse complement strand
AAATGTGGGGGAGGGTTCTGACATGGAGAGGTTTGGTACTAAAAGAACATGAAGGGGATTTGATTGTTGTGCACAGAAAATCTCAGCAAACTGGATTTCTCAAGATTCTCATATTTAACATTCTGAGATAAAGATCATGGAATGGATATAAGGAGTTGTTGTTGAAGGCACGAAGAAAGGTTGTGCCGAAGGAACCGGAAGATGGATGACAGACCAAGAGGCCTCAGTGAGAGATCGGTTTGCAAAATATGCCTCATGAAGAAGAAAAAGAGGAAGAAAAACATGTCGGGTGGTGATGACAGAGACTATAAGGGGAGTGAAGCATTTTAATATGTTCGAAAGCTTTTAAAGCAAGAAGTAAGAAGTATTTTCTTCAATGAAGATATTGAGAAAATGATAGAGGAAGAAGAGAGATGAACAGGAAGTACAAGTCGAAGGAAGAATAAGATCATGTTGTTTTGGAGTGAAAGAGTGTTTGTTTTGGTTTTTTGAAGCTGTATATGGAAAATAGGATACTATAGCAATTAAAAAGGTATAAAGACAAAATTTTGGTGAAAAAAAAGAAAGGAAAAAAAAGCTAAACGGGATTACAAAACCCTCATAACCGAGACATGTTAGCTGCTATCTATCCAAGTAGGCCGAGGATACACAAACAAAATGAATTTGACAATATCGACAACAAAGTACAATTTATTGTGGAATTTTTTTTGATGGAAATACAAACAGCACAAAGGGACAAAATATAACAGAAAAAAAAACACAATGTGATCTGGTTCAGAAAACTTAACTTTGATTGAGGTGGAAGAAGCAGCTGTAATCTGTCCTACAGGAGGAGCAACCCGTCGCAGTCGTCGCAGTCAACGTGTGGTCCTAAATGGAGTTCTCTCATCCTTCTTTCTGTCCAGGCTGGAGTTCTTCAAGGCAGCATTCTGGGCCCTGTTCTTTTCTGGTTTTCATCATGATCTCTCGACTCCCTGGAAAATCCTCTTTATCTCTTTGCTGATGACTCCACCCTCTGCTGTACCATCTGTCATCCCTTGGACCGGCAAGCAACAGCTTCGTCTCTCACTGCAGATCTGGGAAAAATCACAAACTGGTCCAACACGTGGAACATGTCTTTCAATCCGGACAAATCTCACACTCTCCATATGTCTCTCTGAAAGGACCGTTTGGCAACCCCCCCCTCCCCATCACTTTCTCAACAATCCACTGGAAGAAGTCCTTTCTTCAAGCTTCTGGGTCTCACGATCTGCCATGACTTTCCTGGGAAAGCCACATTTGCAACCTGGCCTCCAAAGCCAGTCGCCGACTGGGAATCCTCCGTCGTGCAAGTCCTTCCTCAGCCACCTGAGCTCCTGACCACATACAAAGCTTTCATCCACAGCCTGATGGAGTACTTGCTCTCCCTCTGGGCTGTGCTTCCAGCCTCCCACCTTTCTCGGCTTCACGCAGTGGAAATCAAGGGATTTTGGATCATTGCATCTCCGCGATGAGGCTGAGTCTTTGGGCCTCTCACTCTCTCACCGCAGGCAGGTCGGTGGTCTTTCTGTCTTCTAACGTCTCCTTCCGGTCTCGACCCCCCCCCCACCCGCTGTGTCTGCAATTTGTCCACCATATTTCCTCAGGGCGCTCAAGGTCTGCCAATAACCCCCTTCCGGTAAAACTACCAAAATCACGAATCACTGCTCACTTCACTCTTTCATTCCTTTTTGTCCCGCCTTTGGAATAAACTCCCTCACTCTGTTCAATCCCATTCGTCCTCCAGGCCTTCAAAACAGCTGTTCACCACCACCTCTTATCATCCCCCATCCAAAACCTCGATCTTTTCTACCCCGTTATTCCACCCCAAACCCACCTCCTTCAAATTCCTGCTTTCCTTCCTGAAAGTCCCTGTAGTGTCCATCTTGTATCCCATGTTCCCCGCCCATCCTCTCCCTTCCACAGACCTCCTAATGTCTTTGTTCCCATTGTTTTGTCCCTCCCACTCCCGCCCCTCTTGTCTCATGCCCCCCCTTGCTCTGCATTGTGTGTTAGCTCTCATATGAGCCTCGACATAGGTATCAATGAGAAACCGCGACTGGAAGTCCTCAAACCAGTTTTTTCTTTTTTTTTCTTTTGGATACAATGTCGAGACTCGTATGAGAGCTAATGTCGAGGTTCGGTTGGATACAATGTCGAGGCTCATATGAGAGCTAATGTCGAGGTTCGGTTGGATACAATGTCGAGGCTCATATGAGAGCAATGTCAAGGCTCGTCGAGGCCAGTTGGGCCCAGTTCTAGCTAAAAGAAAATTCAACTCCAAGCATAGAGGCAAAATGCCAGCATTTTGAGCGAAGTTAGATCACATTTACACAGCTCAGTATCTTTCAGTGAACATGAATTGAATGAATGAACGTTTGCAATTCCGCAGCTTATGAGATCATCATTTCATGGCATCACATTCCGAGTTCTATGGATAACAACAACACAACTACAAAATCAGAGGTGATAAAAAGATGGATCCGGTCTCCCATTCAAGTGAGTTTCTTTCACAACACAATCAGGAGCTGAAATAGCTACCGAAAGAGGTTTCTTAATGAGGAGGGGGAGGAGTAGGAGGAGGAGGAGGAGGAGGAAGAAGAGGGGGAAGAGGAAGAGAGGAGGAGGCCAAGGTAGTAGAAGAAGAAGAAAAAGAAGGGGAAGTTTTTAGAAATTCTATCTCACAGTTTGCATGGAGTCTTGACAGCGTGTATCAAGTTAGTCCGTTGAATACCATGGGCAGCCAAGTCATTTGCAAAGTCAGAAAATGGTGCTTGAACTTCAAATATGGAGCCTTCTCACATTTAAGATAACCAAGAAAAAAAGACGGGGGGGGGGGGGAAGAAGGGAAAACAAAGAAAATTCAAGAAAACTGAGAAAAACAGAAGGGAAGGGAGAAGGGAGAAAAAAATTAGCATACAAATAGGAAAGAAGGTTGGAAGAAGAAAGGAGTAAGAGTAGTGGAGAGTATTGTGCAATGAATATAAGTTTAGCAGCAACATGTTCGGCTGGGGACAGACAGTCATGACAATGCGAATGCGGCGACCTTTAAACTTCCTAGTGCAGGACTGCCCAACTCACCAGCTTGCAGAGGGGTGGCAGGAACCACCCGTCCACGACTGGATAAGGACATCAAGCATAATATCATAGATCTTGCACTCAAGCCATCAGAAAGAAGAGGAAGTAGATGAGATGTAGGGAGACGCTCAGTGTAGCTTCCATATTTTCACATGTAGCAGAGGGCCCTCAAAGATAAAGTGTCTGAGACCATCAAAGTGCATTGCACACACTGTATTTTAGGATACTTGTGCAACATGCTTTGGAACATCGAGCACATGTAGCGATGGATGCATCGGTGATGTTGTGTATTACTTGTGTTTACATTTGGTAAATAGCCTGGTGTTGGCTTAGTGGTTAAGGAGACTGGCTTGGGACCTTTGGCTCCTGAGTTCGAGCCTCTGTCGACTGTTAAATTAACACCAGCTGGGGTTGACTCAGCCTGCTGTCATCTTTCTGAGGTTGGCAAAATGAGTGCCAGTGTACTGGAGTAATCACCATTCAGGGTAAACTGCATCAGAGTGATGACCTGTCCAGGACTGTACTCCTTGCCAATGAAACTGCCTCGGCAACCCTATGTGCCTTTACGGCACAAAAGGAATGGTGTTATTATTATTATTATTATTATTATTATTATACAATTGGTAAATAGCAAATTCACGTGGAAATTATCATTTTGTTCATATGACAATAGCTCATACAACTCAATGCCGTGAATGTAGCTCATGAATGCGCCAATTGAAGCTCTTGGGAAAACCTGATATCCGGAAAGGGAAGTGTTTCATGAATAAAAGGGAATAAAATGCAGTAATGAGCGCAAGCAAATTGGGAGTCAGGTCAGGTCAAAGGTCAAAGGTCAAAGAACAAGGATGCAGTTCATCACGATGTGTCAGTGAACAGCAAACCTTGAAGCTTGATGAAATACTTCTCCATATTGCAAAATATGTTAATAATAAATAATATTTGTTTGTGTTGCTGTTAATATAATATATATATATATATATATATATATATATTATATGCTTGTTAAACTAGAAGGGTACTCGGTGGAGCGCATACCTCCGCCCCGTAACGCCTGATGCACGAGAACATATTTGGCCCAATACATTTTTGAGATATCGTGCTATATATCATTTTCGGCCCTATCTCTAAATGGTGAAGAATCACTTTTAAATTCTAGTAGTCAGATCCAGATTCGGATCTTCACCAAAATCGAAATCAATTGTTCGGGGTCACACACCGAGTAGTGTCCACCAAGTTTCATGTCCACCAAGTTTCATCTGGATCCGTTCACAGCTTTTTGAGATACCTGTCACAACAGACAGCAGACAAAAAAAATAGACAGACAAACAACAAACAGACAGAAAGGGGTGAAACATAACGCAGGTAAAAAGTTGGAGTTTTAATGACTCATTTCATTTCAAACTTGATTAGCCTGACAGTTGATGCTTGGACTGCCCCAACTTGAAACACAATTTTCAACTTGAAGAGGGGAAAAAAAAAAAACCAGTACACAATTTAAACGATTGGCTGTTTTATACAATGTCGAGTGCTCCCGCCAGACTCGAGGAAGTAAAACTCTCAACTCCTGCCAAAGCAGCCTGAAGCACTGAACTATATGCAGCAAACCATTCATTGCCTAATAAGGCTTTCAAAAACAGAACAGTCGTCTTGGTTTATGGCAGACCAAAAAAAAATATAATAAATGAAAGATTATTGATAGAATTTTCAAGGGTGCACTTAGTGTAAAACAATGTACACTTGAAAAATTCCTCTTCCTATTCGTGCAGGCCAAACCGTGATAGCTTGCAAAGCAGAGACAAAGCCGACAGACGTGTGGTGCTTTTGGCCGGTGCCTGCCTTTTCTGGAGTTAAATGTCAGGCCAAACCTGGCAGTGCACCACTGGTGATAACATCGTTAAACTTCCCTGCCAGGATGAACGATGTGCCTTCATTCTGCACTTGCCCCCGCACACAATCTTTATCAATGATTGGCTCGATCGAAGTTTTATACCTGGACTCCCCTGCCCCCCCCCCAACAGGTTAATACGTAGTTTTATTTTTTATAGTCTTTATAACTCAATGGAGGCATCACAATAACATGATCTGGTTTTCATCCCTTCCCAATGTTCTTGTGCTTCCCAACTGTCACACAACCCTGATCTGTTTGTTTTCGATTTGTTCAGTTCAAGTTCCAGACATTTTCCTTGAACTCCTTATACTTTGCAAGGATCTTTTAATCTCCATCCTGCCTGATGCAGGGTTAACTCACCTGCAGCGTCTTCCGCTGTGCAGCATACAAATGGGATATTGCAGTTCTGAGAAAGGCATTTGATTTGCAATGTTTGATGGCTTGACCGTTACACCGATGGTAAAGACATTATTGTGTCACAAACTAATCAAGCAATGATGGAAGAGCCGTCAGTTCAAATGGCAACACGAAACGGTCCAACCCCCAAAGGTGTACGGCATAATTTGTTCAAAATTTATTATTATTAAAATTTTGGAAAGAAGTAAGGGTGACCATCAAATTATTCAAAAGGAGAAAGGGACCATCTATTTATTACAATTACATGGAGGCCAGAAGGGAGGGGGCCTAGTTTCGAAAAAATATAGTTGAAACAAGGAAGAAAAAGGGGGAGATAAAAGAAACGATGGGAAGATATTTATTGTAAGAATGGGGAGAACTGGGAAAATATGTTGGGAAGCTATGAGTTCGGAGAGAGGGAAGAAGCATGTTTCAGGAATTAAGGGGGTGAGTGAGGAGCTCACATATTCTGCCATTTTGCATACGTATTAAAGAGATGGTCCTCAACGGGGCAAGCCACAGATTGATGGACCTCTGACCTCTGTTAGCTTGTACATGTTGCTGCGTTTGAGCCTGGGGAGTAACTGCTGAAATCTATCTGTCCAGATTCTTCCTGACATCTTTGTTCTTATGTTCCTTTCACGACATTTCTTCTAAAAATTTTTTCACAATTCTCTTTATTTATTCTAATTCTTGCTTTTTTTTTTCTCTTTCATCTCTTTTCCTCTATATTCCTCTCTTTCGTTATCTATCTCTAAGGGGCGGGAGGGGGGAGGAAAAAAGGGCTTTTTTGGCGGGGGCGGAAAGATTATTTCAGAAAATTTTCTGTAAAGCTCACTTGGCTGCGCCGGGATGGGTTTTTGAGGGTAGTGGAGTCGCGGCTGAAACCCGAATCCTATCCAGGTTCCTCCTGAAGACTCCATCATTGCTCTTTACTTCTTTGGGTTCCTTCATGATCTTCCGTTTGTTTGAACGAGTGGGTTCTCTAAGAGGAAAACGATCGTGTAAATATTACTGTCGTGAGCATACCACTCGTACATGGACAGGATGAACAAACTGGTCTTTAATGGAGAAATCCTTGTGAATCCAGAGACAGGTTGATGACATCCAGAGACAGGTTGATGACAACCAGAGCAGGTGAAGTGAAGCCATTTAAGTGTGACCATTAACTGCAATGGTCTTCGGTAGTTTAACAGCAACTTGACACCCTCGCCGAGGCGTAAAAAAATTAGTGTCAAAAAATTTTGGATTTGTCAAAAAGCTGCTTGAAGTAATATCGTACTTATGCTTATAATGATTGTATTCCACAAAGAGATATACAATTCCAAATATATCTTTGGTGTGATGAAAAATGCTCTAATGGGAAAAGCCGGTTTTTCATGTAGAGATTTGGCAATTCACTATCAATTGTTCGACCAAGGATTGAAAAAAAGTAGAAAAGGTGTGAAGCTGGAAGAGAGAAATGGTGGACAATATTGTAAGAATTGGGAGAAAAGGGTAAAATGCGTGAGGAAATGGTAGGAGTTAGGAGAGAGGTGGGAAGGAGCATGTTTCGGGAATTGGAGGTGAGGGAGGTGGACATTGTTGGACACTGGTGATTGTCCAGAAAAAATATGCAGAGGATCTTTGATGGTTTTTATTTTTAAAGCTCAAACATACCAAGAACATGTATCATTGTCAGGTTGAAGGACATGTTCCAGGTGTTGGACTAAAGCACAACTTTCTTCTCGTCAGCAGGCGGATGCAGCTGCTGTCTGCCTGTCCCTGGGAATAGATGTTCTCGGCCATGGGCATCCAAAGTTGAACAGAACGTTTTTTTCAGAGTGGTTGACAGTGCATTGATATATGTTGTACCTGGAAGGGTATTACACTCAAACAGCTGACCTGTAGAACACTAATCAGATGCATAGGAGTCAAGAATTTCATAAAGCATGAAAGCATTCTTGCGGGAACTTAAATTGTTGTTCTGTTTTGCATTCCCATCTGAATCCATCAGTTATGATCCTGTGCAACCCAGTTCAAATCCCATGTACTGTACGTACTCGTCTGTTATCTACCAATGTCCTTGCCATCAATGTAAAAGGACTCTGATGTCTCTGAATGTCCTTGCCCTGCATGTGTTTTATGAGCAAGGTCCTCCAAGAGCCTCCTTAGATCAATGTTACTTAAGAAACAAGCGGAACATGAAAAGGGCTTTTCTCACCTTGAGCTAAATTGATAAAAGATTGCTGAGTAGGAGCGAATGGAAAACAGTGTGTGCTTTGCAATACCATGCCGATCTATCGAAATCTTCTAATTACTCTTCACTTTCGATGGAATCACACAGAAACTTTTAACTCAGATAGGTTAGAACCTGATAGCTGAGCCTTAATTAATGTGTTTTTATTCATTAACCCACCCATTGTTTTACTCCTCTTCATCTCTCTTTGCTATTGCATCATTCTTCACTCCAGTCTTTTAAGGTGGAAGTGGTGAGCCAGCATCTCATGTTGTCTTTAATAGCTACCCATGATATTTTGTATTCCCACTAACCTTGCCACCTTCTATTTCACTACGCTTTTCTTATCACTGTCAGTCTCTCGTGTCTGCTCATATTTTGCTTCTAGTTTTATCAGGGCACAGGAAGTGGATAAAGGCAGTGATGGGGGTTAACAAGAGCATCTGATGTATCTTGTGTTCAATTTCCTGGTAAAGAAAGAAAAAAAAAATCTGCTTTTGCAGTTAACATTCTCAGCAGCAATGGTGTAAATAGGGTTGGGCATACAACCATACATTTTTTGAAAGGAGTGTTTTTTATGGCCAAATTTCACGCTGATCATGAATCCGTTGAAATTTTTGACCTAGGATGATGTCTTTGGTTAGTAAAATGCAAAAAATCAAAATGGCCGCCAAATTTACCCACTTTTCAGATAAAATTTGATAATTATGGCTTACTAGGGCATGTAATATTAGGGTTGGGCACACATCGACTTTTTCTCTGTTGTCCCGTTGAAAGGAATGTTTTTTTATGGCCATTTTTCACGCTGATCACGAATCCGTTGAAATTTTTGACCTAGGATGATGTCTTAGTAAGACATTAGTAAGATCATTCCATAACTTTTCCTGACATTGCTATGAGATTTTATAATACAGGTTGGGGGCATTTATATACAACACATTTGCAATCTTTCTCGCCGGAAGCAGTCTTGGCATAACAAATATTTGTTTTCTTTGTTTTACAGATAATACTTGAAAGTTTTTAATGACAGAGCACTTTAAATGCAATGAGTATTTTTTTTTAAAATAATTTTTAATGTTTTTTTTTAAATGCAATGAGCATGCCAATTTCACAAACAAGGTCATCGTGACAGATGAGGCACACTTTGATTTGGCAGATTTAACTCCCACAGATTTCTTCCTATGGGGATTTCTGAAGGCGTTTATAAGGAACATCCAACATCGATCGATGAATTGAAGGCAAACATCACTGGAACCATCATCCATTGATAAAGAGACGTTGCTTGCGGTAATGAACAATATGATGATCCGCTGCCGTGAATGCACAAATTCGAAAGGGCTCATTTGTCTGATATAATTTTTAAGAAATAAGAATCAAAATTGATTTTAAAAACTTGAAGTATGTGCCTATGTTGTATAGAAATTTATTTGATTTGGTTTAGAAACAAAAAAGTTATAAGGATAATAAAACCGTCAGATATAAATGCCCCACCCTGTACATTGACGCAACCAGAAAGCTCTGACCGCTTGTCTCAAAATGAGCGGCGTCTTCACGCCAGATATTCAAGAGGACCAAAAAAGTGACTTATTAGGTATGTATCAAGTTCCATTATCTGCAAAAAAAAAAGAAGCACGATTTCCTGTGGCTTTCATTAACCCCTGCCCAAACAGCACTGTGTTTGTTTTATTTCTTGCAAAATTGAAGATTTTTCAAGTATATTGGTTCGTCGAATTTTGTTATTCTGTCTGTTTGTTTGTCTGTCTGTTTGTCACCTACAGGTCACAATTCTGAACCGATTGTCATGAAACTTTACCAAGTTGTAGAGGTAGTCTCAACTGAGAAGAATATTGGTTTTGAGGTCAAAGGTCAAAGGTCATCTTGAAGTCAAATTTCTGAAATCGTCATTTTCCATCTGATTGACTTGAAATTTGAACAAGATTTGCATCGTACGTTGCTGAATTGGGAAACCAAATATGTTTTGAGATCAAAAGGTCAACTCAAGGTCAAGCTTCTAAAATCATCAATTTTCAACTGAAAATTCGTCAATTTACATCCTATTAACTTGAAAGTTGAACAGGATTTGTATAGTCCATTACTGAATTGGGAAAGAAATTATTTTTGAGGTCAAAAAGTGAAAGGTCAGCTCAAGGGCAAACCTCTAAAATCATCAATTTCAATCTGAAAAATAATCAATTTGCATCCGATTGACCTGAACTTTGATTAATATTGTGAATTTTAATCTTAATAAAATGGACAATTTGATGTATCCATGGCAACCTTTGGAGAGGGGGTAGATTTTGCAAGTATCGTGCTCTGCACGATGTATTTTTCTTGTTTATTTGTTTGTTGTCTGTCGATCTGTCGACCTGCCGCCCTCATTTATTTAGCTTAAATATGAGGCTCGGATTTTTTAGAAACAAAAACCTTGGGTGTTCAGTTCCTTTATTCACATTCATAAACACATGAGTGCAAGAGAAATGCTTTTTCTTTCTCCTCTGCAGCTGTAAACAGACCTTTCAGAATATTGGAGGTCTATTGATGGCTTATTGGTTATTATCGCATGATCATTTTTACAAAAAGATGCCTTGCATTTAGCAGGATATGGGTCTAATTATGTCAACACATGTGCTGGATAGAAACAGTCCATTTATATGTCATAAAACACGCTCAAAGTTGTCTTTGTCTATTGTGCATTCGGATTCAGATTCATAGAGATGCGGCTGAATGACCGTTATTTGTATATTTGATGGTCGTTTGTTCTGCCAATGTATTTTTCTCATATCCTGTTCAACTCATCCATAGTGGTGTGTCCCATTCCTTGCCGAAATGGTGGCACTTGTGAAACGCGTGACAAATGTCGCTGTCCATCCAACTTCACTGGAAAGTTCTGTCACATCCCGGTACAAACTCCACGGCATAATGGGCAGCAGCAGGAGGCGCGACGGGGGTCGCTGTCGGGTCTGAAGCACTCAACCTTCACACTGCCCATTTCTCCACGCCGCCAAGGCAGACATGGTGAGAAATGACACAATGATGTTGGCACAGCTGCTTCAGATATTTTCGGTTGAATGGAAAAAAATAATGATCCACACCTCACTTGGTTCATTTGGCATGATTTATTCATTATTGTATTTCATATTCATTGGAGATTACCTTTGAAATGTTGAATCAAAGAGAACAAGACAAGTTAGTTTTACTCATAATTACATTTATAACATTTCCACTGTCACTCTGAAAAAGTAATGTTTTTCTTTCTTTCCCTCTCCTGCCTGGTGGACTCGAGGCCGGGTCATGTCTAGTGTCATGAACGTGCATGTGCGACACCCGGAGGAGGCATCGGTGCAGGTGCATGAAGTGTCCCGGGTTGATAGTTTTGGCCAGCATTACAAGCAGAAGCAGCAAAACTGGCAGAGCCACACATATCAATCGCCATACAATCGGCAGCAGCTGCAAGTTCCACAGAGACGACCCGTTGTTCAAAATCTGGGTCGCTGTTTTCAAGAGATCAGTCCGAATCAGCAGGTGAAACCTTCTAAAACCTTCTGCCAGATTATTTTTTAATTTATGGAGGCTTTTGATAAAACTGTACTTCATGTATTTTCACATCATGTTTGACAATTTATTAAAATCAATTAATTAATTTTGTGCATTTTTTAAGGAAACACTCTCCTGTGGATGCTTCCATTTTTATTTCTGGAGTTGTACCACATAAACCCTCCCCCAACCCCATCCCCAAGCCCAGCTACTTCCAAATTTCCAGTTTTTCCTTCCTGAGGGTCTGCTTCTGTACCCATCTTGTCCACCCTATGCATTCTTCCCGACCCCTCTTTCCTCCCCACACCCATTGTTTGTCCAAGTCTCCCTCTGTTTTGTCCTTCAGCCCTGCCTGCTGTTGGTTTTTCCCCCCTCTTTCTCCTGTTCCTTTTGTTCTGTTGCATCCTAATCCGTTCGGTGTACTAGCTCTCCCATGAGCCTTGACCTTGGATACAAATTAAAAACATATTGCAGGCAAAGAAAAGTATATCATGACAGCAGTGAAGAATGTTATGCTAAGTAAGTCTTATTGTGCAACTGTCGACTCAAATACTTGTAATTATGTTGGTTTACCTTTTGTAGCCGAACTTCTTCCTTTTGGATGCAGCGCAATGTTGAATTTGTTCAGAGTGCCGGCAATAGCTCACTAACTCTTCGTGACAGACACTGTGGGATCTTTAATGTCCAGCAACTAATACCAGCAGACGAAGCACCCAGTTTATCGTCCATCCGAGAGACGGCACACACACTGACGATTCAACCTGCCTGTGAAAAACTCGGATGACAGTTTATAGCTGGGCCGAGATTCAAACCCAGACAAGACAGCTCAGAGGCAAGTGGAGATCCTGCCAGCCCTTCTTAGCTGGAAATGGCCATTCGGACACAACGTGCAAATACCTACGTTTGTGGATTTGTTTCTTGTGTGTGATCTGTTGCCTGCACAGCAACCACTCTTTGAGATAGCGTATGGTGTAACTTGGTGCTAAGGAATACCAGAAAAAAATGAGACCACTTGTTACCCACAATTTAAGAAGGAATTTGAAATTTGTTCGGGATGCTGACAATAACTCACCTACTCTTCACGATAGACACGGTGGGATCTTTGACATCCACCAGCTAGTGCGAGAATAGCAGGTGGGCCACCAAGCTTAAAGCAATCCTAACGTTATGGCACACCTTGTGAGCAACACCCTGTCTGTGAAACACCAATCCGACAGTTTATATTCGGGTCAGGAATCGAACCCAGACTAAAAAGCTCAAAGGTAATTGTGCTACTTCTAATACCACTGGACATAAGATGTAGAACTATGACACCTTTCTTATCATGTTAAGCAGCATCCAGAGCATTGCCAACTAAAAGTTGTCTCAAATACCCTTGAAGATTATTAATGATGTTTGTGGTAATGCAAGAGAATAATGGATAGTTGTCAGCCTCATAATGCTGTACGAGACCAGCGTGGATTGGGTTAATGGTTTATTTCGGCTTCTCTTAAAATATCTGAAGTTGTAGGTTTCAAATTTCACTTGGATTGAATTTTTTTTTTTTTAATCTCTGTATACCACACAACAGAAACTAGAATCATTTCTTTATAGCTGTCACAAATAAAGATTTTGCAAATCCCTGGCCAGATAGAGTGAGCAAGGAGGTATATAATGAAACATAATGAAAAACAATGAAAATGAGGAAACTGGAAAGAAAAACATAATGGAGGAAATGAACACGAGGAGGTGGAGATGGATTGGGCATGTGCTGCGTATGGATAACATCATCACAAAAAGAGTGAGGCACTGGAAGCCTGAAGGTCGAAGGAGGGTTGGACGACCTTCAGAGACCTGGTGGTGTATGGTGGACAAGGAGCTGAGGAAACGAGAAACCACCTGGACGACGATCAGTCGGTGGGCCCAAGACAGACAGACAAAAGTGGTGCGAGTTCCTCAAGAGGCCCAATATGCCATCAGGCATGACAGGAAGATAATCAAGTCAGCAATAACATACAACATTGTTTTTATTTCTACATTTATCTCAGGTTCATGGAGGAGCTTGTGGAGAAATCACATATAGGACAAAGACATTTGGTAGATGGTGTGCGTTAATGTGATATACAAGGACATTATTAGGACAACTCGTATAAAAGCCCGTTAAAAATGACAGGTTGGAATTATTTTATTCAAAATATTCAGAGACTGGAAGATTTTAGCTCTCATACGAACTTCGACAAGGTATACAAAAAAAATAAAATAAAAAAAAGATATTTTGTCGCAAGAAAAAGCATTATTTGAAAACACTACATGTACAAATGTTCCCCTATTTTCTTTATCTTCTGGGATCTTTCATTTCGAGGGTACATCCTCATGAGCATGCCAAAGCCTGAAGCCTCGGCCTAGCTCCAGGTCAATATTGGGTCGCCGAAATATGTGCATATTGGGTCGCCGAAATAGGTGACCCTTATTGTCAGTAATTCTGTCTGTTTGTTTGTTTGTCATCAGCATAATTGGTAGTAAACGTGGGCGGATTTTGACCAAACTCGGGGGGTAGGTACATCTTATGACTAGTGCTTTGGAAATTGTGATGGTTGCTAGGGACGCTTTGGTTCCCAGCAACAACCGAAAACCTTCAAAATCGGTACCGTTCACGCGAAATCAATTCCGAAAGCCATTATCCCACGTAGGGTTATGAAATTTGGCACGAATGATCTACAGGTGATGCTCCATCAAATATATTCCGGTTTTTGTGATATATGGAATACTTTACCCGCAGCGCCCCCTACAATTAGAGTATGCGTGAAAATTAGTGAAAATTGAAGGCCCCCTAGAGACCAGGTGAGTGCATCGATATGAATGAAACTTTGCAGGTTCATGGTACTCAATGAGTACTACAACTTTGCCTCAGGACATATAGACAGATTTCGCTTAGGTCAGGGGTCAAAGGTCAATTAGTGCAAAAATCGATATAATATGCGAGAGCTGGAGGTGCGCTTCGCGCCAAACGCTACTCCTCCTAGGGTTATGGTCGGATGGTCATGAAAAATCACACTAATCGTCTGGAATACATTGTGCACAAACGATCGAGCCGGATTTTCGATTTAGATCTTTGTTCACCACAGCACCCCTCGAACTTTGGGGATTTCCGATTTCAAACCGCATTTTCGGTACTTTTCATTCAAATGGATACCGAGTAGTATCAGTAGATGGAACTGGATGAGATTTGATATGCATAATCTTAAGGTGATTCTCTATCCGCTATATTGACATCCATTTTGCTCTATATTCTATTGTTTCCATGCTCGGCGACCCATCGCCCTACCGGCTGTATGTATATATATTTATTAGGACATCGCTCGATGTAAAATGAACACTCGTTTTAATCTGCGTGCGTTACACATCATGTGCAGCGAATTTCACCTCCCTGCGCCTTGTATTTATTGTTATTTTTGAAACGCTTCCGTACACCGCCATTGAGGCCCGGTTGCAAGTCACCGTCTACATTTCCAAAAGAAGAGACGTAATTACTCTTTCATGGAAAATGTTTTTTGAGTTGTTTTTTTATCCTGATTAAAATAGACCGTAGTGAACACAGTCGTGTTAAAAGATTGGCCTTTAAAGCCCTTCTCAAATCGTCCTTTTGAACGGGGACAGACATCACACAAACAAATGCACAAACACACATTGTGTTTTATATAGTAAAATGGACAAATACTTGGAGTTATAGCTTATGGAATTGGAGCCTAGGTTCTAGGCATCCACTGACAAAATGAGTGCAGGTGGTGTCTCCGGTTTGTAGTTTTGGTCAGCATTGGAAGCTAAAGCAGCAGCAGTGTAAGATCTTCACTTAGCACGTGTTGTACAATGTACGGCACTCAAGAAAAATATACCATTAATTTTGGAGTTCCCATCATGATGATGTTTTAACGACCTCCTGTCATGATAAATGAGAAGTGATGATTAAAAAAAGAATTAGGCGACTCTTGGGCATGCATTAAATAAGTAGATGAAACTCAGGAGGAGCTGCAACACGTGAGAGATTCACCTTTGAGAATGTCATTCATTTGAACAAGATAAGGAAGGACTGACAACAACAATGGTGAAGAACAGAGTAAAAAATAAAAGCAGAGATTGATCTTTGCTGGAATGAATATTTTTCGGATTTTTTTTTTGTTTTTTTTTCTGATCCAGTTCAACCTCTGAATGCTGAGCTGAGATTACGTCCAACTAGAATGACTGTGAGAAAAGCTGAGCAGTCAGAAGTCGGAAAGATTGTGAAGTTTACATCAAATGCTTATTTTTGGTGATTTTCGGGCCAGCAGGATAGCCCGAGAGGTACGTGCACTGGCTCTGAGCTGTCTTGTCTGGGTTTGAATCTCGACCCAGATATAAACTGTCACCCCAGCTGGTGTTTCGCATTCAGGGCGATGCATCGATGTATGCGCCATCCATTGGAAAGATGTTCAGCCGGAGGACCCATCTGCCAGCACTGGTCGTAGGTGGATGTTAAATATTTCATGGTGTCTTCTGCGAAGAGGAGGCAAATTACCGCTAGCACCACGGCCAAATTCCAAATTTGCGCACATTCAGTCAAGTATGCTACATCAGAGTGGTGACCCGTTCTGAATTGGTTCTCGTTTATAAATGTTTCTCGACTTGATGTGATATTGCCCAGAACTATGTAATGTGAATGGACCTTTATTTATTATTTATTATGAATATTGCATTCCATTTCAATTTTTTTGTATGCTGATGAGCCAAATAGGTGGGCACATGGAAATTACTTTTCGGGAAATGGTGGAGGTGAAATTGAAAAGAGGAAGGAAGGGGTAGAAAAGGGAGAGGAGGATGAGTGTGGATAAGTTGTGCTTGCAGGGTGGCCAAGAGCTACGCGTACTCGCCTCTGAGTCGTCTGGCCTGGGTTTGAATCTCGGCTCAGCTACAAACACACATCGTTGTGTGTGCAGTCCCATGAGTGGATGGTAAACTGTGTGTCCCTTCTGCCAGCATTAGTTGGTGGACGTTAAAGACCCACTGTCTCCTTCATAAAGAGTAGGCGAGCTATCGTTGGCACACTGGTCAAATTACAGATTCGTGCCTTCACCTACAGAGGGCATTGCATCAGTTGCATAACCGTGACCTCAGCGAATGATGCTACTAGCAGTCATGTGCTGCAAATGAAAGAAGAAATGGATAAGTCTTGGTGGAGAGAGGAGGGAAGATGAATGTATGGGGATGGGGGAACTGGTGAGAGCGGGTGGGGGTCAAAAATGCCACCAATTTCTTTTCCATAATCCATTGATGACCTCCATGGTTAAAATCTGAAGTTTAACTTTCATTATTCCAGATAATCCTGACTCCTTTAATGGTAATGTTCATGCTCACCCGCTTCTCGTTATTCTTGTTTTAGTGCCACAAGCCTCTTCCTCATTTGGTCAAAAAAGATGATTGCTGTGGTAGCGTTGGAGCCTCGTGGGGATTCAGCAAATGCAACAAGTGCCCCCCTAAGCATGGTGAGTGCCTCTGTTCTCAAGTACACTTTATAGCAGGTTAATTCTGGAAGAGCAAAAGGAATGCTCAAAATGTTTTGAGAGCAAAGATGCAAGTTATTTAAAATTCAAAATGAAATGATTACAATGTTGGCTTTCCCTATCTGTAAGTAGATTGATTTATTCTTTACTCAGAGATACTTGGTCCATATATAAAGCTACCCACCAAACCGTTTTTTTTTCATGCCATCAAACCAATTCGTCTTTTGCTAATCCGGTGCTACTTTGTTGGATAATTCAACCACCTGCCCTACATGTATAACCTGACTTCAGGTCATTATCTCATTTGGTATCTCAAGTGTCACCTGCCGGTACCACATATTTGTATAATATAATTGTTTCAAGATTCTGCTGTCGGAGTTGCTTCTAAGTACGAGTGAGAACATAAACTATTGTCGCTTGCCCTCCAACTTTGTTTCCATAACACAAGCGATGTTGTTTAGCTTTCAGTGACAGATATTGTGAGTTTTTCTCAAGAATCTTACAAGACCTTTCATTGAGTTGTTTCTTTTCATTGCATGATGCTTGCACGTTCCGTGTCGCTAATTGAGTGGAAGTTTGCTGCTTCTTGTTTTTTTAGCAGTTTTTTTTTTTCTTCTTCACTCGAGATACATGTATAATGTCTCGGCCTTATTCAATGGAATGTAATTATCCAGAAGGCCTTTGATATCATGACTGCAAGTACACACGCTGGCCAAATTCTTTACTTCAGCATACATTCCTTAGATGTGGGCTCAAAACAACAACAAGAGATGACTGAGCAGATAGAACCGCAATGCGGCCAAAAATATGTTTGCAGTCCCGTTGTAATGGACAGTGAACATTTTGTGTGAAAATATGTGAACATATTTTAATTTACGGATGCTTTCCGAAGTTGTGTGATTTTTTTTTTTCCTGGTGTATCGGCTTCGATGTCCATCGGCACACAAAATTACCGTGCTTCCCCATTGTCTCGGGTCACTCACCTGCATTTTTTTCATTTTATTTATTTATTTATTTATTTATATTTTCATTCATTGATATTGTCCAACGATTCTGTGAATTTTTCCCGTGTACCGGCTTTGATGTCCATCGGCACGCAAAATTTCAGCTTTCTACGTCACCCGGAAGGTACCGATCTTTAATATCAGTCAGTGAGTGAGTGAGTCTATCAGTAGTTAGAAAGAGCTATATATACTCTCTCTATATATATAAATATATATTTAGATATGGAAATATATATATATATTTAGATATTATGAAATATATATATATATTTATATATTTGTCAATGACACCCCACTGAAAGTGAGGGGAGAGGTCCGAAACGAGCCTGGGGCATCACTACCTGTCTGCTGCACGAGCACATTGTCTTTCCACATCAGTCCCCATCATGGTGTGATGTGATGTGATGTGATTTTACATAATGTTGAACGAAAAAGATTCTTAATCTAATTTTTATTGATTTACTTAATTCGCGAACAGAATTCTCAGCAAACGGGATATAAATCCGCTGCATAAATGTATTTTTTTTAATTTTTTTTTTCCTTTATCTGAGGATGGAGAACATTTTATTCTAAAGAGGGAAACAGGATAAATATTTATTGTAAAAATGACAATTTTGATATTGTGACAATGCATGGATAAGCTGCAAAAGAGGTGAAGATATAATGAATGTGTTTCCACATCTAGCGAGTTCTAATTCGGTTTACTCTTTTGCCAACATCTTGGCCTCCACATCAAGGAAAGATCCGAATGTGTTCATCGAGTTATTGGCTTGTTTTACCACCAATCCTGGATTCTTCACACACACACACACACACACACACACACACACACACACACACACACACACACACACACACACACACACACACACACACACACAGACACAGTTCACGTTGAACTCGGAACCAAAATGTGTTTCTTTCTGGTTTTTTTTTTTACTTTGGCCGCAACAGGCATGAGAATTTCAAACTAATCAATGCTGAATCATTTGCTTATTGCAGATGAATATGTTTTGAATATCCTCTGTTGAATAGGAGGCTGTGCCAGCTGGCTAAATATTTGAATATAAATCAGCTGCGTAAATACATGAATAATTTCAATGGTGGCTCACCACTGCACGTCTTGTGCGTGAATGATGTAGTAGCTGAATGTTTGTTGAGTTGCACAGGATATGACGTCACTTACTGCACTCCCTGTGACCCTGCTTTGTGACAGAATCCGTCCTTGCATTTCTGGGGAAAGACAATTGGGTGAACAGACAATACAGTGAAGCAACCCAAATGATTTTATATTGTTTCGCTGATTACAATATTTGTAGTCTTGTAAACAAACAAGTTATCAATATAATGGTGTCTGTCTAACCGCAATATAACATAACAGTATCACATCACTGACGAACGTAACTTGCTTGGCCTAAGTGCACCCCAGCCTCCCAGCTTTTGAGGCCTCTGTTGATGGTTCACCCTGTAGCCAAACACTCGTTCAATGAAAGTCCTTGAGGCTTCCTTCCAATACAAGCGTAATCTGTCCCAGCTGATAGTATGACTTCACTGCATCACATGGTGAGGGGTTTTATGTTTCACCATGACGATGGCAAATTTCAGAATTTGAAAGTATTGTGCTGTAAATGATTTGCCAGAACCTATAAATGAAAAGATACATTGCGGTTAGATATTTTAGTTGTAAGATATATTGTGGTGCTGTTATTACAGCGCGGCGACATCGCGCTGTTATATAATTGGCTATTCTGGCCTGTGTCTTCTGTCACGTCTTCTGTCACACTTATGGCCGCGTACGTCCCTTTGATCTGAGGGCTATAAATAGAAATTTGTCCAACGTCACAACTCTTCCCATCATGCATGCTAATTCACCGTTCTACATTTAAATTTTATAACTGCAAAATTGTTTTCATCATTCTTAACCTTTTACTGCCCCCAGCCGCGCGATATCGAAGTATTCGCTTCTTGTTTTTCATAGGTAGTATTTCAGTGTCCATCTCAAATTACCCAGATGGCTTTTATGAGCCAATCACCTGTATGGACTATCATCACGGGTAGAACAGACCAGTTTGGGTAGGCAGACGAAGATCATGAGCAAACCGGCTGCATTTTACCACTAATACAAGAGCGTCGTAGTAATTCTCCAGATACACTCGGCTTCCAGAGGCTTGGAATCCAAATCCTTAATACTGCTGAAAGTCACCACTTCTGGGGTGTGATTTCAGTAGCCTTGCAATTAGGCCACCACCATACCTGTGTGTGAAGCATTTTATCCCATTAATAGTTTTAATCTTTCCTATGCAACATCCACCTTCATTTTCATGTTGCGAACTCTTATTGCAGTGCACACCGCAAAGCAAGTCAGTAGGGATATATTATTCCTGAATGTTTATTCAGACCAGGCCCAATCGCCTTTGAGCTGTCCATGCTGGGAGTTAATCTCGGCCCGGCTATAAACTGTCACCCCGGTGTTTTCCATGCAAGGTGCGGCATCAATATGTGCACCATCCATTGGGAACGACTGTTAAGCCAAATGACACATCTGCCAGCACCAGTTCTTTGTGGACATTAAATATCATACGGTGTCTCTTGCAAAGTGTCCGGCAAGCTATTGCCAGCATCCTGAAACAAGTTCCAAATTTCCGCCTCCTCTGTCGAATGTCGAGCCTGGACAGCTGATTCGTGAAAGACTTGGGCCAAAAACATTCTTCCGGACGACCCCACAAGAAATTGGGAATAATTGGAGCTGCTGAAGAAGTAGTAGTAGATGCTGACCATTTACAGGAGAAATGAGAGCAGCACTCAGTAGAGCGCTTACCCCCGCCAGGCTGAGCAGTTTACGTGTTGTGTCCCACTGATAGGTCGGATCTTCTTCTGGGCCTGACCCAAAATCGAATCACCTCTGTTCTTGTCGTCTACCCAACTCATCCACCAAGTTTTGTCAGAACTCGTCCACAAGTCTTTGAAACGTCGTGATATACGGGATGTCATTTTTGGCCCTATCTCTCAATTGTAAAGAATCACTTTAAGAATTGTAGTATCCGAATCTGTATGTGGATCCTCACCAAAGTCGAACCAATTCGTCCTTGTCACACACACCCAACCTGCTCATCGAGTTTCGTCTCAATCCATCGATAACTTATCGATATATCCTGCTTCGAAACAGACAGGGGTTTATTGTGTTTAATTTTAAATTCACTGGACAAGGAATTTGATCAACGATCTCACTCGTAATCTACACGTGTAAGTAATGAGTGGGAAAAACTTTTTTCTTCTCCTTCTTCTACTTCGAGACCTGTGCAAGCAATTCAACCTTTCCAACAAAGATTTTTAAAAACTTCATTGAAAGCTGATTTTAAGCGATGTTTAAGTTGGGTGGCATTTTGCGACTGAAAAGTAACGTTCAGCTTCTTAAACATAACTTCTTGATTCAAGTGAAAAGTTTCAGGCTGTTCTTTTTCCTTTTCTGCATGGGTCTAGGCTCTAAACATTAGGTTTATAAACTACCAAAGAGCTAAACAATAGGTTTATAGACTACTCCTTTATCCATCCCTCATTTGGTAAAGGAGAAATAACACAAAATCAACTAAATAACACAAAATCAACTAACAATGGCCCAGAGAGGAACAGAATGGGAAATAATCAGCGTGTGTAGAAGAGGTCATGGATAGGTGAGCACATGAGGTCGTGATGGACATTGCGTTTGACAGACTGAGGTTAGAAAGAGGAGAGCATGGACAAATAAAGACGATGCCACAATTGGGAGAAAAAGGGGATAAGTGAATGATTGTGAGTGGGCAACCAGTCTGGACTTTGGGAGGGTGAACCGATGAGTGTTTATAGAGGGATGCACGTGACCTGGAGTGGCTTGGAGAGAGAGCATAGGTAGGAGAGAACAGGAGGGGCAAGACCGGATTATATATATATATATATATATATATATATATATATATATATATATATATATACACATTGGATGGATCCTGTTTGGGGTATTTATACATGTTGCAGTCAGTAACATCGTGCACTTAAACAGAAAACAGAATATAGTGGGTACATAACTCGGCAACAGTCGGCCTTTGTGTCTTCGCAATGATGCCAAAGGCTTGGCAGAGCATCCTTTTCCTTTTGCTGATCAGTCCGCAGTGATCAGTTCTCTGGTCATCCAGGACATGACATCCTTCCCTTTCCTGACACACGAGATGCTTGGAACAATATCGCGTCCGGCTCACAGCCCCGCCGGCATTGCATTTGGAAAGTGGCCTTCTACTGGAGAGTCGAACCGTAGTTTGAGGTTCCATGCGAGTTAATTATGCTTCAACAATTTGCAGGCAAATACAGGTTCTGCCATCCTTTCCTTTCTTGCCACCATTTCACACAACCTGGTACTCGTCGACACATGTTGGAAGCAGATTCACAATGATGATGGTCTACCAGTGAACCACTAGTCATCAGCTTTCAATGGGTAACGAACTTGGTTGGTTATAGCTAGCTTCTCCACTGAACCACAGCTCGGCCCTTTATACACCATTCCTCACACTCCTCTCTCTCTCTCCCCTGCTCCCACGTTTTCGTCTTTTCCATCTTCTTTTGTTTGCAGTACATGGCTGTAGGTGGCATCATTGATTGGGGAGCACAGCTGAGCCACTGATGCAATGCCCTCTGGAGGTTAGAGCAGAAATTGGAATTTGTTCAGGGTGAACGATAGCTCACCTACTCTTTGCAAAGGGCACAGTGGGATATTTTACATCCAGCAACTTATGCCAGCAGATGGGACGCCCAGTGTAACGTTCATCCGAAGGACTGCACACTCATTAATGCCGCACCCTGCATGTAAAACACCGGGATGACAGTTTCTAGTTTGGCCGACATTTAAATCCAGGCTCAACAGCTGGAACTAACCTCTAGACTATTCTGCCAGTCATCCTTTCCCTCTTTCTATCTGTCTCTCTTTCTCTCTCTTTCTCTCTCTTTTTCTCTCTCCTCTCTCTCTCTCTCTCTCTCTCTCTCTTCTCTCTCTCTCTCTCTCTCTTTCTTCTCTCCTCTCTCTCCTCTCTCTCTCTCTCTGTCTCTGTCTCTGTCTCTGTCTCTGTCTCTGTCTCTGTCTCTGTCTCTGTCTCTGTCTCTGTCTCTGTCTCTGTTCTGTCTCTCTCTCTCTCTCTCTCTCTCTCTCTCTCTCTCTCTCTCTCTCTCTCTCTCTCTCTCTCTCTCTTCTCTCTCTCTCTCTCTCTCTCTCTCCCCATCCTCACAGAACAACGTCACCCTTTCCACCAAACAGCAAAAAAAATTCACATAGGCAGAGCAATTAGGGCTGCTCTATGATACAAACTCATGTTGTGGTTTACAGAAGGAAGAGATGCAGAAACAAATAAGATTATAATGACACTCATGACAAGATACAGTCATGGAAATGCTCCAACTACATTGTGGATGCTTTCCTATAATGCATGTGGTTTATTTAATCTGAAGCCACACTGGGAAATTTGTTCAGGCAACTACAGGGTAGGGAACTGCTGTAGAGGTGAAATTGCAATGGGATGACCCATTCACAGCAGCTTGGTCTGATTCTCAATAATCTCTTCCTATCAGAACAGCACAGTGACGCACTCAACCTTTCCTGGAGCCATTGGGCAATTGAGTATCCACTGAAACAGGAGCCAAATTGCAAAACTATATTCAATCGATATTTCAGAAAGAGTTGAAGAGGTGTTCCCTTGAAGATTCTCAATTTTCCAGGTAATAACAAGCAATCTACCATCAACGAGTCATCAATATGTTGTCAGGCGACATAGGGAATATTCTACGATATGCCAGTCTTTGCTGATGACTCAAGAGACACAAGCAAGTCTTTGCTGATGACTCAAGACAGTC
Organism: Eptatretus atami; assembly: GCA_035128595.1. Classification (NCBI taxonomy): domain Eukaryota; kingdom Metazoa; phylum Chordata; class Myxini; order Myxiniformes; family Myxinidae; genus Eptatretus; species Eptatretus atami. The sequence continues at coordinate 45,480,879 of CM068960.1, read as the reverse complement.
TTTTTTTTTTTTTTTTAAATTCCTCATATAAATTGCTTTCAACATCTCCTGTTGAAATGTTTTGCGGCAAAATCTAGGCTTATGGAAAGGTGCAGCAATACTGGGAATGAAATGGCGGTGGGGCAGTGGGGCCACAGATAGATGCACCAAAGCAAGGGAAATGATGAACAGGAAAAGAGAAAGACGAAGGGGGGACACTAACCTCCAAATAAGAGAGTTGGGATAATGGAGGTAGAGAAGATTGCCAATAGGAATGAGGGATGATATGAGATGGTGATGAACCGCTTGCTTTTGTAACATCTACTACATCTACTGTAACATGTAACATCTACTGGCCTTGTAACATCTACTACAAGCAGGTTACTGTGTTGTATAACCTTGTAACATATGACACGGTACAAGGTTATGCAACATGTTACAAAGCTACACAAGGAACTTTGATGCATGTTGAGGCCATTGGCAGCCCTTTGTGTCTGTCCTATATCAATACACAATTAATTCATCATATCAGTTTATCAAATTAACATCGACGTTGCATTGTGTTGGGATGAAACAAAACAATGAAAGAAGCTCCACAATTATTGCGTCTCTTTGAGAAATCTCCTTTGGTTTCAAACTGAGAAAAGAAATCTCATCAGATCTCACTCCAGTACTTTATTTTTCACGTATGTACATGATAAAGAGGCTTACATTAATGAAATGTTTTTAAAATTACACGTCACGTATTTTACAGGTTAATGGGTCATCTGTTTGTTACTGAATTTTAATTCCTCCTCCTGTGTGTGCGTGCCACATGCGTGCCCCGTTTCCTCCTTTCCCTTCTCTCGCCACTCTTCTTATACATCCTTCACCCTCCTATCTCTTTCTTATGCTCTCCCCTTCCCATTGTTTTTTCCAAATTTAAATTCTTTCATAATAATCCCCAACCCCACTCCTCCCCACCTCCACAAAATAACCCCCTACCCTTCATTGTGCATCCATGTCATCAATTATACTAGCATAACCCGCGCTCTGCGCGACATGTTGGGGTGGGTGTGTTTGAGAAAGGAACTGATGCAGAGTATCAGTAGTAATTTTACTTTAATGCAGTAAGTGGAATACGATTTCACTGGTTCAGAACCATTTTATTTACTTTTTTTTGTACCATGAACCTCATATGGTCTTTGAGATAATGTAAGCCGAATATCACGTTACTCGAGCACAGAACAAAGTCGAAGATAGCGCGACACGAAACCACAAACTCGGAAATAATATATAAGATGACCCTTAATCTTCAACATGGTGAATTTGCCTTTTCCTCTTTGAATTAACTCATCTTTTGGATGAATTTGGATGAATTTGGTCCAATTCAGTTGGACCTGAATCATTTTTAATAGCATCATGCAGGAAACTATCCAGTATAATTACAGTAATACTGCAATTACTGACGTGAATTATCACAAATTAACACAAAGTGAATTATCGAACGACACCTGATAATTCACTTTGTGCGTGATTCCTCAAGTTGGGGACATTATGCCTTTTGTCCTCTTATGATGAATAATCCACATCTAAATGGATGTTTCACAACGTTAAAGATTGCCCCAAAATATCACATTTGTGGTTTTAATGATTATAGACGAGCTCTTGTTCAGCCACCAAGAATACCAAATAAGGGATTTTATCACATTTTTTGGTACTAGGCTTATTCATGTACTTGTCATGAGACAGAATATTTTTTTGGATGAGGGTTGGGGTTGGGGGGAGGGGGTTAAACACCATGTTTATTCACACACATGATTCCAACGATGTCCTGGACAAGTGGTGGGTGTCGCAAATTGTTATTAGAAATTTTCAGTGCATTACCACAACGAAAGTCTGAACTGGAAAATTTCCTTTCTTGATAAGGTGATATTTTATTAAGATGTTAACCCCGCTTCCCTTTCCGCACCATAACAGTCCAAGTGCAACCCGGTGCAGCACATCCGATTAAATGTCCTGCTGGTTACAAACAGGACAGCCTGATGCACTGTCGAGGTGAGTTCTCCCTCTCACGGCCGCAAGTTAGGAACGGAGATCAGATCTGCCTCTTCGTGTAAATGAATACATCGTTTGGATAAACTCTTGTCATTTTGTTTTCTGCTTGCCAGTCGTTTCGCTTTCAAGTCCATGATTGAAAGGTCCGTTGTTGTTTGTTGTTGGTCAGTGCTCATACAAGTCGATTCTTTCGTTAGTTCGTATAACCATTGAGTCTTATCGAAAGTTGGAAGTACAATATTTCGTGCAATTCGTTATCAAAATCATGTGTGGAATTAATTGACTAAGTAAAGCAGTTTTACTTTGAAAATAAATTTGAAAAATCCCCCCAATCTCTCCTGATACCCAAACTCCTTTATCCTCCTGCTCTCAAACACCCTCCCCCATCCTCTCCCTTTTTCTTCTTCCTCATTGTTGTTTGTTTTCTTTTGAACAAAGCAATGATTTAACTTTACTCTGAAAAACAAAGAAAGCAATGACAACCCAGTCCATATTCCCACAGACATAAACGAGTGCCAGATGCCTGGAATTTGCCCCAACGGAAAATGCCGAACCTGAAGGGAAGTTACATGTGTATGTGTAATGCTGGCTACACTCCGAATACCTCCATGCACCCGTGCATCTGTGAGTCAGTCCTCTCTCTCTCTCTCTCTCTCTCTCTCTCTCTCTCTCTCTTCTCTCTCTCTCTTTCTCTCTTCTCTCTCTCTCTCTCTCTCTGTTAACCAACAGAATCTGATGTTAGCAATTTTGGGGGTGTTCCCTGAAACTTCATCTTTACTGTGTGTTTGCTCAGCACCACAACCGCAAAAATATTTGATGACCAACTCTCAGGGCCACACGTGTTTGCATTGGCCTGTTTGTTGTTCCCATTTGAGCACATAGCTCGTGGTTTAATGTTTTAATTTAATTGTGTTATCCAGTGTTCATTTGTCCAATGTCTTCTAATATCCTTGCATTGATTGTGAAACCACGCTGCAATCTCCATATATTTTTTCCAGCTTGTGATTGATCTCAAAGCTCCCTCACAAGGTTTTAAGTGTTGTGCAATGTCTAAGAAAACGACCTCAACCACTTGTGACATTGTGGAGTTTACAATAATAAACCGATTTTCATCAAGATGAAAGCTTGTTCAGGAATTTCAAAAAAATAAATATTGAATTTAATGAGTGTGACTTGTTGAAGATGCTGGGCATTTGTCACCACGAGACAAACCTTTCAAACTCTAAAATGAGAAGAGCTATTTGACAAATAATGAGAGGGGCAGACGCCTTTTCAAAACCTTGGCTCAGTATGTGCCCTTACCAAGAAACGACCACAGAACAAGCCCGCTCTGTTGCTTCAGGTGTCTTGGCTTGTTTATGATCAGAGGCAAATAAAGGGGTAAGTTTGCTTTGCAATTTGTCACATGCGCAGGAGAATAAGGTGAGGCAACATGCCCCCCAGGTATATATGTATATATAGATATATTCCGAGCCATGATGGCACATAACAACTTAACGCAGCTCCGAAGAGTCACAGGGACTCTGGCACACACACACACACACACATGAACATGGCTGGTTAACCCCAAGATCAGATTTGCTGGCAGTCACAAGATCTTGCAACACAGCTTTGTGATTGGTCATCCAATTGGCCCCATCCCCATGTATGGTGTTTATATGGGAGGGAGATAATAGAGATTTTACTCCTGACAAAGTCAGGGATGCATGGTATTCATGTTGCTGACTGAAGGTTGAGCCCCTGAATTTATTGAGGCTGGAGATAAACATATCATGGATCATTGTAATACTCCAACCACCAATCTTTACTATATGTATGTATATATATATATATATATATATATATATATATATATATATATATATATATATTATATATATATATATAATATATATATATATTATATATATTATATATATACAGCTCTGGAAAAAATTAAGAGACCACTGCAAATTATCAGTTTTTCTGGTTTCACTATTTTTAGGTATGTGTTTGAGTAAGTGAACATTTTTGTTTTATTCTATAACTACTGACAACATTTTCCCAAATCCGTGTAAAAATATTGTCATTTAGAGCATTTATTTGCAGAAAATGACAACTGGTCAAATAACAACAAAGATTCAGTGTTTTCAACCTCAAATAATACAAACAAAACAAGTTCATATTCATTTTTAAACAACAAATACTAATGTTTTAACTTAGGAAGAGTTCAGAAATCAATATTTTGTGGAATAACCCTGATTTTCAATCACAGCTTTCATGCGTCTTGGCATGCTCTCCACCAGTCTTTCACATTGCTGTTGGGTGACTTTATGCCACTCCTGGCGCAAAAATTCAAGCAGCTCGGCTTTGTTTGATGCTTGTGACCATCCATCTTCCTCTTGATCACATTCCAGAGGTTTTCAATGGGTTCAGGTCTGGAGATTGGGCTGGCCATGAAGGGTCTTGATCTGATGGTCCTCCATCCACACCTTGATTGACCTGGCTGTGTCGGCATGGAGCATTGTCCTGCTGGAAAAAACCAATCCTCAGAGTTGGGGATATTGTCAGAGCAGAAGGAAGCAAGTGTTCTTCCAGGACAACCTTGTACGTGGCTTGATTCATGAGTCCTTCACAAAGACAAATCTGCGATTCCAGCCTTGGCTGAAGCACCCCCAGATCATCACCGATCCTCCACAAATTTCACAGTGGGTGCGAGACACTGTGGCTTGTAGGCCTCTCCAGGTCTCCGTCTAACCATTAGTCGACCACTATTGGGCAAAGCTGAAAATTGGACTCATCAGAGAAGATGACCTTACTCCAGTCCTCTACAGTACAATCTTATGGTCTTTTGCAAACCTCAGCCTGGCTCTTCTTTGCTTCTCATTGATGAAGGGCTTTTTCTAGCTTTGCACGACTTCAGCCCTGCCCCAAGGAGCCTGTTTCGAACCGTCCTCGCCGTGCACTTCACCCCAGCTGCCGTTTGCCATTCTTTTTGGAGGCACTTGATGTCATCCTACGGTTGTTGAGTGACATTCGAATGAGTTGGCGGTCATCCGGTCAGTTGAAAGTCGTTTTGCCCTCTGCCAGTCTGTAGCTTTGTTGTCCCCAATGTTTGCTGCTTGACCTTGTTCTTATGAACCGCCGTCTTTGAAATTTTAAGGATGGAAGCAACGTGATGCTCACTTGTATCCCTCTGCAGTAAAGCCAGAATTGAACCCTTCTTCTCCTCACTCAAACTTTTCTTTTCAACTCTTTTGCATGGTCAATAGTTATTTTTTTGATTCTAATTATCTTTGAGATACTACTAGCACTGTTTTTGCCATCCAGCTGGTCCTATTGCAAGAGGATAGTGATGACCAGAGCAGTGGTTTTTTACTTTTCCTTGTTAGATAAGAATTCGGTTCAGGTGATCACCTAATCAGTACCTCACCAAATAGAATGAGGTGTGCCTGTGTTGAATTCAACAGACAGTGGAATGGAATGGCTGCCATACATGTAGAGATCTGATTTACATTTTTTTTGGAGTGGTCTCTATTTTTTTCCAGAGCTGTATATATTGTTTATATTTACATTACCTTCAGAAAGTATTTCCTTGACCTTTGTCACGTTTTGTTGCTCTAGCCTGAATTTAAATGGATTAAATTTAAAAAAAATTGTCACTGATCGACACAAAATACCCCATAATGGCAAAGTGAAAACATGTTTTTCGAAATTTTTACAAATTACTTAAAAAATGAAAAGCTGAAATGTCTTGCTTCAATAAGTATTCAACCCCATAAGTCAATACTTTGTAAAAATGCCTTTGGCAGTGATTACCGCTTCGTGTCTTGCATATGTCTGCATCAGATTTGCACATCTGGATTTGGGGATTTTCTCACATTCTTTCTTGCAGATTTGCTCAAACTCTATCAAGTTGGATGGGGAGTGATGGTGAACAGCAATCTTCATGTTTTTCCACAGATTCTCAATGGGATCCAAGTTTGTGCTTCGACTGGGCCACTCGAGGACTTTCACGTTCTTCTTCTGAAGCAATTCCAGTGTCGCTTTGGCTGTACACTTGAGGTCATTGTCCTGCTGGAACATAAATCTTCGCCATAGTCTAAGGTCTTTTGCACTCTGAAGCAGGTTCTCCGAAAGGATTTGCCTGTATTTGGCTCCATTCATTGTTCCCTCTATCCTAAAAGGTCTCCCAGTCTGTGCCGCTGAAAAGCATCCCCATAGCACGATGCTGCCACCGCCATGCTTCACGGTAGGGATGGTGTTAGATGGGTGATGAGCTGTGCTCGGTTTCTGCCAGACATAGTGCTTTGCATTCAGGCCAAAGAGTTCAATTTTTGTGTCATCAGACCACCGAATATTTTGCCTCATGTTCTCAGAGTCTTTCACGTGCCTTTTTTGCAAACTCCAGGCATGCTTTCACGTGTTCTCAGGAGTAGCTTCTGTATGGCCACTCTCCCATAAAGTCTAGATTTGTGAAGTGCTGCAGAGATTGTTGCCCTTCCAGCAGGTTCCCCCATTTCAGCCAAGGAACTCTGTAGTTCAGTCAGAGTGGACATTGGGTTCTTGGACACCTCCCTGACCAAGGTCTTTCTTGCCCAGTTGTTCAGTTTGGTCGGACGGCCAGCTCTCGGCAGAGTCTGGGTAGTTCCATATTCTTTCCATCTCCTAATTATGGAGCTCATTGTGCTCTTGGGAACTTTCAACACGAGAAATTGTTTTATACCCTTCCCCAGAGCTATGCCTTCCTCACAATTCTGTCTCGGACAGAGTTCTACGGACAGTTCCTTGGACTTCATGGTGGAGTTTCTGCTCTGACATGCACTGTCAACTGTAGGACCTTATATAGAACTAGCTGTAGTACCCGGCGTTGCCCGGGGAAAAAAATAGGAATAAGAAACGGGTAAATTGTGGTGCTTAATATGTATCACATTTATATATCACATTTAATTTGGACACATTTCACATTTCTTTGTCGTTTTCAGCATTCATCATCAGTGCTCATGAGGCTGTCACGGAGGTTGGCGAAGTTATCAGCAAGCCAGTCGGATAAAGCCCAGTCTCTCTGTCTCGATCTTGCAGTAGAAATCAGCCAGAACCTGCTGAAAGAATCATCGCATCTGCAGTATGTGGTTGCCCTCTCTCACCATGATGTGGTAGCTGTAGTACTGCAGCTGTGTGAGTTTTCATCCATCCTGTCCAGTAGCAGTCCTGGCCACCAGATGGATGTTGTAGCCATCTGTTCCATATGGGAACACTATGGGATACACGAGTGCATCATAAGATGCATGCAGCTCACTGATCCTTTTAAGTGCTCCATCGTGAAGTCTGAGGACAATGTCTCTGGGTTCTGTTGGCTTATTGTCCATTAGGATGGCGACTTCTGGTGCAGACTGGGCGTTGTAGCGGCGTGTGTGCTCTCCTTACGGTCGCTTCTTCTCTCTGATGATGATCTGGCGCTCTTCAGAGTTGCCTCCTTCTGCAAGTACATCTCTTGCAGTCTTGA
>CM068960.1:45458755-45470671 GCA_035128595.1 Eptatretus atami | reverse complement strand
AAAAAGTTGTGGACGGATTCGGACGAAATTTGGTGGAGAGCTTGGGAATGTGATGAGTACAAAATTATTCGATTTTGTTGAAGATCCGAATCCGGATCCAATAATTTTTTTGGTGATTTTTCACCATTGAGAGATAGGGCCAAAAACGCCATATTGCAGGATATCTCAAAACGTTATGGACAGATTTGTACAAAACGTAGTGGGCATGTTGGGTATGTGACAAAGAAGAATTGGTTCAATTTTGCTGAAGATCTGAATCCGGATCCGATAATTTTTTTAAGTGATTCTTCACCAGTGGAGAGATCGTGTTAATCCGACATATAGCACGATATCTCAAAAAGTTATGCACGGATTCGGACGAAACTTGGTGGGTGAGTTGGTTAGGTGACAAGAACAAGCCGATGAAATTTTAGTTCAGGTTCGAATCCAGATCCGGCCTGTCAGTGGGATACAAAATGTAAACTAATCCGCCTGGCGGAGGTATTCGCTCCATGAGTGCACTTCTCGTTTTTAAACATGAATTGTTAATAAATATCTGTTTTCACATTGAACTGTATTTTATTTTGAAAGGCGGGGGTCCAATAATTTTCAGGCTTTCATCGCAACAGTGCAATTAAAATTCAACCGTAAGATTTTATTTTTTTTCATGACGATATGATCATCTTTGATCATATCTTCATGAAAAAAACACGATGGCTGCTGATGGTATGATGGTTTTTAGCTCAGCTATTCACAGCCTGACAGTGTTATCCTGGTTGTTGACAGTCCGACAATGTTTTCCTCGACTTCTTGTAGCCTGACAATGTTATCTCCTCTGTTCACTAGTATCAGTTCCACTGTTGATTTTCATTTTGAATTTCCCCCTTATTATACTGTACATATATGATGGTACGTACACCTACAGCCTCATGATGGAAGCCTCACCATGACCCTTATGTGTATGCCGAGACCTTGATGAGTGTACACTTGTTTTTCCACAGAGCACTACTCTGAGATCTGTCCCGCGGGCCCAGGGCTTGTTTACCAACAGGCAATCCACACTCTGACAATAGGGAATATCACCACGTGGCCTCCTTCACTTGTGCACACTCCAAGTTTTGGACTTCCACGAATCGTTCCATCAAGAACATCTCGTAAGTTCATCGTCCGGATGTTGCTGTGCTGTTGTTTGTGCTATAAAAATGACTGTGTGAAATGCAACAAGTGCGTGGATTTTGGTCAATTTCTCACGTCGTTTTTAATTTTTTTTTCTTCTTTTTTAGCAAGACCAACAATCCACGAAGTAAGCCCTCTTTATATTCCTTATTTTGGTTTCCACTGTTTCCCAGTTTCCTGCCACCTCACCAATTTTCCTGTCTCTGATTTTTCTCTCTTTTAATTTCACTTCTCTTACCCTTCTCTAATCGTGCAATCAAAAAAGATATTTCGCCCCATCTGGGAATCAACCTGGATAGAGGCTTACAGTTTGGATTCTGCCAACCTCTCCATTTGTCTGTCCGTGTTTCCATCTGGATTCTCTTTTGTAAAATGATTGGATGCGTTTATTTCATATTCGGAACGTGTGCAGTATTATCTGGGCATGAAGCAGATCAAATGATTTTGGGATCGAAGCCAATTTGGAATTTTGGCAATTTAAAAACAAGAAAAGAAAAGATTATGGGATTATATATACTTTCTGGAACCATTATTTACGTATTTATATACACGTTATCATTTCCACTACAACACACAACCTTGCATTATTTATTTATATACACTTTACCATCACCACTACCTGCATACCACCTTGAATTATTTATTTATATACCCAATACTTCATGGACACTTTACCATCTCCACGACCGCCACACTGCTTTGCATTATTTATTTATTTACTGGCAAATACAACCCGTCGCTTCGCTGATGGGTATACAAAGGGGGAGGGAGAGGAGGATGAGAGAGGATAGAGGAGGGAGGAGAGTGAGAGAGAGGGGGAGGGAAGGGAGGGAGAGAGAGAGGAGGAGAGTGAGGAGAGAGGGGGAGGAGGAGGAGAGGAGAGAGATAGGAGGGAGGATGGAGAGAGAGGACAGATGGGGGAGTGAGGAGGGGGAGCAAGGAGGGGGTGGGTGAGCTAGGAAGTGGAAGAGTGAGGAAGGGGAAGGGCGTGGAGAGCGATACTTCACCAAACATCACTATACACTCCGGAATGAGGGGTGGAGCGAGGCGGAGGGGGAAGGGGGAAGGGAGCGGGTTTGGGAGGAGGTAAGCATGGGGAGAGGGGGATCTGGAATTCCGTTTAAGGCCTTGTCACACCTTGACGATTTAGCCAGCGTATGCCTGACGTATGAAAAATTTGGCTAAAACGCTGGCACACGTCGAATACGTTATGGGTAAGTTTGTATACGTTAAGAGCACGCTGGCATACGTCGTAGTACGCTGGCATTCGTCGTAGTATGCCGAGCTGTTAGACAAATTTTCCATGCTTGAAATTTTTTGACGTATGCCAGTGTATGACTCACACGTTCCGCATAACGCTGGCCATAAGTTGTAGGCACGTTACGCGATCGTTGACACACGTCGACACATGTTACTTGTAAGTTACTCATAAGTCGAAACACGTCGAGGTAATGTTTAGCATACCCGAAACTTATTTCTAACCTATGAGTAACGTGTTTGTAGGCACGGTACGCGATCGTTGACACACGTCCACACATGTTACTTGTAAGTTACTCATAAGTCAAAACACGTCGAGGTAATGGTTAGCATCAGTGTTCCAGACTCCCTGGTTTTTTTTTCTTTTTTTTTCTTCGGTATGACGGTGATGTTGACACTTCGATTTCTAGTGCGGTTATAATATAATATATTTAATAGGCTGCCGCTCAACGATTTAAATCTTAACTGCAATAGAAATCGAAGTGTCAACATCACCATCATACCGAAGAAAAATAAAATAATAAAAAAAAACCAGGGAGTCTGGAACACTGACGCTAACATTACCTCGACGTGTTTCGACTTATGAGTAACGTACAAGTAACATGTGTCGATGTGTGTCAACGATCGCGTAACGTGCCTACAACTTATTGCCAGCGTATGCGGAACGTGTGTCATACGCCGAGTACGTCGAGAAATTTTCAACATGCTGAAAATTTCTCGACGTTACTCGGCGTATGACGACGTATGCCAGCGTGCTCTTAACGTATACAAAACTTACCCATAACGTATTCGACGTGTGCCAGCTTGGTTCGGCAAATTTTTCACACGTTTGCATACGCTGGCTAAAACGTCAAGTGTGACAGCGGCTTCACACTTCGATGTCTAGTGCGGTTATGATTTGAACGTCGAGCCGCAGCCTATTAATAGCCTACGCCACGTGATCGTCGGCGATACGCTGCCGCGTGCTATGCATAAGTTAGACTATCGTTGGGCATAGGTTGTGAACGCCGACAACACGCTCAGCATTCGTTGGTATAAGTTATCTATATGTGTTGAAGTCTGTGTACGTTACTAATACGTTATGCATACGTCCAACATGTTATTATACGCCCAAAACTTTAAAAAAAAACACATCAATAGTTCAGCGTACGCCAGCGTTTTACATAAATTTTGAGACCTTGCCATATGCTGGCTAAAACGTCAAGGTGTGACAGCCCCTTTAGTAAGGGAACTTGTGGGGAAGAATAGGGAGAAGGGTTCTCGTATTGCATTTATTAGTGGGATTGTGGAGAAGGTTGGGGAGGGGGGGAGGGTAGTACAGGATTGAACAAAATGAGGTTCATTAAAATAACACATTATTACAGTATGTGGAGACCGCCTGGAGATGTCTATGTGGGTGGAGAGGGGAGGGGATTTGGGAAGAGATAAGTGCGAGTGGAGGGAGAGGGAAAGCAGCATGAGAGGAAGGGAAGGCAAGGCAGCGTGAGGGGAGGGGAAGAGAAGGACAATATAACATGCCCAAATGGCAACATTTTCTTTTTAATCACCAGGTTCTATATAAAACCAGGCGGGAGTATTTAAAACCTACGCTTTCTACCTGGCAAAGGCCTACCTGCATGCTTACTTGCACACGCAGCGACATTTGCACCCCTACGGTCAGCTCACTCCAGATCTGATTCGTACATGCTGCACTCTGAGGAAACCATTTTAAATTAAAAACTAAACAATCAGTCCTTAAGACTCCTCTTAACAGAGGGGAAAGGGGAGGGGTGGGAGATGAGGGGAAGGGTGAGAGAGAGTGGAAGAGAGAGGGATATACATATATACACATACACTTTGCCATCTCAACGACCGATATATCCATCCTTGAATTATTTATTTTTACATACACTATCCCATCTTTACTTTCAACACACCATTTTGAATTATTGTTGTATGTTTTAACTTTATACTGCACAACCTTTACTTATTTATTCAAATGTTCCATCTACAAATCCCATTTTAAGTTGCAGTTGGGGACTTTGGCCTCGATGAGCACTTGCATTCTTGTCACTAATAATTTGTCTTCATCTTTGTCCATAATAGGTTTCACCAACAACAAACTGGATAGTGTTTCGAGGTAAGCATTTCTTGAATGTTCATTTTGGGTGCTTGGTGTTTTCTTTCAACGGTGTTTCCTTCTGTGTAGAATTTTAAAAGGCAGTATGATCTGGTAGCAGCAACATTTTGTGTAATGCCATTTTACTGGTAAAGTGGTTCCATTGGCTGATGATGCTCATGACGTCACTTTGAGTTCTGCTGAACAATGCACGTATGCTACTTGACCAACGTTTCTGTGTCAGCAACATTTTCCTTGTTTTATATTTTCAACCACCTTTGCTACTTGTATATCTCATTTTGCAATGTCTGATTGGAGGTCTGGATGCATTTCCAACTATGGCATTACAATTTAACCCCAACTCGAAAGGGCATGCTCCACAAACATTCACTCCCCACAATTAATTTATGCATCAAACACTAAAAACGATTCTCACAACAGATGGCGCATCACAACTGATATTGGTTACTCTGTTCAATGAGTCTCCAATGGGGCAGCACCTGGACTGAGCAATGGCTTGCTTCCCTGCATCTTTTCCTACTGAAGTAGTATCTGATGCCAGCTCCTTGCTCAGTCAAATATCTGATGCTAAACAGATTATATTGTTGCAAATCACTTGATCATCCCCATTGGCACTTGAAGCTTCTTTTTTTCCGGATCTCAGTCAGAAATATAGCAGGCCACAAATATATGTGCATATGTGGGTGGTCAATTGTTTCAGGTTCACTCGCTGCAAAGGTATCCTCTCTTCTTTGACATAGTTTTGAAAAATACCCGGTTATTAATGAAAACTTGCACAAATGTATTGTTCAAATGCAGAGGGAAAAGATACCGGGACAAAAAAGATCACCACAAAAAGAAGTGTGTTCATTGATTACTTAACGCTTTCTAATAATCTGGTTACTAATTGGCTGTTAGGAAGCAGAATCTGAACTTTTTATCTTTTATGTTGACTGGGGCAGCCATGTGCGGTGCTCAGATCCTGGCAGAAGCTGTTGCAGTGCAATTTTATGATTACCCTGTTGCACGGTATAGTGTACAGCATCATAATGAACATGGCAACGTAAGAATTTTCAACACTGGATGCTGGGTGTTAATCCTTGTTGAGCATCTCCTTAACCCGAAATAGCAAAATGACCATTTTTTGCATTTATTTTCCCTTAGTGATGCCACTTTACATTCGTGTGTGTGTGTGTGTGTGTGTGTGTGTGTGTGTGTGTGTGTGTGTGTACACCTACACTAGTTGTTTACCCACCCCCCTACGGATGGGTATAGAAGGAAAATTTTAAGTGGAATACAACATTTACTGAAACTAAATAACTGACGAAATTGATACAGCCATAATTTTTGGGTCTGAAGTGATTTGCCATATGTATGTGACAAGAACACCTTAACAGCAATAACTATGTTTTACTATGTACCTAATAAGACGTACTCATGTTCAAATAGTACGTACAGTGATGGGAAGTCATAAACATTTAATGTTTAAGGATGATGTACAGTTTAAAGTGTTACAATTGGAAAACCGTTGAAATACAAAGATTTACCTGTAAAAGCATAATTTATTTACTGCCGGCATCTCGGCCTCACTTTGATGAGCTCTAATACACTGCCAAGGGGTGTCGCCATGGAAAGGGGGTGGAGACACTCAGCTGGGCAAACGAAGCTTGCTTGAACCCACTCCACAGTCAAAGGAAGAGGCTCAAAATGGCAGAGTTTAGTGTTTTTTTTTAAATGGAATTTATGCTTCCCAGCAAGACATGCTTTCATCATTGATTAAAAGCATGCAAAATCACTGTTATAGTGTCCTGTACTATACTGCATTTATTGTTGGGTCAGGAATTTAACCCAGATCAGACAGAATTGCTACCTCTTTTTTTTTTTTGTTTTTTTTCTGGTATATACTGTTGAGGCTCATATGAGAGCTAACACTGAGAATGTACAACAACAGCAAGGGGAGCAGGAGACAAGAGGGATGGAGAGGGAAGACAAAACAGTGGGGAACAGAGACATGAGATCTGTGGAGGGGAAGGGATGGGCAGGGTACACGGGGTAAACAAGATGGACATGACAGGGACTTTCAGGGAGGAAAGCAGGGAATTTGAAGGAGGTGGGTTTGGGGTGGATTATCGGGGGTAGAAAACATTGGATTTGGATGGAGGAAGATAAGAGATGGTGGTGAGCAGCTGTTTTGAAGACCTGGAGGGAAAAATGGGATTGAAAGGGTGTGGGAGTTTGTAAAAAAAAAAGGCAGGAAAAAAGAGGAATGAAAGAGTGAAGGTGAGCAGTGATTCTTGATTTGGTAGTTTTACCAGAAGGGGGTTGCTGGTGGTCCTTCAGCGCCTTGCGGAAATATGGGGGGGGAGACAGAGCAAGGGGGGAGCGAGCCAGAGAGGAGATGGTAGAAGAGAGACAGACCAACAACCTGCCTGCGGTGAGAGAGTGAGAGACCCAAAGACTCAGCCTCATCGTGGGAGATACCATTGATCCTAAATGCCTTGGTTTCCACAGCGTGAAATCGAGAAAGGTGAGAGGCAGGAGCACCAGCCAAGATCGGAGAGCAGTACTCCATCAGACTGTGGACGAAAGCTTTGTATGTGGTCAGCTCATGTGTGCCAAGGAAGGACTTTGCACGATGGAGGATGCCCAGTCGGTGACTGGCTTTGGAGGCGAGGTTTGAAATGTGGGCTTTCCAGGGAAAAGACCTGGCAGAGAGTTGCAGACGCAGAAGCTTGAATGAAGGTTCGTTATTCCAGAGGATTTGTTGAGAAAGTAGAGATTGAAAGACATGTTCCACATGTTGAACCAGCTTGTGATTTTATCCAGATCTGCAGAGAGTGAAGAGGCTGCTTCTTATCAATTTGAGGGGTGACAGATGGTACAGCAGAGGGTGGTGTCATCAGCAAAGAGATAAAGAGGATATTCTAGCGAGTCGGAGAGATCATCGATGAAAACCAGAAAAGAACAAGGTCCAGAACACTACCTTAAGGAACTCCAACCTGGACAGGAAGAGGGGATGAAAGAACTCTATTAAGGGCCACACGTTGGCTGCAACAGTTGAGGAATTCTACGAGCCATGAGTGGAGACGTCCTTGGATACCATAAGAAGAGAGTTTGGTGAGCAGGATAGGGTGTCAGACTGTATCGAAGGCACGCAATATGTTCAGAGAGATGGCTCTGATTTAATGTCTGGCATTGAGGATCTCCATCCAGTGTTGGGAGAGCAGAAGCAACATATCCAGGGTAGAGTGACCTGGTCTGAATCCAAATTGATGTTAAGAAATCAAGCCATTGGAGAAGAGGAAGGATTTAATGTCTGAAGCTGTGATGGATTCCATAACCTTGCTGATGATTGGGAGAAAACTGATTGGTCTGGAGTTGTAGGGATCTGTTTTTGCACCTTTTTATGCAGAGTGTTAATGTTTGCTGATTTCCAAGCAGATGGCAGATGGCCTTGAGCAAATGAGAGGGTGAATAGAACAGAGAGAGAGAGTGTGAGCAAGAGCAGCAGAGCAGGTTTATAGGACACGTGGGCTGATGCTGTCTGGATCAGTTGCAGAATCTGAGTCGAAGTTTGACAGTAAGCTCTCCACTTTGTCAGGAGAAAAGGACACAGAGTCCAGGGACAGGTGGGTGCGACTCGGTAAGGTGGGTACAAAAAGCGATGGGTTTTGGACGCAAGATTTAGAATCAAACACGGAGTTTAGGCATACAGCCTTTTCGTGTGCAGTGTCAGCTGTGCGGCCATTTGAGGTAAGGGAGGGGAGGGAGGGGGAACATACACCAGAAACAGACTTAAGCACATGCCACCAGGATTTGGAGGAGGGAGAGAGGTTTGAGAGTTCAGACTTGAGGTAAGAAAGATGTTGTTTTCTGGCTCTCCTGAGGGGAGACACACACTTGTTCCGAGCTTTGTGGAAGGAACTGAGATTCCCTTCACTTGGATTTCAGAGACCAGTCTGGAAGTTTGATGACTGCTTAAAGTCCCTGCCAGTCGGCCTGACTGAAATGTCAGACTCAACGTCGCTGGAGTGGTTCTCTAATAACAACCAGAGAGATGTCTACTAAAAGCATGTGGTCAGATGAACCGATTGGAGCGGAGGAAGAACAGCAGATATTTTCAGGGAAGTTGGTCAAAATCAGATCCACCAGAGATGGAGTACCATTGGTTGAGATCCAGGTTGGGAATTTTGCAACTTATGACATAAATCGTTGCCAATTTAAATTCAATCAATGTATCAAAAAGGGGAGATGCAACCTTAACATGCTGGTAACTCAAATTGCCTCTGTTGTTAACGATGTGTAACATGGGAGCAGCTACAATAATTACTGTTATTACAATTACTATTGCAATTACTGTTTGTTTTCCACTTCAGTTTATAAATTCCATATCCACCCCTTAACATTTATCTTTGACTTAGAATCACAAATTACGACTCTTCGTGTTACCAAGCAACACAGAATGTAAAGAGTAGTTTTATTTTACAACTTTTTACCTATTTACATTAAAAATGAAAATAGCTGTAAACTGATAATTAAGAGCTCATTCTGATCCATCATTCTTAATTTACTTGAGTTATTGAGATACTTGTAGAATGCAACCACAATCCACTTCATCAAAAATGCAAAACTTTTATATATCATGTCTGCACACAGAATGCACCCCAACATCTGTTTGCAGTCTGCAAGCATGCCCTACTATATAAACATATGTATAACCTCTTTTATTTGGACATCCAATTAACGGAAAACTCATTATCCAGAAAAAAGTAATGGCAAAAAAATAGATTAAAAAGGGCAGATTTTTTCTTAGGTAAGTAACTTTGCACTAACTTTATGCTCTTGGAGGTTGTTGGGAGCGTTTTTAGCATTCGATTGTGCCCCTTTAGACTTGCATGCAAACAATCCTGAGAAAAATGGATGTTTTATTGGGTTTTTAGAGCTGTTTGGTGAAAGCCTTTGTCATCGAACAAAGTCAATGCGAAATGTGATGGGCCATGTTTATGGCCAACCCAGGACATCACGAGTTGCTCTCCAAAAAGCCAAACATGTTTTCCAAATACCTTAAATGTATTCATTTAAATTTGCCCTTAAAAACGTTAACTTGAGGTAATGCACACAGAAAGTGCTTTATTGCAAACTTTTATCAATGAACTAAGCAGAAACAGAAATCAAAGTGGGATTATCAGCATGCACATCATTTTCACATTTTTGAAACCCCATTTTTTAAATTTAACATTCACAACAATAAGTAAGATATCTGCGAATGCCAACGGTAAACCTCCCTCGGCTTCCCTTGGCGATCACCCGTGAATTACCTTTGGCTCACGATCCAATGATGACCATATTTTGTTCCAACCGCCATGTGACCTTGACCTTCAACATTTATGAATAAAGTGTAAATTAAGAAAATGCGTCCCTATCTACAATCTCTCCATAAAACTCAACATCATTAAAATGA
The DNA here is from genome assembly GCA_035128595.1 of Eptatretus atami. Taxonomy (NCBI): domain Eukaryota; kingdom Metazoa; phylum Chordata; class Myxini; order Myxiniformes; family Myxinidae; genus Eptatretus; species Eptatretus atami. Next base: position 45,460,700 of record CM068960.1, on the reverse strand, counting down.
TTGGAAAAATTTTCAAGTTGAGATCAAAAAGATGTTTTTTGTTAATTCGGTCAAAATCCCCAAAAAGTAGGTCAAGAACACGAATTAAATATCAGGTGCACAACTTCAGTGCAGCTGCACCATTATTATGCAAAAACATAGTGGAAGGCCAAGATTCCACGTTGGCAAAATTGAGTGATGAAAAAACACGCAAATTTTTCAGATCGCCCTTTGCATTTATCTTTAACTCGGAGGGGTACGATGTAAATTAAGCATAAATGTGACTTCCTCTGGGCTATCTAGGGAGGGCATTTGTTCCGATCGGATAAACCTCAGTTGAGTTATGGTGAAAATGTTAAAATGTCTATAATTAGGTCATGACCTTAAAATTAGGTCAAGGTCAAAAATATTACGTCAATCCCGCAAACATTTTATTCCCATGATTGATGCAAAATTTCATTCCAAAGGTCCCTGCCGTATCCGAGATACAGCTCGGATATTAGCAGAAAAGAGGGAGAAAAATCTAAATTGTGCTTTCGTACTCCTTGGGGTCTAAAACCTTGATCTTTAACCCAGATGGGTATGATGTAAATGAAGCATGAATGTGTCTTGCATTTACTCTGTAGAGGGGAATTTCGTCCTTCGAGGGCAATTCCATTCCGATCGGACAAGCCTTAGTCGAGTTTTGGTGAAAAATGTTAACATGTCTGTAATTGGGTCATGACCCAATTACGGTAGAGACATTTTAACCCTTTTAACATTAGGTAAAGTTGGTTGAAATAAAGTTATGTCAACCCCGCATACTTTTCATTCCCATTATTGATGCAAAATTTCATCTGAAATGTCCCAGCTGGCTCCGAGGTCTAGTTTGGAAATTGATACTGCTCAGAAATCGGGAGTGCTGGGAGTGCTGGGAGTACAGGAAGAAAAAGAAAAAAAAATCCAAGTGGTGTTTGAGTACAACAAAACACAATGGTATCCATTAAAAAACAATTTAAGATTAACGCATCCATATCTGTCTCTGTCTCTGTCTCTGTCTCTGTCTCTGTCTCTTGTCTCTGTCTCTGTCTCGTCTCTGTCTCTCTCTCTCTCTCTCTCTCTCTCTCTCTCTCTCTCTCTCTCTCTCTCTCTCTCTCTCTCTCTCTCTCTCTCTCTCTCCCTGCTGTCTGGTGAGTCGAGTGGAGTGTCATGGTGGCTGTGTGGTCTGGTGAGCTTGATCTGCCCTGTTTTTTTCGCCTTCCTATCCCCTTTCGCAGCGTTTTTCACTCCCTTCCTTTGTTTTCCTTCTTCGCATCGTTATTTGTCCCCACCCCTCTTCGTTAGACCTCGCGCTTCGGCCTTCCCTCACGCCGTCGTCACCCACCCCGCCCCACCCCATCTGTCCTTGTTATTCCACGGATGCCTTTCGGTTCATCTCATCCCACCCATCCCTCCCCTCCCCCTCCCATCCCCTCCCCTCCCCTCCCTCCCCATCCCCTCCCCTCCCCATCCCTCCCATCCCTCCCCATCCCCTCCCCACCCCTCCCAGTTTTCTCCTCGCATACCTTTTTCCCCCGAGATAAGAGAGAAAGAGCCCACAGCTTCTTGTGGATAGCTTTTAGTTGCGGCCCATCCCGGGCCTTCAAACTGATCTTTTATTCACTGAGCTGTGTTTATTTCCTTTGGAAACCTGTCTCGGCTCGGATTTTAATTACTGCACGAGAGGTAATCACCCTCCTCCCCCTTCCTAAACATGACCTCGTATTCCCGTATTCGCATTTGAAGCATAACACGAAAACATGGCGTCGTCTGTGTCCCGCCCGACGACGTCAGCGTCGAGGATCTCGTTATCGCCACAGGAAACACAGTCGGTACTGACAAAGTTTGTGCCCCTCGCGAATGAACAAACGTGTGGTAATCTTCATGTCTGAGACAGAACTGGTTCACGAAATCGTATCGACTGGACTATCAACAGATGACGGACATT
>CM068960.1:45437153-45452230 GCA_035128595.1 Eptatretus atami | reverse complement strand
CTGGAACAGGATGCACAGACAAAAGAGAAGAGAAGAGAGAGAGAGAGAGAGAGAGAGAGAGAAGAGAGAGAGAGAGAGAGAGAGAGAGAGAGAGAGAGAGAGAAGAGAGAAGAGAGAAGAGAGAGAGAGACAGAGAGAGAGACACAGAGAGACAGAGAGAGAGAGACAGAGAGAGAAGACAGAGAGAGACAGAGAAGAAGACAGAGAGAGACAGAGAAGAGAGACAGAGAGAGACAGAGAGAGACAGAGAGAGACAAGAGAGAGACAGAGAGAGACAGAGAGAGACAGAGAGAGACAGAGAGAGAAGATCAGAGAGAGAGGACAGAGAGAGAGACAGAGAGAGACAGAGAAGAGACAGAGAGAGACACGAGAGAGAGACAGAGAGTTTTGTATCTTTTTATTATAAAATAGAAAGAAAGCCCCAAATGGGAGTTACATTTTCATTTCAGAGAAAGAAAGGAAAAACCAAGAAACAAATTTCTGAAGAAAGGAAAGGATAAATGGGGTAGATTATATACAGAAATTTCACAAAAGGAAACATCCTCTCGGACTTTGCAAATAACTTCTTTTATACCACCATTTGATCGAACTGCTGGTAATCTTCCAGTTACTGAAAGAAATAGAAAGCAAAATCCAATTTAACACGACTTATTACACAGGTTTTGGAACTAAGAACAAGCATCTTCAATCATTTACTCCAACACCGTCAAGTTTTCTTCCTTGACTCTATATACTGCCATCTTTGCCTGAGCAAGCAGGAAATTGGCTAACACAGCATTGGAATTTTTGTGTGGGATATCCAATCCGTAAGATGAACAACCAAGCTGTTTAAAAAATCAAACCAACCCCAACAAAACAATTCCGAAGTGAAAATAAATAAAGGTGCTCCAACTTCGGCATTCAACATAGAATGTGAAAAAGGTTTTCAGATTTCTCTACAAAAAAGGACATTCATTCTACAAGCAGATTTGAAAACGGTTTTTGTAACAACGTGACTTAGAAGGAAGGCATCCACGAGTACTCGGGCCATTGGAGGTTCACCAAATGGTCGTGGGTACAGGAGGGTGAACAAACGCTTTCCAGTTAGGCAAAAGAAAATAAGGGGAGAACAATGGTTAAGAGGTCTCCCATCGAACCTCTGCTAGTGTTATTTTGCCAGTTGCGAAACGAAATTTTGACACACAACCCAAATAAGGTCTTTTGTTGGCGAAGGCCATTGAAGCTCTACATCTAAAAGGGGGAACAAGAGAAGAGGGCTGGCAAGGAGAAAAGCACCATACGAGCTTCAAAAAGGACAGGATAGAGAGAGAGGATTCGATGTGTGCAATTTGTTCCATTTGGCTTTGTGATCCTGCTCCCACACAGTGAGCTGTGTGTAATCCAAAGCCACACTACATATATGCGTGCCACGATTCGAGAGGATCGCACACGACCAGGCTTGGCCAATGCATCAAGCTCCCGATCCAGCTGCCATTGGGCTGCAGAAGATCTGCGACAGATTTAATGCCCTTGTCGGCTAAAGCAGTTGATACAAACACCTATCAGCAAGCATACTCCAATGGAAAACGGAGTTGTAAACAAAGGTTCTTCCAGAACATCTGTTTCGTGTAGAATTGTAGCCTCTTAGTTATTTTGTCAGAGCTTGCCAACGCGTTTAGCAATGACCTTTTCTGATAGACACCAGAGAGGGGGGAAGATGTCGATTCAGGAAAGGTCCCCATTCAGGAAAAGAGAGTGGTTCAATAGCACTAGCCGGCCAGCCTGTTGCAACAAGGTACGATGCAGGACATTGACGCATTGCGAGAGGCGCGTGTATAGCATGCAAGGCAACCGAGAGTCAAAAGGCCATTAGCCGGCTCTTTAGTCGACCAGGCCGTGTCCTCCATCGGTCAGTGCGTAACAGCTGCAGGCCCCAGGTCGCAGCCAGGTGTTTCCGTCCAGAAAAGGACACGAAGCACTCTGGAGCTGTTGAAGCAAACACGCTGGAGAGCAGCACGAAGAACCTGTGCCATAGGTAGACCACCAGTGTGTTGATGACCAAGACCCTCCACGATGAATGACATTGTTGATTCCAGAAAAACATTCCATTTGCAAGTTACCCTCAACACTCAAGCAGACCAGCCCAAATTTTTGCTAATGTTATTATTACCTAAGAACACTCCAAGTAATTTCACACCATCATTGGCCCATGACAGGGAGCAGGAAGTCTTGCGCCCAGCTCTTCCACGAGCCTTGACTCTGGAATGGTCTCTTTCTGTGTTGAAATTATCAGTCATCTATTATATATTGCAAACCGTGGTGTCTGTCCTTGCTTTCTCTGTCTCCCGTTTACTGCGGGCACTTCCCGCACTGCGTTTGAAAAGCTCAACATTCACTTTTGAAATGACTGGAGAACAGGCATGAATAATGTTGATGCAAATTTAATTTTTCAAGCAGGATATTTTGCCCTCTTTTCAGACAAATTGAACCTCCGCCGCCCAATGTTGCACCACCATTTCACAGTGGGCGGTATAAGTAGCTCATAGCTTTGGCTCCGAGTGAAATCAAGAGTGCAACACAATTACTTTTTTTTAAATCCATGAAATAATTTAAATGATTCACTTAAACTTTTCCCATCACTGGAGACTGGTACGTTTCCTCGTTTATACATTTTTTTCCCCCCATATCATTGTTTGGTCCCATTATAGCTGGAAGCCCTGGACATGTACCCAGTTTGCTCATGCCTTGAGTGATTCCTCGGTAAGGCACAGCTTATCGTTCCAGCCAAACACAGCAAAGTTCTTATTACAGTCACGCCTGTATGCATGGGATGCTGACTCTTAGTCTTGCAAAAGTGCTGACATGGAGGCTACCCCGCCTTGGGGGGGGGCCGTATTCACCTGGGATCTCATCCCAGTTGTGCTCACCCACACTCCTGCCTTCATTAAATGCAACTCTTTACAAAATGTACACGTCTTCAGTTTTTCCTCCAATATCCTTCAACTCTCCTCAAATGCAATGTATCCCAAGCCCCTTCTGCCTTGCTCTCTGTATTCTATAGTAAAACAACTGACTTCGGTCAACTCTGCCAACCATTCTGATCAGAAGTTAGAATTTCCAATCCGGCCAGAATGGTGTAGTTCTCTCACCCAGACCTTTCACAGCATTATTTCACTTTTTCTCCCCACCTATCTAAAGGCCCAGTCACACCTTGACGTTTTAGCCAACGTATGCCGATTTTTGAAAAATTTGTCTAAAACGCTAGCACACGTTGAATACGTTATGGTAAGTTTGATAACATTGAGAGCACGCTGGAAAACACTGCCATACGTCATTGCACGCTGGCTTTAAACGTTGTACTTTTCGGTTGTCCTCAAATTTTTCCATGCTTGAAATTTCACGACGTTAGCCGGCGTATGACTCACACGTTCCACTACGCTGGCCATAAGTTGTAGGCAGTTATGCGATCGTTGACAGACGTCAACACATGTTACTTGTAAGTTAATCATAAGTTGAGACATGCCGAGGTAATGTTTAGCGTACCTGAAACTTATTCCTAGCCTATAGTACTGTTGTAGGCACGTTACGCGATCGTTGACACACGTCGACACACGTTACTTTTAAGTTACTCATAGGCTGAAAGACGTCGGATAATGCTTACATGCCTGAAACTATTTATAACCTATCAGTGACATGTTGCTAACACGCTACGCGATCGTTGACACACTTCGACACTCCTTGCTTGAAAGTTACTTATACATCGAATCATGCCGAGTTATTGTTTAGGGCAAAAGAGGCTTTTATCTAACCTATGAGTGACGTGCTTTGCACCTGTGTGTAACGCACCTCCGCTGCATACTGGGTATGTAGACGTATTGTTTACGTTTACCGGACGACTACAGAACTTAACGAACGAGTTCCCAACCTACAGATACCAGATAATGATTAATGGCAGCGATTATGGGAATTGGTAAATAAAAAGGGGTTTCACAGGAGGAACCCGTCAGTGTTGCAGACTACATAGCGAGTACGTGTCCATGACATTACGAGAGATGGAGTATCCGGCAACCTGACACTACAATATCTACCTGTCCTCCAACATCAGCATACCCTCATCGATTTGGCACTGCACCAGTTGGCTGCCAATAGAACCGAGAGAGAAGACGTGAACGGAGGAGAAGGTACGGGTGACACCATGGATCGGGATTTGATTTGCACCGATAAGATTTGCACCGATAATTTGCACCGATAAGACACCAGTTGATTTGCACCGATAAGAACACGTTAAGGTAAACATTGCGATTGTTTGCGCAAGCGTCTATTTTCAATAGGAGTTTGAGCGATTTAGCACGTTCAATAGAAACGCTTCAAATTTCCGAGCGCCAGCGTCAAAAAACAAAGGCGAGTGACAGCAATTTAAATCGTTCATTGTAAACAATTAAATAGTTGAGTGGCACGTTTAAAAGTCGTTGAGTGTAAAAAAAATCCAATGTTGAGCGCAAGCGTCTACTTTCAATAGTGGAGTTGCAGCCATTTAAATCTTTGAGTGGCAGCCTATGAATAGCAAACCCCACGTCACCGCAAAGATAAACTTCCGCACGATATGGATAAGTTAGGCTATCGTTGGCATAGGTTGTAACGCCGGTACACGATAATTATTCGTTGGTATACCGTATCTATAAGTATCGAAGCCTCTATGTAATTATAGTACCTTGAGCATTTGTCCAACTCGTTATGAATACACCTAAAACGTAAAAACAAGCCATAGCTCATTGTTGAAAAAACCCCAAAAAAATTAGCCGCGAAAAACTTCGAACAATGGTGCAAAGATGTCTCCTACCCGTGGACACGCGGACGCAAGGAGGATCCATCATCACCCACACCCTCCCCATCACACTCACCTACTCTGCCAACATGAACAAACTACTACTAATACTGATACTGATACTGATACTGTTACTGCTGACATGGACATCGACTCAAAAAGGAGTCGAAAACACTGATGGGTTCCCCCTTGTGAAGACCATTTTATATACCAATTCCCCAAAACGCTGGGAACACGTCATTATATGGCAGTTGTAAGTTAGAAACACGTTCATTTAGTTTTTTGTCGACCGGAAGACGTCAATGGAATACGTCTACATACGTCAATGTGCGTTGACTACGTAAAGAATTGGTTCAAAGCACGTCAAACTAAGTTAGAAATAAGTTTCGTGTAAAAAAGACATACCGCGACGTGTTTCGACTTATGATAGCTTACAAGTAGCCTTTGTCGACGTGTGTAAGCGTCCGCATATCGTGTGTACAACTTATTCCCATCGCATGCGGAACGTGTGTCATACGCCAAGTACGTCGTAAAATTTTGAACATGTTTAAAATTACTTGACGTACTCCACTTACTACGCGTATGATAGCGTACTTTAGCGTTCTATTCACGTATACCAAACTTACCCATACCGTATTCGACGTGCGCCAGCGCTTTAGACACATTTTCCTAGGTCGGCATACGCTGGCAAGATCGCCAAGGTGTGACTGCGATGTTGACACTTCCATTTCTGTGGCGGTTATGATTTGAATCGTTGTGTGTCAGCCTTTTAATAGGCTACGTCACGTCATCGTCGGCGATACGTGCAGCGCGCTATGCATAAGTTAGACTATCGTTGGCATAGGTTGTGTAGGCCGACAACAGGTTCAGCATTCGTTGTATAAGTTAGCTATAACACAACGAAACGTTCTGTGTCCGTTACTAATACTTATACAAAACCAAGTCTTATGAATACGTCCGAATCTTTTAAAAAAAACATCAAAGTTCAACGTAAGCCAGCGTTTACATACATTTTAATACGTGCCATCGCTGGCTAAAACGTCAAGGTGTGACGGGCCTTACACGACAGGCATCAATGAAATGTTCATGGGTTGGTGAGCCGCCAGAATGTCTGCTCTCTTATCAACCTCAATAGTTTTTCTCTTGAGCTTTTTATGCAGTTGGCAGAAAACAAGGAATGCAATTTGCTGCATTTTAGATGTAATTACCTTCTCGTCACTGCATGGTAAGACCAAGATGAAAGACGAGAGGCAGGCAAAACAAAGTATATGACGATCTCGTTCGGCAAACACGAACTAATTACATTAGATAACATTTATACATCTACACACTGTAATGTTCTGTAACCAGCAGAAATGAAACTTTCAACACAGGTTTAAATGACACAAAAGGTTCAGCGTGCCAATCAGCTTCCAATCCCTGCCATCTCTGACCTTGATGCCACTCTAGTTCCCAGTTCCTAAGTTAACTACTTCAAATCCTTCTCAGGGAACTCTTTTATATGCAGCTGAATGGGCTACAACACTTAAACCAGTGCATCATACATCCTTCACTTTACCACTCTACCCCCACTCTTCCCCCTTCCTCCTATAACTCAAACACACTTGCTGATCTACTAAACTGTGAAAAAGAAAAACTTCGTCATATTCAAACAATGACAATAGGAGGGTGATTCCTGAATTGTTCCCATTATTCTTGTTTTAATGGCTTATCATATACTCACTTGGACACAGGCTGGATATTTGGTGCCCTTTTATTAGTTTATTAATCATGCATGCCTGGTGTTGGCTTAATGGTTAGGGTGGTGGGCTTGGGATTCTAAAGTCCTGAGTTCAAATCCTGCTCGGCAGTTGAATTAATACCAGATGGGGTTGATTCAGCCTGTTATCCTTCTGAGGTTGGCAAAGTGAGTACCAGCTTGCTGGGATGATTGAGCCATTCGAGTATCCTGCGTCGGAGTGGTGACCCGTCCAGGATTGTGCCCAATAGCCCAGGAGACTGCTTCGGCAGCACTGAAGCTCTGTACAGAGTATGGTCCCAATGGATGGATGGATGGATGATCATGTGACTTGCTTTCCCAAAACAATTAGCATAATTCTTGAAAACAAGTGTTTGATGAAAAGAAAACCAACATGCCATTAACAACTCTATGTTTTGATGTTTTGTGGAAATAAATGTTTCACTTCAACTGCACAGTGAAACAATGTGGTTTTGTTTTAAATGCACTGTTTCCAGCAGCAATCCCCATGAATTCCTCTATATCATGTTTGCTACCATGAGGAATTGTGCTAAGTTTGCTCTAATTACGTTAACTATGCTCACAATTTGTTTCCTATCTCCCTTGTTAGAACAACATCCGATTACAACGACGTCCACTCCAATCAAGATTCCTCCGAATGTATACACAAGTGTCGAGGCACATGAAATTGGAAAACCCCGGGAATCAGGTAGGGAGTAAACATGGCACTTCCATCAACTACGGTATATATGTACAGCTAAAAAATGAAAAGATGATAATTTTAAAATAATGAATTTATGAAAACAATTCAGTGGACTCTCACCAATTGGAATAGATATATTCTTTAGTCGACTAATAGAATTAGTGAGAATTATTGTTTTATTTGTTAATTTTTTATATAAACATCCATCCCCTCACCAGATGGAGCGTAGCTTATCTGTACTGGACTATCTATATTCATGTAATGCTACAAAGGCCATAGTAATAACCATTGAATACAGTATACAATCCCCAACAAGTATTTTGTATACAATATAACACTGCAAGCATCTGAAAAGTATCAATTTACAACATAGTTATGTGTGGGTTACAGGGTACAAACACAGAGACTGTATACAATACAACACCATAGGCCGTGTGGTAGGTGTGTGTGTGTGTGTGTGTGTGTGTGTGTGTGTGTGTGTGTGTGTGTGTGTGTGTGTGTGTGTGTGTGTGTGTGTGTGTGTGTGTGTGTGTGTGTGTGTGTGTGTCTCTAGGTCCTAAAAGGGATTCGTTTTATTGTAATATAGTGCGAGCAAATAGAACCCGTCGCTTGCTGATGGCAACTAAGATGTGTGGAGAGAGGAAGGAGGAGGGGCTGTAGAGAGAGGAGGGGGGAAGGAGAGAGAGAGAGGAGGGAGGATGGAAAGAGAGGAGGGAGGAAGGAGAGAGAGAGGAGAGAAGAATGAGAGCATGGAGGGAGGAGAGAAAGGAGGGAGAGAGTGGAGGAAGTGGGGAGGGTAAAGGGTGTTTTGGACTTGCGTTTGGTAGTGAGACTTGAGCAGAAGGATGGAAGGGGGGGGGGGTTGACTTGCTTTTGGTCGGAGGACTTAAGGGAAAGTGGGGAGGGGGTGGTCCCATCTCCAGCATTAGTACAAGATTGAATGAAATGGGGTACGTTAAAACGGCGCGTTCAAACGAGTCTATACTAAACACCGTCCGGACACCACTCTGAGACCGCCCGAGACGTCCATTGGAGGGTGGAGGAGGAGGAGCTTTGGGAGGAGATAAGCATGAGGGGAGGGGAGGGAAGGGAAGGAACGGCATTTTCCTTAAATCTTCAAAAAAGCCACGCCAGTGTTTGTGCCTTTATTACACCAACAACAGGGTTGAGGGACAAAATTGAGGGAGACTTGGAAAAATAAGGGATGTGGAAAAGAATTAGCTCATGGGGAGAACACAGGGGGTGAACCAGATGGATGCAGCCACAAACTCTCAATCACAAAAGTTGTAGGACACAACACTTGGGATAAAGATAGCGGAACAAGGCACACGGCATCGGAGCAGAGACCAAATTTGCATGCCCACAGGCTGAGGCATTGGTGGGTAGGACAGACACTCACAGGGACACAAGTTTGACAATACATTACAATAAGGTATGGCTAAACACGGAACAATGGACGAAAACAAAACAAGCAAAATAGGGACAAAATGATAACAGAAAGAAACGACGGATCTGGTCTGAATAACATATCTTTGATTAACAGCAATGAGGCACTGCACAAGCCAACGTCCAATGTGCTCAGACCAGGAACCAGAAGTATTGTATGTTAATGTTCACACTAAATTGCAGGAAAGTAGAAATGAGATTCAGTGTTTGTGTGATCATGTGGTGGTAGATGCAGTGTTTCACCCAATCTACAGTTCATTCTAATGAGCTCATGAGTACACAACTACACATTCTATGAAGATGCTCTTTTGCCATGTTGGCCCACCAAGCCTGACCACACCAGGCTTGACAATTATGTTTGACTTACCTTTGACAAAGCGAGCATCTATGAGGTGCCACATACAGCCATTTTCCTAAAAATGCTTTTGGCCACACAATATAATACATTACAGCAGCATTCAAAACAGAACTCAGTGCTTCCTATTCATTAACCTAGACGTTGACAGGTATGATCTTAGACCACCACCTTTCCCATGCCCCATGGAGATGTTTCATCCATTGCCATCCACTCCGTAACCACTTGATCTCTATCTCCATCGAGTACTTCAGGAACATGTTTTGCAGGCAAACAATTCTTTCTGTTTTTGTTTTTATCGTGTTATATTTTGTGTTCTTTTGTCCAGTATCATTCGATGCTCCGAGTCGACTCTCAGCGATTCGATCATATAGTCCCTGTCCCTGCCCCAGTTGCATTTAAGCGAATGCGCATGAGTTTTAACTGCTCTATTTTATCCAGTTGAAGTGATCGCCACATCTGAAAATTTTATGAAGGAAACAGTCCTGTTGAAATTGGCATGAGGAAGAAGTGTTGCTCGTCAAGGCTAGTGCCTTTCTGCATTGACGGACAGGTACAACAATGGATGAAATCAACAGAACGTTGATTGAGGTACACTAACCGTCATGGTAAGCAAGGATAATCTGACGTTTCGGACATTAACCCTTTGTCAGAGCTAGAGTCTTTTGCTCCGATGAAGGGTTAACGCTTGAAACGTCAGCTTCTTGTTTCCCACGGTGTTTACATACTTCGATCAACATTCTGTTGGTTTCATCCACTATTATAATTGGCAGTATTACAATTGCTGAGACTGGTCGAAGTAGCTCCCGATGTGATTTTCCTAGATACAAAATTGTGGCCATTCAAGTTGGCAAGAGTCCACTGTAATACAATTCTTTTTTATTTTTAAGATTCAATTTAAAGCTTCATTTTTCTAACATTCAAATTGCTCAAGGAGCCCCATATTAATTATGTATGCAAATATAGCAGAATTCTACCACCCTCTTCCATTTTCACTCCATTCTACCACCCAGCATGCTCTTAAATGTCTATTATTTTGCCCACCCTTCCTCCAACCTTCCTTCCCTTTCTTACCCATACTACTATAATCTCCTTTCCTTTGTCTGTCCTATCATCCTTCCTTCTCTTCATGTGTTTTTTTTCAATTTAGACACCCTCCTCTAAACCACCCAGCCTGACCACACCAGGCTTGACATGTGTACTAATTAGATGGCCCCCAATCCAAATACACACCTGTGTTGTGAAGTGACAGAGTAGTAATTCAGATGACAATAAGAATAACAGTATGCCTTGTAAGTTTTGCAGCACTTTTGTTGTACAGTACTTCCATTTTATTATATGTTGATCAGCATTATGTCATAAATAACTTTTATTATATGGCACCAGTGATGTAAGCATCTTTTTGACACAGAATGCGCATCAAATCCTGGGGTGTGTGGACCAGGTGAGTGCAAGGATCAACACAACGGCTACGGCTGTCACTGCCACATTGGCTACGAATTCCTGCAGCATCTTGGTCACTGTGTTGGTGAGAACAATACCAATTCCTGACATTACGTTTTCACATTATTTTTTGTGTGTGTAAGATATACTGTAGTACTCTGAAAAGTTTAATTTTGATCATGTGTTTATGATCTTACAGTCATTACCTTTTCTATCAACGGTTTTGATGTAGTACTAATCCTGTGGGGAAATGTCAGAATTTTCCAAGTCCTTCCCCTTCCTTTGTGGAAGTACACATTAGGAATCTTGTATGGCTCATGTACATAAACACATGAGGAATCTCAAATATATGGCACATGTACATTAATTTAATACATCAAAAATCTCATATGGCTGATGATGTAAATAGAAAGGGGGCAGCAAGGTTTACAGTGGGAACTGAGGAAGGAATTCAGGCTTTTTTAGGTCAGCGGAGGGTGGGGAAGCTATTAAGGAAGGAACTGATAATGTAATTGTGATGAGCAAGGCCAGGCAAGAAAATAAAATTTCAGGAGGGGAAAAGTTAAACATATTCTATACCAATGCCAGAAGTTTAAATAATAAGATGGAAGAGCTTGATGTCAAAGTGGATAGCAGGGAGCATGATGTAGTTGCAGTAAGTGAGACATGATTTAAGGAGCAGAGTACCTGGAGGAGAGGATTAGAAGGCTATAAGGTGTATCAGTGTGATAGGAAGGAGAGAATAGGAGGAGGAGGAGGAGTAGCAATCTGGGTGAAGGACAGCATTGTATCAAGAGAAAGGGGTGACATTAAGGAAGGAATAAATGTGGAGGATTCTGTATGGGTAGAGACTAGAGATTATAAAAACAGTAAGATACTGGTAGGATGCTTTTATAAGGCTCCGGGTGGGAAGGAAGATGAGAAAGGGGGAGTACATGAAGAATTCAAAAGGGCATGTGGTCAGGAAAGAGTATTGATTATGGGGGATTTTAACTTGCCAGGGATAGATTGGGTCCAGGAACAGGGAAAGGGCAGAGCGGATGAGGATTTCCTAGTTTTATTCCAAGATTGCTTTTTAACCCAGTTTGTAGATAAGCCCATGAGGGGGAGTGCAGTGTTAGAACTCCTTTTAAGTAACGATCCCAATATGGTGGAGGAGGTGGCGGTTGGGGAGCATTTAGGAGCAAGTGACCATAACATTGTATGTGCAAAGATTCTGTTATGGGTTAGAGTTCAGGATAGTAGGGTGAGGCTATTAGATTTCAGAAAGGCAAACTTTGAGGGTATGAGGAGAGAGTTGGGTGATGTAGATTGGGAGACTCTAACAATAGGACAATCAGCATCAAAAAAATGGGAAACCTTCAAGGAGCAAATGTGTAGAGTGCAGAGTCAGTACATTCGAATGAGGTGTAAAACTAGAACCAGAAAGAGACCAGGGTGGTTGAGAAGTTAGATAAGGAATGCTATTAAGGAGAAGCAGAAGGCATTTATTAGGTTTAAAATCACAGGACTGGAGTTAGATTTCTATCACTATCGGAGTAAACAGAGGCAAGTGAAGAAAATAACTCGGCAAGCCAAAAGAGAGTAGGAGAAGGACATGGCTAAGAATATTAAACATAATAGCAAGGCTTTCTTTAAGTATATCAGGGGTAAAGAACAGGTTAGGACCAGTGTGGGCACATTGAGGAATAGCACTGGGAGAGTAGTTCGTGATGAAAGTGAGATTGCAGGCTTATTAAACAGGTATTTTGCTTCAACTTTTACACAAGAACAGTCAGGAGAATTGCCAATAGCTGAGAGTATCTATCAAGGAGGTGAGGAAGAGCTTTTACAGAAGATCCAGGTTGGAGTGGAGGAAGTAAAGGAACAGCTAGGAAATCTATTAGTAGATAAAGATCAGGGGATAGATAATATGCACCCGAGAGTATTGAGAGAAGTGGCTGAGCAGGTAAGCGAGATGTTAGTGGATATTTTCAATAGTTCACTGGAGTCAGGACAGGTACCAGAGGATTGGAGAGTAGCAAATGTAACACCATTATTTAAGAAAGGATCCAGAGAAGAATTGGGAAACTATAGATCTGTTGGTTTGACTTCAGAAACTATAGACTTGTTCAGGAAACTATAGACCTGTTGGTTGTTGGGAAGGTGTTCGAGACATTAATTATGAACCAGACGAGGAACCATTTAAATAAATACAAACTAATTAAAGGTAGTCAGCATGGGTTTATCAAAGGTAGTTCCTGTTTAACAAATCTTTTAGAGTTCTATGAAGCAGTGTCTGATTGGGTGGATGATGTAAAGGCAGTGGACATAATATATCTCGACTTTAAGAAGGCATTTGATAAGGTACCACATCGGAGGTTGTTAGCCAATGGGAGGGCTTGTGGAGTGGCTGGTCACGTAGCTAATTGGATTGAAAACTGGCTTTCATGTGGTTGTGATCAGATCAGAAAAGGATGTCTTGCTGGGAGGATGTAAGTACTGCGGTACCTCAGGGATCAGCACTCGGACCATTGCTGTTCATTATTTACATCAACGATTTGGATAATGGGGTGAAGCGTAGGCTTTCCAAATTTGCAGATGACACAAAGCTTGGAGGTAAGGTGGATCGCAGAGGGGATGGTGATCAGATTCAGGAAAGTATTGATACTTGCATAGATTGAGCAAAAGATTGGCAGATGGAATTTAACCTGAGCAAGTGTCAGGTGTTGGGGATGGGAAAGAATAATGAAAATAGAGATTGCATGATGCAAGGGGTAATTTTGGAGCACGTCACACAGGAGAAGGATCAGGGATGGTAATATATATGGGAGGTAAGCAGGCAGCACAGTGCCAGGTAGCTGTAGGTAAAGCAAATAGCTTTTTAGTGTGTATTCGGAGGGGGATCTTTTATAAATTAAAAGAGGTGGTGTTAACATTGTATAGGAATTTAGTGAGGCCACATCTAGACTATTGTGTGCAGTTTTGGTCATCACAACTCAGGAAGGACATATGCCAAAGAAAGGGTTCAGCGCAGACTCAGATATGAGGAGCGGCTGAAGGAGACAGGGCTTTATACACTAGAAAAGAGGCGATTACATGGCGGTATAATGGAGATGTTTAAGATCTTGAAAGGTATTGATAAAATAAGTGCAGATTAATTATTCAGCAGAATAGACAGTGATAGGACCAGAAGCCATAGCCTGAGAGTCAAGCAGAGGATAGTTAAGACTATCACTAGGATAAGAGGATAGCAAGGCAGATAGCAGAAGAGGTTAAGATAGTTAAGAAGAGGATAGCAAGGCAGGGGACTTTTACTCAGAGAGTAGTTAATGCATGGAATGGTCTCCCTGGAAAGGTATTGGCAGCAGAAAAAGTAGATAAGTTAAAATTAGAATTCGATAGGTACCTGGAAGTTTTGGAGATCGAGAGGTATAGTGATGTTGGCAGGACTTTGAGGTAATTTGAGCATTGATGGGTGATTGTGTGCATGTGTACGGAGTGCTGTTGATGGGGGTCTCGTCAAGGGGTGTTGTGTGGTTGTTGATGTCTTTCTGTTTTTTTTTTCTGCGCTTAAAACACATTCTTTAAAGTTAAAAAAACAGCCTACATTAGGAATCACATATGTGACAGATGTAGTTGAACACATTAGAAATCTCATATCGTGAATGTACATTAACACATTAAAAATCTCATACCGTGGATGTACATTAACACATGAAAAATCTCATATCGTGAATGTACATTAACACATGAAAAATCTCATATCGTGAATGTACATTAACACATGAAAAATGTCATATCGTGAATGTACATTAACACATAAAACATCTCATATCGCGAATGTACATTAACACATTAAAAATCTCGTAGTGTGAATGTACATTAACACATGAAAAATGTCATATCGTGAATGTACATTACAGAATAAAATGTCATATCGCGAATGTACATTAACACATTAAAAATCTCGTAGTGTGAATGTACATTAACACATGAAAAATCTCATATCGTGAATGTACATTAACACATTAAAAATGTCATATCGTCAATGTACATTAACACATAAAACATCACATATCGTGAATGTACATTAACACATTAAAAATGTCATATCGTGAATGTACATTAACAGAATAAATCTCATATCGCGAATGTACATTAACGCATAAAAAATGTCATATCGTGAATGTACATTAACACATAATAATCTCATATTGTGGATGTACATTAACACATTAAAAATCTCATATCACGAATGTACATTGACACATTAAAAATCTCATATCGTGAATGTACATCAACAAATAAAAATCTCATATCGTGAATGCACATCAACAACATATAAAAAATGTCATATCGTGAATGTACATTAACACATTAATAATCTCATATTGTGGATGTACATTAACACATTAAAAATCTCATATCACGAATGTACATTGACACATTAAAAATCTCATATCGTGAATGTACATCAACAAATTAAAAATCTCATATCGTGAATGCACATCAACACATTAAAAATCCCACATCGTGAATGTACATCAACACATTAAAAATCTCATATCGTGAATGTAATTTAACACATTAAAAATCCCATATCGTG
>CM068960.1:45401016-45412917 GCA_035128595.1 Eptatretus atami | reverse complement strand
TACAGAAAAGGTTTGACTTGACAGAGTGGTAGAATAGACCCTCGAGAACACCTCTAGGTAGTATGTGGTTTCAAATTGTGGTATAATTAAAATTCTACAGGCCATTATACATACCAAGGGTACTTACAAGAGGGTTACTGTGGGTTAGCAAAATTTTAGGGGAGGGGTAACGTAAATGTGAATATCTTTGTCGAACCAATTTTCAATATTGAGGTATCATTGCCTTCGTATTATAATTCTCTTTCAGAATATGTACAGAAATGTCGATATTCATTCAACAAGTGACAGCATGCCAACTAGCTCTGGAAGAAGAAAAAGATGTCCAGAACACCATGTTGAGGATGTGTGATGCTCTCACGACATTAGAATCAGAGTTCACAAGGTTCCAAACTGAGGCACGGGAGTCGCAGCTGTTTGCCTACTGGAGTGATTATGTATCCTTGGTACAGCTGCTCCTCCAGTTCATCAAGGCAGAGAGGAATGGAAACTGGATTCTGCATCTTTCTGCTACTGCTGCAATGACCCCTCACTTCTTCGCAATGGATGACACCAACTACGCCAGGTGGCTTCTTGTTTATCTGGCTGACATGAACCAGCTGCCTGAGACCCATCCTGCCGTCAATGAAGAGTTCATGTCTGGCAATCATGCATCAGTCGATCGCCTCAACCTTTTGCTCAAGTGTGGACTGACATGGCCCTAGAGCAGTCCATCAACACACAGCAAGACAAACGGTGGCATCATAGGGATCAGTCAGAGAGTAGGAGCTCTAGAATGATGGTTCCTGACATGTCATGAACGAGCAGCCATCACAACCGCAATGAAGGAGATGTGTGCCATACAGGACTCAGATTGTGTTGGTACCACAGAGAAGCAGCACCAAGAGGTTGGAGAGAGATGAAAGTGATGTTCAGAAGCTGTGACCGTCATCACGTCAGAGCTTATGACCGATCCCTTCTCCCTAGACAACGTTGATGATGGAATTTCGTCACTGATTAACATTGCCACAGGTATCAGGATGCCCCCAGATGCTGATACACGCATGGTTAACTCCTACCAGATCGACACAGCTCAAATGACAACATTTGTTGAACAGAGACTGAATACCAATGAAGTGACATTTTGGGATTCCCTGCCAAACCTGAAGATAAAAACATTTGCCACACTAAGCAAGAAGAAACAGTGAAGCTAACTGATGAGAAATTATCACTCTTAGTGCTGACCGTGAACTCTTTGGCCGCCTTCTGATCACAGGAAAGTCAAGGGACATCAATCTGAGAGAACTCCTCAGCTACGAGTTATCAACAGTGCCATTATCCTGGCCCATTACGATGGCAGCTTGAGGAAGACCAACAAGAGCATACTCATTGCTGAGTTAGAGAAGAAGGTAGATGTCCATCCAAAACTGCCACAGTCACAACCAGCCAGATGTCTACGGCCCACATCATCGATGCAATGGGCTGGTACAGATGACAAGTCCGCTGGTGCTGCAACTTCGGTGAAATGGCATTCAAGTATTACAGCCTGGTTTCTGCCAGTGCCGGATTAAGCCTCGGCTGGCCCTAAGGCACATTTTGAAATTTTAGAGAATGGCCTGAAAAATTTAAAATTAGATCTCGGGCTCATGGAAATGGACTCCAGACAAAAGATGAACTGATTCAAGAACAAAATATTTAATACAAAAAAAGACAAATATTTAATGTGAAAAGAAATAGTTTATTTAATCCTCTATACAATTTGCAGTGTATGAATATATGTATGACAAAACACGTACAGATTTGGCACTTTGATTCACAGTTTACTAGACCTTAGATTGCAACCTTGCGCGCTTTTACAACTGCAAAACTCTTCAATTACGGAACTGCAGTCCAGTTCTCGGAGCAAATCACTTTCAATGCACAAAAGGCAACGCACCAAGACGCTGTTGATGCATGGTAGAACGCTTCACATCTTTGATTCTCTTTAGCTGCGAAAATGAGCCTTCTCCTGAACAATTGGTGGCCATCAGTGCTAAGTATATTCGGAGAGTCACTTCAGTGTTTGGAAAGGCTGCATTAACTCCAGTGGTGTGCAGCAGCGCAAACATATGCTGTGCACACCCGGTTGAGGGGGAACTTGAGGGCAGTTTGTTTTTATACCAGCACATGAACTGACGGAACTCTGACGCAAAATCAGTATTCAGATCCTTGTGATACACACTGACAAGCCCTGTAATAGCAGTGTTGATATCTCGTCGGTCATAGAGTCAAACTCTGTCAGAACGCCAATCCGCTGCGGCACTACAAATACGCCTCTATGCGTTTCTGCAATGCACTTCGCAGTTGGTCAATGATGACATAAAATGTATTAACTTTGAATTTTTGTTGGCCCGTCATCCCTTCTGTGGCATCAGTAGCATTTCCATCATTGTCACGCTTCTTACGCTTGGCATTCACCGACTTTCGGATTTGTAAGTGCTGTTACGGCAGAGATCACATGTTTGTTGCTCATAGAAATCAAAATTTCTCTGCGCGCATGTAAAAACTCATTCAAACTCTTCAGCAGACAAATAGCCGGTGTTAATTCTATGGTGGCACTTTGCAACAACTTGCTGCAGCATTTGAAGCGTGCAAAATATCATTCCAAAGTTCACACATCAGGGCAACTTCTATGGTGCCCATCTTTTCTGCCAAATAATCCGCCTCATTTCGTGTCTCCGTTCTGATTTTCATCTGCAGAGATCTCTTTGAGAGCACTCTGGAACTGGCGGTAACCGCGGAACAGAGCTTCAGTGGCATCAGCTCGGGCAGACCACCGGGTATCCGATGGGTGTTTCGGAACAAGGCACCCAGGTTACTGTTCCACATGGGTCTGCAGGACACCCCAACGGTGCGTGGATGCCACAAAGAACACATACAGGCGCTGCAAAAACCCAAAAAATGAAACCGCTTCAATGCAACAATCCACCGCGGAATGACCAACTAGATTCAAAGAGTGACCTACACAGTGAATGTAATCAACCAAACTGTTCTGTTCTTCAAAATTTGCTGCATACCATTGTACTTGCCCGACATATTACTAGCATTGTCATACATCTGACCGTGGCAATTGTCAAAGTCGATGTCATGGTCCTTCAAGTATTGAAGAAGAGTATCAGCAAGATTCTGACCTGTATGACTAGAGATACTAATGAACGTGAGGAAACGCTCGACAGGCTTGTGATCTGTCATGTTGACGTAGCGGAGGATGATAGTGAGCTGGTCCGTATGTGCAATGTCTGGTTGGAGTCCACTGAAACGGAGAAATACCGCGACTTCGAAATCTCATCCTTGATGCGACCAAGTACTTGCTTGCCCATCATAGCAATTAATTATTCGCAGATTGCTTTTGACAAATAAGACGTGTGACCGCGACCCCGATTGGCATGGTAATGGATGTGCTGGGACAAAAAACGGATCAAACTGCCCAATCAACTCCAAAATGACCAAGTAATTACCATTGCTGCTGGAGCCAACAATTTCGTTACTACCTCGAAACGACTGACCCCTCTCGCAAAGAAAAGTAATTGTGGCAACACAACATGTCAACACATTTTTCCAAGAGCTGCGCTGCTCCAGCATGTTTTGATGCAATTGCTTATCAACTCGACCGGCATCAGCACTCCGCTGACAAAATGATAGAACTGATTCTATGTGCTTTGGGCTGATTTCATGGGCCTTCAAGTACTGAGCCATATCCTTCCAATCAGTAAATCCCGAGCCAGAAAGCTGTGCACCTCTGTCAGAGGAAAGCAGAGTGCATGGAAAACAGAAAAAGCAAGCTTTGGCAGGAGAATAAACCAACCAATCACGATCAGTACCTCCCCATTTGGCAAAACCCGTTTGAAGGCACTGGCATTAAGAAAGCGATTCACCCCAGAGTATTCGCGCTTCCTTTCTGGATAACTGTCATCCAAGTTCGAAAATGGTCAGTGCCCAAGCCGATGCACACATGGCGCAGTTTGTCTGTGATGTTACGAAACAACCCGACATCGTTGGGATCAGTGGAGTCGATACTGAAGCACCTTCGCCCCGAGTGTCACCATCGTCGGCCGGCCTGTCTTCGACAGGACCAACTGCGGGGGATGTTGAAGGGGAGTCCTTCGTTGAATCTATATCATCATCACCACCAACACCAGCATCTTTCTCCACCACATGGAAAAACGATGTCAATTTATGAGTCTTCTTGAGTAGTTGATCCTCCTTATGCTTCTTTTTCTGCAATTCCTGAGCTCGCTCCCAGCCACCTTTGCGTCCTGACATAACGATGGATTGAATCTGCAAATAGAACATCAAATGTACAAGTTTTAAAACCTTTTATTATAAAATACAAACCACATTAAACACGATACAGTGTTTAACTCACCTCTGACCGCGGGTCTAATGGCGACTGTGTCGAGTCGGAGACGGGGCGGGGAGGACGCCCGCTTCCTGCCGATTGGCTAAGGAGGGATGCCATGCCTACGCTAGACTCCGCCCACGCTCGCGCCTGCTGGCTGACGTGCGCACGAAGAATGCCGCGAGCGTCATGGCGTCAGGATGGACGTGAGATGGCGTTGTTGTCGTTGTTGTTGTTGTTGTTGCTCTTGTTGTTGTTGTTGCGGGAGATGGGGTATTCCAATAACAAACACTGACAACAAATTTCAAAAAATTTTTTTTACTGGAGATGTGTAAAGTGATTAAGACTAATTTGGGTACGCTGATTTCAAAAATCATAACCGTTTTGCTGTATCACGTCAGGATTTTCAGGAACAGAAATATTCCCATTGCCTAGAAGTCAGGATTTCAATGAAATTTACATGTCTTTAACATGTCTATTTCGTACAATTGTTGTTAACTTGTGTTATATTTCTTTCTTTCAGATAAAGATGAGTAGGCGTTCCTGTACCAATCATCCTGACAACTTCTGTTATGTCTGTGGTCGGTATACCAAAAAAGATCAACAGCGAAGTATATCTACAGCAGTGAAAATGAAGGCCGCCTACTTCACTACTTCGGGTGTAAGGTGGGGGACCAAGAACAGAGCTGGGCACCACACATCTGCTGCACAAGCTGTCACACAACCTTGACTCAGTGGTTGGTGGCAAGCGCGCGAGCATGCCATTTGCGGTGCCCATGATATGGCGTGAGCCGCAGAATCATCATGATGATTGTTATTTCTCTGCACAAGCATCGCCGGCTTCAACAAGAAGAATAAAGGTCACATCAAGTACGCTGACTGCGTCTCTGCTCGTAAACCTGTGCCTCATGATGACGAGAACCCCGTTCCAACACCTCCAGCTGATCAGAACATAGCTGTAAGCAGTGGTGAAGAGGATGGTGATGATGAACCTTTTGAACCCGACACTCAAGAATCACACCTTCTGAACCAGGGAGACTTAAATGATCTTGTAAGAGATCTCTCGCTGTCAAAGGCGAAGGCAGAGCTGCTTGGATCAAGGCTGCAGCAGTGGAATCTACTTGAACCTAACACCAAGATATCCTTGTTCAGAGCACGTCACAGAGACATGGCTGAGTTCTTTGAGATGGAAGACACGATGACATTCTGCAGTGACATCAACGGTCTGTTGAAAGAACTTGGGTGTGATCACGATCCTGCAAGACTGGCGCCTCTTCATCGACTCGGGAAGAACAGCTTGAAGGCTGTTTTGCTCCACAATGGCAACGAGAAACCATCAGTCCCACTGGCTCACGCGTTCGGCATGACAGAGACCTATGAGACTATGCGGCAGCTGCTTGATTCCATCAAGTACAATGACTTCAACTGGCACATCTGCGGAGACTTGAAAGTGGTGGCGCTGTTGTTAGGGCTGCAGTCAGGCTACACGAAATACATGTGCTTCCTTTGTCTCTGGGATAACAGAGACGACAAGAATCACTGGACGAAGAAAGATGGGAAGAGCAAAAAGAGCATGTACCTGGTCGACCACACGTGAAGCATGTCGCCCTTGTCGAGGTTTTCGAGGTCGAGGCCAAGGTTTTCCTTCCACCACTCCACATAAAGCTCGGCTTGATGAAAAGTTTTGTACGGGCAATGGATCTGAATGGGCGTGGGTTTTTATACCTCAAGGAAAAGTTTGGCAACACCTTGTCAGAGGCCAAGATCAAGGCTGCTGTCTTTGTTGGACGCCAAATCCGACAGATATGAAGGACGAAACTTTTCGACAACTCTAAACCCCAAAGAGCTGGCAGCGTGGAGGAGCTTCAAAGCTGTGACGGACAACTTCTTGGGGAACGAGCGCGCGGACAACTATGAAGAAATAGTGCAGCAGCTGCTGGAGTCCTTCAGGAAACTTGGCTCCAGGATGTCCTGAAAATCCATTTCCTACACCAGCACCTGAACTTCTTCCCTGACAACTTGGGAGCAGTCTCGGACGAGCACGGCGAGCGATTCCACCAAGAGATTTCACTCATGGAGACGCGTTACCAAGGGCGGCACACCCAAACATGATGGGCGATTTCTGCTGGTTCCTGCATCGTGAAACTGACACAGAGCAGCACAAACGCAAAGCCAAATGCCTAAAGCATTTTTAATTACATTCTAGTGGAGTTTTTCTGTAATTTCTATAATTTTGAGCATTCATGATAAATAAATGAATAAATGAATTTTTGTAAATTTCATTGAAATCCTGACTTCTAGGCAATGGAATATTTCTGTTACTGAAAATCCTGACGTGATACAGCAAACGTTTTATGATTTTTTGAAATCAGCGTACCCAAATTAGTCTAAATCACTTTACACATCTCCAGTAAAAAATTTTTGTTGTTAAGTGAAATCGCAGGAATTTACACTTATTCACCCATTAGACCAGGGGGAGGAAGCTATCTATAAAACACGTACTTACCGAGATAACTGAGCTAAAGGAACCTGTATGTTGTATGCGATAGATTTCCAAATTCGTAACAATATTACGAGACCAATAAGAATTGTATGTAAAAAAAAAAAAATAAGTTGCCTAAATTTTTGTGGCCCGAATTTTTGGCTGGCCCTAAGGCACATGCCTTGTCTGCCTAATGGTTAATCCGGCTCTGGTTACTGCCCCTCTACGTCGGAATGGTTGTCAGCTGGTTGATGTTGTCTTCGACCGGTACTCCAGCCTCTCAATCAAAGCTGGGGAATTAGAGAAACGAGGAACATCTGCAGCCTTAGAGGTGACAATCCAAGGGCCAGCCACTCCTATTCCAAAGCAGTGGATCAAATACATTGGAAATGTAGAAAACAAAGTCAACTTGTGTGCCTTCTTGGCAGATACATGGTGCCACATGGGGGTAGACACTCTGCTTGATGGTCAACACCTAGTCATCGGTGGTGGTTTCAAAACCCGCAGAAGTCTGTGCTAGTCATCAGAGGGCACTGCGAAGAACTGATTCCCCTCAAGTCAGATCATGAAGAGGCAGACACACGAATATTGCTACATGCAAAACATGCCTCTCATTATCACAGCAGGATTGTGATTCAATCACCTGACACAGATGTGGCTGTCCTCTGCACCACACACTACAGAAAACTCCAGTGTCGGGAGCTGTGGTTAGGACTGCAATCAAGGATAAAGCTAGGTATATTCCTATCCACAGCTTGGCACACAAACTAGGACCTGAGCTGTGTTGCTTACTCGGCTTCCACGCACTCACTGGGTGCAATTCAAACAGTGCACTCTCAGGACTCGGCAAGAAAAATGGTTTCAATGTCTTACTTGACAGTAAAGAGCATCAGACCAGTCTGGGACAGCTTGGAGAAGAACCCGAGCTCAGCAACAGCACTTCAGAAGCATGCGAAGCCTTCATATGTGCAATGTACTCAACAACCAAGGGGGCTGGGAGGAAAGTGAACAATGTGAGATACTGGCAGTTCTGTCAAAAGGGACAAAGAAATGAAAATCTCCCCCCTACATTCGACAGCTTACAGCAACATATGAAGTGAGGAAATTACCAGGCCTATGTATGGAAGAGAGCATTGGAGCCTACACAGAGCCTTCCACCAGCAGCTGGACATGGCTGGAAAAATTCAGGATGGTGCCCTGCAGCCTGTGCTCATGACCAAAGATCCAGCACCACGGGGTCTTCCGGAGCTGACTGTCTGTCACTGCAAGAAGTCTCTATGTCGCCGAGCCGACTGCACATGCAGAACCAACCACATGCCATGCACAGAAGCATGTGCATGTATGGCCGAAGAAACTTGTGAAAATCCAAGAACAATCTTTGAATCCAGTGGTGAAGAAGACGCTGACAAAAGTTACAACAGATGACATCTTCATGCTTCCATGGCGAATGTGATTCCTTGTTGCCAGACACAAATATTACAAACCGCTCTGACGAATGTGCTTCATGCAACCATGCACAACTATTATGATTCGCTCTCACTAATGTGCTTCTGTGTTGCCATGCACAGCTCCCAGTGTCGACCATGATAACTATTATCATCCACTATGATGAATGAGTAGCTTCCGTGCTGCCAGAGACAACTATTATACTCGGCTTTCACTAATGTACTTCCGTGTTGCCAAAGACAACTATTATGCTCGGCTCTGATGTATGTGCTTCCGTGTTGCTATACACTAGTAAAAGACGAACGCTAAAAATAACAGTTGCAGTTTTCTTTATGCGTGCCTCTGTATGTATATGAATTTCTGCAGAACAATACTTTCTTAAGGGTTTGATTTCCAAAATGATACATACCAGTAGTAATTGAGAAACACCGTTCACCTTCATATGAGAACACAATTTAAAATGTCAGAAAGTTGAATTAGTGTGATATTTTAGCTTTGGTGATGCCATGGCAAAGGCCATTTTCAAATAACTGTACATACTCTGATAGAGAATTATAATTGGAAGCCAATGATACCTCAATATTGAAAATTGGTTGAGTCTAGACAAAGATATTCACGTTTACGTTACCCCTCCCCTAAATTTTGCTTGCCCACGGTGACCCTCTTGGTAAGTACCATTGGTATGTATAATGGCCTGTAGAATTTTAATAAATCCACAATTTGAAACCACATACTACCTGGAGGTGTTCTATAGGGTCTACTCTACCACCCTGTCAAGTCAAACCTTTTCTGTAGGGGGTTTGAACGAATTTCCTTATTTGGCCTCATATGAGAAATGGCTGCTGGACTAAATTATGTATTTTCGAAATTACCGAGCCAAATGTTTTTTCCAACCGTCACACGCAGCTGTTTATAAAGAATAATGTCTTTGAACATCTCACTGAAACGTCGATATTAATATAACATTGTTTTTCGGTGAAAGCTACTCGAGGTTTGTGGATTGTATACAGTCCGTACTGAAATCGGTAATCACCCTGACTCCAACCTGCCGATATCGGCCAAGCGTGTGTGTGTGTGTGTGTGTGTGTGTGTGTGTGTGTGTGTGTGTGTGCGCGTGCGTGCGTGCGTGCGTTGTTCTTATTAAAGCATGACATTATCTTTGCTAATCCTCTACCCCACTCCTCTCTCTTCTTGTCCCATCATTGCTCCACCCCTCCAATTACAGTGCAGCACCCTCCTCCCACCCTGTCTCTCTCTCTCTCTCTCTCTCTCTCTCTCTCTCTCTCTCTCTCTCTCTCTCTCTCTCTCTCTCTCTCTCTCGGTGTTTGTCTCCAGACGGTTTTATGTCCCGAAGTGAGTTTATCTTCCGACGTGTCCGGACGGGATTTTGTCTCTGGATGTGTCTGGGCGGTGTTTTTCTCCAAACATGTGGGTGGTATTTATGTCTGAATGGGAGTTTGTCTTTGGCCGTGTCTGGGCAGTGTTTGTCTCGGACACGTTCGGGTGGTGTTTGTCTCCGAACGCGTCTGGGCGGTGTTTGTCTCCGGATGCGTCCGGGTGGTGTTTGTCGCCGGATGCGTCCGGGTGGTGTTTGTCGCCGGATGCGTCCGGGCGGTGTTTGTCTCTGGATGCGTCTGGGCGGTGTTTGTCTCCGGATGCGTCCGGGCGGTGTTTGTCTCCGAACGCGTCTGGTCAGTGTTTGTCTCCGGATGCGTCTGGGCAGTGTTTGTCTCCGGATGCGTCCGGGCGGTGTTTGTCGCCGGACAGCTTTGCTCCGAACGCGTCCGGTCGGTATTTATGCCCGGACGGGAGTTTGGCTCCAGACGGGCGATTATCTCTGGACATGTCCAGATGGGAATTTGTCTCCAGATGGAAGTTTGTCTCCGGACACATCCAGATGGGAGTTTGTCTTTGGACATGTCTGAGCAGTGCTTGTTTACGGACGCCTTGGCTCCGGATGCATCCAGCGGGTTTTGGCTCTGGACGTGTCTGGACCGTGTTTATAGTATGACTGGTAGAAAATGGATTTCAAACATTATTTTGTTTCTATCTTCACTGTTATTCTATGCAGAATCATTTTGATGAGACGGTATGAATCGTAACTAATACTCCACCACACCTCTGCCTTCCCTTCCTCTCACCACACACTCTTTCCTCCATATTAGAGATCGGTACCTTCATATTAAAGATTGGTACCTTCCGGGTGATGTAGAAAGCTTAAATTTTGCGTGCTGATGGACATCGAAGCCGATACACTGGGAAAAATCACAGAATCGTCAGACAACATCCATAAATGAAAATATAAATAAATGAAAATCATTAATGAAAAAAAATGCAGGTGAGCAATCCGAGACAATGGGAAGCACGCTAATTGTGTGCCCAGACGGAAATTGAAGCCAATACACCAGGAAAATCACAGAACTGTCGGAAAGCATCCGTAAATAAAAATATGCATAAATGAAATAAATAAATAAATAAATAAATAAGACCGTTTTTTACAGCCATTTTCCCCTGATGTGCAGGGGTTGGCTTTTTCTTGAGGCAATGTTTTTATGGCTGGATGCCCTTCCTGACGCCAACCCTGGTCGCCTCTTACGACACACAGGCATATGGTACACTATTCTAACCAGGGCATACACCGGGACCAGTACACTGGTACTCATTTCGCCGACCTCGGAAGGATGACAGACTGAGTCAACCCCCTGGTGTTAATTCAGCACAGCCACGGGGCTTGAACTCAGGACCCTGGGATCCCAAGCCGCCACCCTAACCACTAAGCCAACACCAGGCTTAAATGAAATAAATAAATGAAAAATCAAATGCAGGTGAGCAACCTGAGACAATGGGGAAGCACAGTTCGTATGCCTACACAATGTGTAAGCACTCCCCGCGAGTATTATATAAAGCTCTTTCTCACCACTTTTCACTGTTGTGTGCTCATCAGGACAACATATTTCTGAATCGTTTACTCGTGACCAAACTAAGACATTCACAAATAGTACATACATGAGAACCCCAATGCTACACTCCCCCTCAGCTGCCAGACCAGTTTCATCACTTGTTGAAGAATCGTCAGTGACAGCTCAGACAGAAATGCAATAACCCAACGAGGCTCCCAAGCATGTACCGCATGTAAACGACAACAGTGGTCAACGTATACATGAAAAACGAGACCCACCCACATCTCTACCTGTGAAGAGAGGGAATAACTAATTAGCTCTCACCAAATCAATAAACCCAGGTGGTTAGGATGAAACAAATAAATCGACTCCTCCCATGCTCTTCTTGTCAAAGAAGCTGCATAAAACAACCATGGAAGGGCTACCAAGGTAAGCCCTTTGAAGTTTCAAACCCTTCCCAGAGTTCCTCCACAGCTTGGGAGCTTCGATGGAATGTATTTATGTTTGCGTTGTCACTGATGATTCACCAACAAGCAATTAAACTGGTCTGGCAGCTGAGGAGGTGTGTAGCATTGGGGTTCTCATGTATGTACGATTTGTGAACGTCTTGGAATGGTCACGAGTAAACGGTTCAGCAGTATGTTGTCCTGATGAGCGCACATCAAAATATACACTTGATTGACATCTCTGCTTTCGTTTATTCATGACCATAGGGGCTT
>CM068960.1:45363935-45399305 GCA_035128595.1 Eptatretus atami | reverse complement strand
AGCATGCACCTTTAGAGGTGTGAAGTCGGGTGATTTATCCAGATTTACGCAAACCTACATGAAGGTCAATTGAGATATTTGCAGATAAAACAATTTAATTTGGAGCATAATTTGGTTATTGGTATTCATCTAATGTCCAGCCATTGGAAAACTCGTTGGTGCGGATGTCCACGAATGTGAGAATGACAGTGTGTGTGGTGGTGGAATGTGCTTTTAAGAATGACAAAGGGTCTTTTAAGTGTGATTGCAACCGTGGCTATTGGTTGACCTTCACTGGAGATCAGTGTGAAGGTATTGACAGTGTGAAGCCTTCTTCTTCCGTACTTTACATGAAATTTGTCAAAGACCCTCAAGACTCAAATGACCCAAGGACCCAAAAGACCTCAAAGACCCAGATAACCCAAAAGACCCAGATAACCCAAAAGACCTGAAGACCCAAAAGGCACCGAAGACCCAAAAAGACCCTGAAGACCCTGAAGACAAAAATAGGTTTTGTCTCCGGATGCATCAGGCGGGATTTGTCTCAGAATGTGTCCGGCCGTGTTTATGGTATGACCAGTAGAAAATGCATTTCAGACATTATTTTGTTTCCATCTTCACTGTTATTCTATGCAGAATCATTTTGATGAGACGGTATGAATCGTAATTAATGCTCCACCATACGTTTGCCTTCCCTTCCTCTCACCTCACACTGTCTTCTTTCCCCCACCCCTCCTACTCCCCTCCCTCTCTCCTTTCCTCCACCTCTACTCTCCCCGCTCTTCTCTCTCCCCCCCTCTTTTCTCCCTTCCACCTTTAGTATTACCATCAGTGACGCGACGGGTGGTGTTTGCTTGTATCTAATATGTAAAGCTCTTTCGAACCACTGACTGACTGATCACCGACTCATATTAAAGATCGGTACCTTCCGGGTGATGTAGAAAGCTTATATTTTGCGTGCTGATGGACATCGAAGCTGGTATACAGGGAAAAATCACAGAACCGTCAGACAACATCCATAAATGAAAATAGAAATAAATGAAAATAATTATGAAAAAAATGCAGGTGAGCAACCCGAGACAATGGGAAGCACGTAATTGTGTGCCCAGACGGAAATCGAAGCCAATACACCAGGAAAATCACAGAACTGTCAGAAAGCATCCGTAAATAAAAATATGCATAAATGAAATAAATAAATGAAATAATGAATGAAAAATCAAATGCAGGTGAGCAACCTGAGACAATGGGGAAGCACAGTTCGTATGCTTCACAATGTGTAAGCACACCCCGCGAGTATTATATAAGCTCTTTCTCACCACTTTCACTGTTGTGTGCTCATCAGGAAAACATATTTCTGAATCGCTTACTCGTGACCAAACTAAGACGTTCACAAATAGTACACACATGAGAACCCAATGTTACACTCCCCTCAGCTGCCAGACCAGTTTCATCACTTGTTGAAGATCGTCAGTGACAGCTCAGACAGAAATGCATACCAACGAGGCTCCCAAGCATGTACCACATGTAAACGTCAACAGTGGTCAACGTATACATGAAAAACGAAGACCCACCCACATCTCTCACCTGTGAAGCGAGGGAATAACTAATTAGCTCTCACCAAATCAACTAAACCCAGGTGGTTAGGATGAAACAAATAAATCGATCCTCCCATGCTCTTCTCATCAAAGAAGCTGCATAAAACAACCATGAAAGCTACCCAAGGTAAGCCCTTTGAAGTTTCAAACCCTTCCCAGAGTTCCTCCACAGCTTGGGAGCTTCGATGGAATGCATTTCTGTTTGCGTTGTCGCTGATGATCCCGACAAGCAATTAAACCGGTCTGGCAGCTGAGGAGTTGTGTAGCATTGGGGTTCTCATGTATGTACTATTTGTGAACGTCTTAGAATGGTCACGAGTAACGATTCAGCAGTATGTTGTCCTGATGATCGCACATCAAATATACACTTGATCGACATCTCTGCTTTCGTTTATTCATGACCATAGGGGCTTTAATCTCAGTGTGCAATGACTTGAGTCCTACTTTGTCGGTGAGTGTCGCATAATTTATGCACATTATGTCAGCGTCATGTCGTATAGGGTCAGTGTGCTTCTTTGGTTAGATATACTCTTAGTGTGAAAAACCTGAGGAGCACCTGCTCTTTCCCTGAAATAGACTGATCAGGTGAATCCAGGTGAAAGCTATGATTTTATTGATTGCACTTGTTAAATCCACTTCAATCAGTGGAGATGAAGGGGAGGAGACGGGTTAAAGAAGGATCTTTAAGCCTTGAGACGATCGAGACATTAATTGTGTATGTGCCATTCAGAGGGTGAATGGGCAAGACAAAATATTTAAGTGCTTGGACTGGGGTATAGTTATCTGAACGTCATTGCCAATCAGGTGCATCCCTTCATGGCAGCAGTGTGTCCATCTGCAAGTGGATATTTTCATCAGTATAATGCCTCAAGCTAAGGCTGGGATTGTTCAGGAATGGTTCCACGAACATGACATTCAGCTTGCTGCAGTGGCCTTCCCAGTCACTAGATTTCAATCCAATTGAGCATCTGTGGATGAAATGGAATGAGCTATTCGGAGTAGAGACCCACTCCCAGCCAACTTGATACAATTGTGGCTAACATCCCTCTGGAACGCTTTCCACACCTTGTAGAGTCCATGCCCAATGAATTGATGCTATTCTGAGGACAAAAGCGGGTGCAACTCAATATTAGGAAGTGTCTATACGCTTTGTACACTGAGTGCATATACTGTATATTCTCGTATAAAAGCCTGTCAAAAATGTCGGGTTGGATTTATTTTATTTGAAATATTCAAGGAGACTGGAAGATATATTCGTCGCAGAAAAACATTATTTTAAAACAGTACTGTACAAATGTGATGATCATATTTTCTTTATCTTCCGGACATTTCGTTTGAAAGTACAGCCTCGTGAGCATGCCAAGGTCTGAAGCCTCGGCCTCGCGTCAGTTGTGGTTATTATCCTTTTTATTTATTAAACATCCGAAAGATGTAAATGATCATTCCTTTTGCTCTGTGCACGTTACACATCATGTGCAGTGAATTTCACCTCACTGTGCTTTGTATATTTTCTTATTTTTTAAATGTGTCTGTACATCGCCATTGAGGCTCGTTTGCAAGTCCACATCTCCAATTGCAATAGATGAGACGTAATTACGCTTTTCTGAAAGAAAAATTTCAAGTTCTTTTTGTCCTGAAAAAATAGACCGTAGCGAACACAGTCATTATTTATTTGGGTCTTCAGGGTTCTCGGGGTCTATACTGAACATCTTTCATTTGAAATTGCCCGGTAGACGCAGTTGGAGTAGACGTTCAGGATTTAGCACTTATATCCAGCATTCAAGAGGTTTATTATGGGCCAGGAGGGGTATATTGGTCCCCACTTATCTTGCCAATGACATCTTATCACCACTTGGTATGAATGTCTGTCTTAAAATCTAATGAGAGGTTTAGCACCACAATGTGTATACAATTTAACTTTTATTTCGTTGTATTTAAATGCCGTACTCATTGCATGTTGCAGATATCAACGAGTGCCGACATAGTGATGTGTGTCAGAATGGCATCTGTGTGAATACGGAAGGATCTTACACCTGCACCCCATGTACTGATGGCTTCCAAGTTTCTCCAGACGGCACATCGTGTCAAGGCAAGTCATAAAAGCATGCACCTTTAGAGGTTGAAGTCGGGTATTTATCCAGATTTACAAACCTACTGAAGGTCAATGAGATATTTGCAGATAAAACAATTTAATTTGGAGCATAATTTGGTTATTTGTATTCGTCTAATGTCCAGCCAATTGGAAAACTCGTTGGTGCGGATGTCCAGAATGTGAGAATGACGGTGTGTGTGGTGGTGGAATGTGCTTTTAGAATGACAAGGGGTATTTTTAAGTGTGATTGCAACCGTGGCTATCGGTTGACCATCACTGGAGATCATTGTGAAGGTATTGACAGTGTGAAGCCTTCTTCTTCCATCCTTTTTACATGAAATATTGTCAAATTGTTTGCTCAGAGGACCACAGAATAACAGGGCAGTGTAAAAATGCATGATGAGTCAATACGAGAATGGTTCAAATTTTATCGTGTCTTGCATTTGTAAAAGGAAGAGTAAGGTATGTTGTTCACTTTTCAATAATCAGGGGCAGATTATCTTGGATAAATTAAGTTTAACACAGTTTAATCAGGCAAATTGTGTTACGCTTGATTGTTTAGCCTTTAATTACACAATATATCTGCCACATGCAATGCTTAATTTAAAACACTAAATTAAAGGCAAGTGTGCTAACGCAGCACGTTCACACACACACACACACACACACACACACACACACACACACACACACACACACACACACAATCCCATTCTCCCACACTCCCACTCTCCCACTCTCGCCCTTTCTACCAGACTAGTGGCGTAATGGTTAGAGTGTCCTCTCTGAGTCTGTGAGATCGACGGTTCGAACCCTGGCCGAGTCATACCAAAGACTTTAAAAATGGTACGTGCTGCTTCCTTGCTTGTTCCTCAGCATTTACTAAATATAGAGCAAGGACAAACAACCATAGGTTGGCAATCCATGGTGGGGCTAATGTTCACTTCATGCGTTAAGGTTCCTTGTAAGGGAACTTGTATTATCTATATAATAATACGCTTCATTGTCCGTCCATCCGTCTGTGTGTAACTGTAACATTCATTTCCACCCATTAGCTGTACAGCTGGCCTGACTCCAACCATAATTGTCCTCTTAAAAATCATATGGCCTCCCTCTTGGTACTATGTGAAGCCAAAGACATCTTCGAAGCTGTCATATTAACAATCGCCATGCCCTCCCTGTAAGTTTTCCCTTCAGTGTAAAAACTGTAGTGTATCGTGGTAGAGGTGCGAGCAGGCAGACACGAGCGAGGGGATAGCACAACCCTGCTTAATTGCCCCGTGCGAGAGTGTGAGCGCACGATGCCCGTAACTCCGCTTTATTACGTACTCGATGCACTCTACAGGCACACGACCTACAGGACACTGCTAATGACAGTACATGCCGCTTCTGACGCTACTGGTACTACAAGTCCCCAGTGGGCGAGTCGTGACATATGAAGCCCCAACCATGTGACCACCACCAACCGCGACTCGGGCTCCGCCCATACAGCACAAAAACGACCAAAGCGACTGTCAAAGAATCATCAAATATTGAAGGGTTAGAGCCAATAGGTGTCTTGCGAAGGCCACAGTAAGTATAGGCCTCATGCTTCATTCCTTCTGCTCCAGGCCGCTGGTGTCAGCCGATGGTTAAGTCCAATTGGAATTTATCCGAGCTAATAACCACAATGTATTGTATATGCACAAAGGCATTGAGCATGTTTTTTGCTTCAAACGTGGGTTATTTTTTTAATTTTCGGGAGCGATCGAGGCAGTCGTCTATTTCTGACTCTTTTGTCATGACTCGACCAGGAACCTGAAAACCCATGTCATTATAAAGGTCTTTGTCCCGAGAGTCCTGGGAATCTCACGAGATTGTGAAAGAAAACATCCATCGTTATTTACTTTTAATGATGTGCATTAAGCAAGTCGCCGATTTACATTGTGGATGCATTCTTTAAAACTGTGACATTATACGAAACAATGTTATTCGGATACAATTTTCCCATGTGCATCGTGTAATAATGGGGAGATGCGTTGCCAAGGGATAGGTTTTGGTCACCCGAACTTAACTTAACTTAACCTTCATTTAAGTACATATTAGAGACAGAAGTTAAACATATCAATACAGAATACGATTGAAATAATGTACGAGTATGTACACAAATAGACAATTTAATGGTGTGGGTTGGGAATGGAGGGATTACAGGGAGGGAGAAGCAGGCGCTACCATGTTTCAATTTCACACTGTTTCCATCGAGCATGGTGGACCAAACCTTTGCCCATTGTGTCTGGAGCATAACGTGTCCGTCTCATCAAGCTCTCTTTCTCTGCACCAAAAATCAAGATTATATGACTTGATGCTTTTTTTTTTCATGTGATGCGCAAGTAATGGTTCACATTGATGAGTTCCTAATTTCAGGTGTGCAGTGTGTGTGAGGTTCACATTGATGAATGCATAATTCAAGGTGTATAGAACCATCCTCACATAGGTTGTGACAGAATGCAGAAATGTGAAAAAAGTGGAAGAAAGAAAGTGAAAGACAGAAATGGAGGGGGAGTAGAGAATTAGAAAAGATAACAATTGTGAGTGAAAAAAAAAGAAGAGAAACAGCTTGAGAAGATTGATTGATTGTGTGCTCTGCCTGAAGGCAGGTGCTTGGCTGCTTGGCAAGGGTGATACCAGGTGGTGTGCCATTGCCTTCCCAGCAGTTAGTCAGGACAGGAATTTGGAATTTGTTCATTGTGCCTGCGATAGCTTGCTCACCTACTCTTAGTGAAGGACTCTGTGGGATCTTTAATGTCCATCAACTAATCGTAGCAGATGAGTCATTCATGGGACCTTAACGTCCATTTGTGGGACGGCACAAACATTGATGAATCACGCTTCTCCTCGTATTTAAATAATCTCGGTTGAGAAATTGGGGTTCGGAGGTGGAGGTTGATGACTTGGAGGTTTGTGAGGGGGGGAAGAGTTGAGGACTTGAAGTCACATTTTACATTGTGCAGATGTTCCACGGGTCCCGACTGGTTATACATAATAAGCAGATGAAATTATAAGAAAGCCCCAGTTTCTTGTTAGCATGACGCTAGTTCAAATTTGGCCTGTACTTATTTAAGCATCACAGTGATCTACAACTACTTTAATTGCCCCAATTATTCCCACTTTCTTGTGGGGTTAGTTGGTGAAAGTCTTTGGCCCAAGTCTTTCACTAACCTCCTTATCAGGCCTGACACCCGACTGTCGGTGGGAGGAATGTCCAATGTGTTCATGGTTCTGGCTATGACTTGCTTATGCTTCGCAAATGATTTGAATTGCCCTGAATGCAAACAACTTGTTATTAATCGTCTGTTAAAGGACATATTGGGTTTGGGATGATTCGCGTCCACACTGAAAGCACTTCACAAATTAACATCCAAAAGCCAGGCTTTTAGCTGGAATTGTCAAATCAGCCGTCTCACATGACTGCCTAGGCCGGCGAAGCCACCAGGGCTTGGTTTTTCAAACCCGGGGGCGCGACCCCAAGTGGGGTCGCCGAGCAAATTTCGTGGGGTCCTGGGTGTCTGCTTGCAGCGAAAAAAAATTCCTATTTTCGATCGGTGTTCGCTTTTACGGGATGTAATATAAACGGTTCGTTCAAAGTATGGGAACCGCCAACTGACGCTTGGAATGGGATCCAGCCGATGCGCGGGCTCGCTGAAGGGCGGTCATTTTGGCGGGAAATTAGTGTTTGATCCACGGCCTCTCAGACTCAGACTCTATCATTAACGTCTATTCACGCTCCACGTACGACTCGAACCTTATTTGTGATGGCAGCACCGCCACCAGCAAATCTCGAGAACGTTCTTACCAGGATAATTTCTGGACCTTGGATTTTACTACGTGGTGGAAAGTGGGGCACAGAGCTCATGTGTTGTTTTCGAAGTGCTTTACGGAGTCTATGAAACAAAAAAGTTGCAAGGCATTTGACTACAAAACATGCACCTTATCAGGATAAGGAGAGAGCGTTCTTTTGAGAGGAAACTTCTTGCACTCAAGAATACGCATCTTGACAGAGAGGTACATGCCATCAGACCAATTCTCGGGCATTAGAGGCTCGTATCGAGTGTCGCTCCGTTGCCAAACTAAAAAGCCTCATCCTTGTGGAAGAACTCTGCTGCCATGTGCAAAGGACATGGTATTCTGAGTTGGGGAGGACGGCGAAGAAACTGCAGCGTACCCTCTTGACCACACCATCCAACGCAGAAATGAAGATATGAGTCTGGACGTAACGGCTCAGGTCGTACAGAAGATCAAGGAATCGCCGTGGCACGCCATACAGTTGGACGAGTCCACTGATATCCATCGTACGCGCAAACTCATCGTCTGCTCGCTTCATCAAGGCTCATAACTTTGTCGATGAGCCTCTGCTCATCAAACCATTGGACCACCACAAGTCGAGACATTTTGGGAAAGATGAGCAGTTTTAGTGACCATGATCTGGACTTCGGAAAGTTGTCGGTTCTACAACAGAGGCGCGCCAGCAATGTTAGGAGTGCGTTCTGGATTCAAGGCTAAATTGCTTGAGGTGGCTCCTCAGACCTCCATGGTACACTGCATGATTCACCGAGAAGCGCTCGCCTCTCGTACTTTGCCAGAACCTTGCAGAGCGTGCTCTCAGAAATTGTAAAAATGGTGAATCACATCAAATCGACGCCCTCAACACTAGGTTATTCGGCTATTCTGCCAGGAGATGGACGCCGACCATAAGAATTACTATTCTACACTCAAGTCAATGTTATCTCGAGAAACCTTCTTCTTGCGCGTTTACGAGCTCAAAGATGAATGAAGATTCCTACGCACACAAGGAAAACGCTGCATGGTAGCTTGCTTGAGTCGGACTCTTGGCTGTCAGAACTGTGCTATCTCGTTGACATCTTTGAACGTCTCAATGTCCTCGACCGCTCCTCCAAGGCAAAGACGCAACCTCATGATTTTCACGACAAAAATGAGCGGATTTCTGGTGACTCTAAAATTACTGGCAGACAAAGCGCTGTTAAACGCTTCAGCCTTTTCCTCCGTCTGGTGAGCATCTAACGACCTGCCAGTACGATGATACTGAGCTCGACAGTCTTTCTGGGGAGATAGCACGTCACCTTCGTCGCTCATTGAACAGTTCGAGCACTATTCCCTGAGCTGGATGTGCAGTCCTTTTCTGTGGTTCGGACCCTTTCACGGTCCCACTGGACTCGATTGCTGAAGATGATACAGCACAGAAGAGCTTGTACAGCTCCAGCAGATTCAGAGCGCAGGCTTGCGGACGAATTCTTCGACTCTTGTTGCCAAAATGCTGCCGTCGTACCCGACCCTGTCACGGCGCGCCATTAAGGTGCTCATGCCATATCCTTCATCATCCTTTTGTGAGCAGTCGTTCTCCACCATGGTGTGATTAAAACAAAGTACAGAAATCGCCTAGAAATGGAGCATGATATGATCCTGGCATTGCATTACTTCTCCACGAATGAGAAAGTTGGTTTCTGAAAAACAGGCTCATCCTTCTCACTGATATATCTAAATGTCATTTGGACTAAACTTCTGAAACATTCAACTGTACTATTTGGATACTGTCGGCTATTCTCCGTTTACTCGTCTATGAAAACATGACGATGGTGAATAAAGTAAACAGTAAATGTTCTTGTGTCATATGAAATCTTATCTTATATATTATGAATTGGGTTTGAATCTTTTGGGTTCGGCGATGTAGAGAGGTTCTGAAATTGGGTCGCCACTAAAAAAAGTTTGAAAACCACTGCACCAGGGGGTCCATGGGTTGCACCTGGTTGGTATTATTTATGGTGTTGCTTTCATACAATAAAATATAATGCAACAGTCATAGAACGGTATTAAAGGGGAACCCAAACACAATTTTTTTTTTCTGAAAAAACATTGAAAATCATTAATTACGGTTTAATTTGAAGGGAAAAATTTTTTTAATTTTTTTTTGCGAATCACAAAGTGTGGAAAAAAAAATCCCTAGAGCGGCGATTTTCAATATTGCCAGTGACATCACACGATGAATTCGTTTTGATCCAAACAGCAGCTTTACATGGAGAAACAGTGTATTTTGAGCTCTTATCCAGATACTGATTCTGCTGTCATTAGTAACTCTGAAGGTTCTCAGTATGTTGAAGTTAATCAGTGAGATTTTGAAGAAGTGGTTGGAGACAAAATTTAAGAATGGAAACGCTTTGGGGGGAATTGTGGAGCCGTATCTTTTCGAGCCTTATGTGAGCGATTCAGAGAAAGAAGGCAGAAATTAAGATCGAGGTGTTCAAAAGATCAAAATGCCGGTCACATGTTAACTACAGCTTGGTAGGTTTTGCTTTTCATTCAATTGGTGGTTTATAAGGAAGGAATTTTGTATTAATTGATAAATTGGTTTATATGTTACTCGAGCGGAAATGCTCACTATTGCTCGACAGCACGACCAAAATGGGCACCCTCGGACACTGGACAAAATGGGCGATGAATGCGTTGTTCCACCATCACAGGCTGACCACGTGTCTTGTATGTTATGGGTTCATCCCGTTTCATACTTTCCCCAGATGCCATTTGTGTCCGTGCCGTGGCCCACCGTCATGTCCGTGTGTCGTCGATGTCCCTCCCCAGTGTAGGGGGAGTGGTGTTATGGTGGAGAGGGGGTGGGGATGGTGGTAGGTTTTGTTGGTGTGATGGTTGATAGGGTATTGCGGGGAGATGGTCGAGGGGGTGATCGTGAAAGTTTTAGCATCCTTGGTCAAATCCTCTCGGAGGAGTAGATTATGATACATACTGTACATACTTTCTCTCCACAAAAATAGATGGTGTTTCATTTGATTTGTCGAAATTTGTGTTGATAATTGATAATTATTTTCAGGTGCTCTTGTGGTAACTGCCTGGCAATGGCAACAGGTGTTTGATTCACCGCTCAAATTGTTCATGTACATGTGCTGGTAGCTGGGTATAGATCGCATTACAGTTTCGAACGATGGCTGTTTCTTCCGCTTTATCGTGGGTATGGAATCATCTTTCAATTGTGGTGGATAACCACAAGATCGAGCCATCTCTGTTGTTTCATAACATGCTCTGTAAAATGTTCTGAGCACAAAAGTGAGCATTTTCTCAGCCCGATCCACACTCGGGTATTTTGGACAAACCTTGTCCAAATTCTGACAAAATTAGGGGCTTTCGGCCATTGGTGTAGCATTGAAACCATCTCGGTTTGTATTACTACAAGCGCCAAGTACACATCGAATCGGTATATTTGTGGAAAATCGAAAATTATTCACAGTTTGAGTTCAATCGTACCGCGATGTAACACGGACACGGTACGGATCTGGCAATCAATTCCCTGGTTTGATGTCACGGCGAACCTGAAGAATACGAAGAAGATTTCGACTTTTAATCGCAAATTGACATACTTTGTCATTCGGAAACTGGAAAGAGACACATAATTTCTATTTTTTAGGGTATCAAGGGATAGATTAGCGTCGAGGTGGTCTGAGCATTTGGGATCCCCTTTAAAGCAATGGTCTGAGATCGCATTTATTTCTAGAACATCATTAAAGGTCAGAAGTAAATACATGAATTTGGTACACAGGCTTTGGAAGAATAAATATTGTCTATTTACTGTGAAAAGAATGAGTTCATGTACAATCGTACCGAATCAAAACTGGGTGGCCACTTCTCCAGTCTCAGAAGGAGCAGGGTCGTGGGAGATCACCCAATACCAACAACTTACTGCTCACCTTGTAAACTGGAGACACCTGCACATAAATGCATACCATACAGCCAAATGAGTGGATGATGGTCCTTTATAATTTTTTTCTGTTTGGCTGATGGTATGGGCCTCTGTGCAGGAGTGAGATGACACCGACGACAAAATTAATTCACAAAGATGAACATTAATAAACATATATATGCAACCGGTACATGCACCCTTGGCTTGGTTCTTGAAAGAAAAAAGGGGTTATTTCATAATTAGTATTGGGTACATGGTAAACATTGGGTTCGTATCATAGATGATCAATAGATTTAATGCAGCAGCAGCAGATTGGGATCTTAGAACGGCCGTTGAAAATATGCTGAAAGCGGCACATGTCGCCAATGCGATAGCAGTCTTATAACCTCATTTTCAGTAAACCTATTCCTAGTAATTCAGTTATTGTTTTGGTCACTTGCACAAGACAAATTACAAAAAAAAACTCAATTTTATTACAGTTTGATGAAATATATTTTTAAGCACCGCTTAGTGTACAATTGCATTTACTGTTTATTTACAGAGCAACTAAAAACATTAATTAAACAGAAATAGCACCTTACACATACACCAAAGTGAAAATTATTTTGTATATTCCAGTATTTTAAAATAATAAAAATACAGTTGCTAGATTATTGCAGATGTTGCTCCTTGCATGATAATGAAATTTTCAACAATGCAGTGACAGTGATTGCATTCGGGTCTACATGATGTACGAGTTCCCTTACAAAGAACTTCAATGCAGAAGGACGCCATCTGGTCCTTCAAGCCTATGCAATGGTTGCCAACACATGAATGTTTGTCTGTACTCTGTCCTCTTAAATGCGGAGCCTCAAGCAAGGAAGCAGCCCGTACTATTTTTTTAAGTCTTTGGTATGACGCGACTGGGTTCTGGTTCCAACATGCGACATCCCCCCAGGCTCAAAGCGGATGCTTCAACCACTATGCCACTGAGTCTGGTTAAAGTATTTATAGAACGTCTTTTCCACAGCCATTAAAATAAATGCATGCCCATCAAACAAACAGTTGATAAACGTGTAAGAAACTTGAATGCATTTAATGGAGCTGCTGGCTTGCACCATTGTTTTCTCAGTATAACACCTCCCTAGAGGACGCCAACCGATACATAACTAAGGAGTGCGTAAGTATAGTACTGTACCAATTTCAATTTTATATTTTTCCTTGTGAGCTCGAAGTTGAACCTATCCAAGACATTCACAATATGAAGCTCTGTGCCAAATATGGCTATTCTAGCTTCCCTCGTTGTCCAGTTATTCTGCCGACAAACAGACAAACACACAGACACAGTGTCATCACAATACTACAGTTATTCTGCCAACAAACAGAAAAAAAAGACAGAGTTACATGAGTCAAATTAAGGTGTCCTTCAAGTTAATCATCGCCATACTGTGCAGCCAATTACCTGTACATTTTAACATAGAACCACCCACTGCCTAATGCAGTGTTAGGCCTAAGTCACATTTGCTCTACGGCGAGGATACGGGCGGCCGACGCCCTCTGAATTGACAGAAACGTGCGGCAGCCGCAGAGTTTCTGAGGTGGCCTCAGGGTGCCCTACGCCGTTTGGCTATATTTTACAGGCCGTAGGGTCGCCGTGGAATTATAACGTAGAGTTATAACTTTTTTCATTTCTACTTCGCCGTAGCAATTCGACAAGCCGAAACAAAAAGAAAATGTAAAAAAATAATAATTAACCCACTCGTTACCGTCCGTCTGGCCGCACGTTCGCCTTAGGGCCCCCTGCGGTCGCCTTGCGGGCACCTTGGGCTACCTTGCGTCTGCCTTGAAAATTATATGGCGCCGCAGGAACGCCCTAAGGTCACCGTGCGACATCAAATCAAAGACCGTACGGCAACCCACGTTTTCGGTCTCCACAATTTATAAATACGCTGTGCGGCTCCCGAAAATAAAAACATATGTGACTGCTACATTGTGTGACCGTGGAAATACTGCGGCCGCCGTATAATTGCTAGTGGCCGTAGATTTTGGAGACCCCACGGCCGCCGTGGCAAATGTGACCTCGGCCTTAGCTACGACTGCTTGTGGGTCGTTTTGTGTTTATCACAGACTCCAACGAAGCCAGTTTACGCATTTATTACTTCTGATACCAAAGGTGAAGGAGGTTATGTTTTCATCCCTTTCTATCTGTTTGTCTGTGTACAGAATATCTCAAAAAGTTGTGGACGGATCCGGATGAAATTTTGTGTACAGGTTCGGTGTGTGACAGCCAAACTGATTCGATTTTGGTGAAGATCCGGATCCAGATCCAACGACTAGAATTTTTTTAAGTGATTCTTCACCATTGAGAGATGGGGCCTAAAACAATTTCGTACTATATAGCATGATATTTCAAAAATTTATTGGGCCCGATATGTTCTCGTGGATCAGGCATTATGTGGAGGAGGTATGCACTCTACCGAGTGCCCTTCCAGTTATTGATAGTTATCAACCAGGCTGTAACTTAAACTTCTTATTAACTGGTGATGGATATACTTATAGGGTGGGTGCATGGCAGGC
The DNA here is from genome assembly GCA_035128595.1 of Eptatretus atami. NCBI lineage: Eukaryota > Metazoa > Chordata > Myxini > Myxiniformes > Myxinidae > Eptatretus > Eptatretus atami. Next base: position 45,385,342 of record CM068960.1, on the reverse strand, counting down.
ACCCCCTGTTGGTCAGCACCCCAACATCAAATGTGGTGTGGCACAGTGATTCATGGTCACCATTCCAGTTGTGCGTGTGTGCATGCACGCGCGCATGTCAGTCATCCATCTGCCCATGTCCAAACTTGCTGACAACATGGTTGGAGCGTCTGCTTTGAGTCTGGAAGGTTGGTGATTCAAACCCCAGCCAAGTCATTCCAGACTTCTTTTTATGCTGATGAAATCGCTGGAGGCATTATGTTTTTGGGTTGTCCGTCCATCCATATGTACATCCGTACGTACGTATACGTACGTACATACGTCCAGGCTAATTTCCTCTATTTTCTCTGCAACCGCTTATCCGGTTGACATGAAATTTTCACCATAGGAGCGACTACTCTTGTCGAATGTTATGATAATTATGATGTCATAGGTCACATGGTGTGGTAGCTATGCTGTAAAAAGGAAAACCTTTGGACCTCTATCTCCGAAACTGCTCCGTGGAAAGAAATTGAAGCTTGGCACACGTCAAGTACTCCTCATGGGAAAAAGTGTGATTTTTTTGATGATGTCATAGGTGGGTTCTTTATGACATCATAATTGCATATGTCGAACGCTTTTTCCGATCAGTATGAAAATTATTGAGGGTCATATATCGCTACATTGTATAGAGGGGAAAAAATTGATAATGTCATCAGTCATGTAGTTTGGCAGCCATATTGTTTTTATCATAACAACCTTCAAAAATCTTCTCTGAAACAGCTCAACAGATCGAAGCAAAATTTTACATGTATGATCGCCTATCCATCAGGTACAAAAGGTTCTCCACCTATGACATCATAGGTCACCTGGATTGGCAGCCATATTGAATTTACCCTAAAGCCTTTAAAAATAATCTTCTCTGGAATGGCTTGACAGATCGAAGGGTAATTTCACCCACGTGTTCCCCAAGCATTGGGGATACCAGGGTGTTCACGAATAATTAATAGGTCACATGGTCTGGCAGCGATGTTGGATTTAACAAAAATATTTTAAAAATTCTTTCTCTTGAACTGCTTTATCAATTGACATAAAACTTCACAATTATGATCTAGTAGTAAATGGGGAATATATGTTTTAAATTTCAATCTAATTGGGCGCATGCTTTGGCAGGCAGAATTATTTAGTATTTTGAATCTGGGTTCAGGGATTTGGCTTAAGCACTCAAGCAAGTACCTCATTCCAAACCATTGATGAGGAACAGCTGTCTTGGCAAGCGCGAGCGAGCTAATTGCTAACTGAACACACCTCTGGACATCTCGACAGCATGCAGTACATACAAAATGCCGACAAAAGGACAGTTTTTTAAAAAAAAAATTAAAAACTTCAAATATTAATCATGAGTATTTTCATTGTCATGAAAATGTACCTTGCTCTGTTTTAAAATGTACATAAACTCAGAGGTGATGTTGAGTGTATGAAAGTGTTCATGTACAATATTTCATATAACTTTAAAGTGTATGTGTACATAACTTCTTTAAAGTGTTTGTACATAATAAATATCTCTTGGGAATTTCCCCAGGCTCACAAATAATTAATTAAGAACACAGGTATTTCATGACCAAGCCAATTTAAATGTTTATTTACTTCACATAATATGTGAATTACATGTCCATCAGTTTTTAGCTCGCCTGTTCGAATAACAGAGAGCTATAGCAATATCCCCGGCGTGAGCGTCAGCGTGAGCGTGAGCGTGAAAATGTTAAAGTTTTTGGTGCAAGTTATTTCCTTTCTAATGTTTTTATCTACCATACTATTTTTTACTGATTACAATATACAAATACATATATTGCTTTAAAATTATTTGGATCATACTTCACTGCAATGCTTTATAAAAAATATTATTAGACTAGTCTTTTAAAAACGATAAATGTATAAACAGGCGAGCATTGGGTGGCTTTGACACCAACTCTCTGGTTTTTTAAGCCTTGAAAAGTTTAGCGAAAACTAAGTTTTTTTATTTTTATTTTTATTTTTTTTAAATGAAATATCACTACTTTCTTTCCTCTGCATCATGAGAACGTACCTTTATTCGGCGGTGTATATTCAACCGCTGCCATGATCGCTGTGAACAAAACATGCCTTACATCATTTAAGTTGGATCAAAATGTACCTTTGTTTCCTCAAAATGGTACCTTTATTTATTGATGAAAGATGCGTTGTTCAGTCTTCAAATATACATCAGAGGACTTTGAACAATCTGAGCGATGCGGAGCGAAAAATATGGTGGCGATTTCTGGGCGGCTGGAGGGAAAGGCGTGGCCTGGCTAATGGGTGGTGCTTGTGATGCTGGGGGAGAGAGGGGAAGGCGTGTCCTGTGAAATTGGCGGGGCTTATGACCCACCCACAGACACAAACTCAGCTTTATATATAAGACTAGTGTAAAAGCCTGTCAAAAATGATGGGTTGGAATTATTTTGTTAAAATTATTCAAGGAGACTGGAAGATATGATGTTTTGTAGCAAGAAGCTTTGTTTGTAAACACGACATGTACAATTGTTTCCCTGTTTTCTTTATCTTCTGGGACGTTTCATTTTGACGGTACAGCCTTGTGAGAATGCCAAAGTCTGAAGCCTCGGCCGAGCGTCAGATCTGCTTCTATCTTCTTTATTTATTGGACATCCTATGGACGTAAATGAACACTCGTTTTATTCTGCGTGCATTACATATGTGCAGTGAATGTCACCTCCCTACGCCTTGTATTTATTGTTTATTTCATGTTTCTGTACACCACACTTGAGGCCCAGTTGCAAGTCACCGTCTACATTTCCAATAGAAGAGACGTAATTACTCTTTTATGAAAAATGTTTTTGTTTTTTTTAAATCCTGAAAAATAGACCATAGTGAACATACAGACGTGTTAAAAGATGGGACAGGCAAATACACAAATACATACTGTGTTTTATATAGGTAGATAACCTTTTATTTTCTTTCTTTCCTTATTCTTGAACTAGCTGATTACCTCATATCGCTTCCTACTCACTTTCTAACTTCATTCTTGACCTGGTTTGAACCGGCTGATTCACATCATGTTGCCTTTTTGCTCAACATCTCCTTTGCCTTGAAGTAGTTGGAACCGGTCGATCACCACTGTGCCATGATGGGACAGTGTCACGGACCAGGAATGGTACATACCCAATAAAGTAGGACCAATCAGTGGGAAAAGTCCACAAAACTCACTGCTCGCGATCAATCGCATTCGGTGTGAGAACGATATATGCCTCGAGCATCCGTCCAATTGGATCAAGGTCGTAGATTTGTGGTTCAAGAAGGAAAAATGGATGGAGTTATGAACGGACAGAGGGGAATAAAAGGCCCCAATGAATGCGCACTTTGATTCATTCCGAGTTATTCTGTCTGGGTCTGTCTTGGATCGTCGTCATCTCTGGTCTGTCGGACAGCCACTGGTTTAACTTTGTCTCTTGTCGATCATCTGCTCTCATGTCGTCTGGTCTGGTGTGGTCTGGTCAGACAGTCTGGTTCTCTCTTGCTCTCTACGCTTGCGTCTGGTCAATCGTCTGAAGGAACTGTCTCGCCTGCTGCCATCGACCTCCCCTGCCTTGTCTGCCATCATCTCCCTGTGATAAAAGCACATGCAGGGTTTGCGATGAACAGCGCTGTGTTGGGACAAGCTGGTGCACACAGGATGGGAGAGTGGAAAGCAGCTCAATCTTTCACAGGCTGCGGGCTGTCAGATTGCTGGCTGTTACAGATCACTATCCAAAGGGCCTCACCAGCTCCCCAGAGTCGTCACAGAGGTTAAAGGGGGTCTGACTCACCCACCCCAACTCTTTCTTTCTTTCTCTCTTTTTTTTTTCCCCTATCGGATGTCTGTGAGCCCTATATTTGATTGTTAAGTGACTTGTGTAAATATCCGCTATTCCAAGGGTGTGAGTGTGGATGACTTAATGGGAAATTATTGCTGGCTTGTATATGTGCATTTCTTTTTGAATATAATTGCTGAACTAATCTTTCCTCCTGACTCATCCTGCTCACATCATGATGGTGGCATATGGCAGCTATGGTGATCTGATTGATCTCGAGATCGGCGCGTAGTAAGATTGTGGCTGCATGACTTGGTTCCGCTCAGCCAAGTCATAATATGTCACGTGACTGCCTTCTCCAGCACAATACTCGCTTGTACCAGGAAGACGGTTGATTCGTGGGGAATAAGCAAACACCAACAGCACAATCACCTTTTGATGAGACCCTCTTACAGAAATCACGAGCACTACAGTACACGCCTACAATCATCATCCATTTATAATTAAGCTACCTACCAGATCTGCTCCACTCCTTCTATCCCCAATCCCTTGAGGTACCTCTCCAATTCCAGTTTAATCAAACCTACTATTTCTGCTGCCATTACTTTTCTTACATTTGGGTAATTTTACATCACTTTCTTTCTACATTTTCCTGTAATTATTCATTCGACATGTGGCAAAAAACACGATTGCAATCGCACAGGTTTTGGACGTAAATGTAACTGAGGACATACGACGTCCGTCTAAAAAGTAACGGGAGTGAGCCTGCTGTGTGCTCCACTGACACAACTTGAATGAACGGGTTGCATCACAGTCTTTCGCAACATTCCAGCAATTATATATATTGGTGATGGATGACTGCGCTCATTGTGTGATTTTTTTACAGGTCGTGCTTTACACGTTGTCTGGTTTGAGTCGTCGCGCTATGAGTCATGAGCAGAGAGCCAATCTGAAGTTTCCGGCCAAGCTTGGCAAAACACCTTCGAATCCTTCGCAATGCTGCAGCAAGTCTACGAAAACGATGTCACGTACACGTGCATTTGAATGGCGCAAGAGGTTCAAAGAGGGACGGGAGGAGGTTGAAGATGATCCACGATCTGGAAGACCTTCAACAAGCGGAACGGCGGACAACATCGAGTGTGTGAAGCAGATGGTGCGCGCAGATCGTCGACTCACGGTGCGGATGTTTACTGAGGAACTTTCCATCAACAAGGACACTGTCTGGAGCATCATCACTGAAAATCTCGAAATGCGCAAGGTGTGCGCAAAGATGGTCCCCAAGCTGTTGTCCGAGGACCAGAATCAGCAAAGAGTCACTGTCTGTCAAGACATTATCGAGCGCCTCGAGGACGATCCAGACCTACTCGGGAGAGTCATTACTGGCACTGAATCGTAGATATTCCAATACGATCCAGAGACCAAACGGCAGAGTCGTCAGTGGAAAAGTCCGGCATCACCAAGACTAAAGAAAGCAAGGATGTCGAAGTCGAAGGTCAAGATGATGCCATCGCATTTTTTGACATCAAGGGCATCGTCCACTTCAAGTTTCTACCACAGGGTCAAACAGTGAATCAATAAGTGTACAAGGAGATCCTCTGGCGCCTCATGAGATCAGTCCGGGACAAGAGGAGAGATCTGTGGGAGAACAACACCTGGGTGATCCACCATGACAATGCCCCTGCTCACCGTGCCCTGAGCATCTGACAGTTTCTGGTGGAGAGGAACGTGCCAACTCTGGAGCAACCTCCGTATTTGCCAGACTTGGCCCCTTGTGATTTTTTTCCTATTCCCCAAGCTCAAGGGGACCCGATTTCCTGATGTGGAGGCCATCAAAAGGGCCGTGACGACGGAGTTCCGGAGGATTCCAGAAGAAGCCTTCCGGGGGTGCATCGAAGCATGGAAGAAGAGGATGGACAAGTGTGTGAGACTGGAAGTTAACTATTTTGAAGGGGACAAGCTGTGATTTCAATATATTTTTTGGAATAAAATTTCTGAGAAGTCAGTGCTGTTACTTTTTAGACGGACCTCAAGACGTGACCCATCTTGGAATAAAGGACTGTCTGATTCATGTGATACAAAGTAAAACTCTGTCGTGGCAAACATGTTGCTAGGAGAGCGGTTCTACCACAGCCAACTGTCAGATCACCTGATTTTATCATATAATTTTTGTCAGCACCAAGTGCCCTTTTTCGGAGAGCTGTTCACTCTTCCTTTGATAAAATAATTAACACACTTGTAATGATCTCCCAACACTCATATCAACCCTGCAATTCTGCCCTCCTGTACTCATTTCATTATTTGCAGCAGATCAATGCAAAGAAAAGTTCTTTGTATTCAGCCAGGAGTAAAATGAATAGTCCAAAGCGCCTGTGATGATTTATTAAAGTGGAAATGAGCATAACATGAGCAAAAATAAACCCTTTGATGAAACCAATTTTTTTTCAGAGATCAAAATACTTTGTATGTTTGTCGAATTGACCACTCGATGGGAGGGAGAAAAACAGCCAAGGGATTGTGGCGTGTAAGGTGGAGGGTTGGTGAAGCAGTCAAGTAAACAGCCATTTCAATAATCCACTTCATTCGCAAATGTGTATATTCCCCAGGCGAGACTCAGCAGGACACTACATTGTATTCGGTTATGAAGAGTGAAGTTTAACCATGGAATATAGTTTAAAAGTCATTACAGTTGAGACAAGTTAACATTTACTTTCAAAAGAAGGTTCACCTGAATGAGCTCATCCACATTGAATTTTCTTGAGAACGAGCCCGTGGGCACCAGGCACAGTTTTTGTTGCGTTGTTTGTAGCTCTAAAAAAATATTATCTTGAAATTCCAAGAACCGGGAAACAGGTACAATAATTGTAATATTATCATTACTTTCCAGGAGCTAATCACATGTGCATATCCGAGCGCAGCCAATCACAGCGTCCCACGACTTGTTGCCAAGTCAAGTGAAGCATAGTTGGGCATTCATTGACGCGAATAATGAAGAAAACGATTTATCCAAATCAAATTTTCTTCACCCTGCACTACCCTGGTTCCTTGGCAATTAAAAAGTTACCATTTTCAACTTTGTGTGGCCAATGCTTTGTGAGGACACGCAAAAATGACTCACAGACACTGGATCTTATTATATCGATAAAACAACCTGGTGATGTCCATGCTTGCCTCACTGTTCTCATCCCCACTTCTCCACCTCAATATCCCCAACCCCAGTGAATTTGAGTTGATAAAATGCTACATTTAATTAATGTGGTGTAGATGTTGCGCAGGTTTGATGAGCCTCCTCCTGCATCCAAGTTCCTTGTGAATCTATTTAATACGTACGACTATGCTTCTGAACGTCCCAGGTGCCATTTATCAGCAATATTGGTGTACGTCTACATATTGCGTACAGTACTCGTATACAAGTTGCATGTGCAGGCTTTATCTTAGTATTTATCGATATTGATGTGAATAATGACAATGTTTTTGTCCAAATCAAAAGAAGGTTTAGCCCTGCACTGCCTGGGTCATTGGCAATTAATGCGACAACATTTTAAAATTTGTGCGACCAGTGGTTTAGGAAGAGATGTAAAATGGACACAGACATTGTATCTTATTCGATAGATACTGTATATGAAAATCATATTATAATTTTGGATTCAATGTATTAAAAATTTCTTGTACTTATTGCCATTTTTCTCATGAAAATTAAGACAATATTGCGTTACAACAATGACTAATTGCTAATATGGCATATAACGCAGGGGTCATCAGTTTTAATTAATAATACGGTATATAATGCAGGAGTTGTCGACTTGTCAGTTTAAAAAAACAATGTTTGGAGGTGAGTTGTCGAGATCGAGAATGAAGTTTTGTTTCTTATTTCCACCATGCTTTAGTCTTGTTGGTCACAAGCCCGAATTATTTTGCCACACTTTTATGACCCCTATGCCCCCATCCCACTTTCCACCACTCCCCTCACCCCTCCTTCTCCCCCCAAAAAATCCACAAGATGCCATGACAACTCACTCATGTTCTATCAGAGCTCTTTTGCTGAAAAATGAAATTCACTACAGATATAATTTTGAAGGCACAGCACAATATCAGGAAGCCTTCGGAAATGACATGGATGGAGGGAAAGCAAGAAGTGTGAAGCATGCTAATTTGTGCAAGTCATGTTTTGGAAAAACTGAATAAGCAGTTAAAGAAAAACTTCAAGCCTGGCATGAAGGACTGCAATGTGTGCATCATGAGTGTGATATATTCTGAGATATTGACCCCCTGTGACGTTGGAAACGCTTTCTGACTTTATTCAGAAAGCATAATGTAGCTATATAAGAGTGTAGTTATTTTGATTATTGTCTTTTATGGTCTGTTTTCTACCCAGACAGCAAAAAAAATGTTGGTCTCAGCTACTCTTTGATCTGTCATAATGCTTTGTGGGCTGTAAAGAATGAACCTGTCAAATGGACCGAGACTAATTTTTGTTTAATTGATGGTATGTTTCACCCACTTCCCCCCCTAGATGTGGATGAATGTGCCAACGGGGCCTGCCATGGAGGAGAGTGCATCAACATGCCTGGTTCCTTCACCTGCAGCTGCCCCACAGGTTTCCAGCAGACTGACGGCGGTGACAGGTGCACAGGTAAGAGAATGCCAGCAGACCAATGGCTCCAAGTTGTGTGCGCACATTTAACAAACTGTAAGAGTGAGAACATGGTGAACTATGAGAGATCCTGAGATTGTGCATATGACTTCAGACGAAAATATTCAATTACAGCTTTTTCAAAAAAAAAGCTTTCATAAATTGAAATAAAAAAATTCTGAAACGGAAAATTGAGGGAAATTCCACGTACATTGAAATGGGAATTTCAAAAGGTAAAGTTTTAGCTGTTAAGACAACGTAAATACATCAAACATCATTTGGGATAATGAGAACCCAGTTGGAGTTGGACCGATAGTTTCTTGCTTAAGGGTTGCATTGGTATCATGGCTTGGATGCCTACATTATGGTCATTGTCTCACAACGGCCGCCTGATTAGAGCACTGTGTACGTCCGTACAGATATCAACGAGTGCGAGACTGAGTCGGTGTGCCTGGCTCATGGCGAATGCCTGAATACGGATGGATCTTTTGTGTGCGTATGCGACCATGGATATGTTGCCTCTGCAGATGGTCACAGCTGCGAAGGTTTGTCCTGGTAGTTTTGAGTCACTTCAATCGGTATGTTACGTTGACATTGTGGGAGGAGCGGTTGCCGTCATATCAATAAGTTCCTGGTTTTGTCGTTTCATTGCAAAGTGAGTTAGCTCTAATCTTATTCACCTTTTTACTTGTATGCTGAAAAGATCCACATTACTTTCCCAAGAGAAACGATTGTGATCTCTTCGCATTAAAAAATGATTGGGTATAGTTGGGGAAAAGATGTATATTGAGGAAAGAGAAGGAATATCCAACTCAATGAATTTGTCATGTGGACAAAGACTCAGTCCAATGTTTCAAACATGGAGTGGTCTTCAACTGGGAGTAAGAATGACACTTTCACCGAGCCTTTTTTTGAATAAATGATTGAGGCTCGTGGAGGAGCTAGAATGCAGAACAGAGCAGGACATACAAAAATATAAAATGAACAGTGGAAAGAGGTGGGGGTGAATACACCAAAATAAGGGTAGCGGGACAAAATAGAGGAAGACTTCGAAGAAGAAAGGACATGGGGAAGAATGAGAGTAAGGGAGCAGAGTAGGACACACGGGGTGAACAAGTTGGATTCAGACACAAACTCTCAATCACAGCCGTGGAAGGGAATCTGGGGAGAAGCAGATAAACAACCAAAACGATGAAGAGGAGAGTGAGGGAGTGACGGGAAACCCAAAAAGAGGTGGGCTTGGGAAGGGCTCATGAAGTAAAATTCTCGTGTATGATGGGGATCAGCTGAGATGGTAGTAAATGGCTGCTTGAAGCCCTGGGAGAAAGAATAAGATTTAACTGACTGAGAAAGTTGGTTCCATGGGGAGAGAAAGTAGAATGAAGTGAGCAGTGAGCCCCGATTTTGGGACTTTCACCAGAAAGGGGGGGGGGGTCCTGGAAGACACGTGCACCCTGCAGAGACCTGGGAGTAGTGAGGAGAGGTTGAGTTTGGGGAGACAAATCACCGAAAGGGCAGGGGGGGGGGCAAGAGCAGAAAGGGGGTGGAAGAAGAAAGAAAGACAACAGACCGATCTGTCTGCGATGTGAAAGTAATAGGCCCAGATACTCAGCTTCTTTGTGCGAGTGGAGGATTTTGGTAAACCATGAGATGAGTTGGATTGTATACCATATGCAGAGTGTTTGTAGAGCAAGGTGCGGGTGTCAGCCGACTGTATCAAATGCTTGAGATATGTGCAGAGAGATGCCTGATCTCATGTCTGAGATTCAAGGCCTCCATTGATTGTTTGTAGAGCAGAAGCAGCATATCCAGGGTATAGAGTGACCAGGCCTGAATCTGAACTTATAGTGTGAGATCAGGCTTTTTGGATAAAGGAAGGATTTGATGTCAACTACGATGATCGAGTATTTGACTTTGCTGATGATTGGAAGCAAACTAATTGGTTTGTAGTTAAGAGGATCTGTTTTTTCACCATGTTTATGTAATGAAATGATGTTGGCTGACTTGTAATCATGTGGAAGATGGCTTTGACCCTAGGTCCAAGTGATGTGGTGAACGGAGCAAAACAATGGGTATGATAACTGTATTGGAGATGGGATGAATCTGTGCATAAAAGAGAGCAGGCAGACTTCTGTGGAAGAATTCCCAGGCCATATTAATATCAGTGGCGGCAGAGATCGAAGACCAGTCCTGAAGCGAGATGACAGCTTGCAGCCCCTGGCAGTCGGCCCGAGTGACCTATCCAGACTCACCAGCACTGGGGCAGCTCTCTGACACTAGCCAGAGAGGTGATGACACTCCCAAGCCCGCGATCAGCCAAAATAACTGGAGCAGTGGAAGAACAGGAGACATTGGCAGGAAAGTTGGTCATTACCAAGTGGAGTTGAGAGGGTTTGTTATTGGCAGAAATCTGGGTCAGAATGTAAACAGTTTGAATCAGGTTTGTGTGACCAGTGGACCAACCAACCCTCCCCTCCCCATCCTCCTCCCTCCACCACACCACCACCTCTCCAATCTTTCATCACTCACATCCCCACATCTCGAAAAGTATATTCCAAATTTTGCATATGCATTGGTAGTAGGTCAGGTCATAGGCATAAAGAAAAAAAAATCCCCCCCCCACCGCCTCCCTGAGAGGTTGGGGGGGGGGAGACTACTTGCTAATGCTGCCGAAGTAAGAGGAGAGGGTGTTTTCTTGTTCATCTAAATATAGTTCTTGATTGTTATATGTATGTTCTTCAGGTGATGAGCTTTCACTTCTTCCCCCCACAACACCTCTTTTATTTGCGAGATTGAGAGAGCTATTGAAGCACCTTGACCTTGTATTCCTCTTCAAATGTATCAGTTCATTACTTATCCTGCTTGAAGATCATAGGAACAATCTTCTTGCTTCACAAATGCTTCATAAGACATTTTTCGAGTTGGTAACGGCCTAAGTGCAATGTATGACTTGCTCAGATCGAGATGAGTGTGCGGATGGTGCTGAATGTCCACATGGCAAGTGTGTGAACACACCAGGCTCGTACATTTGTGACTGCGATACCGGTTTTCTGCTGGATACTGCAACGCAAACGTGTACAGGTAACTTCCGAGCTTGAACAAAGAGCGAGTTGGTATTGACTTTGTGATGAAGTAAACAATACAATGCTTCATAATAGACTATCATTTTCCTCATGGTTGTTGCAATGCGTTGTTTAGCAATAATGATGGCCTCGTGGTGTGAACATGGAATTTCTGACGCTGGGATTTAAATCTGGGAAAAGATTTAAGTAACTCGAGCGCACACCTCCACCAGGCTGAACAGTTTACGTTTTGTATTCCACTGATAGGCAGATCTGCATCTGGATCTTCGCCGAAATCGAATCAGTTTGTCCAAGTCACACACACACAACCTGTCCACCAAGTTCATCTGAATCCGTTCGCATTATTTTGAAATATCGTGCTATGTACATATCGTTTTTCACCCGATCTTGCAATGCTGAAGAATCACTTGGATAATTCCAAAAAAAAACATCTTGTATCCGGATCCGGATCTTCACCGAAATCGCAGCAATTCGTCCTTGACACACACCTAACCTGTTCACAAAGTTTCGGCTGAATCCGTCCATAACTTTTGGAGATATCCTGCTCACAGACAAACAGAGGTGAAAACGTAACCTAGGTCCACCTTCGATGGTGGAGGTAACAAACAACTCGGTGCTTGAAGAAATCAGACCACCATGTACATTAGAAGCACTGATGCTAAAACAGAAAAGGTCATACTTTGGACACATCATGCATGCAGAAAACGAAAGTCTGCAGAAGTCAGCCATGCTGGGTATAGTTGAGGGAAGAAGGGGAAGAGGTAGATGTTGTATGTGCCTGAAGGATGGGGTAAAGGCTGCAACTAAGCTGTCTTTACCAAAGCTTCAGGAAGCAGTGTGGAATAGGGATGTTTGGAAAAATCTGATCATGAATGTCACCGGAAGTCAGCCATGACTTGACGGAACAAGATAACTCGATAATATATTTATTTATGTACATACATATACACAGACATGACAGAAGTAAATAGACACCATGATTTTTATAGAATTTATTTATTGAACATTTGAAGTATATTTGACCCATTTTAATACATACACCAGTATTTTGTAGACTTGCCATTTGCAGATTTCAATGCTTTTACTCTTTCAGACATAGAACTAACGAGTTCCTAAATTTTCTCTTGTTGGGATTTCGCCAGGCTTCACGCAAAAGGTTTGTCCAATTCTCCCCGTGATATTAGTTTCTGGAATTTTTCCGCACAGCTCGATCCAATATGGACCAGAGGTGTTCAATGGGATTCATGTCAGGAGACTGACTTGGCCGTGGAAGTCGCTTGATCCCATTCTGTCCTGCCATTATTTGGTCTTTTTTTGCAGTGTGGCATGGAGCTCCAGTCTTCCATGAACAGAGTGTTGTTTTGACTATCTGACCAGTGGAGAAGATGGAGAAGGTCCATCCTCAAGGATAGAAATGTATATCGTAGAGTTGATGTTGCCAACGCACTCCACAAGCTCTGACCGACCAGCGCTTCCAGATGCTCCCCACACCATCACTGAAAAACCACCGTGGTTGACAGTTGCTGCAATCAAGTTCAAAGAAAGCTCTTCACTAGGAAGTCTCCAGACCCATATGTGTCCACTGTCAGAAAATTGAGTAAATTGGGACTCATTCTAAAAAAATTTACATGGACAAAACTTCCAAGTCTGTTGGCTACCCTCGTCAGCCCACTCTTTCTCCTTTGAATGGTATGGTCTAAGAAGAGGGTATAGCTCGCTGCCTTCCCATAGTAGCCCAGCTGATGAAGGTACCAACCCGGCAGTCTTGAGATACGTGGAACTCCTCTGCACATTTGCTGCCTTGCAATGGGGAGTTCTCAATGACCGCTTGAAGACACCTTTCGGGGCCCAGACGACCAGAAGGGAAGCGTGGATTCCTCGCCTTCCGCTGAATTGCACAATCGCCGGATTGACCGTATAAAGCGGAATGCCAAGGTTCTGATCCATCTGATGCTGGCTGACTCCACCTTCGAAGGCAACCAATTTGTCCTCTTTGAAAACCAGAAGTTTGTGTGCTCCCTGGGTTCGTCGAATAGTAATTGTCGTACAAGTCCCAGGAACTCGTTTCTGCAAAGAAATACTCAAATATTAGTACAAATCAATGAGTAAAACTGCATTATACTCGTGTAATGAAGAAATTTAAGGTGGTCTATTTACTTCTGTCATGTCTTTGTATCTGCATTTGTGTATAAATCCTGCTCGGCTGTTGAATTAATACCAGGTGGGTTGACCTCAGTCTGTCATCCTTCCGAGGTTGGCAAAATATGAGTACCAGCTTGCTGTGATGATTGAAGCCATTCGAGTTTCCTGTGTGGAGTGGCAAACCCATCCAGGATTGTGCCCAATAGCCAAGGAGACTGCTTAGGCAGCACCAATGCTCTGCAGAGTATGCCCAATTGATGGATAATAATATATATATATATATATATATATATATATATATATATAATATATATTATATATAATATATTGTTGCGAATTCGCGGCCCGCCGGCGTGCGATCGGCCACGTGACTCGAATGGCGACCGCCTCGCCCACCGGACGGAATAACTTCAGTCGTGACCCTCTCGGACTAACGCCGGGAGCTAGTCACGGGTGGGGTTTAACCTCACCACAACCCAAGTCCGCATTCTACCCGTGCGGGGTAGGGTGAATCGCGAAGTCGATATACCTAAATTACCCGCACGGGTAACCTACGAGGGGTTGTACCACACCACAGGCCGACTCGGACACGAACCACCTACGCAGTCCGTTTTTCCGTGCTACAGAGATAACCGAGCGGTGTTATCGTCGGCCTTGCACGGTTCCGATTAATTACCGGGATGTTGCACCCACTACGTACCCTTTACGTAAAACAAGATGGAGACCCAACGAAGGTAAGGACGCAGCGAAACGGCGGGGGAACAATTCAACAAGCAAGCATTTATTTACACACACGGACACAAGCACAATTTACAAAAATGCACATATATCAAATAAAAAGAAAGGGAAGCAACGATGACGCAGAGCTACCACCGCCAACGGAACACTCGGCAACACTATATACAGGTTTACTTATAAGACACGCCGCGCCACACACACACGTTCACACAAAACCCAAAGAAATGGAAGTCGCGACTTCCCTGCTCGTGTCGAGTCCTTTGCGTGCGACGTCCGCCGGACGTTGGTTCCGCTTGGCCGTGACTCCGTGCCGAGCGTGGTCAGCGAGGTCTCTCCGGCGGGCCCTCGTGCCTGCTCATGCTAGGCCCTCGACCCACGGACGATACACCGAGACCAGGAGAACAACCGAACCAAAAGACAACCGACTGTAAGACACCGAACCAAGAGCACCGACTGATGAACACCGAACTAGAGCACCGACTGAGTACTATCTCAACGAAGACTCTGGAGATGAATACCCTCTCCTCCTGCGTCGCTACCCCCTGGCCGCCTGTGTCTCCGCCCTCGTTGGCTCCAGCCTCCTTCGATTGAGGGTTCTGGAAAAGGGCGTTCTCCTCCACCGCGACGCCTCACACTGGTCCATCCACCAATCGGCGGCGAGCTGCCTCCTGTCCCCCTCTTCCCTCGACCAAGGCGGAGAAGCCAGACGGAGAAAAACAGGCGCGGAAACGTGCGCATCTCCTGCTAGCTCTGCGGAGATCGTACCCCACGGAGCCTGTTGAACGGCGAGGGGGCGAAGATGTGGCTGCGTGGATGTGGCGGTGGCGCGGTATGTTGAAAGCGGGGGCGGCGTTTTGTGGTTGGTGGTTGTTTCAAATTAAAGAAAGACAGAAAAACGACTAACTCAAAGTGTCGCAGCCCGATGATCACATAATATTCCCTCTAAACAACGGATGTTGGGGCTAACTATACTGTACTTAAAAGCTATCTCACCTACGGGACCATGAATGGTGGTTCGCGAATTTCCACAGACCGTAACAACTACCCCCTCCCTTTTTTTACAGACTCGTCCCGAGTCGTCAAATTCGCGGTGTTGCCATTCATGTGTAGTCTCCCCTACATACGTTTTACCTTCGGATCCCTGAGTGCGACATTCATGGTATTCGTGTCCCCAAAATAAATAACCTGAGGGTAGAGTAACTAACTCAACAACCCACTCACCACGGACTTAAATAAATTGCGGCCTATGACAGACATTGGCCGGGGGCGCACTCAATATTACAATACCTAACCTAACTTAACATTACAAAATTTTCACAAACCATGGGCAGGATCAATGGACTCTGAAGGAAAAATAGTAAAGTACTCACAGCAGAGCCCGGCGCACGGGCCGCCACTGCAGGCCCGTGTGAGCTGCCAACAGGACAGTTCCTTGCAGCTTGCAAACTGTTGCTTTGATTCCTTGCGCACATGGAAATGGAACAAGGGGGCGGGGCAAGTAAGTCAAAACTGAACCAGACGGGGCTGTACAGTGAACAGTGGCCAGATGAGAGTAATGAGGCCAAAGCATACAGGGAGCAGGCAAGGCATGACAAGGCCGCTGTAGCAAAGAACTCAGCCGGCAGGGTAAGACCCTGGCCGGCACAGGCCTTGCGGTACGCTGCTGCGATCCGGCCGGTACAGGCCTCGCAGCAAAACAGCAGTGCTTGCTGATTGAAGTGTTGGGCGGCCCAGGCTCGAAGTATAACACAGCCAGCCGATGAGTTTGGGTGTGTGGCCTCTTTGTGCCGACTGCAGTGCAGGTTGTTGGAGGAGTTCGGTATGGCGTGTGAGGCCACACAGAAAGGCGGGGCTCGGAACCCTTACCTTTACCTGTACTCCCTACCCAACGCATTCGCCTTTGACACCATAGTCCAGCTTGCTACCCATACCCACCCCTTGATTTGTAAAAAAAAAAAAACCCCATTTATACCCAACTTTTTTTTTTGTTGTTTTATTATTTTCATCACACGTTACTTCCCCAACTATAATTCGTCCCTAACCCCCTTACTTGTCTTGTTCGGCTAAACTCATCGTCCCAGGGGCCCTACTTCGCCAACCCCTACGTTCCCTCCCGCGAGGGAATAAGGGGAGAGCTAGCGTCCTGTTGTCGAGCCCAAACTTCAAGCCCCAGATGGCCTTCCCCAAGACTTTCAGGATCGTTAACACCAAAGTGGTCCAGCGGCCCACAATGAGAGCGAAGGAGGGATGGGTGCGGAGGGGTACACTTCCTATCTACCCTAAACCATTTAACTATTAGAACTACCCCGGGGCTTTTCAACAAAGCGCCTCTCGCTTAATTCTATTGGTTCTAAAACCCAGATTCCCGTCGCCTGTGTTGGTCCTGTCCACGCAAATTTCCGGGCCTTCGCCCTCCAATTTTTCCTCCTCCATTTGCCCTCACAGCAGGTTTCGTGAGTGGGAACGCAGTGGCTTCACTCTCCTTGGCAGGGCACGGACCCTTCTTGCCGGAATTCCCCTTACAATGGCATCCCCGGGGCTATACACTGCCTCGAGCCTTACCCAGCTCCCTAAACACCGGTGAGTGCCCACCATTGGCAACTCCCCTGAAACGCAACACGTTTTGGCAGGCTGGGCTTCCCGGGCCCCTTCCGAGGGGGTTCACCCGTGCCCACAACGCTACTCGCCACGCGGGCTTAAAACGGGCTCATCCGGGCCCCCGCACCAATGAGCTAGGTGCGGCCCCCGGTGCCCACTACGCTAACCACTGGACCTCCCCATCGGGCCCTTGGACCACCCTACCCTACAGGCCGATCTTTAGCCCTTTGCCCGGCGGTACCCACTCAGCCGAGTTACTTCAAACCGCGTTCGTAACCACCTCCCTGCCCTATTGGTCACAGGGCTCTGCCACCCCTCCAAACGGGCGTTTCGAGGCCTACATTCCACCAACAACAAAACGACTTCCATTTTTGGCAATTTAAACTAACCCCACTAACTCACTCTACACTGGGACCCGAGGTCCCTTGGGCGGGAAGTCAGCTTCCTCCCCCAATTCACTCATGCACCATTGCATTCACATTCGCTCCAAACACACAGACCCGCTGGGCCTCACCTACTCAACACGTAACATTTTCCTACTGTGAACTCCCACATTTACTCTTCAACACACACCCACCGCTGAACGTCCTGCCATCCTTCATATCCTACCTTCCCCTTATACTCACTCTGTGCTCCCACGTCGTCCCTTAAACTAATTAGTCGTAGTCATTTACCTACGTAGCTAAGCTACGTCCCCTTCCTACCAATCCTCAAAGTCTGTCCACTTGTCCTCCAAATACCTAAAAAATCATTTTGTCCCACACTAAATCTCAACTACAATCGCATCTAACTCATCCATTTCCACGGGGCCCCATGAGGACTACCCTGCCCCCATGGAGCCGGTCTAGCTAAGGCTAACCCTTCTCCCCCTAGCTAGTCCATCCTGTGCCCAGGTAAGGGGGTCTTCCACCCCTACCCGGGAATCCTGTTTCACCCGAAAAGCGAGGGCTTGCTATTGTTAATTTTTTTTTTTTTTTCCAAATTACGCGCAGCACCAGCGCGGCAACCACAGCTCGCGCAACTTTGGCACTTGCCCGTTTGACGTCATTGCAGCTGCACATGTACCTCGTTCCCTCTTGGACGGTACCATCCGGGCAGGGATTCACCCATCCTGCCGGATTCAACCCCACGTGCAGCCAATGACGTCACCCTGCGCCACCCCAAAAAGCAAACTGCACTCCGAGGCGGCTCCCCGACGCGAACATATTTGCTCTGCCGTTGCGAGCTTAACACAAGCTCGCGTGGAGAACCCATCCGGTTCCAAATCCCATAATCCTGCCTAACCTTTGTCCGTCCGCGCGGATCGGCAATCCACCGCTGGCGTTCCCGGACCGCGCGCTTCACTCCCGCAGCCGAGCACGTGGCGTCGTGCCGTTGCACAGCACGGACCGCTCGGCGCTCGCTCTGCTGGGTGAACCCGGCACGCGTCCCCATTAAACTACGGCCGCTGATTCGGCCTTTGTTTTCTCTGTCGCCTGTCGTTCGTCGCCATTTCGAAACCGCCACACCTCGCTGTTCACGACGCACAGACTCCACTTCAACACACTTACACCGGGAGACGCGGCTGCATGCTCCCGCATGCCGACCGTTCATCTCCCTCACATACAGCGACCTTACACACACTGTCCTCTCACACGGACCCTCTCACTCACACCCAACCTTTCACTTGCACAGGGGGTCTCATCACCACCATGCGTTGCCTGAAAGCACACGCATCTCCGCACACTTTGTGAGACAAAACACAACCCTGTGTACAACCACACATCTGGGGATTCAGTGTCAACCCACATAAGGGTTTCCCGGGGCCTCTATTACCCCCCAACTCGCTCCCTGCGCGTGCACCTATCCACAGCACTCGTCCCTTTAACTCCGCTTGGGCCCACGACCGAAAACCCACACTGGTCGTGATTCGGCCTCAATGGGGCATACTCCTTCCCCTCGTTCCTGGAGCAAAGCCATCCCGTGCTCGCACCGGCGTCACAACACAGTCCACCAGGTCTCAACTCCCCCGATTAAGGACCTTCGCATAAACTTCTGTTTGGTGTGTGTGTTCTGTTCTTTAACCCCGTCTTTTACGTGCAGTCTCGTCCTCTACTTTTATTTCTGTCTCCCGCGTCTCGTATACATTTATCTAGTTTCTGTTTCTTTCTTGGAGTTTTCCATCTCTCTAGGGACTGTCAATTTTACTCTCTGCCTTCAGTTCATTAATTTCAAAACTCGTTATAGTTTTTTGTTTCTTTCCCACAGGTTTCTCCTGCTCTTCATTTTCCAATCTCATCGTTTCTTCCAATTGGCTCATTTCCTTTTCCTGTGTTTCATTCGCTGTTCTCTCATTACCCTCTTGTTTCCTCTCCTGTCCTTCCTTCTCCAGTTTCATGGTTTGTTTCATTGGTAATCTACCTTCTGTGTTTTCATTTGCTGCTGTCTCATTACTCTTCCTTGCTTTCTTCTCCTGCCCTTCCTTCTGCAGTTTCATGGTTTTCTTCATGTGGTTAATTTCCCTTTTTGTGTTTCATTCGCTGTTCTTTGTCTATCTCCTCGCACGTGCAGCCTCGCTTTTCTTTCAATTGGTCAACCTCAGCTTCATGTTCTTTGTTCTTGTGATTCACTCCAATTGTTTCCTCTCGTTTCTTCCCTCTTCCAATCCGTTGTGTCCTTCAATCTCCTGATTTTCTCCTTCCGCTTCATTCTTGCCTCCTCACTTTCTCCTCCGTATTCCAACCTATTTTTTTCCTGGTCGTTCAGTTTTCAAATTTCAACTTCAGTTCTATTCCACTGCTGTATTGTTCCTCATTCTGCAATTCTCGGTTATTTCCTTCAACTGACTGGAGTTCTTCTCCTGCTCTCCATTCCTTTGTTCTTTTGTATTCCTATTTCCACTGTCTTCCTTGTTCCTCTGTCCCCGTTTTTACCTCCCGTCCAGGCTTTATCAACTCTTTCGTCATGTCTTGAAGTTCTTTTCTCACACTCCACTAATTTTTATTTTCCTTCGTTGCACGTCTCCGTCACCCCAATTAAAATTTTTCCCTCTCGCGGTTCACCGTCACTTTTTCCGTTTCACCGTCCACGCTTCTCGCCCAACACGTCTCCCGATTATTTTTGTTTTCCTTCCACCCCTCCTCTCTACCGCTCAGGGCCTGACTAAACCGTTGCTACACCACCTTCCCAGCTCGTTCGCTCCCACAAACGTTGGCGTCGCCATTACGCACTTCGCTGTTGTTGCCTTTCATGCCCGCCTGCAGGCTTCGGCCCATTTTGCTGCGTTTCACCCCCGCATTTCTTTTTCCATTTTGTTTTGTGTTTGTATCCATTTTCGCTTTTCATTTCGTTTGTTGTTTGTATCCATCTGCTTGTCACTCCGTTTTATTTCGTTTTTCATTTCGTTTTTGTGTTGTGTCATCCATCTTTTTTCGTTCATGCCTTTTTATATTCGCATCATTTGTTGCGTATTTCCATCCATCTTTGGTTGTTTATATTCGCTTCACACATTGTTTTGGCTCGAGACATGGAGACGACGATATAGCTTGGGGCCAATGTCGTGTGTCACTCGGCCTTGAGCCCCGATTCATGGCCAGGATCGGCGGTGCGGGGTTGGGAGAGGGGGAGGGGAGGTGTTATAACCTGCATGGCACGCTCTCCGCACATATTTCGGGCTCTGCGTTTTGGTTGGGGGTAATACTAATTGTTCCTTGACACACCAGTGTCTGCTGCTCTCGGGGTTTCCATGCTCGGCCATGGGATCCTACATTTAAACTACACATATACCATTGTCTTAATACCCCCCGGCACACCGCTCGCTTCGAGACGACCATCTTTATTTTCACGTACACGCGGTAATATTTAACTCGCCTCTCCATTATAGGAGGGAATCGGGGTCGCTCCTCTCACCCCTGGACCGATCTCGCGTGAATTTTAGCTGGAGACAGGAGGAGTTCAGTTCCCGCTCTCTGCACCCAGTGTTGGCGAGATTCGCGGCCTGGCTCAAGTAGCGATCATGTTGCCATCGTGTGATCGAAATGTGGGGCCCGGGAACCTCGAGCCTTCGCCCACCCCGGTAAACGGACAATTCATCTGCATGCAGTGACCCTCTTCGGACTAACGCCGGAGCTAGTGTCACGCCTGTGGTGGGTTTAAATCCTCCACCACAACCCAAGTCCGGGCATTTCTACCCGTTGCGGTATTGGGAGGTTCAGCCTCGGGATCACAACCCCCGAAAGTCGATCCTATACCTAAATACCCGCACTGGCTCTAACTAAACCACTACCGGTGTACCACAGCCACAGAAGGCCGACTCCGGACACGGGTAAGCGCCTCGACATACACAGAATATCGCGTTGCTACGAGCCCAATAAACGAAACCAATGTGACTGATATTTGAAATTACAAAGAAAACAGAAGATATTCTTAGTCTGCATAAGATATCTCCTCTTCTCC
>CM068960.1:45336125-45359361 GCA_035128595.1 Eptatretus atami | reverse complement strand
TATATATATATATATATGCACACAAATTAGCTTTTATAGTACAGGAGGGCCTTGCCATTCACGGGGGTTACATTCTTGAAAATCTGCGATGCGCAAACTTAAGGGGTAGTGGGGAAAATAGGGTTCGAGACTTTATCTTTAAAATTTGTCACCTCTTTTTGCCAAGCTGTATCCTTAATTAGCATGTTTGTGCATTGTTTTTGTGCTATTTATTTTCATGAATAAAAGAGTTATATTAAGAACATAAAATACAGTATTATTTTCCTGGATTAAGAACATAAAATAGATTTCAATTTCTTGAGTTGGTGAGATCATGAAACGTATCTTTAATAATGTTATAATAATGGTGAAAAACCAGATCCAATATTGTGATGGTGATGTTGACGACGAGAAAGATGAGTTGATGCAGTTGATGGTGAAGATGATGTTGATGGGTTTGAGGGGGATATTGTGTTGACGGGCCATGTTAATTAGGTGAATAAATGTGGGAAATAGTTCGTCAACCCGCGATTATTCGAGCACATTGACTGCGATCCGCAAACCTTGCCTCAATAAATTGATGACGATAGAGTGAATCTGTGAAGGGGAAACACACAAACTGCAAGGCCCTCCTGTATACTGTAGATACATGCAGTCTCATTTACGGCTCCCTGCCATGATTGTTAGTAATGAGTTGGGTAAGGAGCTCAAAACGCCAACGCACTTGCTTTGTGGATGGCCAACTTAATGCTAATTTAGAGGTGATCACATGCCTGAGCAGAGGTGAGTGATCCTATTGTGAGCATAGACTAACCCCACACCCCCACACTGGTTAACAGCATTTTTACCTAATTTGCTCCCCCAAGAAAACTGGCGATGTATGGAAGGCAGATTGTGGAGCAGGCACATACAATCTTGTGAAATCGGGATTTATTAAAATAAAGGACACAGGCATGAGACATATTTACTGACGGATCCAGCAGATGAGACACAGACGATGGATCGTGCTCTTATATTACAATATAAACTACCCCTCTATGGGTCTGAACATACACTCACCCTGGTGAGATACATGAACATACATGAGATACATGAACCTGGCAAGGATTCCCAATCGTGGCATTGCAAAATGTCCCTGGAAAAAGAGGAAGAAAGTCGCTCCTCAGGTGCTTGAAGTCCCCACTTCCCTCTTCCCGACTCTCCCTGCCCCTCACATGACATGGCAATAGCCACTCAGATCAGTGGCCCAATCAGCTGCTGGCCCAATCAGGACATGGTCCTAGGCTCCAGATAATTATTGCGGAGCTTCTTCTTGCAGGCTGGTATTTCCAATAGCATGCCGTGTTATTGCAGCAGTGGGAGAATCTTCACGGGGACCTCACTCCAGGTGATGACAATGACCAGACCAAAGATGACGTCATGTGCTCAGGCCTAAGCCAGTACCAGAGGGAGAGGGGAGAAGGCAGCAAACTTTGTGCCATGCACTGGGCGATCTCGAATTAATTATCCTCTTGGGGATCCCTTCACCTTACGTTCCCTGGCCCTCGCCAATTTAGACAGGAAGGACAGACCATGCAACATCCTTGCACTAACTCACCTCTCTATCGCACACATCACCACCTTCCAATGGTTCACGAAACAGGCTGACAATTAAATGTGAAGTTCTTGTGACAGGTGAAAATATACTTTCTTTTCTTTTTTTTGTATGCAATGTCAAGACTTGTGGAAGAGCAAGAACACTGAGTGGATTAGGAAGCAACAGAACAAAAGAACAGGAGAAAGAGGGAGGAAACACCAACAGGGGAAGCCAAATAAGGGGAGTGAGGAGAAAAGAGGGGTAGTGAAGGATGCATGGGGTGGACAAGATGGATACAGAGGCAGACTCTCAGGAAGGACAAACGGGAAATTTGGAAAGAGGTGGGCTTGGTGTTAGCAGGATTAATGGAGGTACAAAATATCATGATTTTGGATGGGGGATGATCTGAGATGGTAGTGAACAGCTGTCTTGAAGACCTGGAGGAAAGAATGGGATTGAAGAGAATGTGGAAGTTAATTATACATGTGAGAAAAAGAAGCATGAATGAGTGGAGGTGAACGGTGATTGTGGATTGTTGGGAGTTTCACCAGAAAGAGGTTGATGATGGACCATGTGCACCCTACAAAAACCTAGAGGGGACACAAAGCACGGAAAGAGCAGAGGGTGCAAGACCATAAAGGAGGTGGTAGAAGACAGAGACCACTGACCTGTCTGCGATGGGAAAGTGATATGCCCATAGATTCAGCTTCAACACAGGAGATCAACACAACACAGGATCAACACAACACAAGGCCTTGTTTCCCATGGCATCAAGCTGAGCAAGGTGTGAGGCAGGGGAGCCAGCCCAAAGGGGAGAGCAGTACTAGTACTCCATCAAGCTGTAGCTGAAAGCCTTGTATGTGGATAGGGGTTTAGGTGTGCCAAGGAAGGACATTGTACGACGGAGGATGCCCAGTTGGCGACTGGCTTTCGAGGCCAACTTTGAAATGTGGTTTACCCAAGAAAGATTTTGGCTGACAGTGAGACCCATGAGTTTGAGTGATTGAACTTCCTCGAGAGGATTGTTAAGAAAATAGATGTTTGGGTTGCTCTTGGAGAGAGATAATGAAGGTGTGAGATTTGTCAGGATTGAAAGGCATTCCAAGTATTTGACCAGTTTTTGATTTTTTTTTTTTCAATGTGTGATGAGAGGGAAGAAGCTGCAGCCTGTCTGAAGAATGAAGGATGTCCCGGCAGAGGATGTAGTCATCAGCAAATAGATAAAGGGGATTTTGCAGAGAGTCAGATAGATCATTGATGAAGATCAGGAATAGGACTGGCCCTAGAACACTGCCTTGGGGAACTCCAGCCTTGACAGGGAGAGGATATGAAAGGATTCCCTTGAGAACCACATGTTGGCTATGAATGTATAGGAAGTCAGTAAGCCATATGTGGAGTTACCATTGGCTGCTATAGGCAGATCTCTTGATGAGCAATGCGAGATGCCAGACTGCAATGAAAGCACGAAATATGTGCAGGGAAACGGCTCTGATTTCATGTCTGACATTCAGAGCCTCCATCCATTTCTGGGTGATTTGGTGAGTAGAAGCAGCATGTGCAAGGTAGAGTGACCTCGTCTGAAATCAACTCGGTGATCTGAGATGAGGCTGTTGGAGAAAAGGAAGGATTTCATATCAACTGGGATGATAGATTCTATGGCCTTGCTGATGATTGGATGTAAGCTGACATGTCTGTAGGTGAGGGGATCGGTTTTAGGAATTTCATATCAACTACGATTATTTCATATCAACTGCGATGATTGATATCCTTTGATTTTGTGATCAAGGAAAGATGCTGAATCACTTCGGACATTGTAAAATAACAAGTTGGTTTATTATTTACACATCCTTCTTTTTTCTGATGTTTTTTTCCGAAATTTGTTTTCGTGAAAATGTGCCTGAAGAGTTCGACGTGTCTTGTTTTGATTTTTATTCATGTTTAGTCTCGTGGACAAATGAAGCGGAGCCAAAACGTATTTATTTATTCTAACAATTATTATCCTCTTTTTGAGTTGCGAAAAATGACCAAACGGAACTTAGGACTGGAGTAGCATTCACACGATTGAGCTGCGATACAATATGGGGTCGTCCTTTTTATTACATCACACACATTGTTGGCCCAGCATTATGTACCATTGTGGGCGGAAGGGGAGTGGCATCTAAAATTGCTGAAAAATGTGTTGCATAATATGTGGATGGTCCATATGGTTCGAAGCATGTGCAGATTATATTTGCCTTTCATTTGCAACAGTATCATCGATCATATCATTCACACGAGGCTTGTCCTTTGCTTTAGGCCTATTTGTTAAACTCTTTCCCACCCAGAATGTAAAAAGTAAACCTTGTTCGTGTTGTTTAATTGCTTGGTGTACAGACATCTTGCAGGATGCAGAAATGTTATTGTGATTGGACGAAGGGAATGAAAATGAATAATGTGCACGATGGATTGGAAACAAAGAATACAAGATAAATTTAGTTATGTAGCAATATGCAAGCGAGGTATTTCAAGGGATGTAATGTTTAATAACCCATTTCATTTATTTTCGGTCAATTTATGAAGTTGATGCTACTGAGCATCCATCCATTGTGCTTTAAGTAACCATCCCAGAAAAATGTTTTGTGCTTTGAAGGTAATAATTTATTTAATTTTAGTCCTGTTTTACTTTCATGTTCACCTGCATTATTGAGACACTCGATCTCAAGCTAAATTTTCCCTTCTATACCCCATGTCAGATGTTGATGAGTGTCAGCAATACAGTGAAAACGTCTGTGGATCTTGGCAATGCGAAAACACCCTTGGCTCTTACCGTTGCGTCCAGACCTGCCCTCCGGATTTGAGCTCGAACTGGATCAGTGCATTGGTGAGTTGTGTTTTTTTTTTCTTTTCCAATATTCACAACTCCATCTCAAATAACAGCTGTGTAGTATCCGAGCTGTAAATGCATGAAAAATGCAGTGCTCCAGGTGGAACAGGAAATGCACTGGCAGCCTCACAGGAGTGGGGGGGGGGGGGGGGGGGGCGGAGGGGGGCGAGGTGGAGGGAGTGAACTTTGTGATCTACATTCGTGTTGAAATGAAACACTAAAACTCCCGCACCATTTCCCAAAGGGATGATGGAAGTGTGAAAAAATTGCAGTGAACATGAGGCAAAAGGCTCAGTCGACGTTCAATGATCACGACCAACAATCGGCAAATTATTGGTGTCAAAACCTGGTTGTTGCCTGACTTGAGGTGGCAAAGTTGTTTTTGTTGAAAAAGATAACATCATGAATGTACCTCATTTAAGAAAAAAACATTATAGAAGACTGACTTGCTCCTTAAAATCATTTATTTTCAAATTATTGCAAAAATATGTGTGGCTAACTAATCATGGGGAGCAAACACAGTTGGAAAAGCAAAGATATTTCACACAAATTTGGAAATTTGATGTAAATGGTGTTTATTAAGGAAAAATAAAATCTAAATTAATACTTTACAACTACAAAGCACTAAATAACATGATAATGATGGGCCTAATGGCTTTTTCTCTTGCGGCATATATTAATCCCATGTTATTGCGGAGCACACATCATGTCGTGTGCAAGCAAAACTTGAACTGTGCATGCACCCGTACTTAACTGCAAAACAATGTCGTCATTAAATGACCATAATTCATAACACTAATCCAAGGAGATTTTCCCACTTAACTGGCTCACAAAATCATGTTGACATGGATAATCTTGGCACATCTACACCTAATTGTTCCAGCATGATGACAGACTTCAATATGTTACATCTTCGGACTACGATTTATTGAGACCCAGTGTCACAGTCTTGGTCTTTTGGTGTGGCACTGTACTGCTTGAAGATATCTTTGTTGCAGATGGTAATGCAGAGTGCTTTGCTTTACTAAAAACCCAGCGCCAAGTGTTTCTTGCATCCCTTTCACGAAAGACAAAAAGGTTTTCCATTACAAGCCATCACTGCGGACTTTCCAGAAAAAGTTGAGGGTTACTTAGGATAATTAAAAAAAATCAATCCAACTCTGTTGTTGCACCATTGTTAACTTATTTATGATACCAGGGATACTTAAAAAGTTATTGCAATGATACTAATGAGAGTCCAAGAAATGCTAACGTTTCCTTTTTCCCCATGTAACATGTACAAGGGCATGTTGAAAAGTAATGCCTCGTATTACTTTTCTCCAAAACAGGTAAAGTCATGCCTCCCCATTAAAAATGAAAATGAATAAAAATGGAAGAAAAATGAATTATTCATTTATCATTAAATTATTATTATTTATTTATAATAATTATTGATACAATTACTATAACTCGTAAGAGGCGTCTGCAGGTGATAAGCAACCATGTCGAGGCTCTTGTAAGAACTAAGATATATGATATAGAACATGAATGTTGTGGAATGTCTGCCGAAGCTCTCACTTTTTCGCCTTTATTCACTTTTAAATTCTTTTTCTCCACAACCGCTTGAGTAATTGACACAAAACTTTAAACCTAGGAGCACCTACGCATGAAGATTTTTTTTGTTTTTAACAAAGTTACATGATGATTGGATGGAAAATGCTGCTGGAATTCCAAAAATCTGTTTTCTGCAGGCATGGTTTACAGGATGTTTCACATACCGAGAATAAATGGCCTCGACCTCAGCCGAAATTTTAATAATTAGTTAAATAATTTTAATAATCATCACTTATTAATCATAATAATAATGATTTCTAAGATTATTTTTTTATGAAAATGAATTATTCATTCATTTTATTTATTAATTTCCTTTTTATCTCTGCCAGTGAAGGTGGATGGAGGTTATGTATTCACTCCTGTTTGTCTATTTGTGTGTTTATCTGTGAGCAGGTTATCTCATTAGGTCATGGACGGGTTCAAACGAAACTTGGTGGACAAGCACAAATTGATTAGATTTTGGTGAAGATCCGAATCCGGATCCAGATACCACAATGTTTTTTTAAGTGATTCTTCATAATTGAGAGATAGGGCTAAAATGAGATGTAGCACGGTATCTCAAAAAGTTAGAGACAGATTCGGACGAAACTTGGTGGACAGGTTTGGTGTGTGACAAGGACGAATTGATTCGATGTTGGTGAAGATCTGGCTTCGGATCTAGATACTAGAATCTTTTAAGTGATTCTTCACCATTGAGATATGGGGCCAAAAATGATATATAGCACAATATTTCAAAACATTGTGGAAGAGTGATGACAAAACTTGGTGGATAAGTTTGGTAGGTTATAAGAACAAGCTGATTAGACTTTGGTTCAGGTTCAGATCCAGATCCAGCCTTTCAGTGGGATACAAATGTAAACTGTTCAACCTGACTGCGGTATGCACTCTACCGAGTGCAGTTATAGTTTTTCATTTATTCATTTTCCTGCGTCCTTGCATGATGAATTTGTTACTGCAATAACTTGTGAACCTCTTTAAGGATTTTTTTTTTAACCAAACTTGGTACAAAGATCTATTATGATGCAATGATGAACTGATTCGATTTTGGGGTCAAATATCGATGGTCATGCTGAGACATTATGTTTTCTGGTTGTCCGTGCTTCCGTGCATGATGATTTTGTTACCGCGATAATTTGTGAAGCACTGAAAGGATTTTTTTTCTTTCAAACCAGACTTGGTATAAAGGTGTATTATGACACAAAGAAAAATTTGTTTGATTTTGGGGGTGAAGGTCAAAGGTCATGTGACATCTATCTGAAAGTAGCAGATTTTCATTACATGATAACTTATGAACTGCTGAAGGGATTTTGACGAAAGTTGGCAAAACTATGGACTACAATAGGTCAAGTGGCCTGAGACCTGAGGTCAAGTGCCCTTTAATTGAAAATCTGTGTTACTGCGATAACTTATGAACCACTGAAGAGATTTTAACCATACTTGACACTCGTATATACTGTAATACAAAGATGAACTGATTTACTTTATATTTACTTATATAGAACAAGTCTAAGGTCATGTGCCCTTTGAAAATCATTTTGCAGACCATAACTCGAGCTAGAAGCATTTGATGTTGTTTTTGTTATACTTGCCTGTCTTTTCTCTTTCTCAAGGAACCTTTAATTTTGGTGTGACCTTTAATTGAAATCAAAGGTAACAGTGGGTTGCCATCTCACGTGGGCGGAGGCATATCCATTGATGCATTCGGCATTCTAATTTCCTTTCCTTTCTTTTATTTTCTTTACAAGATTGAGGTTTTGGAACAGTGAGGTGATGGAGGATATGAATTGCATTCGGGTAGTGGGACAATGGTTGGATGCAAAAAGCAAGGGAATAGATGAATTGTAAAAGAGGAGACAGACAAGAAGAGGAAACGCAGCAACCTTCAAGGAGAAAGTTGGACTGGGCAGGGTCAACGGAAGTAAAAAAATATTGTGGGTAAGGACCGGGGATGATAGTAAACGGTGGTGCACTGCCTCTTTGAGGCCCTCAAAGGAAGAGTGGGATAGAACATTCTCAGGAAGGAGGTTCCACAGACCAGAAATGGTGACAAACAAAAGAGTTGAGGTGTGCCATCAGCCTAGATTTTGGAAGTTTAACCAGGATGGGGTAACTGAAGAACATGTGCATGTTGAAGATGCTGGGGAGGGTTGGAGAGCTCAGATAGTAGAGGGAGCTTGACTGGAGGACAAGCAGTAAAAAATAATAATAATAAACACAGGCCCCTCCTTCTGTGTACATGCCTGTTATGTAACACCAACAGCCCTTGTTCTTTGACCTCATTGCTGGAGATGCCAATAATGTTGAGAGCCTTATATTCCACACAATCCAGGAGAGACGGATGTGATGATGTGGTGTCAGCCCTATGGCCAAAGACTTGTAGTCTGTGAGTACTTGTGATTTTTCAAGGAAAGACTTGGGACCATGGAGGATGTCAAGTCTGTAACTGCCTTTGGGGACAGATTGGCTTCAACTAGTTTCCAGCTGGCTTTTGGTTTCCTGGACTTCTTATGACTATCTCATTCCAATAACTTTTTGAAAAACCATGTAGTGTTTTTTTTTGTGCCCAATACTTCATCCAAGTTGTCATTCTATGAATTGAATAAGTTTTTATCTGCAACTTTCTGTTTATTTTTTCAAAAGTAAGGGTTATAATAAGCTTCTTTCAAACCCGATATAATTGTGTATTGTTGTAATCCTCTTCGTTAAAACCTAATATACTCTTTTATGTGTACATGTGTGTGTCTGTGTATGTTATGTCTTAACCATTAATTTGATGAGGCACCATGGGTTTAGGATTTCGAGCATTTCAGTTCTATAGGGGCCAAGATAGGTCTTGGCATTGAGGCACAGGGCTGTTATATATGGAAAATTGACAAAGCATTCCAACTCTGAACTGAGACAGGAAACCCACAGCCTGAGATTGGTACTGTGATGAACTATTAATCAAGCATTTGTTAATAATTTTGCTTGATTTGTGTGAATTAAATTTTGATCATGGTCAGCATCGACTGTGTGTGATGCGCAGACATTGACGAGTGCCTGACGGCTGCTGACATCTGTGGTCCAAATTCCTTCTGCAAGAATATGGAGGGGTCATATCGCTGTCTATGCGATCAGGGATATCAGCAAGCCATTCAGGGAAGAGGATGTGTGGGTACGTATGTATGCATGTGTGTATGTGTGTGCATTGTATAAAAATAAAGAAAATACTGCCATTGTAGGATCAGAAGTTCAGAATGTAGCTTTGCCATTTCCTTTAATCCCACTTAAGCAGAGGCTCGAATGCCACATAATTTGGTTGTATTCATCGTGTGATTGTCAAACTTTATAGGTTTAGGGGGAAAAAGCTTATTTTGTGCCTGTGTTATTCTCAGTATGGTATATTCAATTTAATGTGACAGTAGAGGCAAATGAAGCAATACATCACTCTTATCCCCAACTTTCTGGGTCAGCACCATTTTACACCGCTTCATTCTGCTAGTCCATTGCCTGGACTCGCAACTGTGGTGCTCATTGACATGTATTTCATGAACTGGTGTGCAGATGTGAACGAGTGTGAGATGTTGAACCGGGTTTGTGGAAATGCCTTGTGTGAAAACGTTGATGGCTCCTTCCTCTGTGTGTGTCCTGACGACACACAGGAGTTTGACACAACTTCGGGCTTGTGTATAACCATCAGAGCACCTGGTAACTGAATCACAACACGCACAAAAAATGGTCTCCTTATTCTCATATGCCTATCTTTTTTGCAATTACAGTTTTGAGATTGCAATTGATCCAACGTTGGTATCGCACTGTTTATTGCACACTGATTACCTTAGGCATGTACTTTGACCAATTATTTATTTATCCTCTATTCTTTGATTTTAAGATGAGCAATTACTCAGTTGTAACATGGCCACTCTATAATCTGCTGTTAGCACCTGCCTTATTTGTAACTGTCTGAAGCTCAATAGCCTCATGAAGTCCCCAACAATACAAGTATGCAACCAAGTGGCAGGATAGCTCAATTGGTCACACGCTAGCAGTTGAGCTATCAAATCTGAACTGGGTCAAACTTGACTAAAAATGTCAGTTCTGATGTCGTGACAGGAGCCATTGCTTCTCGACATACATCATCCTTCCTTTGGGGACTCAAGCCAGCTGAAACATCTATATTGAGGTTGTTGAGGTCCATTGACGCCATGGTATCTTTCAAAAAGAGTAGGCCTTTGTGCATTAATACCCTTGCTAAATTCCCTGCTTGAAGTTAGCTGTATAATAAGCCTTTCCTGCAATAAGTGGAAGTGCTGTTGTCTGAATGACACAATCATGATGGACTAAATTATTTTTTTATATGAATTTCCTTGTATTTTCCTTTACCTCTGTCACTGAAATCTCCACTCCCGACTTTTCTCCTGATGTTGTGGCCTATGTGTTTTGTGTAGCTCCTCCCAAGGTATCAGTGGAGGGAAGGAAAGAGTGTTATATCAACCTCAATGATGCTAACTTCTGCGACAATGTACTGGCTGTCAACATTACCAAACAAGAGTGCTGCTGCACCATCGGCGCAGGCTGGGGTGACAACTGTGAAATCTACCCATGCCCCGTAGTTGCCTCAGGTGTGGTGAACAACAAAAGTATCAAATGTAAAAGGCTGTGTGGCACAACGTAAGATATGGAAAAAAGGCCTCATTCTCACAATGCCCGTATTTTATCACTATGTTGTACTTTATCTGGAATCGTAGCAATTCACATCATTCAAGGCAGATAAAATAACATGCCAGGGGATTTAGAGGAGGTAAATAGATGAGAATTGAGGAATGAAAAATGTGGTGAGGTAGAGAAGGAAGATAGGGAATTTTGAGGAGTTGGTAACCTATTGGTAACCTTAAGGCTTTCGCTCAAATAAACCCTTATTGTTCTATACTTGCTGCCAAAGCCCCATGAGACAAATGAGACACTTTAAGGATAATATAATCAGTAGACATTTCATAAAAGGAGTTTTACCAAATAGTCTATAATTATTTGAAAAGGTTGCAGTCCGTTTCAATGAGACATTGTATTACATTTGGAATCTGATCTGTTCTATTACCTTAAAGATTGCTGAAGCACCATGTTGATGCTTATATAGGCCAATAGACATGGCAGTGTCCATCTCATCTGCAGGACAGAGTTTGCAGGAATTTTGAACTTGGCCAAAGTACTGTACCAGCAGATAATGGCCTACCATTTCAATAGGTAGCATGGCAACTTTATGTGCACCTGCAAAAGAGAGCAGATGAGATAACTGACTTAATATCCTTCCGAAGGATGCCACACTCATTGATGCAACACTCTGATTGTGAAACAGGGTGACAGTTTGTATTTCAATGGAGAATTGAACTCTGGCTCGACAACTCAAAGGCAAGTGTGCTACCTCTAAACTGTCCTGTCAATACATGTATGGCACATTGTATCAGTATGTTGGATCTACAATTCCATAGAAGTGATCTGCAATTAAACTTGGAACTTACATTGGTTGATTAATTGCCTTAACTAAAGTCAAACTAAAAACTTCCATAGATTTTATATAATCCAGTTGATTAATTAGATACAAGTACCATATTTTTCAGCCTATTAGTCAATATTTTTCCTACAAGTCTGGGCCTTGACATATACTTATCTATGGTTTAAGACATTGCATTCCATAAATGAAAAAATAATCTGCAAAGTGTGATCTTTTCTGAAATATATTGTATTCTTGTTAATTTAAAACACACTACCGCAAGTTTCCACTTTACGTCATGGATGCATTCCTAGAAAGTGTGACGTTAAGCAGACGAGATGTTCCCATAGACGTCATGTTATAATGGGGGGATGCGTTCCCAGAGCACATTTTTGGGTCACCCTAACATAATTTTAACCTCACTTAACTCCATATTAGAGACAAATATTAAACAAATCAATAAAAAACACAAATGAAATACACAAATGGGCAATTAAACAAGAAAGATGTCGTGCATAGCATGACATTTGCAAAGTCCATAAAACAAATTCGACTTCAAAAATAATTGATGGTTGAATTTGATGAATAAATATGCAAATCCTCTTCAAATTTCAAGTCAATCGGATGAAAATTGAGGATTTTAGAAATCTCACCTTGAGTTGTTGACCTTTGGCCTATGTTCACCATTTGACCTATGTTGACCTCAAAAATAATGAGTGGTTGAATTCAATGACCAAATATGCAACTCCTCTTCAAATTTCAAGTAAATCAGAGGAAAATCCACAATTTTAGAAATTTGGCTTATGTTGATCTTTTGACCTCAAAAACAATCGGCTTCTTGCTTATGACGAACTCTACCGGGTGGCAAAGTTTCATGCAGATCAGTTTTCTTGTCACTTCACCAACTCATCCACCTAGTTTCCTCATAACTTGTCCACAACTTTTTGAGATTATCATGATGTACACAGTTTTTGGCCCTATTGACCTTGACCTCTTGACCTTAAAATAATTGGTGATTGAAATCCTTTGACCAGATATGCAAATCCTGTTCAAATTTCAAGTCAATCAGATGTAAATTGACAATTTTAGAAATCCCACCTAAGTTGTTGACCTTTGGTGAATGTTCACTTTTTGGCATATGCTGACCTCAAAAATAATTGGTGGTTGTACTCAGTGAGCTGGTATGAAAATCTTGTTCAAATTTCAAGTGAATCGGATGGAAAGTGACAATTTTAGAAATTTCGGCCTATGTTGACCTTTTGGCCTTTGTTGTTCTTTTGACCTATGTTGACCTCACAAATAATAGGTGGTTGAATTCAATAACCTGATATTTAAATGCTCTTCAAATTTCAAGTCAATGGAATGAAAATTGACAATTTTAGAAATTTGCCTGTTTTGACCTTTTGGCCTATGTTGACCTCAATCATAATTGGTGGTTGAATTCGGTGACCTGCTATGCAAATCCTCTTCAACTTTAAAGTCAATTGGATGAAAATTGAGGATTTTAGCAATCTGGCCTATTTTGACCTTTTGGTCTATGTTGACCTCAAATATAGTTGGGGGTTGAATTCAGTGAACTGATATGCAAATCCTCTTCCAATTTGAAGTCAATTGGATGAAAATTGAAGATATTAGAAATTTGAAAAAGTTGTTGACCTTTGGCCTATTGTTGACCTTTTGACCTCAAAAAAATAGGATTCTATCAGACCACCAACTCTACCATTTAGTGGAATTTTGTGAAAATTAGTTTAAAATTGTGACCTGTAGGCAAGTGACATACAAAGAAACAAAAACAGACAATTAAAACAGACAGACAGTAAAACTTCATAC
The DNA here is from genome assembly GCA_035128595.1 of Eptatretus atami. Classification (NCBI taxonomy): domain Eukaryota; kingdom Metazoa; phylum Chordata; class Myxini; order Myxiniformes; family Myxinidae; genus Eptatretus; species Eptatretus atami. The sequence continues at coordinate 45,346,053 of CM068960.1, read as the reverse complement.
ATGGCCTAGGTGATTAAAGGTGGACGGACAGACAAACAAACGGAAGCGATCAACATACTTGTCAAAAAAATTGCCATGTAATAATGCACACGACCAACCAATATACTTGAAAAATCTTCAATATTCGCAAGTAACAAATTGACAGACAAACAAACAGACAGATTGACACACATGACCAACCAATATACACTTGAAAAATCTTTGATTTTTTACAAGTAATAAACATGTAAAAGAGTATTCACCAAAATGTAGATTGCTTGACGGGACGGGAGAGGTGCGTATGTGGAGTGGAGGGGTTGCATGAAGGGAGGGAAGGCCATCGTGCTTGGACGGACTTTGTGAATAATTTGTGGGCTGGGAAGGCAAGGAGGAGGTAAGCCCGGAGTGATACGGCACTCCCCTCACCCTAAACGGGCTTTCAGGTGAGTAGCGCAGTGAATCTGGAATCGAGAAATCTTCGATCGAGTTATCGAATGGACCGCTCAGGGAATAGGAGAAGTCGACACTGAGGTGCAGCGAGATGGTGCAATCAGAGCGCCGGAGAAATACAAATATTTGTTCGAAAATGAATCTTGTATTTTGGAAAACCAATAAGGCTAATTGGGGATGCAAATTTAGGTGGACAAACATTGAGTGCTTTTATTAGAATAAGGGTCAAGTGTTCATGCTTATTAAGGAGTAGTGCACTGCGACAAAATGTAATGTGCTATGACGCAGTGCTGATAATGATTCTGTAGCTTGTTTTTAATACTGTTCCTCTTTCTACATGATAACAAACAGGTTGAAAAACTATTTGCATTGCTAATTTATCCCAAAGGTCATCCCACAAAGTAATTGAAATAATATGTGCAAAACAGCTCATTAATATTCATGATCCTAGACGTACTGTAGCTAGTGATGCTTTGAGTGTCAGGGAGGAATTAACACCTCTGTTGTTCTGACAGTTTTGCTAACTACCGTACTTGATCTAGCTTCATTGTATACTCCAAATTGACTAATCTATGAATGAAGGAAAGGAAAATTGGAAAATTAGCCAATTTGACTTGGACTCCACATCGACTTGTTGGCGACAAATACGGTACACCTGTTCGATGCACGTTGAATCCTCTTTTATGAAAAACTCCGATTAGTGTTGTTTAACACGCATCCTAATAAAGGGTTTTGATGTGACGCCAAGATGAATGTCACAAAATTGGGAAGTAGAGTATTACATAGTGACAGCATATGACAACTTTAGAGATTTATCATTGTATCACCATCCTGACTGAGAGCTGGAGTAGTAGCTTTATAGTTCCTAAAGACCTGACAAAATCCTGAGAAGCATGGAGAGTGATGGGGTAAAAGTTCATACAGTGGAATCTGATGATTGTAATTGATGAACAAATAGATTGCATGGTTTAGTTGGTGTATCAAAACCTTTTTTTTAAATAATGGGACTCCCCTCACAGTCCCCCACCTACCCCCAATTTGAAAATGACTGCTTAGTGTTCAGGGCACACAGACATGCTATGTGTCTGTGCCTTGTGCTCCCCATCCCTCAAAAAGTTCTACATTTAACATTGTATGGTTTGACCTGCATTTGCTGTTTGGCAAGAATAGCACTTAGTCAACTGGCCATATTAAAATGTTACACTTGGTGAACTGGCCATATTAAAATTTTACACTTGGTGAACTGGCCATATTAAAATTTTACACTTGGTGAACTGGCCGTATTAAAATTTTACTTAATTTTTCTGCAGTTAATTAAATTATTTTAATATTTCAATTTTTTTAAAGGTGGGCCATCAAGATATGAGAGGATAACACACTAACTTTTTAATAATCTCATCTGAGTTTGATTCCCAACCCAAATATTAACCGTAATCCTGGACCTTCACAGGTCGGAGGTTGCATCGACACTGTGCCTTCTGTCGGTTGTAATATGCTGGGTGGCCTGTCTGCTGGCATTTGCTCCTGGGCATTAAAATACCCACAGTATATTTTACAAGCGTAAGCCATTATGTGCAATCACCCTGACCAAATTCCAAATTCCTGCCCCAACTACTGTTGAGAAAGGTAATGGTAAACCGTGCAGGGCATTTTCTTCGTAGCTATGCTTCAGTAGCACCAACTCTTCATGTCAAATGTGTGGACATTGAATTGGACAAGAAAAATACATATTTTGCTGTTCGTTGTAGAGTTTCAATTTGTTTATTGAAACAATATTATCCATCAAAAATGTCATTTGTGATAAAAAAAAAATAAAAAATAATAATTCTAAGGAGCATGCCACATAATAGCACTCCACTGTTAATATGTATTTACATTACGGTACTTTAAGAGATTAGTCAACCAAGATTTAAAGACAAAAGGAAAGAGCAAACTTCACCTTTTCCCATTGTATTATTGTGTACGCACTTGTATTGTCCTAATTCATAGTTCATGCCATTTTGTTACTCAATATGCTACCACACCATATAAATATTTGAAGAGGTGACTTATTCAACCAACCAACTCAATATCACCTCACGATGGGCATCATGATAATGTTAAAGCGTTGGCAAGAACACATTTACAGCCTCTGGAAATTGGGCATTGCTGATGTGTTGTGTTTGCCTTTGTTCAAACAAAATAAGGTCTTTGCCTCTGTCTCTGTCTCTGTGTCTCTCTCTGTCTCCCTCTCTCTCTCTCCCCCCACCCCCTGGTGCCCAGTCACTCTGTGTGTAAGTGTCATGGCGGTGTGTTGGTGCGTTTATGTTAACCCTGTGTTGTCTCTTGTGCTCTCTTGTCTACCCTACCCAACTGCGCAGCATTTTTTTTGCTCCCCCCTCCACCCCTCCTCCTGTGCCCTCCACCCCTCCTCTTGTGCCCCCATTCCCCCCATTTCCCGAGTTAGAGAGAGGGAGAGAAGAGCATTCACGGCGGTATTCGGTACGTTCTTTGTGCTTTGGGCGGTGGCCGTGCCGAGCTACTGTTGTGCATTCTTAGTTTATCGCATTTAGTTATTTATTTACTTATTTTGGATTCATTATATCTTTTCCTTTCGTTTAAATTGTTCTCGTTTTCTCGTGACCCGTCGAAGTTTGAAACGTATTACGCCGATTTATTTTTATACATCCGGCCATTGAAGAGTCATGGCGTGTGAAAGTTTGCGGTATGCTTTGTTTGAAGCGCTAACCAGGAAACATGGTTTTGTTTGTTTCCTCCATCAGAGATCGACATGAGAAAGTTAATTGGGTGTAGGTGAGATTATCGGGATTGAGAATGTTAAGGCGGTTTCCTGTATGAACGAAAAAATTGTTTTTTTCGTTTCTCAAGTGCCGATGGTTGCTCAAGTCGTCGAGCGCAGACTTTTTTGATCCCGATATTTATGTTCCATTTAACCCTTTGGATACTCCTGCAAAAAAAGTTGTGATTTCAAATATACTACCTTTCGTTAAATGTGATCAAATTGTAACCCAGCTAAAACGATACGGTACGGTTGTATCCCAATTAACAATGATTCCGTTCCGTAGTCGAAATGATAAATTTAAACACATCATGTCGTTTCGTCGGATTGTTTACATGATCTTACCACCAGGTGTTTCAGGGTTCCAGGAAACAGCGGTCTTCGGGCTGCCTTGCACAGGTGGTTGTGGGGACTTGGCCCACAACAGGCCCCATGTGCTTCGGTTTCACCAGTTGGGTTTCTCTTCTGAATCACCTGTACCTCTAAATATTATTATACGACGACCGAATGTTATCCCTCCCCCTCCACCTCTTTCTTTCCTTCCTCTCCCTCCTCCTTTGCTCTTCTCCTCCTCCCCCCCTTGTCCCTCCTGCTTCATCTTCTTCTTCCTTCCCTGCTCCTCCCCCCTCCTCCTCCTTCTCCTCCTCATCCCCCCTCCCCCTGGTTTGCAACCTCAACTATTACTACCTCGTCCCCCAGACTGGACTTACTCCCTCCATACTCTCTTGAGTCATCTCAACCTTGTAGTACTTCTGTTAAAGATAGAGACATTGCCATCACCCATTAATGACACATCCAAGGATGTAACCGCTGAGAGTGTTCTCTTTACATCTTTGCCCACCCCCTCCTGACTCACCATGGAGATTGAGCAAATGGTGAACCCTGAGGAAAACGTGGACTATGATTCAGACGGTTGCTCCTCTCTGACGTTGAGTGCTTTTGGCGAGGAGCTCCCCCAGATAGTAGTCTTGATAATACTGCAATTTCTATTTCCATATCTCAGATTTTTTACAAAAAACTACTCATAAGAAGCGAGTAGATCTAAATTTTTTTCCCCAACTTGCGTGCCTTTGTCCAGAAAGCAAATAATTGTTAAGAACCCGGAGGCTGCTTCATTTCCAGCGCTTCTTGTAAAAGACTGAAAAAATATATTCTTAAAGCAAGGAAGCACTTGAATGCAAAAAACTTCTTGATCCTGCCTTTTCATTATGATATAGCAAGTTTAAATATAAACGGAGGGGGTAATCCTTTACGTAAAGTCCAAACGATGCAGATAATAATGTAATGTAAAGGTAGATATTCTTCTTTTACAAGAAACTCGGGCGACTGTGAGTTGCATGGCAGACTGGAGGCTGTTAAGGAACTTGGTTTTTAGTTAATACGGCCTCCAGGTGCCGGTATTGCGTTTTTATGTCTCTGCACGTCTTCCCATCTCCTCTCTTGTTTTAATGAAATTGTTCCTGGAATTAGCTGTAATTGATTTTGCAGCCTTCTTCACTGAATCCTTCACTTTCCTAATCATCTCACCCCCGATTCTTTGTGTTTAGGTGGTGATTTAAATGTACCTTAGACCCAGTCAGAGATCGGAACAGCCTGAACCTCACCCAGCTATGTAGTTGTCCACTTTGTCTCTTTTGTTCAACATGATCTGGTGATGTTTGGCGACTACAATATGGAACGTCCACAATACTTGGTGTCGTTTGTTAAATAACCTGTCACTTGCAAGGCTTGATAAATTTTACATTAGTCTCTCTTTTTTAATCGTGTAAGTTTACTGACATCACTCCCTCTGGCTTTCTGATCATTTTGGTTCACGCGAGTAGTAGTAAGATGACCACATATCTTGTGTGTGTTCTGTTTTGTCTGTCTGTCCCGAGCATAGCTCCGTGGTTTTGATGCGATCCTGATAAAATTTGGGTGGGAGGTTTATATCATGATCTAGTTGTGTTTTCCTGAGATGGGCATGCTGCGCCCATTATGGCGGGCCACGCCCCAAAAACATTTTTAGGGGTACCGATTTCAAGTTACATCTTCTCCGAGGGGGTTGTCGAATCTGGCAGGGATTTGTATTTGGTAGCCCAATGGCACCTGCATAGCCCACGGAGCTCGATTTTTCATTTTCGTCCCAAATCAAGGTCACAAGGTCACGAACTTAGAAAATTGCGATTTGACGTAAAAAATCATACGACCCCCAAACTTTGAGAAGACTAGGATGACAAATTTTTAATGCATAATCTTGAGGTCATCCCACCTAAAGTCTTGAAACCATTTTGCTCTACTCGAACACCTTGCCCGTGGCGCCCTTCAAGTTTGTTTTTACGCTGATTTCATCAAAGTATGGATAATCCGAGGAGTGCGAAATACCATATAGCCTATATGACGTTATATTGTTCCTGGAATGTTCCGAGGAAGTTTTCACCAAAGGTCATAATCCTTGACCTTTGACCTTTAAGTTCACAAAGGTCAAATTTTCAAAGTGTGGAATCGAACCGGGTTTTCGACCTTCTTCGACGAACAACTCCAAAAGCTATAGCACGTATCTTCCATTTTATTGTCCACAACATTTTTTTGTGACCTTTAAAGGTTATGCAAGGTCAAATTTTGAAATTGTGAACAAACCGGGTTTCGACATTTTGCAGCTAATAACCTGTCACTACCACATCATGTTGATCATTTTAAACTTGGTCAAAATTATCACATTGTCTCATCCCTGACTTCTAAACAATCAACATCGTCAAATACCGCTCGCGTAACCATTTCGGCTTCAGACTAGTTTTAATTTAAATGCGTCTTTCTTTTCCTAGTCATCAGAGGAATACTTCCTATTGATTTTTAACACCTCTCTTTAAATGATTCCTTTTTTAAATCATCTTTTAAAAAAATTTGGCTTCGAATCTAGAATCACAGAACGATTTTACAAATCTTTCAATGGATGGGATTAATATAAAGCACAAATCCAGTTCTCAGCAATATAGAATAACCCTAATGCAAAGCAAGCTAGGATAAGTATTTTAAAGAAAAATCCTCATTTTACAAGATAGCACGATTTATATTGATAAGGATGTACGATGCGCGGCGTTTATGAGAAACAAGCCCTATTGAATTGTTTTATTGAGAAGATGCTCTCGGAGTGCTAACCCGACTTCGAGTGAAAGGCCTGTCGACTTCAGAAACTTGTGTAAAGACTTTTTTAACTTTTAAAAAACTGCAAAGTGTAATCGCTCACTGTTAAGCTTACGTTCAATGGATGACAATTTATGAAGACAATGCTCAGTTGAAGTGTTTTATTCGGGATTTTTACAAAATCTTTTTACCACAAAGAAAGTAATGACAGCGCATGTCTGATTTTACCCAAAATCTACCACATTGAAAGAATTGCAAACACTCTTTAGAACAAGATTTTACTGTAGATGATCTTTTAATAGCTCTTAATGACCTTCATAATCATAAAGACCTGGCTTTGATGGTTTACCTGTTGAATTTTATAAAACATTTTGGGATTTGCTTGGACCAACACTTTTAGATGTTTTTAAGTTTAGTTTACAAGATGGTTTGTTACCTTAAGTTGACGCCGTGCAGTCGTGTGCCTAATCCGAAAGAAAGGAATCTCCAGACTTTGCAGAATTGAGCCTATTTCTCACTTTGTGCGATCACAAATCTTTTCCAAGGCCCTTGTAAATCGTGTGTAAGCCTTTTCTTAGCTTTTTATTCATTTTGATCAATCTTTTGTATTCCAAACCGTCTATTATGATTACATGTTTTTTTAATTCGGACTTGGATGTCTGCGCTCTTCAAAAACAGAATGCTGGCTTGTTTTTACTTGACCAAGTGAAAGCTTTCGATTATAGCATGAATATGTATTTTACACCTTAAAACAGTTTGATTTTGGCAACTTTTATATCCATGTCTCATTGTTGATAATCATTTTCAATCCATTAAAGTAAAAATATAGCCTGTTTGCACCATTGATGTTGGAAGAGGAGTCCGTCAAGGGTGTCCGTTATCGGCATTCTCGACTCCCTGTATTGAACCCCTCCTAATTCGCCTTCGTCAGTCTACCAGGTTCCCTGTTGCCAACTGAAAGCCAATTTTATCTCAGCATATGCTGATGATGTGTTGTCATGGTGCGTATATTGGATGATGTTACCATGTTATTAAAATGACTTGGAAAGTTATCTTCGGCTGCACAACTATAATAAATTGAGCAAATGTAAAGCTCTATGGATTGGCCATACCCCGGCTGTGGTTTGCCTCATCTTCCCAGAAACTTGCAATGTGGAGAAGGAAGGCATCCACTATCTGGTGTGTTCATTGGCACCCCAGCTTTCATGACTCAGAACTGGTTAAATACAGTTAACAAAATTGATAATAGACGAGTGAAGTGGAGAGTAATATTACTTACCTTGTTGTACAGAGGTCGTGCCCTTATGATCAATACCTGTTGGTTCCTTGTGGCACAAAATGATTGCCCTGCACCCTCTGAAGCACTGCTGCTGACAATCCAGAACATCTGCTTGATTTTTTTCTGGGGTAGCAAACATTGGGTCAAGCCTGAAGTCCTTTACCTTCATTGCAGATGGTGGCCATGTCTTATTGACATTCTCAGCCGACTGATGCCTTTCGAATCGCCACTGTCCACCGCTTTCTTTTTTCTGCATCACTGCCATGGCACCCACTGCTAACCATTTTGAAATGGCTGGCATGCTCGACTTCAATCAGGAACTTTTTTCATGGACTTGCAACATGTGGACATCTCTCCATTGCCTTGTTTTACCAAGACCTGTTGCAAGCCTGGCAGCCTCGTGTAGTGCACCGAGATATGGCTCACTACAACATCAACAACTTTCTCGACGAGCCTATCTTCGAGAATGCACTTTTTCCAAACATATCTCGATCACGTGCTTACATACAATGCTTCATAAGCTCCGTTTACATGTCATACGAGATCTGTGGAACAGAACAAAACGTGACTCACGTCATATTTGTGGACTACCGTTGGAATGCGCTCTTTGGGAACTGTTCCCAGCTCGTCCAGGAGGTTCTGCATACCTCTAGAGTTTGGACTCCATTTTGATACCAATACACTGTCCCTGCATCCATGTGTCCTTCTTTCTCAGTTACGTATAACATCACGGCATTAACAGAAACTGTGATCCTGTCTTCCGCTCCACTTCCTGTGTTACTAAAAGTCCTGTACCACCTTTGTGTCACCATACGGCAACCTTATGTGTGCAAAAATAGTTTTGGATCCCGATGGAAGGGATGTTGCCTCCTGGGTCCCCCCCCCACCGTGCCCACAATGGGCTGCCATGTATTGCCCACCGATTATATAAAACGACTGTGATATCTCTTAGTGTGTACATATGATTTTACCTCCGAATGTTTATTATTACTCATTTAATGTTTTAATTCTGTTTCGTGCCCTTTTGTATGGCCTCTGAATTTATATAAGTCTATGTTGACTGTGCCAGACTGAACCACTTTTTACCTTTTTATCACAATTGTGCTGTCACATGAAAATTGTATTTTCTTTATGTACTTTTATTTTTGGATTGCTTGCTATATTCCAAAATCATGTTGAATCTGCTCCGCCCAATTTATAATAGCTGAAGGGAAATTAGCAATCTATAAAAACAGGAAAGCTAAACTTCTTGCAAACCTGATGCTGAATACAATGTTTTAACTGTTTTTAAGGCCCTTGCCGTGGCCAGATTACGTGCAGAATTTATTTTCATAAAATATTAATAATCCAAAACTGTTTAAGTAGAAATGTGTTACAGGAATGCTTTGTGAAAGTAGACCACAATCTTATCATTTCATTTTAACTGTGTACTTGAGCTTTTATTAATGTCTTGTTTTGATATGTTAGTAACTGTTTTTCTAAGCTTGTATAAATGAAGGTCTCTCTCTCTCTCTCTCTCTCTCTCTCTCTCTTCTGCTCTCTCCTCTCTCTCTGCTGTCTCGTCTGTCTGTCTCTGTCTCTGTCTCTCTCTCTCTTCTCTCTCTCTCTCTCTCTCTCTCTCTCTCTCTCTCTCTCTCTCTCTCTCTCCTTGTCTCTCTCTCTCTCTGTCTCTGTCTCTTGTCTCTGTCTCTGTCTCTGTCTCCTGTCTCGTCTCTGTCTCTGTCTCTGTCTTCTGTCTCTGTCTCTTTCTGTCTCTGTCTCGTTCTCTGTCTCTGTCTTCTCTCCTGTCTCTCTCTCTCTCTCTCCTCCTCTCTCCTCTCTCTCTCTCTCTCTCTCTCTCTCTCTCTCTCTCTGTCTCTCTCTCTGTCTCTCTCTTCTGTCTCTCTCTCTTCTCTCCTCTCTGTCTCTCTCTCTCTCTCTCTCTCTCTCTCTCTCTCTCTCTCTCTCTCTCTCTCTCTCTCTCTCTCCTCTCTCTGTCTCTGTCTCTGTCTCTGTCTCTGTCTCTGTCCTGCTCTGTCTCTGTCTCTGTCTCTGTCTCTGTCTTGTCTCTGTCTCTGTCTCTCTGCTGTCTCTCTCTCTCTCTCTCTCTCTCTCTCTCTTCTCTCTCTCTCTCTCTCTCTCCTCTCTCTCTGTCTCTCTCTGTCTCTCTCTCTGTCTCTCTCTCTGTCTCTCTCTCCTTTTGTCTCTCTCTCTCTTCTCTCTTGTCTCTCTCTTCTCTGTCTCTCTCTCTCTCTCTGTCTCTCTCTCTCTCTCTCTGTTTCTCTCTCTCTCTCTCTCTTCTCTCTCTCTCTCTCTCTCTCTCTCTCTCTCTCTCTCTC
>CM068960.1:45309252-45332715 GCA_035128595.1 Eptatretus atami | reverse complement strand
TCATCATTAAGAGGACGAGGATCTTAGCTCATTTGAGCTTGTTTGGTGTAATTATTGCTCTGTTCAAAAGCTAATAGTAATTTTCTTGGCAAGAGTTTACATGTGTTTGACTGAAAGGGGCACAATAATCAGATTTTCCTTTGGGTCATTTCATCAACTTCATTCTGCATAAATATATTAATATTATCTGTTGAAAATTTGGCTTTCCATGAAGGAGAGATGTCCTGTTTGAACATTGTGTATCTGGGTTATGATTTCACAAAATGACATGAACTGAAAATAGAGTAAAACAGTAAGCATTTTGGTATTTTACATGTTTAAACATTTGTGATATCGGATGTTTATAATAAATCTATCAGAGTTACAGGTTGAAATGCACCTCTCTCTTTTCTCCTGTGCCCCACCCACCACCAACCCCATCCCACCTCGTTCCTTTGCCTAGTTATACTTTATTGATCGTGCATATAAAAAGTAACAACCATGAAAGTACGTTTTGCTTCATTCAGAAAATCCAGCTCTATTTATCCCCAACGTGAGTATTTACTGTTAAAAAAAAAAGTTTAGTCTGGACCTTGACAACGGTTTAACTGGTAGACATTGTATGTTGTTAACCAATGTTTCCACAGATGCTGATGAGTGTTCTATGTTTGCGGAAGACATTTGTAAAAATGGCTACTGTTTCAACATGCAGCCTGGTTATGAGTGCTTCTGCAGAACAGGGTTCTACTACGACCCATTGAAGCTCGAGTGCCTTGGTACGAACCAATCTTCTTGTCTCGGAATTTTGCCTGCAACAGTTTGTGGTGTACTATCCTCTGATATATTCACACACAATGATCCGTATTTTTTTTTATCAACTATGACAATGGACTGTGATAAGCATAGGGTGGAAGTCAGAGATATAGTCACAATGTAGAAATGGTGCTCATGCATTCAGGTCTTCCAGGCCCACTATCACTGGTTTGTTCTCGCTATTGTGGTTTCGTGAGAAGTGTGCAAAAAGTTAAATGAATGAGATAGTCAAAATAATCTAAGATACACCAACATTTATTTTCAATACACCATGTTTGTGCGCGTGTGCGCACGCACACGCACACACACACACACACACATTTATTCAACCAAAGCAGCACACTCACTCTATGACACGATGATGACGTCATGTACATAAATTATACCAACACATCACCTCCAAACTCGGAGGCATCCGTGTGGTACTCAAGCCTTTGCAGACTGAGATTACACCTGTGGTCAAGAATAGATGAAAGCAGAGATGTCGATCTAGATTTCACCCTTGCTGTGGGCTCATTAGGACAACATACTGCTGATCATTTATTTATTCGTGACCATATTAGACTCATTAATATAACTGAATCTAACCCCCTAACTTGATGAGGCAGCAGGGCACAAATCAAGTCCCATCACAGCGCTTGCTGCACGACCTGCCATCAACATGTGTCGCCTACCATGCGAGCACATTGTCTCTGCCCTACTGATCACTATCAAGAGGTTTTCAGCCAGGAATATTAATTACAATCAAAGAAGCACACTGACCCCATGACACTACGTTGACGTCGTGGCCATAAATTATATGCGAGCAACACTGCGTTTGACAGATGGGATTGCATGAATTGAATTGAGTAGTTTGTTGGTGTCTCTTGGTTTTCTATACACCGACGTTTCCAAGGAGCCATTGAGTTGCTGGTGTACCTCCACATCCAAAAAGGCAAATCTTCCAACATACTCTATTTATTTTGTAAATATGATGCTGGGAATAAACCTCACCAAGTTTTTCTAGGAGGTGTTCCACTTTGTCCCGGTGCAAAATAGCAAATGTCCACGTATCTTTGTCAGTGTCTTTGTGACCAATCATTGGAAGCTGCAAATAATTTCCTTTCCAACTCTTCCATTGCTAGGTTGGATAGAATTGCAGATACTGGAGAACCCAGCGCTGTTCCAAAGATCTGTTTCTAATGCACTGCATCATACATGAATGTCGTGCTGTCTAGACACATGTCCAGCAACCTGGTGATGTCATCTCATGTTAGCCGGCTTTTTGGGCAACCCCTTTTTGCAATTCTCAGACCCTTTGAGACTCTTTCATGTCACTTTGACTGCCAAGCCAGTTGGGACATTTGTGAAGAGTGAAACACCATCAAATGACACCATCACCTCATCATCCCGAATTTTGATCTTTCGCCTTTGTACAAACTGAACTGTCCATGACGCAAACTCAATGCAGGATTTTTGGCTGGAAAATGCTTGAGGTTTGCAAGGTGGGGGCTGGTGATGCAGCCAAATGGCGGGAGCGTAGTGACCAGGATTAATGGGAAGGTGTCCTGGAGAACTCAGTGCTGGGCAGGTCAGGCCAGATTAGATCTGTGACTTGCCACAGGTACCACGTAAACCTGTACTAACCTGTTTCATGGTCGGGTTGCCAGCAACTAAACCGTCTACCCCACGAGGTTTCCTCGTGAGGAGGGTGTATGATATGGACACCCAGAAGGATTAAAAACAAAACCTGTCAAAGGGCGGAGGAGTTCCTTGTGAGCCAACGGCCATCCATATCTAGTGCCAAACTGTGTCTGTGGACGTCCTCCTCCAGTTGGGTTACTTTTTTTTTAGGAGATTGGTGGCAGAATTTGCACTCCAGCCACCATAAAACCCTTCACTCTGCAAAACATACTAAAAGCACAAAGAAATCTGAAAACCCACTCCGTGGGAGTACCTCCTATGCAGCTGCACTCCACAGGGCAGCTCACCGGATGACGGAATTGGGGCAAAGCCTTCGGGACCCCCACTCTTTGATGATAGGAGGAAAACCACAAGGTAGGTCAGATTCCCTTCCCAGGTCAGATTGTGGTAGTGTGTCTGGGTGGTGGTGAAGGGTCGTCCACCAGATAGTGGTTTCCTTGGGTTAACCTGAGGCGATCCCTTCGGGTGGGTGCCTGGAATGTCCTATCCCTAAGAGAGGATGATCACTTGTCTCTGTTATCATCTGAGCTCAAGCGTTTGAACATCGGTATTGCAGCACTCTCTGAGGTTCGGAGACCGGATAGTGGCGAGATTATGGCGGCTGGTTACACCTACTATTGGTCTGGTCGCTCTTATGGATACCATGCCCAAGGAGTTGCTGTAGCTGTGCCCAATAACCTGACTTCAATGATAATTTAGGTAACACAGTCAATGAGTGTATTTTTGTGGTACTGGCAGTCCAGGTTAATCCCCCCGACCCAAATTGTGATGACGGCCGGTTAACACCACCAGCCCGGATAGCCGAGCATTTTTTCCTTATTAGGAGGCAGACACGTTGATCCTCGGAGATTATAATGCATGCGGGAGGAGCAGGGCGCGATGGCGGAGCGATGGAGGCACAGATGGATGCACAGCACGGGGGGGGGGGGTTATACTCGAACCCCACGACAAATACACGGACACAGCAACTTAAAATAAACGTGGGAATTTAATGAAAACAAACAAATATTTACAAAGGACAATAATTAGAAAATAATAATACGTGAGGTAAACTAAAGTCGAAGTCGAGGTGCCTCTACACATAGACTTAGATATGGACAAGGGGAAATGAAATAAATGAAAATCCCTCCTTTATTCTGGCACTTAGCTTGGTCCAGAGATGGTCGTTGTGGAACTTGGAATCGAGGCACTTCATCCTGTATGTGTTGACGCGTGCAAAATATCACCAAGCTGCTCTCTCGCAGCGGGAACGTTCGTCAGGCAATTTGTGAGCAGTATTCAACACCGAGGCTCACCGACCGTCGTGCAGCTTCTTCGTCTATCGCGCCTGCTGATACGCTCTTTGCAGAATGGCACCGTCCACTTTTGTGACATACACGAGGTTCCAAGGTCCGTCCCACATGACCAGCCAAGAGTCGATGGCCAACGTCTTGCTCAGTACGTGAGCCAATTCGCCTCAGCACGAATACAAGAATTGTGCCGTCTTCTTCATGCGTCGAAGGAAAGCCAGCCATGAAGCCCTGTTATGTTCTTACAGGCCATCTCCTAGCTACGTTCTCTCTCGACCGCATGCGTCCCTCACTCCGCACTTGGGCATTCCTCCTGATCTCTCCCTGACGTCATCAAACCACCGTTCCACCTCCAGAGAGTGGCTTTTTTTGCACCAACCCTGGGAAGTTGGTGGCATGTCCTACGGGGCTTCTTGCCTGTTTGGCATGCCCTGCCTCGCTTCTGACGTCACGCCCATCGATAATCAGCCTCGGGGTCATGACTTCGCCTGCCGTCACCCTTGGAGGTGGGGCTTCCTCCTACTTGGTCATGTAGCTCGGTTGTAATATGGTCCATTGCTGGTTTGTAATACAAAAAAAACATATGGAAAAGTCACAGGGGGGCAATCACATACTGGGGAACCTGGCCTTAATCTCTATCTAATTAACACTGCACCACCCCTTGTGTGGTGATGCATAACACTTAAGCTCACAGTTTCCCGACATAATTACATTGAGATGTCTCCTTCACGTCCACGGACTAAACAACTCCATTCAATCCTAACTTTCCTATTATATTCCTCTATCTACCCCCACAACCGTAACAGTATTATGACACTTAGGATTCGTCACTCCTTGGGTGTCATTTCTCTGGTCTCTGTAATGCTCCAACTGAGGTGAGTGATCTCACAGTGAAGGACACATTCTACGCCACGCACAAGTTTGTGGTTGATTAGTGCCCCAGGCGAGATACTCTTCTCGTCTTTGGAAATTTCAATGCATCAACTGGAACTGATAGGGATGGTTATGAGACATGTGTTGGTCCCCATGGGTCTGGAACTGTGAACCAGAATAGCACTAAGTTCCTTGACTTTGCAAGAAGTCATGGACTTAGGGTGGCTGGTTCATGGTTTCAGTTCCCACAGGCTCATCGCTGGACTTGGTATTCCAACGCTGGTGGTGTGGCAAAGGAGATTGACCATGTCCTCGTTGATGGTCGCTGGAGGATGATCCAGAACTGCAGGGTCGACCGGAGTGCTCAGTTCCTTAATACCGACCACAAGCTTGTGGAAGCAACTTCGAAGTTACAGCTTAAATCCGGGAGAATGGGACCATCCCAGCCTAGGCTGGATGTTGGCAAGCTCAAGGATGAGAGTGTAGCTGAGGAGTTTGCGAACAGGCTGAGTGGGGATTTGGTGTTCTGGGTGCTTTGGGGAATCCTGAAGAGTTGTGGAGTGCCTCCAAGACCACCATCCCTGATGTTGTCAGTGGGTGTCTTGGAAATCACCGTGGGGCGAAGAAGAATTTTGTCTCTCAAGGGACATCTCAACAGATAATGAATGATGGCTTGCATAGGCACGTCATCTTTTTCGAGATCAGATCCAAGATGGCCTCCTGGTGACCATTTTATTACTTAAATGTGTCCCCAACCATTTTCCCGACATGCGTGGTCCAATTTTGTTCAAACTTGGCACAAGACCGGTCCATGATAGCATACACCTGCCTCTCACTTTATTTTGCAATCTGATCAAAGATGGCCGACTGGTAGTTGTACATCTATATGGGCTAGCCCTTTGACTCCATTCAGAAAATTTACTCAAACAACGGGGCTATAACATTTTATGTCTTTTTTTACTTGTTCATACTAAAATATATTTGTTATTCATACTGAAATAAATTCGGAAATAATAGGTATTTAAATATACTGGTGATGTGTCACACACAGTTGAATATTTTAGTTACCAAATTACAGGTTCACCATATGCTGATATACCTGTACAAGTCACATTACCTGCACCATATTCGCAGACATCGATGAATGTACCAGCTCAGAAAACTGCCTTGGTGGATCTTGCATAAACCGGCAAGGATCCTACGATTGCTTCTGCCCGCTCCACACTACGCTTGACCGACAAGGGAAGCTTTGCATCAACGAAAGCACTGTGCTGCATGGTAACCCACACTTTTTTCTTTTTTTATATACACTGTTGAGGCTCGTATGAGAGCTATCACACAGAACGTACACAAAGGGAGCATTAGACAAGAGGGGTAGGAGAAGGAAGGAAAAAACAGTGGGGAACAGAGACATGAGGATATCTTTCAAAGGGAGAGGGATGGGGTGGGGTACACAAGATAAACAAGATGGACACTACAGGGATTTTCAGGTCGTTACACGACAGGAACTTTCAGGAAGCAAAGCAAGGAATTTGAAGGAGGTCGGTTTGAGGTGGATTAGCGAGGGTAGAAAAGATTGTGGTTTTGGATGGGAGAAGATAAGAGATTGTGGTGAACAGCTGTTTTGAAGACCTGGAGGGAAGAGTGGGGTTAAAGAGTGTGTGGAAGTTTGTTTCAAAAGTGGGGAAAAAAGAGGAATGAAAGAGTGAAGGTGAACAGTGAGTCTTGATTTTGGTAGTTTTACCAGAAGGGGGTTGCTGGCAGACCTTAAGTGCCCTGCGGAAATATGGAGGGGGGGACAGGCCGGAAAGGAGACGATAGAAGACAAAGACCACCGACCTGCCTGTGGTGAGAGAATGAGAGACCCAAAGACTCAGCCTCACCGCAGGAGATACCAATGATCCTAAATGCCTTGGTTTCCACAGTGTGAAGCCGAGAATGGTGAGAGGTGGGAACACCACCCCAGCACTTCCTCAGGACAGAGAGGGATTGATTATACCAGAGTGGAAATAATCTTGGTACATCCTACAAGCTATTCCATTTCACTCATTTATGCTTCAAGAAACTAAACAAAATGCTTTTTGTGTGTTTCTTGGGATTTCAAAAGGCCAATGTTTTTAACTTGTCTGGAATAATTTACTTTTTAAAATTCTGAAACCACAGTAAGGCAAAGGAATGTCTTGGATTTAAAGAAGCAGTATAACTTTTTGTACCAATCTGCCGGCATGCCTCCGTTCCGTGCATCGGTGAAGGATTGTCATTTCATCTGTCCTTTTAAGTCTTCTTTTTCCCCCCGTTTCATGTTTCCTCTATGTTCGGTCATCTCTGCTTTGCTTTGTCGATATTCTTACTCCTTACTGTGCTGTTTTTCCATCCCATCACAAATTGTCTATTTCTAACCCCTTTATTCCTATCTTATCAGTCCCCTTGTTGCTTACATATTATCCTCCTTTCCATTGTCATTGCAGCATTACATACAAACCTGAACCCTCTGTTACTCACCTCTTCTTTCAGTCTTGATACCCTTATGCAACCAAAAATAAGCCTTACCTTCTGGGAATTGTTACCCTCACCAAAGGAGAGAGAGGGTATTGCATTTGGGTCCATTTGTTTGTTTGTTTGTTTGTCTATCTGTCTGTTTGTCTGTCTGTCTGTTTGTTTGTTTATCCACACAGAACTTTCGTATTTTTCTCCGCAACTGCTTGTCGGATGAGACAAAATTTTCACCATCGGTGCGACTACTCATGAAGAATGTTTTAATGAGAATTATGACGTCATAGGTCACGTGGTGTGGCAGCCATGTTGGAAAAAAGTTTGGTCCTCTTTATCTCTGAAACCACACCAAGGAAAAAATTGAAACTTGGCACATAGCAAGTACTCCTCATGGGGAATGGGTGATTTCTTATGACGTCATAGGTGCCTTTGTTATGACATTATAATTACATATGTAGAACGCTACATCCGATCAGTATGAAAATTTTTGATGGTCATCTCGGGATAAAATGATCCACAAAATTATTTTTGATGACGTCATCGGTAACGTGATTTGGCAGCCATATTGTTTTTTCTTAAAACCTTCAAAAATATTCTTCTCTGAAATGGCTGAACAGATCGAGGCAAAATTTTAAAATATGACCGACTATCCATGAGGGACAAAAGGTTCATGCATATGATGTCATAGGTCACATGGTTTGGCAGACATATTGGATTTACCCTGAAACATATAAAAATCTTCTTCTCCAGAATAGCTAGACATATCGAGGGGATACTTCACGTAACTGGTCTCCAAGGCATGCGTGTACAAGGTTGTTAAGGAATAATTGATGTCACATGGTTTGGCAGCCATATTGGATTTAAGAAAAATATTAAATAATGTTTTCTCTGGAATTGCTTTATCAATCGACATGAAACTTCAGAATTCTGATCTAGTATTGATGGGAATATACGTTTTAGATTTAACTTGATCAGACACATGGTCTGGCAGCCAGAATTATGAAATTTTTTTGATGTGTTTTTTTTTGTGTGTGTGTTTTTAATAAGGTTCACTTGGCTGTGCCTGGATGGGTTTGAGGGTAGAGGAGTAGCAGCTGAAATGTGAATCCTATCCAGGTTCCTCCTGATGACTTCATCTTTGTTTTTTGCTTGTTCAGGTTCCTTCTGATTACTCCAATGCAGGACTGTACCAATTTGGTCTTCCATTTGATTTGAATTGAATTTATTTTCATCCCATTCTGAATTCAATTAAATAATAATAATAAACATGGGTCAGGGTCAAGTGTCCGATCAAAGCGGGGTTGCATCAAAGTGGGACATCCTGGTACCCGGTCATCACTGCCAGTTACATAACACTGCCAGTTATAAAGTGGTAGTTATAATTATGTCTCTTATTAATTACGTAACACACCAGTACACAAATGCAACACAAAATACACCACACAAAACTACACAAACACCACACAACACAACACTCAAAACAAGTCCTGGCAAGGGTCTGCAATCTCTGTTTGCTATTTTCCTGTTTGAGTTGTGAAAATGCATGATCAATAACTCGGATGAGTTTAAAAAATGAGAAAATTGTCCCTTTTAGAAAGTTGTTGTAAAGAGTTGTTTCTCAAGGTGGGGTTCTCATGGTGAGTTTTTTTTTTTGTATCATTCAATGTCTCGCCATATTTGTAGATGCCTCAGCATAATCAGGAGCAAATATCTCAATGCGGGTGTCTTGAACTTTATTCTTCTCCCAAGACGGTGCTTGCAAAACCGTACGGAAGTTGCGACCTCCTCCTGACACTGTAGAAACTATTACCGTGCAAACAAAATACCAATAGCTAGAACAACGTCACATTTTCTGATATACCTCAATCGTTCAACTTTCCAATTGACGGAGACATATAGCATGATCCATTAACTCAAAAGCACATGGCTTGGGCCCAGAAGCTTGAGGGCTGAGGGTAGAGCCAAAACTAAATAATACTAAAGCTTGACATTAAAAAGACCTTTGAAACCACATAATACTTTGTTCCATAGATACCTGACATATTTGTGCACTGAATTATAATGAAGAAATAGCTTATTGTCTCTTTATGCTGGGCTCTAAAGATGAGTTTGCCATGTCTAGATTATGTGGCTGTTCTTCGGTTTGAAAACGTTTGGCGAATGGATAAAAGCCGTTAGATCTAATTTCGAACATGGTCCAAATTATCACACACGTACATTGCAAGGTATTCCGTTGCATGACTCTGGGCTTGACAGACACATCTTGTGGTAACATGGTGTTAAAACTAAAGTATATCGATACAAATCAGTGGTAATATACAGCAGTATTTCCTGATGACGTATGGACACAAGCTTATGAGTTGTGACGCGGTCCTCGCCAAGAACTGTGTGACCGGAAGTGCATCAGAAATAAATCAAGACCACCAGCTGATGATTCAATTAAACATTACCAGTTGCAGTACAAAGAAAACGAAAATATATCATATAATGAAGCTATATTTAACAACCACTAACGGCAAATATAATTATGCAATGTTGTCATTTACAATATTTAAGCAAGTTTATTTTTTGGGGGATTGTCTGGGAGTTTTGCTGAAACAAGCAAAAAGTTTTGCAAAATACACCATTTATATTTTTTTAATGTCATTATTGAACAAAGCACAGATAATTTCAATGGTATGAATAAGTTAATTCTTTTTTAAAAAAACTTCCAGGAATGTATGTTTGAAGATATGCGTAACCAAAGAGGATAAATGTTGTTTTGTGTTCCTTCAATTTTTAAGGCAAACGAAACTGCAAATCTGGATTAAAACTACATTCCATGGTTAGAAGTAGACTCAAAAGGTGTCTGTGTGCTGTCGGACCATCCATATGTCTCGGTATACCACAGAACTGTATCTACCTGTCTGAGACTTTCCTTCCAGATCTGACTTTTTGCCAACCACAACATTCCTGCCTGCAGTCGGTCTCGCAGCCGGCGCTCAGCTCCGTCATTCCAACTACTCTTGTAGCTGTGTCTGGCATGAGCACTGCACAGCATTATGCCTTTCTTGGAACCCATAATTGATATAATCGTTGCTGACCACAAAGACGGCAAACTAACCGGTGCGTACAAATTTTGGATTTCACTCAGGATCATGGATACTGTGCAGAAAGTGTCGAGATTTTCTTCTGCATCTGGATTGTTCTTGATTTCACAAAACCTTGATCTTCAATGATTTCCTAGTTAGAGCTTCCTGAATTAGACCAGGTGATTCGGCTGAAATATTTTTATTCAGGAAAATTAAGTTTTTACTTCCTTAGATTGTAATAGGAGAACCTAATGGGTTAAGTGGAAATGCAAAGTGAAACAATAAAAAGAGCAATCAGAGATTGGAGACCCTCGCCAGGACTTGTTGTGTGTGTTGTGTTATGTGGTGTTTGTGTAGTTTTGTGTGGTGTATTTTGTGTGGCATTTGTGTACTGGTGTGTTACGTAATTAATAAGAGACGTAAGTAGAACTTCCACTTTATAACGGCTGGCAGTAACCGGGTACAAAAACGTCCCGCTTTGATCGGATACCTGACCCTGACCCATGACGTTTTTATTATTATACAATTGAATTCAGAATGGGATTAAAATAAATTCAATTCAGATCAAATGGAAGACCAAATAGGTACAGTCCTGCATTACAGTAATTAGAAGGAAACCAAACAAGCAAAAAGAAAAGATGAAGTCATCAGAAGGAACCTGGATATGATTCACATTTCAGCTGCTACTCCTCTACCCTCAAACCCATCCAGGCACAGCCAAGTGAGCCTTATTCAACCCCCCCCCCCCCCCCATCAAAAAAATTAAATAATTCTGGCTGCCAGACCATGTGTCCGATGAAGGTGAAATTTACGACATATATTCCCCATCACTGCCGGATCACAATTGTGAAGTTTCACGTCGATTGATTAAGCAGTTCCAGAGAAAACATTTAAAATGTTTCTTAAACCCAATCTGGCTGCCAAACCATGTGACATCAAGTATTCCTTTATAACGTTGTACAAGCATTCCTTGGGGAACATTTCTGTAAAGTTTCCCATCCATCTGTCCCGCTGTTCTGGAGAAGATTTTTTATATGTAGGGTAAATATCCAATATGGCTGCTAAACCATGTGACCTATGACGTCATATGTGTGAACGTTTTCTTCCTCATGGATAGGCGGTCATATGTGTAAAGTTTTGCCTCTATCTGTTCAGCCATTTTAGAGAAGAATATTTCTGAAGGTTTTTCTTTTAAAACAATGTGGCTGTCGAATCACGTGACCAATGATGTCATGAAAAAAATATGGACCATTTTATCTCTCGATAACCCTCAAAAATTTTTCATATTGTTCGGATGTAGCTATCCGATTTCATTCTACCTATCCAATTACGACGTCATACTGAAGGTACTAACATCATTAAAAACAAAAATCGCATTCATTTCCCATGAGGAGTACTTGCCATGTGCCAAGTTTCATTTTTCCCTTGGTGCGGTTTAGAGATAGAGGTCCAAAGTTTTTCCATTTTTCCAACATGGCTGTCACAGCACGTGACCCATGACATCATAATTATCATTAAAACATTCTACATGAATAGTCGCAGCAATGGTGAAAATTTTGTCTCAATCCGACAAGGAGTTGCGTAGAAAAAACACGAAAGTTCTGTACAAACAAACAGACAGACAGAGAGACAGACCCAAATGCACTAATGTCTCCTTCCCGAGGGTAATTAAGGGTATTCTCGAGCACCTTGAGCACAGGAGGAAAAGCATCAAGTTGATAACTGGCGATGGAGGGGCCAGGCCACAAACATTGCAAAATGATCGGTTAATGATAAATGGGAGCAAATTGAAATGGCATTAAACTTTAGTTAAGGTAAATATTATTATTGTACCTACAAAACTACACATACGTGGAAACAGTCACTGCTGCAAGAGCAGAATCCGTTTTCAGGTGTAATTACCATGAAGCGGTGAAATGGCTGTCTTTTAACAAGTTGTGTTTTTAAAAAAAAAAACTTTTTTACTTAGAATCATCAGCTCTTTGAATAAAGCTTTCATTTTGTCATATTATGCTTTTCGTTTATGTCTCAGTGTAAAATAGTGTTATTTTCTATCAACAAGTCAACAACGATGGTTCACTTGCCATTCCAACATAAACATGTGAAGTCTGAATGATGCTCTGTAAGTAAAGGCTTGTCCCTTGGTATGAGATAACCTCTAGTGTATATGCCTGGTGTTGGCTTAATGGTTCGGGTGGCGGGCTTTGGATCCTTGGGTCCTGAGTTCAAATCCCGCTCAGCTGTTGAATTAATACCAGGTGTGGTTAACTCGGCCTGTCATCCTTCCGAGGTCGGCAAAATGAGTGCCAGCGTGCTGGTATACTGTGTCGGAGTGGCGACCCATCCAGGATTGTATCCACTAGCCAAGGAGACTGCTTAGGCAGCACCAACGCTCTGCACAGAGTATGGTTCCAATCTCCTCCTCCTCTAGTGTATGTGACGTTAACCTCATGATCCCATCAAACCTACACAACACCGTGATCCTCAAGTTGATGTAGCCACACAAGCTGGCGAACAAATGTATAACGTGCCTCGCCAATTTCACATGAACTTGACGGTGCTTGAAATTAGCCTAAAATCAGAACCATGCCCATTTGGTGTTTAAATGCAGTTTAACAACACTCATGGGGTACTTGAAAGGTGACATCCCAAACCAATCCAGAGCTTTTTCAGAAGAAGAAAAACGAGTCCATCTGTGTGATGCTCATTCAATGTGTGTCCGATTTGTCGTGTGTTGGCAATGTACAGATGACCACGGGGCAGCAGAAACTGAGATGGTGACCAGCATGTGCTGGAAAGGACTTTCCAGTGAATTTGTGTGTTCTGACCCACTCATTGGCACGGAGACAACCTACACTGAGTGTTGCTGCTTATACGGCAGGGCTTGGGGCCTATTCTGTGCACTCTGTCCACAGCGTTCTACAGGTATGATACACTGCTCTTTATATGTTGTTAATGCCTCCGCAGCTGAAGTCCGGAGGCATGTTCTCAGATTGTCCATCCGTGCGTCCGTCTGTCTGTTATCAGATCATTTTTATCACAAAACTTGCGAATCACTGAAGGGATTTCAACCAAACTTGGCACAAGTATGGAATGTAATACAAAGATGAACTGATTAAATATTGGCTTCCTCAGGTCAAAGGTCAAAAATTATGTGTCCCTTGGAAATCATTTTGCAGACCAGAGATAGAGTTAAAGCATCTGATGTTTGTCTCTTCCACTTATCTTTTTTTTCTCTCTTATCAGAACAGTTTTGCTATCAACAGAACATTGATCCAGGTATGCTAACTGCTGTGGGAAGCTAGGAGAAGCTAAACGGCAGTTAGTGTACCTCGATCAACCATCTGTTGCTTACATAATACTGTATTGTTCTACCTGTCCACCGATGTACATCAACACTTGACTTCAAGGGCAAGACTAGTTCTTCATTCTCCCATTACCTGTGCATTGATTAACTCTTGATATGTTGCATGTACTTGAACAAGTGAGCTTTTCCAGGCAATAATAACATCAAAGGTTCTTGCAGGCTAACTTTGATGGATTTCCTTTGCAACTTGCGCTATTCATTGCAATCTTTGTCACTCTGCATTAGCTTGTGTCTTTTGTCTGCCTGTCTGTGCACCATGGTACCATTTCAACATTTCCTGGGACAAACATGCCTACAGTATATTGACATGTCTAACACACTATGAAAGCAACCTTCTCGTGTTGGATTGTGGGAGAAAAGAAAACTTGTTCTGTTAGTATCGGAAAGTGTCGTGGTGTTTTGCTATCATCAGAAAGTGCAGAATGCATTTGGTTGCACACACAAGCTATTCATAATGAAAGCAACCATTGATCAGATGCTGCAAAGCTGACCTGGAAAGGGAACAGGCTTTTTGAATTGTGAGCTTGCAGTGTGCTGCCATGCTTTGAGCAGATTGTTAAACACTTCCCTCTGCAGTGGCCAGGTGAAACTACAGCATTCTAGGATAGCCGATATACAGTGCATTTGGGTGTTTTGAAACACACTTCATGCAGTGCAAGCAACGGTTGGTCAAGTGGGTCATTTTTGTTGCTCTGCTCTCCATTGGGGAGGAAGCGGTGGTGGGTGTGGGTGGAGGGGGACATCATTGTGCCCATGGTTAGTTGTGAACGTTTCTGTGGTTGAGAATTGATCCCTGGTCAGGCTACATCACCATCACAAGGTTCTGGCTGAAGCAGCCCTTATTAAAGGTAGGAACTTCGAATTTAGCCAGGGTAATGGCTCACACTCGCAGGTAGTCCAGGTGAGTTCACACTCACCTCTGAGCGGTCTCACCTGGTTTCGTTTCTTGGCCCAGCTATAAACTGTCCTCATGGTGTTCGTATACAAAGTGCGACATCAATGTGCGTGTTGTCCATCGGACGGATTTAAACCTGGGTGTCCCGTCTGCCAGCAGAAGTTGGTTGGTGATTGTTAAATATCTCATGGTGTCCTTCATGAAGAGTAGGCAAGTTATCACCATGGCACCCGGGTAAAATTCTAAATTCTGCCCTCACTGACCACAGGGTAGGCAATGGCAAACCATCCAGCATAACTCTTACCAGGAAGCTGCTTTGACAGCATCAATGCTCTGTTAAGAGTATGGTACAGCTCAATGGCTTACAATAACCAACTCTTTGAAAGGTGACTTGAAGGTAAATGTCACCCTTTGTCCCGTCCCCCCAATCATTAACCACAATCTTTTCTACTCCCATTAAACCTTCCTAATCAAACCAACCCTCCTGCAGATTACTGTGTTTCCTCCCCTTCTCTCTCTCCTCTTTTCCTGCTCACTAATCCTCTTGTTTGTTGTTGTCAGTTTGTTGCCTTTTTACCCTTTGTCACCTTGCTCTTCCATTAGCATCCATCTTGTATATAAATTTTTTTTTAAGGTACCCTTGTATTTAAACATCCATCACTGAATGCTAACAGACAATAAAGTCAGCTTATTGTCCCCTCCAAAGGACGGCACATTCATTGATGCAACGCCATTCCTGCAAAGCACTAAGTTGACAGTTATAGAGTTAGGTTGTATTGAAACACAGAGTAGATAGCTCAAAGGCAGGTGTGTTAACTCTGAGCTATCCTGTCAACTCCAGGGTAGTGTAAGCTTGGTGTGACATGTGTAACAGGTGTGGTACAATTTGGGCAAATATTTTTATGATTAACAATTATGAGTAGCATTATGAGCTGACAGGATGGCCTTAGAGGTACGCACACTCGCCTTTAAGCTGTCTAGCCTGGGTTGGGATCATGACCCAGCTATAAACTCTCATCCTGGTGTTTCACAGGCAGGGTGATTCATCAATGTGTGCGCCGTCCCTCGGATGGACGTTAAACAGACGTCCCGTCTGCCAGCATTCGTTGGTGAACGTTGAAGATCTCATGGTGTCCTTCATGAAGAGAGGGCGAGCTATCGCCGGCACCATAGCCAAATTCAAAATTACTGCCCTAACCAGCAGAAGGCATTGCGTCAGTGGCACAGCCGTGCCCTCAGCCATTAATGCTACCCCGCAGCCTTGTTCTTCATACGAATGAGGAAGAAGAAGTATTATGATTATTATTAACTGAAAATAATAAAATTTTGGTATGGCAGGATTAGTCAGAGTTGGGTTATCTCGAGGTTGTGCAAAACCTTAATGTCCCTCGTGGTGATGTATCCAACTGTAAACTGCCATCCAGGTGAGGTCCCAGGTTGTGGTGCAGCATTTTGTTTTGAAGATGTTAAAATCCACCTGTCCCACATGAAAAACAAAGGGATGCAAATTATCCCATATCTTTTCAATGTTGCCCTTTGCTTGACTGATTTACCAAATTCAAGTTGTGTTTTTTAATAATCGAATTAGTCGAAACGGAATGTACATATCAACGCAGGAATGACGAGCAGAATATTTTCCTGTGCCTGAGTTTCTTTATATTTGATAAAATGATTAATAAACCTCCAAAAAAAAATAAGACTTGCTTTCCCATTGGAAGACAGAACAAGTGCTTTGTCTGAAGAGTCATTGTCTAAAGAGCTCTCTTTGTTTACTCATGATACACACTATAGCTGTAGGCTTCAGAAGGAGCCTTTACAGACAAAACCTGCTCTCTTTAGGTACCAAGATGCCCAGACTATGACTCACACCTCCCACACCATAATTCCCCCAAGTGCATCTGCTCCTTGCGCAAGTGCGGCCAGTGGGGGTTTTTAGTAACTGTGTAATCGGCTTCTCAATTTACAACTGAGCAGTCGTTTACACAAGACATGATATTGTACCAAATATAGAGTTGTACTCCACACCACTGTACGGAAGGTTGAATTAAATGATCGCAGGAGACAAGGTATCCCTTGATTTTTTTTTTTTGTAGGTTTTTACCCGAATGTGAATTTTGTTTTCTTCTAAGTTTAATAATTAGCCTCGCCGAAGGAGAGTTTATTGCATTTGGGTCCGTTTGTTTGTCTGTCTGTCTGTCTGTCTGTCTGTCTGTCTGTTTGTCCACCCAGAAATTTCGTTTTTTTATCTCTGCAACCGCTTGTCGGATTGAGACGAAATTTTCAACATTGATGCCACTTCTCATGTGGAATGTTTTAATGATAATTGTGACGTCAAAAGTCACGTGGTGTGGCAGCCGTATTGGAAAAACGGAAAAACTTTGGACCTCTGCTTCTCTGAAAACGCAAAAAGGAAAAAATTAAAAGTTGGCAAATAGCAAGTACTCCTCATGGGGAATGTGTGACTTTTTTAATGATGTCATAGGTACCCTGGTTATGACATCATAATTGTATATGTATAACGCCACATCCGATCAGTATGAAAATTTTTGAGGGTCATCTAGGGATGAAATGGTCCACAGAAAAAAAAAATCATGACGTCATCGGTCACGTGATTCAGCAGCCAATATTGCTTGTTTTTTTTTTAACCTTCAAAAATCTTCTTCTCTGAAGTGGCTGAACAGATCAAGGTGAAACTTTACATGTTTTTTTATTTCCTCAGGGGAGGAGGCATGGGCTTGGTTAAAAACCACACCATCAAAATTGCGTGGGGAGGTATGCGCTCTACCGAGTGCCCTTCTAGTTTTATTCTGAAATAATCCGAATCACTACTACAATTTAACACAGGAGGAGGCCAATTAACTTGGTGTGTGATTTTGAAGGTGATTGGTTCCACCTGAGCTAATTTACAATTGCTATTGTAAGGGAGGTGGACACTTATCCAACTAAGTTATTCTAGTTTTGTATTTTTAATTAATTTTCTGCATTTGTAGAATTTGTTTTTAACTTGGAAGTTGTGGGTTACGATGTGTAAATAAAGGTGGGAAAAGTCTGATTTAATGCATTTTAATTCCAGACTACAAGGAAACAAAAGGTGAAAATTTTGAAAGGGGATGTAGACTCTCCATTGGCAATGTACGAGGTGTGTTCAAAAAGTATGTGTTGAAGAAGTATGTGACAGCCTGTGTTGAAGAAGTTGGGATCGCTGTTCACAGTCTCCAGCATGTCCTGTGCGATCTCCAAACGGAGTTGCTTCTGCTCGATCGTTAGCAGCTTTGGCACGAACTTCGCTGAGATTCTCCTTAAGCCCAAATCCTCAGTCACAATGGAATGAACGGATCCAATGCTGACGCCCGCCTCGTCTGCAAGTTCTCTGATCGTGATTCGACGATCCTGCATCAGCAGGGTCCTCACTTGGTCAATGACGATCTCATTTCGGGATGTTGGGGGCCTACCAGAACGTGCTTCACTTTCCACTGATGTGCGACCATCTTTGAAGCGGTTGTACCACTCTTTTATGTGTGTGGTGCCCATTGCTTCGTTCCCGAAGGCCTGTTGAACCTTGCGGAACATTTCCACTTGGGAATCGCCAAGCTTTACACAAAATTTGATGCAGTAGCGTTGCTCAAGTTTTTCCGCCATTTTGCAAAACGAAAATCCGACGGCGCTCACTTACACTTCTCACTCATCGCGGTCTGTCGGCGACTGACAGCTTCTGCAGGCGGGAAAATATTCACGCATACGGATTAGGATCGCCTACATACGTGCACCAAACCACGCCTCCCTAGCTTCATTTGTTTACACACGAAAAATTAAGGTTGGATACTTTTTGAACACACCTCGTATATACACTCACATATATATATATATCTCTTCTCTTTCTCTTTGTCTCTCCCCCCCCCCTTTCTCACCCGCCCCCTCTCTCCCCCCCTCTCTCCCCCGCACACCACCACCTGTGAAGATCACCACGGGGATAGATAACTGCATGCTCAATGGCAGACCCGCACGCAGCCTCGTGATAATTAATTTATCATCGTACAGTACGGGGCACGAATAGCACACTTCTTCATTCGGGTTTGCGCGCTGATTACAATGGCATCTTACCATCACATTGTACAGGACGCGCATGGCGCACATTTTTGTTCGGGTCTGCGCACTGGTTCACGACGGCGTCTTACCGTCGATTCTTCACTCACCACCACAGCCACCAATATCTCCCGCGGATGGCAGACATCGTCTCGCACCTCTGTGTGGCCGCAGCTGCCAACAAGTCGAGGCATGCTGTATGGCCCGGATCGCCCGGGCCACATGGCGTACGGACGAAGCAAGCACATTATTTGATGCTGACCGCAGTGCGCCAGGGGAGCCCGAGCGGGCATGCGGGACAGGCGCGGCTCTCGGCCAGTCACCGGAGCATGGTCCGGGAGTTCGGTGCTAGGAGATTCATATCACGGGGTTCGGAGCGAGACGATTCCGCAGCTTGGACTTGTGTTGCCGGATGTGAAGTGCACCCGATTCAGGTGACAACGCATCGCTTCAGGGCGGCGCCCCATCCTGCACTGCAGGGTCTATAAAGAATGGATCGCGAATCCCTCCAGAGGGTAGTAAGAGCCATCAGTCGTCGTCGTCGTCGTCGTGGTGGTCATCCTCAGCTTCCTTGCCTGGATTTGGATCGGTCTCTGCATGTGCCTGCTGTACGCCATCTTCTTCACACACTCGTCGCTGGCTCCACCCACCCGCCTGATTCCACCTCCGCCCACCCACTCGCGGCTGGCTCCACCCAAAGTCCTCCCTCACGCCTGACGGTCGCGCCCATTCTCTGGATTGGCGCAGACGCTGCACCGTAGCCAAGCAGGAGACGACGCGCCAACTATCAAGGAGGGATCGTTCAGTAGAGCATTCCCCGCAAGACATCCTGGGTGGCGCGGTCGGTCAATCGTGCAAGGTATTACGAAACCGTTAGCCTCATCTCCGCTCTTTTTTCTTCTCCTTTTTGCTCATTATCTCCTCTTCATCGGGGTGTGTGTGTGTGTGTGTGCGTGTGCGCGTGCGCGTGCGCGTATGTGTGTGTGTGTGATGGCGCCTGTCCTCGCTTAAGTTAAGGGTGCAGAATAATTATATCGGGATAAGTCTGCTCTGTGTCTGCTTTTGTAAGTTGCTTGTTTTGTTGTCGCACCACACATTTCTTTCTATCTCTGCTTACACACAACAATAAACTACGTTCACTGTGCCACATATTTTTCCTCGCCTGCCTGTAATAAATGCTTATGTGGAAATGTTCCCAGCTCGTTTTTGTCATTTCTTTCATTGATCCAGCATGGTCCGTATCCCAGCCTCGCTGGGACTTTATTCCCAACGATCCATTCTTTTAGCCAGTACGTCCTTGGCAGTGTCACTCAGCTTCATATGACCCGGTAAGGTGACCCGGTTCGAACAAGTCGGACCGAGGGCGTGCCCCCCGGTAATTAGGTCACATGTTTATTTTTAGGTAACTGGATAAACTGTAGACGGAGGACCCTAAGTCACGTGGTTGAGTTATTGGTGTTCACGGTCGGTTAGCAACCTGCCGCGTCATGGAATTGTCTGTGTGCGATTCCGGGGAGTCTGGTGGGAACCCAAGATAGCTTCCTTCCCGAGTGGTCATCTCACCCGACCCCCGGCCCTCAATATGGAAAGCACCATACATGTGGTTCCAGCAGAAGCTTGCGAAAGGACCGCGGCTCTCTGGTCCAGTTCTTTAGGAGAAATCGAGGGAGTTGGCTGTAATGCAAGGGTCTGACTTGAGCACATCGGAAGGCTGGCTGTACCGTTGAAAGGTATGGCACACCAATTTTCAAAAAAGAACAAAGTTAAAAACAGCACGCTGACTTTCCTGCAGCACGTGATTGCAAAAAAGATGTTCTCCCTAAAATCCTTCAAACATATGCAGCAAACGAAATTTTCCATGTCGATGAGACTCGTCTCTCCTAATCAAGATGAGTGACCCGAGCTTACAAGCAAGCAAACAATCCAAAATGGTAGAGCACCTACGCCAGTTTCTGTAAGAGAATGGCATGAGCAATGCACTTCATTTGGTTTCGGCAGGTTGAAAGTTTGGTCTTTTCATGGGTATCAAATGCCAAACGCTGGAATCTTGTTTTTTGTTTATTTGTTTTTCTTCAAAGTAAGTAAACTCGCAAGGATCAATCTGCTGAGATCCACTTTTTATCCTTGATGTGTTTTATGTGTATAGCAGGTGTATGACTGCAAATGTCAGTTTATTGGCCACATCAGTTTAACGGGAACACCGCTTAGTCGGAGATAATTTACTGACGACAGAGGATTCCCCATTAAGCGGTGGCCACTGTATATACAATATCCACATACGCATACCTCCAGTAATAAGTCCGAGTGAGACGAGTAATCATGTAACACGAGGTGATATTTCCATGAGTTTAATTGGAGAAGTATTGTTTATAAAAGCGAATCGGGTTTTTTTTCCACCCCTTTGCAGTGGATTTTGGAAAACTTTGCAACATACCCCGGGGAGAGGATGGTGTTGCTGCACTCAGCAGCCATGGCAGAACCTTCACGGACCGAGATTTTCATCAAGAACGAACCCCACCTGTAGACGAGCTGCCACCAGGGACTCTGCCACTCTACGTTCC
Source organism: Eptatretus atami (assembly GCA_035128595.1). Taxonomy (NCBI): domain Eukaryota; kingdom Metazoa; phylum Chordata; class Myxini; order Myxiniformes; family Myxinidae; genus Eptatretus; species Eptatretus atami. The sequence continues at coordinate 45,311,608 of CM068960.1, read as the reverse complement.
TTCTGAATCTGATGACTGTACGTGGCATTTAATAAGGAAGTCCACCTAAAAAAACTTCACTTAAGTAATTTGACCCTCGCCCTCAGAGACTTGAATCACTGCCTTTGCCTACAATAAATCCATTAATTTGGCATATTTTACATGCAGACCAGACATCGCTCGTTGTGTGCCAATTGTCTTTCAACACGTCCTCCTGTGACATTGAAGCATTGCATTAAGTTTTACCCTGTCCAGCTTTCTGCAAACCTCTCTGAGGTGCCAACGAGTAAGTCGGCAATGCATGACATGCCAGCTTGTGAATTTTTTTCACCCTGTCGTTTCCTGCAGACAAGTTTGGCAGCTTTGAAGGGCTCCAAGCTGAAGAATGTGGCATCCTGAGCGGCTGCGAGAATGGCCGCTGTGTACGTGTTCCCGAGGGTTACACCTGCGACTGCTATGATGGTTACCATCTGGACATCTCCCATATGGCTTGCATTGGTATGTCTGTCTAGCTTCCCGTGCACATTGAAAGTCCCATAATTCCCTTTCATGATGAGCTCTCATGCATGTCTCACGGACGATTTAGCAGCTGTGCTTGTAAATTTAATGATTTATGGGTTTTACGAAGGTGTTGTGGTTGTCTGCCAAAATGGGAGTCTTCGAGTTTGTTGATATACAAGAAACCTTATAGCAGAATAAGAATCAAATTATACAGGGTTAATCTTGTGCGAAATAGATCCATCTGTTTGTTATTAAGGAAGTAATATTACCCTGCAGAAATTTCAAAATTAATTCCATCATCCTCAGAAGTTAATCGTTTTCCTGGATGAACTGCCCATGAGGCTTTTCTCAAGTAACTGAAAGGATCCATTGTTCTTTCGCAGTTCACTACCTATATTTTGTCGTTTGTAACACATTTATTCGTGTAAAATTGTTATTTCACCTGAAGGAGGGGGCTATCATGGAGAATGCAATAAATGTTTTGTGGTTTTTTTTAAGCATGATTTTTACCTCCACCACCGAAGGTGAAGGAGGCTATGTTTTCACTCCTTTCTGTCTGTCTGTCTGTCTGTCGTCTGTCTGTGTGCAGGATATCTCAAAAAAGTTGTGGATGGATTCGGATGAAATTTTGTGGACACGTTGGTTGTGTGACAAGAGCAAACTGATTCAATTTTGGTGAAGATCCGGATCCGGATCCGGCTACTAGGAGTTTTTAAGTGATTCTTCACCATTGAGAGATAGGAGGAAACCGATATATAGCACAATATCTCAAAAGGTTGTGGATGGATTTGGACGAAACTTGGTGGACAGGTTGGGTGTGTGGCAAGGACGAATTGATTCGATTTTGGTGAAGAGAGAGCAGGATCTGGATACGAGAATTATTTAATTTTTAAAGTGATTCTTCACCATTGAGAGATTTTAGTCCAGATGCCAAACAGCCATTTCAGGGCAAAGCGTGCTTTAGCATCATTATGAAGTTTTTCGGTTGATTCATCATCTCTGAGCTATCCTGAATCAGAATCAGCCAGGTGCCGACTCGCACCCTTGAGGATTTTTTTTTCGAGGCGAAAAACAAAATGGCCACCACCGACTTTCGATAAATTCTGTTTTGGGCTATATCTTCACTTCTAATGCACTTATACACACAATTTTGGTGTCTACTACTATGTTTCATGCGACAGACAAGGTAAACTTTGATGATTCTCTCAAGATTGGACGACAACAGATGGCGGAATTTGAATCTGGATGGCCAACAAGCTTCAACAAGAACACGAACCAAGAAAGTGACCCTGATGACTTCGACAAAAAGAGCATCAAGCTGGATGGAAGGCCAGTATATGATACCGAATTGATCTACACCCGAGTCATATGTCTCCAACAATACAGGGAATTGATATCAAGGATGTCCTCTCTTACGAACTGTCCCCTGTCCCAGCCTCCTTGTTTGATGAGAGCGGTGCGATGCGGGCTCCGTCGAAAGCAATCCTGAAGACGAAACTCCAAGTTGAGCAATCAAGTCGAATCCAGTGTTCCAGATGCTGTCATCTGATGATGTGCCATGTTATGGACTGTACATTGGCCACAAATGGTAACGTGGAGATTATGTGATCAACTTCATGGGAACCATCAAATACCACTTGGAGTGTTGTGACGTATACCTGATTTCCTGACAGTACATAAATCAAGAGAAACAAATGACGAGATCCAGTCGCGCAGGTCATGATTCAAGTCGAAAACATCAACTCAACTTACACACAACACTTCCAGCGCAAAAGGTGGTCCTAAATGTAGCCGACAACAAAGTATAACTGATCGATTTGATCTGTCAGTATCTGATGACCCACATTGTGGACAACCAGACCAAACTGGTGATCAC
>CM068960.1:45292080-45308269 GCA_035128595.1 Eptatretus atami | reverse complement strand
CTCCACCAGCCGGCCATGTTCCACCGGGAGGTGCGGTTGTGTGGCAGCACAGATGTCATGTTCGATGTTTTGTAGTTGTAACGCTGAATCAGACTGTTGTAACGAACAGACAAGGGCAGTAGCTGCTAATCACGATGAGTTTTTCATTCGCACATGTACCAAGGGAGGGTGGACAGCTTACCAACTGAAGTTTATTCTGTTTTGTATTTTTAATTCATATTCTGCATTGTGAAATTTGTTTTACTTGGAAGTTGTGTTACTGATGTGTAAACATAAAGGTGGGAAAGGCTGAATTGTAATGCATTTAATTCCAGACTACAAGGAAACAAAAAGGTGAAATTTGAACAGGGGATGTAGATCCTCCATTTGGGCAATGGTACGAGGGTGTGTTCAAAAAAGGTATGTGTATGAACGAAGTATGATGACAGCGCGCTGTAGTAGAAGAAGTTGGGACAGAGCGTTCACAGTCTCCAGCATGTCCTGTGCGTTCTCCAGACGGAGTTGTTCCTGACTCGAGCAGGGTCGATAGGCAGCATTTGGCACACGTTCGCTAGAGATCCCTTAAGCCGCAAACCTTCAGTCCCACAAATGGAATAGACGGTATCCAATGGCTGACGCCCGCCTCCGTCTGCAAGTTCTCTGATCGTGGATGCAAATGCGATCCTGCACACAGGGTCCTCACCTTGGTCAATGACGATCTCGATTTCGGGATTTGGGGGCCTACCAGCAACGTGGCTTCACTCATCCGACTGAATGTGCGACCGATATCTCTGAAAGCGGTGTACACTCTTATTGCGTGTGTGGTGCCAACATTGCTGTGTCCCAAGGCCTGCTTGAACCTTGCGGAAATCATTTTTCGCACTTGGGATGCGCCAAGTCGCTTTAAGCAGCAAATTTGATGCATCGAGGTAAGAGTCTGCGTCAAGTGTTTCCCCATTTTGTGCAAAAAACGAAAAATCGCGAACGCCGCAGCTGCACTTTACACCTTCTCTCTATTCTCTATATTTCGAGGTTCTGTCGGCGACTGATCAGTCTTCTGCGAGAGTGCGGAAAATATTCACCCGACAACGATTAGGGATCGCGCTACATACGTCTGCACCAAACCACGCTCCGCTGCTGGTCATTTGTTTCCGACGAACGAAAAAATTAAGGTTGGATAGCTTTTTTGACACACCTCAGTATATACAGAATCACAAATATATAATAGTATCTCTTCTCTTTCTATTTGTCTCTCCCCCCCCCTATTTCCACCCACGCCCCATCTCTCCCGCCCCTCTTGCCCCACGCACGCCACACCATGAGACCCCCGCGGGATGATAACTGCATTGCCTCGAATGCAACACCGCATCCGCAGCCCTCGGATAATTAATATTATTGACTCTCGCTACAGTACGGGGCACCGAATAGCAGCAGCTTCTTCTTCAGTCGTTTGCCGCTGATTACAAATTGGCATCGTACACACAATTGTACAAGAGACGAGCATGGCGCACATATGTTACGGGAGTCTGCGCACTGGTCGCCGCGCTTACCGTCGATTCTTCACTCACCACCACAGCCACCAGATATCGTCCGCGATGGCAAACATAGTCCGCGCCTCTGTGTGGGCCGCAGCTGCGCCACGAAGTCGAGGCATGCTAGTAGTGTGCGACCGACGGATAACGCCCGGGGCCACAACTGGCGTACGACGAAGCAAGCACATTATTTGATGCTGGAACCGCAGTGCGCCAGGCGGCAGCCCGAGCGTCGCGGCATGCGGGACAGGCGGTCTCTCTCGGGCGCGAAGTCACCGGGAGCAGTGGTCCGGGTGAGGGTCGGTGCTCAGTTCATATCCGACGGGTTCGAGCGAGGACGATTCCGCTAAGCTTGGACTTGTGTGCCGGTGTGAAGTCACCCGATTCAGAGTGACCAACGCTGCGCTGTCAGGGGCGCCGGCCATCCTGCACTGCAGGGATCTATAGAGGTCGACGAACTCCCCTTCAGAGGGTTAAGAGCCATACAGTCTAACCGTACGTCGCGTCGTGGGGTCACTCGGCGCACTTCCTGCCTGAGAGTACTCGGATGCATGTGCCTGCTGTACGCCATCTTCTTAGCACACACTCGTCGCGAGCTGTTTGTGGCGGGCTCGTCGGCGCGACCATCTTGATTTCTCGCAGTAGTCCTGGTGAGTTCACCGTCGCGTACCGCGGCAGCACGCATATCCGTTCCTCGCGTGTGTGACCGGGCGTTGATGCCTTACTCGCGGAGGATGGCTGCTGCCTACCGGTCTGTACGTGTGAGGTTTTTGTGGCGGATCTCGCTACCCAGAAATTCTCTCGCGATCCACAACTCGCTGACGTAGCTCGACGGGTGACCCGCAATGGGTTCGACCAGGAGTCGGGCTCAGCACTGCTGTAGAGGCCGCGCTGCTTCAGGATGCGAGAGAGACCGGGACTGCGGGTCCGAGACTTTATCGCGAAGAGAGGATTGCAGTCAGGGTGAAGATGCTATGGTAGTGATTAGCGCGCGCGACGAGCAGTAGTTCATACCCTGAGAGGGCGTGTTGCGGGGGGCGGTCGAGCTTCAGGGAGGCAAGGCGTATTTGGTTGTTCGACGTGAAACCTGTTAGGCCTGCATTCGAGCTGCTGATATGTCTTGTCATTCTCTTATCTGGATCTATTGATACTCAGCTCTTCAATTCGGTGGTGGTGATGGTGTGTGTGACGTGTGCGGTCGTCGGCGGCAGTGCGCGTATGGTGTTAGTGTTGGGATGGACAGGCATGTCCTCGCCTTAAGGTTTAAAGGGGCAGTGCAGAATACATTATAATAGGGGAGTACGAGTCCTGCCTCTGTGTCTCGCTTTTGGGTGAGGAAGTTGCTTGTTTGATTGTCCGCAGCCACACAATTTCTTCTATCTCTGCTTTCACACCAGACAATAAACTACGTTTCAGCGTGGTGCCGACGATATGTTTTTCCCGCCTGCCTGTAATAATGTTATGGGTGGAAATGTTCCAGCTCCGTGTTTGTCTCTTCATGATGAGCCGAGTCATGTCGTATCACAGCTCTGCTGGACTTTATTCCGTTGAACGATTCCATTCATTTTGAGCCAGTACGTTCCTTCAATGTCACTCAGCTTCATATGCCCGGTAAAGGTGACCAGACGCGTGTCCGAACAATCGGGACCGAGGGCGGGTGGCCCACCGCGGTAAATGTAGGTCACTATGTTTTTTTAGGAAATCTGCTAGCTAGTATAGACGGAGGGACCCTAAGTCACGGTGGTGGTGAGATTTATTGGTGTTCAGGGTCGGAGCTAGCACCATGACCAGGCGGCATGGAATTGTCTGTGTGCGAGTTTCCGGGGGAGTCTCGGTGGAACCACAAGATAGCTTCCTTCCCGAGTGGTCTTTCATCTACCCGAACCACTGCCTGGCTGTTGGGGGGCGCCCGCCACTCAATTGGAGGGCTTAACCAATTACATGTGAGTTCCCAGCAGAAGCGGCGATTTGGGCCAGCGCGCGACGCAGTCGTCCATATAAGAGAATCGGGGGAGTTGGCGTGTTGCGAGGGTCTGGCACTTTGAGCAGAATCAGGAAGGCCTGGTGTACCGTTGAAAGGTTATGGGCAGCACTTGGTCCAATTTCAAAGACAGTTAAAGAACACGCAGCGCTGACTTGTCCTACAGCACGTGATTGCAAAGATGTCCGGAAACTAAAATCCTTCAACATATGCAGGAGAACGAATTTCTTCCATCCGGACCACACGTCTCTGCCTAATCAAGATGATGACCACGAGCTTACAAGCAGCAAACAAATACCAAATGGTAGAGGCACCTACGCCAAGTTGTCTCCTGTGAGCAGAGATAGAGTGGAGCAAATGCACTTTATTTGGCTTTCTGTGTCTATGTGTTGAAGAGTTGGTCTTGGTTGGAAGGGTATCAAATGCAAACGCTTGGAATCTTGTTTTTTGTTAATTTGTTTTTCTTCAAGTAAGTAAACTCCAAGATTCATCTGCTGAGATCCACTTTTTATCCTTTGAGTGTGTTTAGTAAAGGCAGGGAACTGCAATCCAGTTTATTGGCACCAGTTTAACAGGGACACCCTAGCGGAGGATAATTTACTTACGACAGAGATTCCCCTAAAGCGGTGCCACTTTTTATTATTAGCATAATTCCACATACGGCATACTCCTATAATACAGCTCGGTGAGGACGAGTAATGCATTTGTAACCGAGTGATCATTCCATGAGTTTAATTGCAGAAGATATGTTATAAATAGCGAATCGGTTTTTTTTGCCACCCCTTTGCAGTGAGATTTGGAAAACTTTCAACATGCCCCGGGAGAGAGTGTGCTCGCACTCAGACCATGGCAGACCTTCAACGGACTATTACGAGAGACGTAACTCACCTGATAGACGAGCTGCGACCAGGCGGAACTCGCCAACTCGAACGTTCCCTTCTGTATGCTGATGACTGTACGTGGCATTAATAAGAACGCTCCACGCTTAAAAAAACTTCACTTTAAGTAATTTGACCCTCAGCCCTCAGAGATCTGAATCACGCTACTGTGCCTACAATAAGACCATTAATTTGGCGATATTTACATGCGAGACCAGACAATCCGTCGTTGTGTGCCAATGTCTTTCAAACACGTCCTCTCCTGTGACATTAAGGCATATAAGCATTAATTGTTACCCTTCCAGTTTTGCAATACCGTCTGAGGTGCCAAACGAGTAGTCGCAATGTAATGACCATGCCAGCTTGTGAATTTTGTTTTCCCTGTCGTTCGTTCCGTGCAGACACAGTTGGAGCTTTGAATGGGCTCCAGCTAAGAAGATGTGGGCAGGATCCTGAGCGCTGCAGAGAGAATGGCTGTGGTACGTGTTCCCGAGGGTTACATCCTGCGACTGATATGATGGTTCGCATCTGGACTCTCCCTATGGCTGCATTGTATGTCTGTTACTTCCCGTTGGCACATTGAAAGCCCATAATCCCTTTCATGTGAGTCTGCTCATCAGTCTGCACGGACGATTTAGCAGCTGTCGCTTGATAAAGTTAATGAGTTATGGTTTAGAATGGTGTGTGTGGTTGTCTGCAAATGGGGTCTTCGAGTTGTTGTATACAGAACTTTATAGCAGAAAAGAATCAAATTAATAACCAGGCTATCTGTGGAAATAGATCCATCGTTTTTTATTAAAAGTAGATATACCCCTGCAAGAATTTCAAATTATTCATCATCCTCAAAAGTTAATCGTTTCCTGATGAACGCCCATGGGACTTTTCTCGTAACTAAGATCCATTTGTCTTTCGCAGTTATTCACTATATTTTTCTTTTAACACATATTACTCGTGTAAAAATTGTCTATGTTCACCTGAAGGAGGGGGCTATCATGGAAATGCAGATCAATGTGTTTGTGTTGTTTTTTGAAGCATGATTTGACTCACACCACCGAAGTTGAGGAAAGGCTATGTTTGCACTCTCTTTCTGTCGGTCCTGTGCTGATCTGTCGTCTGTCTGTGTGCAGATATTCAAAAGTTGTGTGATGGATTTCGATTGAAATTATTGGGACCGTTGGTGTTGTGGACAAGAGCAGAACTGATTTTCATATTTTGCGTTGAAGATCCGATCGATGCCTGCTACTAGAGTTTTTAAGTGTTCTTCACATTGAGAGATAGGCAGGAAACCGATAATTAGCTGACAAATCTCAAAAGTCTATGTGGATGGATTGGACGAAACTTGTGGACAGAGTTGGGTGTGGGCAAGGACGATTGATTCATTTTGTGACAGAGAACGCATGATCTGGGATACCGAGAATTATTTAATTTTAAAATGATTCTTCACCAGTTGAAGATTTAGGTCCAGTGCCAACAGCCATTTAGGCAAAGCGTCTTTAGCAGTCATATGAAGTTTCGGTAGATTCATCATTCTGAGACTATCCTGAATCAGAATCAGCCAGGTGCCGACTCCACCCTTGAGGATTTTTATTTCGAGGCCGAAAAACAAAATGGCCAACCACGGGTGCGACTTCGATAAAATTCTTTTTAGGCTAAGTCGTCATTTCTTGCACATATCATCTACATATCCTTGGGAGTAGCACTATGTTTCATCGAGACAGCGTATCATTGATGATTCTCTCAATGGGACAGCACAGTGGCGGGAATTGATATCTGGATGGCCACAACTTCAAACAAAACAACCAAGAAGTGACCCTGATAGACGTTCGACCGAAAAAAAGCATCAAGCTGGATGGAAGCCAGTATATGATACGAATAGATCTATTCATCTCGAGGTCAATGTCTCCAACAATACAGGGATAGTTGAGTGTTGCGAATTCACGCCGTGCGGCGTGCTAACGGCACGCGACATCGATCGCGGCGCGTTCGCCCACACGGACAGATTCAGTCGTGACCCTGCTCGGACTAACGCTCCGGATCTAGTCCATCGGTGGAGCCTTTCGGGCCTTTCACCACGATCGGCCAATCGCCCACCCGGTGGGATAGGGTTATTCGCCAAATCGACCTATCCTAGTACCCTTTTCTCACGATGGTTAAACGAGCGAATCAGCACTCGCCGAGGTCGACCTCTGGACACGAGACCCCCGTCGGTTAACGGTCCGTTCCGTGCTATCGATAACCGAGCGTGTGTTTCGCGGGCTCTACTACGGTTCCTGATTATTGATCGGCGTCCGCGCCCACCTCAAACCCTTACGTAAGAAGATGGAGACCCACAAAGGGAAAGAACGCAGCGAAAAACGGGCAACAATTCAACCAAGAAAGCTATTTAGTTTACACCACACACAGATGCACAATAGCAGGTAATCTATACGCCACAATTAGCAAATGCACACATATCACATAGAAAAATTAAGACGACTACGCGAACACTCCGGCAACAGTATACAGTTTTACTTTGACGGACATGGCGCATCACACACACCGTTCACAACAGAACCCAAAAGAAATGGAAGTCGCGACTCCTGAGTTCAAGTCCTTGGCGACCTCACTCCGACGTGTCCACGTACTGGCCGTGACTCCGTTTCGAAGCGTGGTCGGCGAAGCCTTCTCGAGGTCTCTCGTGTGCCATGCTCGTGTTGGCCCCCGACCCACCGAGCACGCACTAGGTACAAAGCCGAGCCAGGAGCACACCGACAGGCCAGAACAAGAAAGCACGAAGACTGAAGCAGGACGAAAGAAGCACCATTCCGATGAGGACCGAGACAAGAAGCTCACCGACTTAGGAGCGCCAGCCCGCCGCCTCCTTTTATACTCCGGCGCCGACGCCGCTGTTTTCTCCGCCCCGGGCCTTTGGCTCCACCCCCTTCGAGGCGCCTTCGAGAGAAAAGGGGCTTCCCTCTCTGTCCCCCTCCGCGCGCCATCGGCGGGGCGGGAAAATCCGTCCTGCGCCGGGCCAGGGAAGATAGGCGGAAGGAAACAGTGTGCATCCCGCAGCGCCAACACTGGATGTGGTGCTTCTTCTTTCCCCTTCATTGAGCGGTTTCCAACGCGAACGTCGTATGTGGGACCGTGGAGATGCGATCATGCAGCGGAGTAGTGGCGAAAGATCGGATGTGGTGTTGATGAGGGTAATTGAGACGTTGGGCGTTGTGGCGTAGTGGGTGGCGTGTTGTTTTGCGGGGAGATTGTCGTTTAAAATAACAATATAAAGAAAAACGGCTACTCAAGATCGCAGCCGATATGAATCACATTAATTCCTCTAAACAAATGGGTTTGGGCTAACGTAAACATGTACTAAAAATATCTCACCTACGACTGAATTGGTGATTGCGCAATTCACAGCCGTAACACTACCGCCCTCCCACCTTTTTACAAAGACTCGTCCCAGCGATCGTCAAATTATCGTTGCCATCATGTGATTCTCCTAGTACGTTATTACCTACGGATCCCTAGTGCGACATTCACTGGTATTCGGGTTGTACCCCAATAAATATAACCTGAGCGGCTGATAACTAACTAAACAAACCACTCACCGACCGGACTTAAATAAATTGCCGGCGCTAAGCAGACATGCCGGGGGGCCGCACCTCGTATTTACAATACCACTTACACTTACATTCTCTACACTAACCATGCGCAGGATCAATTGGACTCTGCAGAAAAGAAGAGAATCAACAGAAACGTGCCGGTGCCGCACTGCATGGCGCCGTGTTGTAGCTGCAACAGGAATTCCTGCAGCTTGCAACTGTTAGCTTGATATCTGGCGCACATGGCATATGGAACATGGGGGCAAGCAAAACTGAACGGTGTTGAAAAATGGACATGGGCAGTGGGCAGGGCCAAAGCAAAGGCAGGTAGGCAATGCATTGGCAAAACAGGGCCACTGTAGCAAACAAGCCGGCAGAGTGGAGCGGACCAGGCACAGGCCTTGAAGTAAGACACACCGCAGTGGAGCTGACGCAACAGGCTCAAGTAACAAGCTTGGGAATCGCGTACAGGCGTCCGCAGCCGCTCAGCGTCAGGCCCGCAGCATCAGATGAAGATCCCACAAGCTCAGACATGCGCTGCGATGAGCTTGGCCGCCTCTTGCCGTGCAGTGCAGGCTTGTGGAGGGAGTTGCGTGGTGCTGGCCAGTCGGTAATGGCGGGTGCGACCTACCCTTTCCGTCTCCCTCCCAACTACTTCGCCTTGCGTGTCACTGTACTCTACCCACTCCCCTTAATTTCTAAAACCCAATTTAGCCCCACTTATTTTTTTTGTTTTTAATTTTCATCACCTCCCACTATAAATCGTCTCCGCAACCCCCTTTACGTCCTTGTTCGGGCGCTAACCTATCGTCCCCAGCTACTCCAACCCCTACGTTCCTTCCGCCGAGGGAATAAGGGAGAGCTAGCGTCTGTGTCGAGGCCTCAATGGTGAAGCCTCAGGATGGCCTCCAGCGAGATGCAGCGAGCTCTACAAGTGGTCCCGCCCACAACTGAGAGCGATAGGCGACATAGGCTGGTGCGGAGGGTACATACATCCATAAATCTGACTAACCAATCTTACTTTAAAACTACCCGGGGCTTTCACAAACGCCCTCTCGCTTAGCTATTTGTTTCTGCTAACAACCTCAGATTCCCGTCGCCTGTGTTTGGTGTCGTCGGCAATTTCGGACTACCCCATACTCACATTTCCCTGCCTCAGCATCGGTTCGTAGGCTGAACGGTGGGCTCCCTTTGCAGGCAACGAGCCTCTGCCAAATCCCTACAATGGCACCCGCACTACTGAGGACACGCCTCCGAGCCTACCAGCTCCTAAACACCGGAGTGCCCCTCTGGCACTGCCCGAAACGCTCACGTGGCAGGGGTGGCCTCCCCGCGGCCCCATTTCGAGGGTCACCCGTGCCCAACAACACTAGGCCACGGCGGCTAATGGCGCCCCAGCCGCCCGAACACCAAGCGGGCGCACCTGCTCCAACTACGCAAAACCGGCCTCCATGCCCTTGGCCTACCCGGCACCGACTAGCCCGGTATGCCCCGGGGCCAGCACGTCAGGAACTACACCTTTCGCAGACACCAGCCCGTCACACGGCTACCATGCACCCCCTCCAAGATAAGTATCAGAGCTAGCATCTACTCCACCAACAACAAAACGACCTCATTTGTTCAATTTAAACAACACCACTAACCACTTACACGACCCGGTTCCTTGGCGACATCCCCCCCCAATACAACTTCATCGACCATGATTCCCACAATCGCTCCATTCACACAGACCCTGGCCTCACGACTCCCAGTCACCTCAGAAGCTTTTTCACTCTTCAACACACACACGGCGCTGAATCCTGGCCAGCTTCTACTACCTTCCCCACCTAACTCGTGGCTCACATCAGGTCACCTTAACTACAGAGTTCCATTTAACACTACGTAGCTAACTCACTCAACATCCCACAGTCTGTCACTGGCCTCCAAATCAAAAAAAATCGTTTCCCTCCTAAAGCTCACTACAATCCTCTAACTAACCATTCCACGGGCCCTAGAATGAGGACTATTACCCCTCGCCCATGGAGCCGCTACCTAGCTAACTTCCCCTAGCAGTCCATCTTGCCCAGGCAAGGGGGGTCTTCCACCCCTTACCCGGGGAATTCTGCTTCACTACGAAAGCGAGGCTTTGCTTTTGTTAAAATTTTTTTTTTTCAATTACGCGCAGCACTCAAGCGGCAACTCTCAGCTCGCGCCCTTGCAACTGCCCGTGACCGTCATGCAGCTGCCACGTTGTACTCTCCTCTTTGACGGTACCGTATCGGCAGGATTCACCTTCCTGCACGGAATCCCAACCACCACTGCAGCCCTGACGCACCCTGCGCACCCAACAAAGCAAACTCGATCTCGAGAGAGGACATCACCCCTGAAACACATGTGCTCTGCCGTTGGAGCTTAACAACAAGCTGCGAGGTGGAGAACCCATTCCCGTCCAAATCCGTCATCCTGCCTAACGCTTTGCCGTCCGCGGGCGATGAATCCACATCGCTTGGCGTGTTCGACCGGGCTTCACTCCGCAAAGCGACACGTGGCGGCCTCGTCGTATGCCACAGCAACGGACCTCGCGTCCACGGCGGAGAGTGAACCTGACTCCGCAGTCAAAATAGTATCACCCGACGCGGCCTTGTCTCTCTGTCGCCGTCGTCTCCGTTCTACCACGCACACGCTGCGTGTACACGCACAGCTCCTGTGACTCCACACCAACTCACATTCACAACTGGGAGGACGCAGGCGCATGCTCACGCATGCGACCGGAGCATTACCCTTACCAGATGATCCTTACATCACGGCTGTTCCTCTTACACTCGGACCGCCTCACAGTCTATCGTGCCATTTTCCCTCACAGAACCATGACCGACGTCACAGACGCGGGCATCGCCGCGGTGGCTCATCCACCGCGTGCTGGGACGCACGCTATCCTGCACACTCGCACCACACCAACTCACATCGCACACGGGTCGCAGCTCACACCTGGGTTACCAACACAGGCATTTTGTCACAACGCTTTACCCGACGCTTTGCGTGCGTTGCAGCACGCATTTCGCCACGCTCGTGTTACACCACTCAAGACACAGCACACAGGCCGTACCCAACACGCTGGGGATTTTGTGCCACTCACATAGGGGTTCCGGGGCCTCTATAAAACCCTCCAAGCTCTCCGTGCACACCGTCCACGAGCACTCATCCCTCGAACTCGATCGACGCCGACCGTGACTCTCACCATCGGTCAGGACTCGCTCAAGGGGGCCAAACTCTCCCTCGTCCTGGAGGCAGCCATCCCGCTGACTCGCATCTCCTGGGTCCAACAACAGTCCCCACATGTCACCTCATGATCTCACCTAAACTCGTGTGTGGTCGTGCTTCTTAATCTCCCGTGCCAATTCAACCTCTATCCCGTGTCCTCGCCAACGTCTTCACCCATTACTTCTCTTTGTCTCTCTATTTTATTTCCTTTATCGTCACCTTGAGTCGTGTCTCGTCTCACACGTTTCGTCACCCATTTAATTTTCCTCTCGTCACACGTCATTTCTCGGTCACACCTGCGCCCAACCCGTCTCCCGATTATTTTCTCTCACCGCGCATCACGCGCGCCTGGAAACGTTTGCACCCCCTCCCAGCTCTTCGCTCCCACAACAGTGCGTCGCCATTACGTCACTCCCCGTTATATCCATCATGCCGCGCTGCAGGCCTTCGCCCATTTGCTGCATCTCAGCCCCGCTCATTCTTGCATTTGTTTTCCATTCTTTCTTCACCTGCTGTAAGTTCCATTCTGTTGATTGTTATCCTGCACACATTTGTTTTTATTTCGTTTGTGTGTTTCCATTTTCGTTTTCATTTCGTTTGTTTTGTTCCATTCTGAGTGCTTTGCACCATTTTTTTCGGTTTCATGTGCTCGTTGTTGTGTTTGCATCCCCTGTCCAAGATTGTTCGAGCTCCTTTTATTCGTTTTTTCATTCATCCATTTTTGTATCCATTTTCTCATCTAATCCTCAAACATATTCATCTCGATCCGTGGGCGATTCGCGACGTGGGGCGTTCGTCGCTATCCCGACCGTCTCACTGTGCCAAATTGTGAGCTTGGCTCGTTCTGGGGGCAAATTGTCCGAACACCAATTGCCTGCATGGCGATCTCATCTGAGCCATTGATATCTATCATACTCTCACACATTATACATTTTCTACCCCGGTCCCCGCTCGCCTTGAGACGTCCATTTACTTCACGTAAGCGGGTAAATTATAATCAGCTCGTATAGTTGGATAGGGATCGGCGGTCGCTTCTCTCACCCCTGACCGGTTCCCGTGAATTTAGCTGCGAGACAGCGAGGGTTGTTTTTCAGCGCTCTCGGGACACCAGTGTGCGATTCGCAGCCCGCCGCGTGCGACGCCACAGTGAGCTCGAATCGCGCGGCGCTTCACCCACCGGCACGGATCAATTCAGCGTGACCTCGCCTGGCTCCAGGAATACGACCGGGGATCTGAGTCACGCGGGGACCTTTGGCCTCACCGACCGATCGTGCCCAATCGGCCAGTCGAGGATGGCATGGTTGTTCGGCTCAAACTCGCCTACCTAAAACCCAGGCGATGAGTAAAACGGCGACTCAGTCACCATCGCCTGGCAGGAGTCAGCTCTCGACACGGACCGCTTCAACCGGTCGTTCCGTAGCATCTGCGCTATAAGACCGAGCGGTGTATCGTCGCGCCGACAGATTCGTGATTAAATTCAGGGCGGTCCCGCGTCCCGACATCAACACCGTTAGAGCAAGATGGAGACACAAAGCGAAAGGACGCACAAACGGGGCAACAATGTCCAAGAACAGCTTTTATTACACACACACACAGATAGCACACATAAATCCAGTACTCTAAGCCACAATTAGCAAAATGCACATATATAAATAAAAGATTAAGACAACTACGCGACACACCCGCAACATTATAATTTACTTATCGACATCGCGTCCACACAACAGCACTCACGCAGAACCCGCCAAAAGAAAATTGGAAGTCGCGACTTCCCTAGAGTTCGAGTCCTTGGCGACCGCCTCACGACTGTGCGTCCTACTGGCCCGATGCTCGAGTGCGATGCGTGAGGTCGGCGAAGCTCTCGGCGGTGCCTCGTGACCGCTCGTGTGGTGCGGTCCCTACGCCAGACAAGCACCGACTAGCCGTACACCGAGCAGGAGCACACGAACAGCCCAGACAAGAACAAGCATGAAGTACGGAGCAGAACGAAAGAAGCACAGCAGGAGGACCAGAATCAAGAAGACTCAGCCCGACTAGGATCGCCAGCCGGCCGCCTCTCTTATATCGGCGCCACGCCCTGTTTCTGCCGCCCCCGTTTGGCTCCACGTCCCCTTCGGAGTCGCTTTTCAGAAAAGGGCTTCCCTCTCTTGCCCCGCTCGCCCAGAGCATGCGGGGAGGCGAGGAAATCCGTCCTGCCTGCGCCGGGGCGCGGGAAAGATGCGGAGAGGAAACAGTGATTGCAGAACCGCGCGCCGCCGTTGTCCTCTTACTATTATACTCCTTGCGTTCCGGTTCCCGGCTACGTGTTCAGGGAGCGTTCTCTCGGAAACCGTGTATAGTGGGAGACTGTGGGATTGGAGGGATTGGGCGCATCGCGCGTGTGGCGAGTGTGGTGCGTTCGTTTGAGGGATTGGAGCTGTTGTGCTTGCGTTGTTGGGCGGTCGGAGGTTTGTCGTTTAAAAAACATAAACGAAAACGGCATCTCAAAGATCGCAGCCCGAATGAGATCACATTAATTTCCTCTAAGCAAGTGGTTTGGGCTAACTATTACATTGTACTAAAAATATCTCACCTAGACTTGAATGGTGATTGCTAATTTCTCCACAGACGTAAAATATCAGGATGTCCATCTTACGATGTCACCGTCCAGCCTCCTTGTTGATGAAGCGATGCGATGGCGGGACTCGTCGAAGCAAATCTGAGACATAACTCCAAGTTGAGCAATCAAGTCGAATTCAAGGTGTTCCAGATCTGTCATTAGAGTGCCATGTTATGGACTGTACATTGGCCCACAATGTACAGTGGAGAGATATGTGATCAACTTATGGGAACCGATCAAATTACCACTTGAGTGTTAGTACGCTATACTTGATTCGCGACAGGACTACTCAAATCAGCACGAACAATGACGAGATCCAGTCCGCGCAGGTCATGAATTCAAGTCGAAGAACATCCAACTCAACTTACACACACAACCTTTCCAGCGCAAAAAGTGTCAAATGTAGCCGAACAACAGTAATACACTGATCTATTTGATCTTCACTATCTGTGACCCAATTGTGCCGACCTGGTGATCACCGGAAAATACCCACCAGTCAAGTATGAAGAATTCCACCCAGAGACAGGATCTGAAAAGCACACCAATAAGAAAAGATGTCATCAATACATCCATCAGCTTAGGCCTAAGTCACATTGCCACGGCGGCCGTGTTCATCCAAAATCTACTAGCCGAGCAATTATCGCGCCCAGTATTTCCATGGTCCACACATTGTAACGTCACATATGTTTTTATTTTCGGGAGGCCGGCACGGCGTATTTATAAATTGTGGAGACTGAAAACGTGGGGTGCCGTACGGCTTGATTTGATGTCGCACGGTGACCTTAAGGGGCCCTGCGGCGGAAGACCTGATTTTCAAGCAGACCAAGCTCGCTCAGAGGCCGCAAGCGACCGCAGGGGGGCCTAAGGCGAACGTGCGGCCAGACGACGTAATGAGTGGCTTCATTTATTTATTTATTTTTTTTTTACCAGTTTTTTTTCGCGCGCTTGTCGAATTGCTACGGCGACGTAGATGAAAAAAGTTATAACTCGCGTTATTCCACCGGCGACCCTACGGCCTGAAAAGATAGCCAAGGCGTAGGCCACCCTGAGGCCCACCGCAGAAACTCTGGGGCCGACGCGCAGTTCGTGGCGTTCTGTACTTCGAGGAGCTTAGCGCGAATCTCGCCGTAATGTGGACTTAGGCTTAGTTAGAATTGTGTCAGATGTCAGTGGTGACTCACACATCAAAGTGCGTCATGCACGATACAGATGCTTTGTCCTGTTGATCTATTTCTACTTCGAGGAAGATGACTGTGGATGTCAGCATGGAGAGTCCGTGTCTGGGAGGGCGAACGTAGACATTCGCCAAACAGCATGGAAACACAAAAGCATCGCCAAATATCTGCTGCACATGCTCTGACCGGGATGTGAAGGTCAATGGTGCTGAGGGGTACTAATGGCGACATCATCCCGATTACTTGGTCAGCTGAGCAGACGAGAAGATGATATCTAAGGCAACTACCTTCATTGCTGCTTATGTTCCAAGTCGAAGGGATATGTCCACACACCGGTATTAGTGTGAGAAGTCTAAGTGCCACTCCAAGATTACCATTGCGCCGAAATGAAGTTGTTGCCCCATCGCATGAGCCTTGTCACATGTACATCGCGCTCATCATCAAGATCATTTATATGGATCGGCCACTCAGTCAGACCCTCTAGACAACTTGCACATCAATAGTGGTGGCAGAGTGGGAGGACGGTGCGACGTTGTTCACCACCACCTCTCCACTGAGTGTCTGCTGCCAGTCACCATTCTGCAGCTGATCAAGTGTGGATGCTCCACCAGCCGGCCATGTTCCACCGGGGTGCGGTGTGTGCAGCACAATGTCATGTTCGATGTTTTGTAGTGTAACGCTGAATCAGACTGTTGTATGTAACGAACAGACAAGGCAGTAGCTGCTAATCCGACGACGATAGACGAAGAATTGAACATAATGTAGAACATTGCATCATTAACAAGGTTAATATTTGTGACCTAAAAATAAAAGAGAATTTCAAAATTCATATACATGTAATACTTACTTAAGACATACACCAAAAGTCATAGTCAACTATCCACATGTATCCGGATATATTTGTTTAAATCGTATTCCATCTAATCATCAATTCATTGCATCATGCAAGTAAGTTAGCTTCAGCTGTCATTGACTATTATTGGTAGAGTACTAATATTTGAGGGTTCATCAAATTCAATTTTCTTTACTCGAGTGATCAGTGGAACTGAACAATTTTTCATATTAAAATGGTGGCGAACGTTGAAAATATGGAGCAGGTCTATTATTACACTTCAATTTTATTATCGATCCTTCAGGAATAGTGGTGGCACCAAAATTGTGTGGTAAGTGCATAAAGTGCAAAGAATATGACCCCAAACAGGAATTAATCGAATAAGTCCG
>CM068960.1:45251365-45276156 GCA_035128595.1 Eptatretus atami | reverse complement strand
TCGTAATCTCCTTCGTGACTAATTTACATTGGTATCTTCTTCCATTCTCGATATCTGTTACCCAAACCATTCAAAAATCGAAATGTTGACCTCACCGTGACCTTGACGTTTGACCGATTTTGACCAAAATCTAATCAGGACTAGCCATCATCACCCCTGAATCACGCTGCTGTAATTGACATTGGTAGCTTCTCTCGTCTCGATTATCCGTGCCATACACCACAAACAAACATAACAAACAAGCCTCCATAGACTGCGTACTTACGAAATCGTCAACTTGACCCTCTGACCTTGCTCTAATAAAACTGTCTCTAGAAGAAGGTTAGCACGCAAACCAGAAGTTGTCTACATGATTCGTACCAAACCATCAAAAATCGAATGTTGACCTCACCGTGACCTTGACCGTTTTGACCGATTTGACCCAAAAATCTAATCGACACTAGCCATCCCCCTCCTGAATCCACGTGGCGTAATCTTTTACCCATTGGTATCTTCTTCCGCTTCTCGAGTTATTCTGTACCAAACCATCAAAAATCGAATGTTTGACCTCACCTGACTTGACCGTTGTACCGATTTGACCAAATCTAATCAGCACTGCCATCACCCTCCTGAATCACGTGTGTAATTTTGACATTGTAGCTTCTTCCGGTTTCGCAGACTTATCGGCCTACAAACAAAACTAACAAACAAGCCAGTCATAGACTAGTACTTACGAAATCGTCAACTTGGACCGTCTGAACCTTGTCTAATAAAAGCTTTCTCTTATGAGAATTGGTATGCGAGCGCAAACCTAGAATGTTTCTTCTGATGAGTCGTATACCAAACCATCAAAAATCGAATGTCTTGACCACCGTGACCTGACCTGTTGCGATTTTGACCAAAATCTACACTCAGCACTAGCCATCACCCTCCTGAATCACGTTGTGTAATTTGACATGGGTAGCTTCTTCCGTTCTCGAAGTTATCTACGAAACCATCAAAAATCGGAAGATATGTGACCTCACCTGTGACTTGGACGCGGATTGTACCGATTTGACCAAATCTAATCACACTGGCCATGCACCCTCCTGAATCATCGTGTAATTTGACATCGTGTAGCTTCTTCCAGTTCTCGATGTATCGTGCCTACACAAACAACATACAACAAACAATACAGCAGTCAATAGAGCTGTACTTAGAAATCGTCAACTCTGACCCTCTGACCTTGTCTAAAAAAGCTGTCTCTAGAGAAGTAGCGACGCAAACCAAAGATTCTATGATGAATTCTGTACCATAAACATCAAAAATCGAAGTTTGGATGTTTGACCTCACGTGACCTTTGACTTTGACCGATTTGACCAAAATCAATCAAGCTACTAGCCATCACCCTCCGATCACGTGGTAATTTGACTTGGTAGCTTCTTCCGTTCTCGAGTTATCGTGCCTTACAAACAAACAAAGCAAACAAACAAACATACAAACAGAAACGGAAGTCATCAATATACTGTTGCGAATCGCGCCCGTCGGCGGCGGACGGCCCACCGAACTCGATCGCGCACGTCGCCCACCGACGAAACAATTCAGTCGTGACCCTCCGGGAACTATCGCCCGAGCCAGTCCACGGTGGGCCTTTCGACCTCACACGAATCGTGCCAATCGCCACCCGCGTAGATAGGGTGTTCGCCAAAACTCCGACCACCTAATTACCCACGGATGGTTAAACCGGAGCGATGTACCCGCCGCAGGTCGACTCCGGATCACGAGCCGCTTGGGCGGCCCGTTCCGTACTATCGGATAACCGAGCGGTGTTACGTCGACCTCGACGGTTCAGTATATTTACGGCGTTTTGCACACTACGAACCCTTACGTAAGCAGGATGGAGGGTCAATGAAGAAAAGACGAAGCGAACGGGAAAACAGTCACACAATGCACCATTTATTTCGCGGCACACGGAGCACACCCTAAGCACGTTATTTTACCGTCACAAAAGCCAATTGCACAGGTATACACATAGAACAAAAGAAAATGCACATATAAAAGGAGTTAAAACCGAACTACACGACACACGGACCACTTAACAGTTACTACCTTACAAGACACGGCGCCACAACACGCATTCACACCGAAGCAAAGAAAAAGACCCCTCACAGGCAAGGAGTCAGACTGGGCCCGTGGACCTAATGCCGTGGAACGCTGATGAGCGCGCCAGGTCACGAGACCGAAGGTTTCCTACCCGCCGCCCTCGTGGCGAGCCGCAGATGTCGCTGCACGCGGTGCCCCAGTTCCTTGGCCACCTGCTTGGAGTAAAGTGGACGGGCCCCTTGTCGCACTCTCTCAGCGCGGGGAAAGGGGAATGTTGATTCTCTGGGAGGGAGTATGCGCTTGCTAAAGAGGCCGCGACGCGCGACTAACGCACCTCGTCCCCGGACCCGACCTCCAGTCCTCCTCAGCCGATCGCCCTCCGCTGCCGTTCGCCTCCGCAGCCGTCTGCCCCACCTCTGCTTCGAGCTCCGTCTCCCGACTCCGCCCACCTAACACTGCCCACTCGGACACACTCGCTCGCCTTCTTTATCGGCTCAGGAAAAACCACCATTATGCAAATTTCTCGGATCCAAACGACCTCAGGCGAGCCACGCTCGCCATTGACGGAGAAAAAAGGGGGCGTGTATCATTCCTGATCCTCAAATTGCATATGCCATTTCGTTCAGCGCGTTGCTGGAGGCGGGCCAAGCCGCCCCGCGCTTTCCTGATTGGTGGATCAGATGTGGTTGTTAGCATTCCTGATCCGAATTCTCCTCAGAAAACCCCCATCTGCACTCGCGCTCGCGCTGTATCGCTAAAGACAGCCCGACGCCTCGGCTCCACAGTGGTGCGGAATGGCCGTAGGAAGAGGTGTGAGGGTTTTCGGCGGTGTCCGATGGCCATGCGCTGTTTGGAATGGCAGAGGTGATGTGGGTTTGCGTAGGCGATGGTGAAGTAAGGTTGTGGCTTGCTGGCGTTGTTGTGTTGTATCAAAACAAAGGTAGAAACAGAAAAACCTTCCTAACTCAAGGATCGACACCGAATGAATCACATTAATCCTCTATACAACGGGATTTGGCTAACTACACAGTGTACTAAAAATTATATTTCTCACCTACGGACCTTATGGTGTAGATGCGAATTCACACCCGTAACAACTTACGAAATCTTTAGATTTCGTAATAACAAGCAGTCATAACTAGAGGGTTTACTTACGAAATCGTTCAACTTGACCTCTGACCTTGCTAATAAAAGCTGTCTCTAGAGAAGGTAGCGACGCAAACCAGAAGTTCTACGATATTCTGTACCAAACCATCAAAAATCGTATATGTTGACCCACCGTGACCTTGACCGTTGACGATTGTTGACCCAACAATCAGATCAGCACTAGCCATCACCCTGCGAATACGTGGTTGTAATGTTGACATTGTAGCTTCTCCGCTTTCTCGAGTTATCTAGTACCAAACCATCAAAAATTCGAGATATTTGACCTCACTGTGACCTTGACCTTTACCGATTTTGACCAAAATCTAATCAGCACTAAGCCATCACCCTCCTGAATCACGTGATGTAATTTGACATTGGTAGCTTTTCTTCCGTTCTCGAGTTATCTGCCTACAAACATACAAACAAACAAACAAACAAGCAGTCATAGGACTGTACTACAAATCGTCAACTTACCTCTGACCTTGTCTAAAAAAGGCTGTCTCTAGAGAGTAGCGAAGCAAACAGAAGTTCACGATGATTCTGTACCAAACCCATCAAAAAATCGAATGTTTGACCTCACCGTACCTTCCGTTTACCGATTTGACCAAAATCTAATCAGCACTAACCAATTCACCCTTCCTGAATCACGTGTGTAATTTGACATTGTAGTTTCTTCCGTTCTCGAGTTATCATTGTTTTGGATGTTTGACCTTCACGTGACCGTACCTTGACCGATTTTGACCCAAAATCTATCAGCACTACATCACCCTCGCTGAATTACGTGGTTTAAATTGGAACATTGGTAGCTTCTTCCGTTCATCGAGTATCTGCTACCAAACCATCAGAAAAAAAATCGATATTTACCTCACTGTGACCTTACCTGTTGACCGATTTCGACCAAAATCTGAACAGCACTTGCCATCACCCTCCTGAATCACTTGCGTGTAATTTACCATTGGAGCTTCTTCCAGTCTCGAGTTATCGTGCCTACAAACAAACAAACAAATCAAGCAGTCATAGACTGTCTTACGAAAATCTCAAACTTGACCTCTGACTGTCTAATTAAAAGCTGCTCTAGAAAAGGTAGCGACGCAAACCAGAAGTTCTACGTGATTCTGTACACAAACCATCAAAAATCGAATGTGACCTCACCGTGACCTTGACCGTGGACGATTTTGACCAAAACTAATCATACTAGCCATCACCCTTCTGAATCACGTGGTGTTAATTTGACATTGGTAGCTTCTTCCCGTCTCGAGTTATCTCTACCAAACATCAAAAATCGAATGTTTACCTCACCGTGACCTTGACCGTTGAACCGATTTTGACCAAAATCTAATCAGCACATAGCCATCACCCTCCTGAATCACGTGGGTGTAATTTGACATCGGTTAGCTTCTTCCGTTCTCGAGTGTATCGTGCCTACAAACAAACAAACAAAAAAACAAACATACCAAACAAACAAACAAACAGAAACGGTATCATTCAAGTATACTTTACAAAATCTTTAGATTTCGTAAGTAACAAAACAGAAACGGTAGTCATCAATATACTTACGAAATCTAACAAACAGAACGTAGTCATCAATATACTTACGAAATCTTGATTTCGTATAGTAACAAGCAATCATAGAACTGTACTTAAGAAATCGTCAAACTGACCTCTGACTTGTCTCATAAAAAGCTGTCTTCTAGAGAAGGTTAGCACGAACCAGAAGATTCACGATGATTCTGTACCAAACCATCAAAATTTGAATCGTTGACCTCACTGTGACCTGACCTTTTGACCGATGTTTGACCAAATCTAATCAGCGCTAGCCATCGCCCTCCTGTAATCACGTGGTGTAATTTGCCATTGTAGCTTCTTCCGTTCTCGAGTTATTAACGTTTTTTGAGTTTTGACCTCACTGTACCTTGACCTTGACCGATTTTGACAAAATCTAATCAGCGGCTAGCCAAACACCCTCCTGAAGCATGTGGTGTAATTTTGACATGGTAGCTCTTCCGTTCTCGAGTTATAATTTTTTTTGATGTTTGACCTCACTGGACCTTGACCTTGACCATTTTGACCAATGAAGCTCCAACAATCATAGCGATAACCATCACCCTCCTAATCACTTCCAGTTGATAATTACTGAGTATGTTCAGAGTCTTCCGTCGTTATGTACCCAATTATAACTTGTTCCCTTCTTTGTTGATGTTAGACCTTCCAACTGCTGACATGACCTTTGCAACCCAGATTTATTGACCATGAATGCTAATCGGCGCTAAGCCATCGAGCCTCTCCCCATCACGTGGGTGATCTAAATTTACATTGTAGCATTCTTCCGGGTTCTCAGTTATAACTTTTTTGGATGTGTATGCCTCCACAACTGTTGAACGCGCCCTTGTGATTGGTTGAGCCTGGATCTTCGACCAAAATCTAATCAGCACTAGCCATCCACTCCCCCAACTCGTAAGTCACGTGAGTGAACTATGTGACATTGGTAGACTCTCTGTCCGTTCTCTTTGAGTTATACGACCTACAAACAAAACCCACAACACACAAACACCGCCCAACACACAAACAAACCAAGCCTCATTAGACATGTGACTTACGAAATCGTCAACTTTTACCTCGACCTGTGTAATAAAAATAGCTGTCTCTAGAGAACGAACCAGGTACGCGACGCGCAAAACCAAAGTTCTTACCAATGAATTTGGTACCCAAACCATCAAAAATCTAATGTTTGACTCACTGTGACCTACCTTTTGACCGATTTTGACCAAAAATCTAATCAGCACATCGCCATCAACCTCACTGAATCACGTGTAATAGTAAGTTCTGAACATTGGTTATCTTTCTTCCGTTCTCGAGTATAGTCTGTAACCGAAAACCATTGCGAGAAAAATCGAATATTGACCCTCGAGCGTGTTGACCGTCGACTGGCATGACGATTTTGACCAAAATCTAATCACAGCACTGGCCATCACCTCCTGAATCACGTCCGCACCTGTAATTTGAGCCCTTGGTAGCTTTTCCTTCCGAGTTATCGTGCCTACAAACAAAACAAAACATACCAACAAATACCAAGCACAAACAAGCAGTCATAGGACTCCATGCCGACAGGTTACTTCACAGACCTCGCTCAACGTGATCTCCTAACCTTTAGAGAGTGTCCTAATAAAAAGCTGTCTCTAGAGAAGAGAGGCCCTCTTGTATTTATCGCTTCCAGTCCTTACCAGACTATGCAACGTGGCAGAACTCATAAGTTCCTAGTAGATGACTTCTCACCCCAAAACCGATTCAACACAGAGATACGAATGTTTTTGTAAAAGTTTATGAATCCGTGCACTCAGAGCCACTGACCTACTTGGACCGATTTTGACCAAAATCTAATCAGCAACTCGCCATCACCCTCCGGAATCACTGGTGTAATGAACATGGTAGGCCTTCTTCCGTTCTCGGATTATCGTGCCTACAAACAACAAAACAAACAAACAAACATACAAACAGAAACGGAAGTCATCCAATACTTACGGAAATCTTTAGATTCGTAAGTAAACAAGCAAGTCAGTAGACTGTCTCGAAATCTCCAATTGACCTCTGACCTTGTCTAATAAAAGCTGTCTCTAGAGAACGTAAGCGACGCAAACCAGAAGTTTCTACGATGATTTCTGTACCAGACCATCAAAAATCGTATGTTTTGACCTCACCGTGACCTTGACCGTTGACCGATTTGAACCACAATTCTAATCAGCATAGCCATCACCTCCTGAATCACGTGGTGTAATTTGACATTGGTAGCGTCTTCCGTTCTCGAGTTATCTACCAAACCATCAAAAATCGAATATTGACCTCACTGTGACTTGACTTTGGAGCCGATTTTTGACAAAAATCTAATCAGCACTAGCCATTCACCCTCCTGAACACGTGATCGTTTAATTTGACATTGGAGCTTTCTTCCGTTCTCTAGTTATCTGCCTTACAACACATTACAAACAAACAAACAAACAAGCAGTCATAGACTGGTACTTACGAAATCGTCAACGTGACCTGCTGACTCTTGTCCTAATAAAAGCTGTCTCTAGAAGGTAGCGAAGCAAACCAGAATTTCTACGGATGATTCTGTAGCGCAAACCCATCAAAAATCGAAATGATATCTTGAACCTACACGTCAGCGATGACCTTGACAATAGGTGACGAAAGGCTATGACCACAAAATCTCTGAAATCAGCACCAAGCACATAACCGCCGGAATCACGTGGTGTAAAATTGACATAGGGTGAGCTTCTTCGTTCTCGTTTATCATTTTTTGGATGTGTTGACGGACGTCATGTGACCATCTTGACCTTCTTTGACCGATTTTGTACCAATCAATCAGCACTAGCCATCACCCTCTCTGAATCACAGTGGTGTAATTGACATGGTAGCTTCTTCCGTTCTCGAGGTTATCTGGTACCAAACATCAAAATCGAATATTTGACCTCACTGGACCTTGACCTTTGACCGATTTCGACGAAAATCTAATTACAAGCACTTGCGCATCACCCTACTGGAATAATCACGTTGCAATATAATTCGCCCATTCGTATGCTCTCTCCCGCTCATCTCCGAATATATCTTGACTGCTACAACACAAACAAACAAACAAGCAGTCATAGACTGGACTTACGTAGCATACGTCTATACTAGACCTACTGACCTGGTCTAAAATGAACTGCTCTCTAGAGCTAAAGTGATCGGTCAGCGACCAAACCATAATTTCTGACCAATGATTTCTGGTATCCAAAACGCGATTCAAAAAGTCCAGGAAAATATACGCGGTATTTACCTCACCTTGAGCGTTGAACCGTCTATGACCGATTTTGCGTAGCCAAAATCTAGCATCAGTACTAACCCAATCACCCTCTGAATCACGTGTTGTAGATTTTGTACAGTTGAGTAGCTCTAACCACTTCTCAGAGTATAATCCTGTACCCTAAACCGATCAAAAAAACAGTCGAATGTTTGGACCTCACCTGACCTTGACCGACTCGTCATTTGACCGATTTTTATGACCAAATCTAATCAGCACTAGCCATTCACCCCCCCTAGGATGATAAAATATTGACATCAAAAGTAGCTCGCTATCCGTTCTCGAGTATAATGCGTATTTTTTCTTATCAATACAACAAACAAAACAAACATAGGCAGACTACCCAAACAAACAAACACAGAAAAACGTTTATTCATTATCTACTAACTTACGAAAATCTTTCATGAAACTACGTATATTATTATATCTTAAACTATGAAACTGGTAGTCATCAATATACTACGAGAAATTCTAACGAAAGCAGAAACGGTAGTCGATCAAGAGGTATACTACGAAATCTTGATTTTGCGTAAGTAACAAGCAGTCATAAGACTGCTACTAAGAATCGGGTGCAACTTGACTCGTGACTTTTGTTCTTGCGAAAAAAGCATGCTCTGCACTGATGATAAAACATGTAAAATGCCAAAAACAAAAAGTATGTCTCAACGCAAAATCCAGATAGATTCTACGTCTGCATTCAATGTGGCTACCAACCATTCAAAAATTGAATGTTTGACCTCACTGTGACCTTGACCTTTGACCGATTTTGACCAAAAATCTAATCAGCGTAGCCATCGCCCTTCCTGAATCACGTGGTTGGAATTTACATTGTAGCTTCTTCCGTTCTCGAGTTATAACTTTTTTTTATGGATGTAGCTGTTGACCCCTCACTGTTGGACCTTGACCTTTGGAGCCGATTATCTTGATCCAAAAATCGTAATTCACGAAGCTAGTCCAACACCCTCCTAGAATTATTCATGTGGTGTAATTGACATTGTAGCTTCTATACTCGGTTCCCGAGTATATAATTTTTATTGATGTTTATACACATCGGACGCTGACCGACCTTACCTAATCACCCGATTTGCACCAAACATCCTACCATCAAGCGGTATAACCATTCACTCCTCTCTCGATAGCAACTGATGTATTGACATCTAGTAGCTCCTTCCGTTCTTGAGTTCTATAACTTTTGACATTTTGACCTCAGTGTACGTATGCCTTGTGTACCGATTTTGACCAACAACTCTAACGTCGCTGAGCCCGCCCTCCTGAATCACGTATGTAGAACATTGGACATTGCGATCGACTACTTCCAGTTCTCAAGAATCAAACATTTTTTTGGATTGTTAGACACCATAACCTTGAACCACAGTGACCTTTGTACCGATTGTTCTCCAAAGTCTAAAAATCAGACCTAGCCATCACCCTCAGCTGAAATCACCGTTGTGTCATTCTGGACATTGGTAGACCTCATTCTCTGTCTTGAGGTTATCGTGCCTACAAACAAAGACACAAACACACACACACACAAAACAAACAAGCAGTCATGACTGCAGTACTTACGAAATCGTCAACTTTACCTGTACGTTTGGATAAACCATATGTTCTAATAAAAAGCTGTCTCTAGAGAATATCTCGCCGCGGGTAGCGACGCAAACCAAAGTTTCTACAATATGTTTGTACCAAACCATCAAAAATCTAATGTTTGACCCTCACGTAGTGATGCTCCTTGACCTCTGATCGATTTGACCAGAGAGATCTATGAATCATATCGACGCCATCACCCTCACTGAGAGAATCACGTACGGCATGATGTGTTAATTTTGACATTGGTGGTAGAGACCTTCCTACCGTTTCTCTGAGTCTCTGCCCCTCTAATACACAAACACAACAAATCACACACACACAACCAAAGAACACACAAACAACAAAACACTCAAAAGACAAAAAGATGACGGAAGTCATCAATATACTTACGAAATCTTTAGATTTCATAAGTAACAAACAAACAGAAACGGAAGTGATCAATATCCTTACGAAATCTTTCAATTTCGTAAGTAACAAAGACACAAACAGAGGACGGAAGTCATCAATATACTTACGAAATCTTTAGATTTCGTAAGTAACAAACAGACAGGGGTGAAAACAGTAACCTCCGTCCATCTTCGATGGCGGAGGTTAAAAATATTTGAAAACATTTTCATTGAAACCTTATGATTACAATTAACGATTTAACACATCGATGCTCCTTTGCACCTTTGAAATTTGTCATGGCAGCAGAAAGAGTCAATTGGTTTAAATTGGAAGTGGATAAGTACCTCGATGCATTGGAGATAGAGGGCTGCAGGGATATTTGCAGGAATGATAGGTAGCTTGTAGCTTGCATTTGGATGGGTGACAGTGTCTGGTGTTGGGTGTAGCGCAGGCGTGTTGGGCCTAATGGCCGAATTTTGTATCAAGGAATTTGTCTAACTCTTGGAAGGTTCATTCGGTCGCTTCCTCTGTTTTCCACAGATGTGAACGAATGTGAGGAACTAAATGACAGGATGTACCTCTGCAGAAACGCTGAGTGTGTTAACACAGAAGGTTCGTTCAAGTGCGTCTGCCTGCCTGGTTACGTGCCATCGTCACAGCACAACTATTGTGTCGCACAAGAGACTGATGCTCAGGATGGTCTGAAGAGATAGGGCCACCAAGCGGAATCTCGAGGGCCATCACCGGCGGCTTAAACCTTCCCCACAAATCCTTTATACGTCCAGTGCTTGGACCTTTGTGATGGTGCTGCTTGTCTAAACTCTGTGCTGCCCTCATAGAAGGCTGAGCAATGCTGAAACTGATGAAATGGTGCCCAAAACGTTCTTCTTCACTTCCGTTGCGTGCTATTGTAAAGTGCATAAACCACTGTGCCACGGCTTCGCTCCTCCAGGCCAGCACGCAGCTAAAGGAGAGATATATGTATAGCGTTACACAGTCGTGATTAATACTTTGATCAACAGCTTAAGTCATGTCAAAGTCTATTTTGTAATATTCTTTCGTCGTTATTGTTTTGCTTAATTCCCACCTTCGAGTGAATTTATTGTACATGAGTTGCATCGATATTATTGGAGTGTATTTTATTTTTCACAAAGTCATTTATAAGAGTGCACGTAACCAGCATCGCGGTCTGTTGCCGTTTCATGGTAATGGATGCTTCGCTCGGTGGGGCGGTGCAGGTGTCATAACCTGGTTTCCTTCATTACCTACAAGGCATGTCATGTCACGACTAGAGGTTGACGTATTAATAACAGAAACAGAAGGATCAAAGGATTTTTGTTTTGTTTTTTGTTCCTCAGACACCTGTGCACTGTCCGCCGACATAACAGACGAATGATGGAACAGATGTGGAATATATTTTTTAAACATAGTTGTGCCATTTTCACTTGATTGAACACCATGTAATCAATAACTGCAACGGACTTGTTGCATATATTGCCACCCCGTTCGTAAAAAAAATTTTCATAATGTACTTGCCAACTGTGCTTTGGATTCAAGGGCAGAATTATAAGTTAATTATTTAATTATGCAATCTGTCGGAGTTTGCACACAACTTATTTGTAAATTCAGTAATAAAGTGCGAGATTTGCCTTTTGCTTTCCTTGCTTTAAGATTTATTTTTAACATTAAAAATATAAATGGACGTTTGATAAATGTATGGTAGATGTGGCTGAAGGAGGGTGGTTCAATCAACATCCAAATCCACCTTCATGACCATCAGCCTGTCGTCAATCGAATGCAAGACGAAGGCCTCCCTCAAGTCGCGTCGGGAGTATTGGCAGACTTGGCACACTTACCAAGTGTGGTTGGCGAGAGAGCTTGGCCATTAATTTGGAATTCATTCAGGGTGCCGGAGATAGCTCACATGCTCATCGTGAAACTCACCGTTATAGTCCGGCAGATATGTGAAAAAAATGTGCCTTTAGTGATACAAGCATGAAATTTGGCACACTGCTAGGGCAGTATCTTACAAAGATTTTTGGATATAGGGACATTCCAGATTCTTCGCAGAGCCAAAATGGCGGCCATTTTACAAAATGCCGATTTTGTGTTGTACAAGGAGGATACATGTGGATACAACTATATTTAAGAAGCATACCAGTGGTTTAATTTAAACTAATATAGATTCTAGCAAATAAGAAATAGCAAATAAAGGTGACAAAGCGTGAATAAACGATTATTTGGTCATTTTTTGGTGCATTTTTGCACTTTTGGACGGTTTTCTACAACAAACTCTTCAAAAAACTGTTATCAAGCACCATGGAATGACTGTTGTTCATTTAACACTCTTGAACTCAGAGGAAGTGCTTCTGTTTGATCCTAACATCAACTTACAGAGTCAAAATTATACAGTGGAACCTCTAGATCCAGGTAACAGAGTCTACTATGATGCATGGATACATGTGTACATGTTACATAATTATCATCTGTGATCTCTCTTGTCCCAGTTCTACTCTATTGTACACTCCCACCACAGTGACTAGAGCTGTGCACTGGAGTGCAGCCTTGACAACTTGCACTGTCCTCTGCATCCCTTTTTGCAGCCACACCTTAGTAGTTGCCGACATGCCTCAGTTGCCTCTGGGAGGGTTGTCCAGTATATGTCCCAGCCATTATCGGTGTGAACCCACCCCAGTCACTGGGCGATGGAGCTCTGGTGTGGACACCATCATCTGGCCCCAACAGTAGCCGGCTTGGTAGGTGGCTCTCTTGATGTGCTGTTTCAGGGCTTCACGAGTTGGTGGGAGAGCATCTATTGATCTGCCATTCTGGGCGAACAGATGCTTGCGACACTCATTGACATGTTCCTGGCTACTGGTGCGATCATAGAGCACAACAACAAACGCTCCAGTGCATCCATGTGGTCATCTACGGCTGAAGGAGTTGGCGTGGCAGCCAAGGCACAGAATGCTGCAGTGACATCAGTGACCTCATCACAGGCTTTCCAGGTTTCCCATGCTTTTTTCTTCCCCTGCTCCGAAGCTTGAAACGGTGTCGCATCCAGTGAGGGCATGGAAGAATGGCAAACCTCGACACTTGTTAGGTCCCAGTGCCACAGACATCTCATGAGCTGCCAAGAACCTGAAGTTCTTTCCTGTGCCAAAAGCAACCCAGAGCTCATCATGTCCAGACCTCCAGCTGCTGTCACCGCAAGGACCACGACATCAGTGTCTACTGTACGGATCGACACTTTGCTGTATCCTGCCTCACAGCGTCTTCAGCATGGAGTAGCATTCTTGTGTCAGCCTCTTCATGGCTACAAGGGGCAAGACCAGCAACATCTCGGGCCTGCGTACAAACCACATCTTTGTGGTGGGTGCTGATGACTTGTTTGGCTGTGTCTGTTGTTGCTACTCTGGTGGCTAGGAAGTCAAACAACTCCATCTTGTTCTCATCTGTGCGAAGAAAGGTCTGCCAGTTTCCAGGAATGGAACTAGATGCTCGACTCATCTCCTGATGCCTTTGCCTCGCTTCTTCCTAGTGTCTGCCTTCAAACTGTCTGTGAGGTATTCATCCCAGACAATATCCATCCTGCTCGTATGCTGCAGCTGAGATGTGATGTTGGCAAGAATACTTCTGATGCATACTCGTTGAAGGTCTTTGCTGTGCCAGGTGGCAGCATACTGATGATCGCTGCACCATCAAGGATGATGACTTCAACTGCTGGACTAGCAGCAGCAGCAGCATTCTCCTGTGGAGGGACCAGATCTTCTAAGCAGCCAACCAGATCAGACTTTGTTCCAAGTCTCATCTTGCCCATGTGTGACAGTGCAGGGGGACATGTTGGTTCTCATGTGCGAAGAACTCATCAAGATCTCCATCACGTATCTGGGACGCAATGACAAACCTGGAGACAGGGAGCAGTCGTTCTTCAGAGATGAAACCTGCAGCTGTGCTCTTGACTTCTCTCTGACTGGAGGTCGGCTGAAGAGAGGGAGGTTGTTTCTCTTGATTGGGTCGGTGATGGGCTTTGTCTGGTTGATAAGTCTCTCATGGACATAGGAGTCATGCGGTTCTTGTCCCAGCTTCTCGATCTGGCGTACAGTATTGATAACTGCTGGGTCTGCCAGGTCTCTGCTGTCTAGCACCAGGAGATCCTTGCTGTCATCACAAAATGGGTTGCCCATCTCCCCCATGACTTGAGTGAGTGAACGCACATCTCTAGCAAAGGCTACCTGTGTGTGCTTGGTCTGCTCGTGGTGTTGTGAACAGCCTCTTGGTCTCTGATGTGGCCTGGAACTCAGCGATCACTCTGGCCATCTCTGGACCAGACACCATCCAGCGGCGTAATGCAGCGGGATTCTCTGTCAGGCCTACAGCTCCTCCGTCCCCTTAACTAAT
Organism: Eptatretus atami; assembly: GCA_035128595.1. NCBI lineage: Eukaryota > Metazoa > Chordata > Myxini > Myxiniformes > Myxinidae > Eptatretus > Eptatretus atami. The sequence goes on along the minus strand of CM068960.1, from coordinate 45,261,734 downwards.
GCGTTATTCTGCTCGTGGGCTTGGTCGATGGCCATCGCAGAAAACGCATGAGTGGTCTTCTTTACTGTGAAGTTGCCGGCAAGAAACTGCGTGTATACACTTGCATGTTTGGTCGCCAGTGTCACCATGTCGCGCAGGTGAACTGGTATCCAGCTGGCGTAGTTGGTATGACCCAAGGCGAAGAACCAGGGGACAATCTTGCTCAGGGCATCAATGTATAGCAGGAAGTTCCTTCACGGACCGATCTGACGTAGATTAGGACAGTGAGTTCCAACTGTAGAATGATCCACCAGAAGTGGAACTGCGGACTGGCTTGCACACGTTCAGCACACCAGTCTTCTAGATCCTGTCCCTCATCTGCTCCTTGGCTGAAGGCTTTCTGTAGGAGAATATAGAGGCTACTGGCTGTGACCTGGTGAGCTCGCCGAGTGCGTGTAGCATGGGCAGCCTTCAGGAAGGAAAGGGAGAAGGGGGAGAGGGAAAGGGAGGAGGAAGGAAGGAGGGGGGGGGAGAGGGGGGGGAGGGGAGGGAGGGGGGGAAGGAGGGGGAGGGGAAGAGGGGGGAGGGGGGGGAAGGGGGGGGGAGGGGGGGGAGGGGGGGGAAAGGGGGGGGGAGTAGGGGGAGGGGAGAATGGGAGAAAGAGGAAGAGGGGGGGAGAGGGGGGAGGGGGGAAAGAGGGGGGGAAGGAGGGGGGGAGGGGGGGGGGGAGGAGAGGCCGGGAGGGGGGAGGGGGGAAGAGGGAGAGGGAGGAGAGGGAAATGAGGGAGAGGGGAGGAAGGGGAGGGGGAGAGGGAGGGAGGGGGGGGGAGAGAGGAGAGGGAGGGGGAGAGGGGAGAGGCGGGGGAGGGGGGGAGGGGGGGAGAGGGGAGGAGGAGAGCAGGAGGAGGAGGGGGGAGGGAGAGGAAGCGGGGAGGGGGGGGGAAAGGGGGGGAGAGGGGGAGAGACGGGAAAGAAGCGAGGGGGGGGGGGGGAAAGGGGAAAAGGGAGAGAGGAAGGAAGAGGGGGGGGAGGGAGGGGAAGGGGGGGGGGAGGGGGGGGGGGAGAGGGGGGGGGGGGGGGGGGGGGGAGGGGAGGGGGAGCGGGGGAGAGGGAGGGAAGGGGAAAAAGGAGAGGAAGAGAGGGGAGGGGAGAGGGGGGGGAGAGGCGGCGCGAGTGAGGGAGGAGGGGAGGAAAGGGGGAGGGGAGGGGGGGGAGGGGGGGAAGGGGCAGGGGGGGGGGGGGGGGAGGAGAGGGGGGGAAGGAAAGGGGGGAGGAGGGGGGGGAAGGAGGGGAGGGGGGGGGGGGAGAGGGGGGGGAGAGGAGGGGGGAGGGAGAAGGAGGAGGGGGAGGAGGGGGGGGGAAGAGGAGGGGAGGGGGGAGGGAAAAGGGGGAGAGGGGGGAAGGGGGGGAGGAGAAAGGGGGGGGGGGGGGGGAGAGAGGGGGAGGGAGGGGGGGGAAAAGAGGGAGGGAGGAGAGGAGGGGTAGGGGGAAGGAGGGGGGGGGAGGGAGAAGAGGAGGGGGGGAAGGGGAGGGAGGGGGGGAAGGAGGGGGAGAGAGGAGGGGGGGAGGGGGGGGAGGAGGGGGAGGGGAGGGAGAGGGGGAGAGAGGGGAGGGGGGAAGGGGGAGGAAGGGGGGGAAGGGAAGAGGGGGGAGAGGGGGGGGGGAGGAGGGGAGGGAGGAGAAGGGGGGTTGGGGAAGGGAGGGGGGGGGGGGGGAAGGGGGGAGGGGGGGAGAGGAGGGGGGGGAAGGAGGGGGGGAGGAAAGGGGGGGAAGAAGGGGGAGAAGGAGAGGGGGGAGAGGGGAGGGAGAAAGGGGGGGGGGGGGGGGGGAGGGAGGGGAAGGGGGAAGGGGGGGGGGGGGGCGGGGAGGGAGAGAGGGGAAGGAAGGGAGGAGGGAGAAGGGGGAGGGGAAGAAGAGGGGGAGGGGGGGGGGGAGAGGGGGAAGGAGGGAAGGGGGGGGCGGGGGGGGGGAAGGTGGAGGGGGGGGAGGGGGGGGGAGAGAGAGAAGGGGATGGGGGGGGGGGGGGGGGAGGAAGGAGGAGGAGCAAGGGGAGAGGGAGGGGGGAGGGGGAGAAGGGAGGGGGGGGAGGGAAGGGGGGTAGGGAGGGGGGGAGGGAGGGGGAAGGCACGAGGGGGGGGAAGGGGGAGGGGAAGGGGGAAGGGAGGGGGAAGAGGAGAGGGGGGAAGGAAGGAAGGGGGAGGGGGGAGGGGGGGAGAAGGGGGGGGGGGGGGGAGGGGAGGGGGAGGGGAGAGGGAGGGAGGGGGGAGGGGGGGAGGGAGGGGAGGAGGGGGAGGGAGGAGGAAGGGAGGAAAAAGGGGGGAGGGAGAGGAAAGGGGGGGAAGGGAGGGGAAGGGAGGAGGGAGGGGAGGGGGGGGGGGGGAGAAGAGGAGGAAGAGGGCGGGGGGGGGGGGAAGCGGGGGGAGGGGGGGGGGGGGGCGGAGGGCAGAAGAAGGGGGGGGAGGGAGGGGGGAGTGAGGGAGGGAGTAGGACGGGAGGGAAGAGAGGAAGGAAGGAGGAGAGAGAGGGAGAGGGGGAGGAGAGAGGGGGAGGGGGGAGGAAGAGGAAAGGGGGAAAGACGAGAGAAGAGGGGAGGGGGAGGGGGGAAGGGGAGAGGGGGGGGGAGGGGGGGAAGGGGAGGGGGGGAGGGAGGAGGGAGGAAAAAAAAGAGGGGGGAGGGGGGGGGAGGAAGAAAGGGAGGAGAAGGAGAGGAAGGGGGAAGGAGAGGGGGAGGAGGGAGGGGGAAGAGGGAGGAGGGGAGAAGGGAGGGAAGGGAAGGGAAGGAAGGAAAGAGGGGGGGGGAGAGAGGGGGGAGGGGAAGGAGGGAAGGGGGGGGGGGGGGGGGGGGAGGGAGGAGGAGAGGGAAGGGAGGAGGGAAAGGAGGAGGGGGGGAGGAGGAGAGAGGAAGGAGGAGGGGGGGAAAAGGGGGAGCAGGAGGGAGGGGAGAGGAGGAGCGAGAGCAGAATAGGAGAAGGAGGAGGAGGGGGGAGAGGGGGGGGGAGGGGAAGGGGGGTGAAGAGAGGGAGGAGGAAGAGGGAGGAGGGGGGGGGAAGGGCGGGGGGGGGAGGGGGGGGGAAAGAGGGGAAGGGAGAAGGGGGGGGAGGGGGAGCGAAGCGCGCGCAGGGGGGGGGGAGGGGGGGGGGGAGAGAAGGGGGGAGGGAGCAGGAAGGGAGGGGGGAGGAAGGGAGGGGGGGGGGGGGAGGAAGAGGGGGGGGGGAGGGAGGGGGGGGGAGGGGGAGGCGAGGAGAGGGAGGAGAGGGGGGGGGGGGAGAGGGAAGGGGGGAGGGAGGAGGAGGGGGGGGGGGAGGAAGGGGGAGGGAAGAAGTGGGAAGAGGAGAAGGAAAGGGAGAGGAAGGGAGGGGAGGGAGGGAGGAGGGGCGGAGAAAGGGGCGCGACGAGGGCGGGGAGGCGGGGAAAAGAAGGGAAGGGGGGGGGGGGAGGGAGGGGGGGGAGGGGGGGAAAGGGGGGGGAGGGGGGGAGGGGGAGGGGGAGGGGGGAGGGGCCGGGGAGGAGGAAGGAAGGGGGGGAGGAGAGGGAGGAAGGGAGGAGGGAGGGGAGGGGGGAGCAGAGGGGGGGGGAGGGGGGAGGGGAGGGGGAGAAGGGGGGAGGAGGAGGGGAGGAGGGGGAAGGCGAGAAAGGGAGGGGGGGAGGGGGAAGAAAGGGGAAGGGAGGGGGGGGAGGGAAGGATAGAGGGGGAGAGAGGGCGGCGCAAGGGGGCAGAGGGGAAAGGAGGGGGGGAGGAGGGGAGGGAAGGGGAAAGGAGAAGGAAGGGGGCAGGGAAGGGGGGAGGGAGGGAGGCAGCCGGAGGGGGGGAGGGGGAGAGGACGGGCCGCACAGGACGGGAGGGAGGAAGGGGGAGAAGGGGGGAAAAAGGGGGGAGAGGGGGGGGAGAGGAGGAAGGGGGGGAGGGGGAGAGGAGGGGGGAGGGGGAAGGGAAGGGGAAGGAGAGGGGGGAGGGGAGGGGGGGCGAGGGAGGAGGGGGAAAAGGGAAGAGGGGGGGAGGGGGCAAGGAAGGGGGGCAAAGGGGAGGGGGAGGGGGGAGGGGGAGGGGGGAGAAGGGGGGAGAGGGGGGAAAGAGGTAAGAGGGAGGGGAGGGAGGGGGGAGGGGAAGGGGGAGGGGGAGGGGGGAAGGGGGGAGGGAAAAGGGGGGGAGAAGAGGAAAAAGGGGAGGGGAAGGGGGGAAGGAGGAGAAGAGGGGAGGGAAGGAGGGGAGGAGGGGAGGAAAGGAGGGGGGGGGAAGGGAAGAGAGGGGGAAAAGGGGCAAAGGGGGGAGGGGGAGGGGGGGGAAGGGGGAGGGAGGAAGGGGAAAGGAAGGCGAGAGGGGAGGAGGGGGGGGGGGGGGGAGGGGAGGGGGGGGGGGGGGAGGGGAAGAAGGAGCCCAGAGGGGGGAGAGGAGAAGGGAAGGAGGGGGGGGGGGGAAGAGAGGGGGGAGGGGGGGGGAAGGGGGGGGGGGGGGGGGGGAAAGGGGGGGGAGGAGGGGAGGGGGAGGAGGGGGGGAGAGAGGGAGGAAAGGGGAAGGGGTGGGAGGGAAGAGGGGGAGGGCGGGAGAAGAGAGGGGGAAGAGGGGAGAGAAGAAAGGGGGAAAGGGGGGGGAGAGGAAGAGGGGGGGGGGGAAGGGAAGGGCAAGGGGGGGGGGGGAAGGAAGGGAGGAGAGAGGAGAGGAAGGGGGGAGGGGAGGAAGAAAGGGGAAAGGGAGGTGGGGAAGAGAGAGGGGGGAGAGGGGGAGAAGGGGGGGGAAGGGAGAAAAGGAGTGGGGGAGGGGAGGGGGGAGGAGGGGGGAGGGAGAGAGGGAAGAGGAAGAAAAGGGGGAAGAAGGGGGGGGGGGGGAGGGGGAGGGGGGGGGGGGAGGGGGGGGAAGGGAGAGGGGGGAGGAACGGGGGGAAGAGGAAGAGAGGGGAGGGGAGGAAGGGGAGGGAGGGGAAGAGGGGGGGGGGGGGGGGGGAGGGGAGGGGGGGGAGAGGGGAGAGGGGAGGGAAAGGGAGAGGGAGGGGAGGGGGGACGAAGGAAGGGGGGGAGGAGGAGGGGGGGGAGGGGGGGGAAGGGGGAGGGAGGGAGGGGAGGGAGGGGAGGGGGGAAAGGGGGAGGGGAGGGGAGGGGAGGGGGTGGGAGGCGAGAGGGAAGGGCGAAGGGGGGAAGGGGGGAGGGGCAGGGGGAGAGCGACAGCGACGGGGGGCGGAGGAGGGAGGGGGAGGGGGGGAGGAAGGGGAGAGAGAGAAGGAGGGGGGAGGGGGGGGGGAGGAAGGGGGGAGAGGGAGGGGGGAGGAAGGAAAGGGGGGGGGAAAGGGGGGGAAGGGGGGAGGAGGGGGAGAGGGAGGGGGGGGGGAGGGAGAGGGAGGGGGGAAGAAGGGGGGGGGGGGGATTGAGGAAAAAAAAAGGGGGAGGGGGGGGGGGGAAGGGGGGAGAGAGAAAGGGGGAGGAATCAGCAGTACCAGTTGTAGCAACTCCTGCCTGCACCAGAGCTCCTGTCCACCCACTGCTATCCAGAAGATCACCCAGAGTTTTCAGTGCAGCCATCTCAATGTGGAGTCCACCAAATAGGATGACGAAGTGATCTTCACCATGTGTTTCTGGCCATCTCCACTGGATCTGTTGGCGAGTGCGTACAGTGGCTGATCGACTGTGAGGACTGGGATCTGACAAGGGTTCAGAATCTCAACTGCTGTCTTGATGACGTCCATGGAGTGACGAATCATAGCCACGGACTTGGCCTGGTCGTAGAAGAGAGCAGCAATGAGGTGAGGGTCACGCCACACTCTGGTTCCTCTGGAATGGACTGCTTGCTGGCATGATATGCAGCCCATGACACAGTCTCGTCTCCCTGTAGTGGTGTGTCTGATGCTACACTAACTGCCATCTGCTCTAGCCACCTGTCAAAATGACAAGAACTCATCAACACAATTAACAAGAGACAGGACCTCAGCACCACACACAGTTAACAAGAGATTGAGGCACATATATGAATACAGAATATGTACAACTTTCAGATGATATATTTTCTGTGGCGTACCTGTATTCCACCTGTATTGCTTGAGGGATCAGTTGGCAGTCACTTCTGTTGGGACCAGCCAACTTGGGCATCGGTGGTTCACGTTTCCGAGAACCACAGGAGGTACAGTGGTGTATGACTCTGGCAGGTGTGCAGTGGTTGCTGTTGTATTAACATCATCTGAGACTACTACCCGCAGCCGTTGAACTCCACGCACTTCACTATTCGGGTGCTGGAACAGCGAGATGCCAGTGCCGTGGAACGAGTCTTGAGCACTAGTTGAGCTGGGATTGTGGTCGATGTTATCCACTGCGCCAGTCGTGAACAGACCACTCTTCAGTTTAGGTGGCAAACTGCACCCTCCTGCTGGAAGAAGCGGCAGATACTGTTCCCCAAGTCCGTGGAGATGCTCAGCACCCTATCATAGGAGACGGAGAGACCCAAGTGGAACAGAGTGTCAACCAGGTCTCGTTTGCGAGTCTTTGTGTGCATCAGCATTCCCAGGTACACAGGCACGGGGTCTCCCGATTGTGGCCGTGCTTGGTAGACTCAATACTCGTACTCTGTCGGCGGCGTGCGTAGCTGTTGAACATGAGGAGCTGTGAGATTGTAAGAGTGGGTGTTGATACAGATGAGTGGTTGACTGCTCTTGGATCGTGGGACCATTCAGGATCATAGCAACTAGTGCACGAGAGAATTTGGCACGGACTGTTCTTGGCAGAGGGCGTCAAATGAACCACTAAAGGCTGTCTTCATCTTCAACATGTCTCTTCAGACTATGTTCGCGGCTCTAGCAAGATGAACACCATCACTATCAGCATCGTGTTCACAGGCCTTGTGAAGGGCTGATCCGATGTCCTCGTTGAAAGCTAGCAGAACATCTCGGCCAGGCTTGTGCTCCTCCATGTCCGGAAAATATGTCATGATCCGGTGCTTGAGTTTGGTCGAGTGAACACGTCCAGTCAAGACTGTTCCAAGCTGTTTCAGCCGGTTGTTGTACAGACTTGTTAGGTCTGCCAGCTTGAACACTGGTGCCACAAGAGCGTCCATGCGGGCATCATCAATGTGACACCAGTTCTCCGAGAGCTATGCCATGATTGATATCATCCTGGTCATCCAAGGTTCTCTTTGTGTCCCTTGCTTTTGTTATAAGAGGAAACCAGACACTTCACATGGTACAGGGCATCTTGCGCCATCATATCTCAGCACTCAGTTTAGCAATATAAGTGGCTTGTCTTCTAGTTTCAGAGCACATTTCCTGACTCGTCTGTCCAGGTCAAAGGTAGAAGCTTTGCGCAAAGACTCGTTACCTGCTGGCTTGTCACAAAAGAAACACGTTTCGAGCAGTGACTCTGTGCGGTCCACACTCTGACGGGTATACTTTCGTGTCACGCCTTCGGTATCCCCACTGGTTGTTTTCCTCTTCTCTGCCCGAATCAATTGAGTTTTGTTGTATTGTAGTCTGCACGAATCATGCCACTTAGCCCTGTGTGCTGGAAGGTGGACTCAATACCCTCACCATCGTCCAAGCGGGACATGTCGAGAGATTTTGGCAAGCAGTCGATCTCACTGAACCTGAGGAGGTTGTCTGCAGAGTCTGGTATCCAGACCCTCCTGTGCTTCGCTTGGAGTCAGCTGGACAATGAAGAGGCTCAGTGGTGTCCATCTGACACAGCACACATAGGTTCCAGTGTGTCTGGTTAATTGATGTAACAGATGTACTTGGCCCTCGCTGCTGGGGTCTAATAGTTTGAAATGCTTGGCCATTGTCTTGAACCACCACCAATCAGTCACTGTAAAATTGGGAAGAACCACCACCAAGCAGGGGATTAGTCTTTGGGTACACTACAGTGGAGTTATCACTGAAAACAGAATAGCAGAGTTAAAATGTTTTCAACTACGAACCCCAGCCCAGAGGAGATGCATATATACACAATGGCGATCTTGGGTGATTGTCACTCGATGTCCCACATAGGCACCATACATTATTTCTTTGCGCTGGACAGGACCATGTTAAACCCAAATCAATATGAACACACCATTGTAGTTTGAACATTTCCATTATGCAATCATGAAAATTAATACAGTGAGTACATCAATATCGATTTTGCAAATTTATGCATTTATCGCGACATTGCCAGCTACCAGTATGTAATTAATAATGGAAATATTCATGGAGTCTAAGTTCCTTTCACCAAATTTGATTTTTGATCTATTTATATTTCCAGAAACAATATTCAGGTAACATTCACATGCATGATCATATTGCAGAGCTCTTGTTCCAGCCATGCATTATTGCGATGGTAAACTGTTATCTGTGTCCCTCATAGACCACCGTAGATGCATTTTTTAGTCAAATATGAAGTAGATAATGAAGCATGTGCATACTAGTTGATAATAATCATATTATACTCACTACATTGTGTTTTGCACCAAGCACATGACTTTGCTGACCTTGTAGGCAGAATTTGTTATTCGTGGCAGCCATTTTGTAAAATGGCCACCATTTTGACCCTAGGGTAATCTGGAATGTCCCTATATCCAAAATGTTTCCTAAGGGTATGCTATAACTTGGTAACCCAAATTTCATGCTTGTATCATCAAAGGCACAAAACTACCAGAATATTTCACATATCTGCCGGACTATTACATCTTTAACGTCCACCGACAACCGGTGCTGGCAAACGGGACCTCCGACTTAACATCCGTCCGATAGACGGTCGAGATTCAGACTCGGGCTCGACAGCTCAGAGGGAGGCTATGCTGCCAGCCCAAATCCTCCTTGCTTATTACATTTTTGGAGAAAGAATTCATTTCCTCATGTTTGATCAGCCATTGCGTGTAACATGAGCAAGTTTTGACAACTCGGCACCTTTGTCGAAAATTCCCTTTCAGCTGGAACCGATAGAGTTCTGTGCAGCGATGGAAAACCTGCTTGTGATAAGTTTACCTCTTAGTTATGAGGCCTTTGGGGTCGGTGTTTGCTAAGATGGATGTACTGTCAGAGCCCCAAGTTTTCGTGGGTCATATGTTCCTGAAAAAGTCCGCGAATGTCGAATCCACGGATGTCGGGGCATTGTTTCAATGGGAAAAAGGGACACAGGTTCCCGGCGGTTCGAGATTCATAAAGGGAAGATCAAAACTCCCACGTAAAAACCACGGAAATGCAAAAAAACAAAAAAAAAAAACGCAAATAGCACAGGGCCGCAAATGTAGAAGCAGGTTACATTTATCAACCGCGAATAGCAGGGGTCCGACAGTGCAGTGAGCAATTTTAAAATGCAGAAAAATATTATCTGAGAATTGCTGCTGACTAGCTAATTAAACTAATTTGATATTATATTCCTGTCTGCCATAAAAACCGATGACATTATAAGTAGAGGTTAGATACGTCCTACTATTAATTTGCAATTGGTCACGAGCTTTGACACCAATACAAATTTTTATTACGGACCCTCGGCATCAAAAAGCTACATATATCGAACAAACAGTTTCAAACGGAGCACCTCGTCGCCGTTAGAGCATTTAAACAGCATCAGATGCGGCAATAAATGAGAATTGTCACTCCCAGCTTGCGGGCTCGATGACAGAAGACGCCATTTGCATTTTTGCCGTCTCCATCCCTTCCCTGGTTCGAATCCCGTGCTGGCATAGGCAACTTGCTTGTATTCTAAAGTAGGGAATGCTTTTGCTTTTGCGGATTGTTTCGTTGTATGAACAGCAATTTTGAAACAGCTGTCCATGAAGCTACAGTTGGGATGCATTTTGTACCCCCTGGAGGATAAAGATATCGAAAGTGTTTTTATCTTTACAGCTTTGAAATCGGTGCTTTTATTGTCTAAATTAAGTCCTGACATTTGTGTTACGGCATTGGCCAGTGGGATAACTGAGAGGTACACACACTCTTCTTTGAGCTGTCTCACCTGGTGTGAATCTTGACCCAGCCAGGTATATAAACTGTCATCCTCCATGTGTTATTTAGCATGCAGGGCAAGGCATCAATGTGTGTGCCGTCGTCCCTCGTATGGACGTTAAGCCAGAGGATCGTTCTGCTATCACTGGTCCTTAGGTGACATTTAAGACATCACCTTGTCTTTTGCGAGGTAGGTGAGCTTACGCCGGTATCTTGAACCGACAATTTCGCGAAATTTTGGGGCCAAAAACATTGCCAGGTCGACCCCACTCGAAGTTGGGAATAATTAATTTGATCTGTTAAATAGTATTAGTTTACATACATGTCGATGTAGTTAACCTTTGATAGACTTTTACTTTTATGACTTAGACAATGAAGAGTCACTAAGTTATGAACCACTCACAGCTATCTGCACGATGTGTGACCCTTTTGATGCACACACACAGCTGGCATTGTGGACTGGGAGGGTGGTATGGAGAGAAGAGGTGAAAAGG
>CM068960.1:45215595-45229349 GCA_035128595.1 Eptatretus atami | reverse complement strand
GGACGCGGTGATACTTTCTTGCCACTCAAGATGGCGGAGCTGCCACAGTCACGTGACCGGTGACGTCATCTGAATAAGGCCTATTCAAGAAGTGCTCGTTTCACGTCTGTTTCTTGTGTTTGTTTAGGGAATTGCCCCGAGGGGTGAACAATCCTCGTCTGGATAGTTCTTGGCAAATTTAACGATTTCCTTGAATGAATGAATATAATGGTTCGGTGAAGCGTTTTGGACTATTTATCGCTGTGAATCGAGTACCTGGGTGATCCTGCTTGCAGCCACCCGAGGGCAGCAGACGCCTTACTGTGAGCTCCCATTGTTTACAAAAACGGAGAACTTAGCAGAGGGAGGTTGACACGTTTGGGAAGGGGGGGGGGGGGTTGAGGCATTAGGAGGGAGGGGGATTGAGGACTTGGACAAGATGTATGAGTGGAGAGCAGGGAGCTGGAGTGGGGAGGTGGCAGAGAGTGGAAAAGGGGGTTGAGGACTTGGGTTGGGAGGGGGGTTGAGGACTTGGGTTGAGAGGGGCTTAGCAGACTTGAAGAAGAAAGGGGGTTTGAGGACTTGGGGTGGGGAGGTTTTAAGACTTGGAATTGAGTATTTGGGCTGGGAGGGGTGGTTGAGGACTTGATCCATCCATCCATGGGACCATACTCCTGTGCAGAGCGTTGGTGCTGCTAAGCAGTTCTGGGCTATTGGACACAATCTGGACTGGTCGCCACTCCGACACAGGATACCAGCAAGCTGGTACTCATTTGCCGACCTCGAAGATGATAGGCACAGTCACCCCACTGGTATTAATTCAACAGTCGAGTGGGATTTGAACTCAGATCCTTGGATCCCAAGCCACCACCCTAACCATTAAGCCAACACCAGGCATGCAGGACTTGATGAATAAAGGGAAGGGAAGGACAGAGTTGGGGTAGGGGGAGAGAGCTGGGAGAGGGGGTTGAGAGGATTTGGGGTTAGCAGAGGGGTTGAGGATTGGGGTTAGCAGAGTGGGGAAGGGTTGGGGAGTTAGGGAGTTGGTAGTTGAGGACTTTAAATCACATTTTACATTACACAGAATTTCCACGGGTCCCTGGTAGTTTTAACATGAATCCAATGGTTTTTTTTGGGTTTTGTAAACAATGGAGCTCACAGTAAGGCGTCTGCTGCCTCGGTGGCTGCAAGCAGGATCACCCAGGTACTCGATTCACAGCGATAAATAGTCCAAAACGCTTCACCGAACATTATATTCATTCATTCAAGGAAATCGTTAAATTTGCCAAGAACTATCCAGACGGATTGTTCACCCCTCGGGCAATTCCCTAAACAAACACAAAAACAGACTGAAACGAGCACTTCTTGAATAGGCCTTATCAGATGACGTCACCGGTCACGTGACTGTGGCAGCTCCGCCATTGAGTGCAAGAAGAAGTACACCGCGTCCATAACAACCGATAGTCTCACTTCAACTACACCGTTATTTCCAAGCAAGCGATTTTTTTTTTCGTAAATGGTAAGAGTCTTGTGCCCCGGGATGTACTCAGCGATGTACTAAAGCTCTGGAGGCAGTTTTACGCTTTCCCGCCGAAGTAGACCGACGAAATCTTGGATATATCGTTCTGAGAAGAGAAAAATGGCGACCTGGCGAACATGACTGGTTGTGTAGCCTTCATTTTGTCTCTGGTATGTAACTAATTTCTGATACGTTATTTCAGTAGTTGGTATTAAATAGCTGCTGGTTACAAAATATTGTCTGATTTGTATCATTAAAAATGCATTAAATATCCCTTGTTTTATTGACAGAATGAGATAGGCGAGATCGCCTTTCTAACTGCCGTCTAACGCGCACAGTTCTGGAGTTGTTTCCTCGAAACTCGTCTATTGCTATTACATCGCAGATTAAATTAAAATAGTTTTTAAAATAGGATTTTAAGAATTTGAAAAAAAATCAGTGTAACATTTTCACTACAACAAGTCACATCGATAATGTAAAACAATAAAAAACTAGCACCTTGGAAATATCACAGCGTGGTAATTACACCGGATGTTTGTCATGGAAAAATATCATTACTGTAAGCAAACTGAGAACGAAAAGATTTTCTACAAACTAACATTTAGACAAGAGGTTCACTTGAAATTAACTTGTGGCAGCAGTCAGGTTAAAAAAAAGTGACGCTGGTTGCTAACAAAACAAGCAACAACGAATGTACAATAATAGTGAAATGAAAGAAAACGCTTACTTACCTTTACTCAACGATAATACAGTTCTTGTCAGCTTCGTCGAAGATTATGTCATAACAACCCGGCGACATAATCGAGTAAGTGTCCATACTCGTGAAGGCTTTCAGGCTGGCTTGGTGTGAGGACTCGGCGTTCAACGAGGTTGAACATAGATCTCAGGAAAAACGATTGAGGCCAAAAATTCTTCTGTTGTCTATTTATCACTTTGAATAATATAGGATCTCACTAGACCACAACAGCTTCAGTTTTTCGCGGTACCTCTCTTAGAAATATCATCTTAATCATGGAAATAGCCCCTGGAGAAGTTCGCGGTGACACGTGCGTGGTCGCCATGATTTTTTGCCATCAATATCACTCAATTTGCCACTGTGAGTCACTCGCTTAAGTGCATCGGGACGATACCTGACGGAGTAATTTAAATGTTTTGGTATCGACCTTTCTCTGCTTTCATGACTATTAATGCAATCGAAATAGAAATGAATCTCTTTTCACCATTTGCAATTGGCTTTTAAAATGATTTTCGGGAATAATACAAAGCAACTCGTCCAAACTATAAATCAAACCGTTTTTGGACACTCACAATACACCGTCATCTATTAATTTGCTTCGCGAAAATATTATTTTTCAGGTAATGCAACTATTTGTACAACAACTTGTAAATATTTGTACAACGATTGATGAAGCCGCTGGCGGTTCTCATCGAGTTTCCGACTCACATCACTTGAGGAGTGGTGAACGCTCGACTCACTCAACACCAACACTAACACACAACACCTTTACACTACACCTACAACTCTACACCTATACTATACCTACTACACAACACCAACAACCAAACCTACACCTAACACTCTGTGCCTCCCACCGTTCTTGCACTTTATAAGAACCAGATTCTGCCAAACGAACCTCTGCATAAAACCCCCCGATTCGCACCGGTTGATGTGATTATTGAATTAGAATCCACCAACTCGAGAAAGTAAAAAGTAGGCTAAGAATCGCAATTAGCATCTCAGCGATGATTAATTCAAGGGAATAGTTGATCTTAATACGGCGGATTGATTGCACACACGAATGGTCTTGCGGCCTCACACGCCAATACCATGTACTCATGGCGAAGGTTCATTGCCGGCATTGTTCACGTCAAGTCTTAATCCTCCATTCTCTCCTGCTTCACCTTCATGTTTTTTCAATTGCAAATCACAAGAAAGCCAGCAGCACACGGACGAGGTATTCTCACTTTACACAGTTATTCGAGTTACTGCCGTTAAAAATATTAGGAGAAAGAACAATAATCAACAATAAATGGCCATTATTAGTCAATAAATTAATATACATACACATACATACATACACATACATATAATACACCATATAATACTATACATACACATAAAATACATACACATACATATACATACAACATATATACATATACATACACATACAAACATACATACATACATACAACATACATAATCACATACAAACATACATACAAACACATACATAAAACATATACACACATAATTACATCCATACACATACATACAACACACATACAATACACATATATACTACATACACACAAACACATACAAACATACACATCTAAACATACATACACATACAATACAGACATATACACATACATACATCCATGCATCCATCTATTACATACACATACATACACATATATACAAACATACACACATACACACACCATACACATCCATCCATTCCATCTATACATACACATACATACATATACACATACATAACAAACATCCATACATCCATACAATACATACAAACATACACCATACACACACATAACACATCAATCATCCATCCATCCATACATACACATATACACATACATACAAACATCCATACATCCATACACCATACATACAAACATACACACATACACACACATACACATCCATCCATACATACATACAAACATACATACATACATCCATACACATGCATACAAACATACACATCCATCCATCCATACATCATACACATACATACATCACATACAAACAAACATACACACATACACATCCTCCATCCATCTCATACATACATACATACATACATACGTACATACACATACATACAAACACTCAATCATACATACCATACATACATACATACATACAAACATACATACATCTATACATACATACAGATACATACAAACATACACATAATACATACACATACATATAAACATACATACACATATATACATACATACACACAAACATATACACATACATACATACGTACATGCATAACATACACATACATACATACATACAATACAAACCATGCATCGTAGGCCTACAACATGATACGTACACACATACATGCACAAATATACATACAATAGGCCTACATACATGAGACATACACACAAGATACATAGATACATACATGCATAATCACATACAATAACATAAACATACATATATACGTACACATATGCACATATACATACATATCTACACATACTCCATAGTAAAACACAAACATCATGATACATATACATACATATACACATGATCATATCTACACATACATACATATACCACATGATACATATACACGATACATTTACACACATACATGCATAGATACACATACATACATACAAACATATACACATACATACCAGATACATATTACACATAATACATATAACATGATACATATCTACACATACATACATATCACATGATACATGATCTACACATACATACATATACACATGATACAGTAGCTACACATACATACATATACACATGATACAATTTACACATACATACATATATACATGATACATATCTACACATACATACATATACACATGATACATATCTAAACACATCCATACATATACAATAACACAATATACATATACACATATAATATACACATAATACTGATACTGAACACATACATACATATACACATGATATTATTACAATACAACGTGATCGTACACATAATCTTACGAAACATAACACCTACATATGATATACATACACACAAACAACATGATACTGTTACGGTCAGAACCGTGTGCAACAAACATCAGTTTTTCCTGAGTTATTCCATTAGTATATGTTATCAACCTACTTGTGTGTAGTGGGAAGACACTGGGGTGCGTTGCGATGGCTTTTAGTTCGGTTTATAAATCATTTCTCCTTTTATTTGAACCACAGTACGTTCTTCCTCGCTCTCCGAGGCAAAATCTTTGTGTGCGTACCTTTTGGCGATCCGGACACGCTGGAGTGGGCGGGGCTTCCCGGCATGGCGAAACCTGCCCAGAAAGGGCGGACCCCATGGAGCCCTGGCCAACCAGGGCGAGCAGTGACGTCTGCTCTCGCAAGGCCCGCCCGACCTTGGGATGCGATAAATTACGACACGCTATTCTCAGTCTGGTGGTTGTTTCTTTTTCGCGGGGTCGTTCGTTCAGTAGAGAGTGAGCTGGAAGTGAGTCGTCTTGGAGGGTGTGGCGAGTCGGAGAGTTCGTGAGAGTGAGAGAGTGAGAGAAGACCATCATCGCGGGGATACCGGTGATCCCTGGTGCCTTGGATCCCACATCGTGGAGCCAAGAAAGGTTCGACACTGTTTGTGACTGGTCTACCTACGACATCAAAGCGTCCGGAACTCCACCTGCTCTTTCACACTTTAAAGCCCCGTTCATACTTGGACTCCACGTCTCCACCCGGGCTCCTCCGCGCACACACGAACCCACACGTGCGGCTGTGGGCGAGCTGCGCGACATTGTGCAGGTGCCGCACCACGGAGCATGCCTTTTCCTGAAACTCAGGTACCAAAAGAACTGCGACCTCAGATCCCTCCTCCGCTAGCTACAAAAGTCCTTTGCCATTCTCTGGTTTATTTAGTCTGAGTGTGCATCTGAGTGTGTGGCGCCGCTGGTAAGTAGTACTGTATAAGTGCCTTTGATCATTGTAAATCTTGCTGTTTCTCACGATAAGTCTGCTGCTGTGTCTCCTTTTGTAGTTGATTGTGTAATAAATTATTGTAGAAAATGTTCCCAGTTCGTTTTCGTCTTTCCTTCATTGGTCCAGCATGGTTTGATCTGAGTTTAGCGGGGTCTTTATCCGATATTCTGTTCATTCTAACCGGTACGTCCTTGTAGTTCACTGCGCTGCTTCGATCCGGAAAGGTGGTTGGTAAGTTGGTAGTTGGTAGAGTGATCCGGATCGGGCAAGCGTATCGAGGGCGTGTTCCCGGTAGTCGAAACCGCATGGTTATTTAGGTAAATGGTCTAGACAAAAAGACCCTTCGCCACGCGGTTGAGTTATTGGCGTCCACGGTCGGTTAGCGACCCGCCGCATCAACGGAATTATCCGGAGCGACGGCACAATTCCGGGGAGTCTGGTGGAAACGACATAACTTCCCCCACCTAGTGGTCTTTCCTCGCTATCCGGACCCCGGCCCGCGACAATGACGTACACACATGCATACATAACACACATACATATACATAATGACATACATACATATAGCACTACATACATGATAAGTACATGCTATATTACACACATACATGATGCATACATGCATCATGCATACATACATACAGGTATGGACAAAGGAATGGAAACACCTGTGAAGCAAGTATAGTGAAAGCAAGTATTGGAAACACCAAGTATAGTGAAAGCAATGGCTTTCACACAAGTGTGGCTGTAGTGTTAATTAAGCAAATGACATCCCAGCATACTTAGGGTCAGAAGCCTGGTGTTGGCTCAGTGGCTAGGGTGGCGCTTGGGATCCAAGGGTCCTGAGTCAAGCCTCGTTGCCTGCTGAATTACTTACCAGGGGGTTGACTCAGCCTGCCATCCTTCCGAGGTCGGCAAAATGAGAAGCTTGCTGGATGATCGAGTCATTCGAGTATCCTGTGTCGGAGTGGCGACCCGTCAGGATTGTCCCAATAGCCAAGGAAACTGCTTTCGGGCAGACCGACGCTCTGAACAGAGTATGGTTCCAATGGATGGATGGATACTTTGGGGTCTATGTATACAAATGGTGCACAGGCAATGGACTACTTGAGCAGTGGAGAAATGTGAGATGGTCAAATGAATCATCCTTCATCATGTCCTTGACAAACGGACGAGTGCACGTGACGCCATGCTAAAGAAGTCTGCAACCCTGAGTGCTTGGTTCCAACACCAGTTTGGTTGTTCTGCAATGTTGTGGGGTGAATTTCCTGTCATGGTTCAGGTACAGTCAGCCCTTAGAAGCAAGGTCAATGCTGACACTACTTTATGGTACTGATGATCATATTCATCCCTTGTTGCAGCATTTCTCTGCTGGCCGGGTGTCTTCCAATATGACAATACCTCCGATCCACTGAGCACGTGTGGTCGCCAATGGTTTTTATGAGGCATGACACTGATGTTATCCATATGTCATGGCCTTCTCATCACCAGATCTGAAACCCAATCGAGCATTTATGGGATATCTGGAACGACGCCCGAGACGGGCATTTTCCAACATCCATCAAACAGGTGTGAGTTGATTGACTTTCTCTTGGAAGAATGGTGCCACATCACTCCTCCAGATTCCAGAATCCGCTGGTGGAGTGTATGCATGGTGGCATACAGGCAGTACTGGCCATAACGTGGTGGCCCACATCCTATGAAGGGAGTTCCATGGTGTTTTCATTTTTTTTTTGTCCACTCTCTCTCTCTATCGAGTGCAGCCTGTGCTGTGTGCATCATTGGTGGAAACGCGGCTCATGCCGTGAGCAGTGTCCCCTTTCCAGTAACACTGGTACTCATTTTGCCACCGACCTCGGAAGGATGACAGGCTGAGTCAACCTCCAGGTGTATATTGAATTCAGCGGCAACGGACTTGAACTCAGGACCCTGGGATCCCAAGCTGGCCACCCGAACCACTAAGCCAACACCAGGCTTTTTGTCCACTACTTGTACATGATATATACATACATATACACACATATACATACATGTATACAACAAAACCGCTTCTCTTGGTCCTATGCAAACAGCCTACTGACCTGATCAAGCAACGACGACACACGAGTGGTGCAAGTGTTCCACAAAACGTGTTCTCGAAATATTTTCCTCGGAACAAATAATGTGCACTTTTAATTGTGTGCTTCTGCGTTTATTCAGGCGAAATTGAGCTCTCACATGATTTCATCATACACGTGATATCATCGGGTGAGTTGATTGGCTAAGGCTAGAAGTAGGTCAGCAAAATTGCAAGAAAATGACCCTATATTTGCAACTTGAAGAAATTGTGCAACTCCTGGTAAAACCGATTTCACTATGCTCCTGAAAGCTTACTTGTCGACAGGATTGTGCAATGAGGTAGTGCTTTAACCTTTGAGGTGCATGGTCTGGTTCGATTCCTGAACAGACGACAAATCATCTGATTGATGCTTCACAGGTCGGGCATTTCATCACAAAGATTTCCGTCCCTCAAAATGACCAAAGCTGAGTGTCCTAGATGCTAGCATTAGTCTGTGGACGTAAAACTCCATCTTTTGAGAGGAGTCGGCAAGTTATCACCAGCACCCTGACAGATACAAATTCCTGCAAAATGAGGTACAGCGAACTTCAGGCTTGGCCAGCCGTTACACAAGGATTGTCAATGCAGGAGGAGGTCTCAGTCCATCATAGCCCCACATTCTGCCAATATATCCATGTACCCCCTATCCCAATGCTGCGAGGTACCCATCAATTCCATTTTAAAACCTATCATCATTTCTGCTGCTACTACCTTCCAGGAAGACCATCCATGCATTAACTCGTGAGTTCATAGAACTTGATACCCCAGCATCAGTGTTCAAGTATATACTTCAATTGTAATAAAATAATGATTTTAAAGATTGTTAAAAATCCTGAAAGTTAGCGCTACTGAAGCAGTCTTTCACACCTTACACACTGTAATAAGACATGTGTCACAGTTTAGGATATGAGGCTTTATTGATCACCATGAATGCAGCATCAAACACATCATACATAGCCATATGACGGTTCTTCTTCACCCCAGTACTGCACCTTCTCACATGCCACGCCAATTATGCTAATAAATTGATATATTAGCATGGTTCATGGAAAAGTATCATAAGGCTTATTGTGTTCTATAGTGTTCAAGTATATAGTTGAGTTTAACTAAAGGTTTAACGGAGGTTAAAGGTGTATAAATAATAATGTTGGGTTTTTACACCGCCATTTAACCCAGTGTGTATTACACACGCCTATCGAATACATTACACTAGTTATTATTGTCTGTTGTTTGTGTCATTATGACATCCTTAAAAATGAAAGTTTCCTGTTTGAAATGATTTTAATTTTTGTTTGATTTCAGGAGGCAGACAGATTAAAAATATATTGCTTCACCTTCCTCTGTGCATGTGCGATTGGGACAGATTCAGAGCCAAAGTATGGTAAACCGAAAAACTTGTCTTCCTATTCGTGTTCAAAATATAATATTCAAAATGAAATAAGTTGTTCCCCGATCTAAACCGTTCAGACGGACGGACGGTGGCAGATGGACATAAGGCAATGCTTAACCCTGCTTTCGTTTCGCATGTGTGGGTAATAACTACTCTCTCCTTATGAAAGATCCTTGTCTTAATGTCGTCATAACTGTCCTCGTCTTACTTCCAAGCTATGTTCCTTTTTTTTCCATGTCATCTACTTGTCCTCCATTGTAGATTAGCTGAAAAGCTTTTCACACTTATTGGTCTGTACCCTCATTATCCTAACATCTCTTTTCATATCACCCAAGTAACTAACCTCTTTTCTCATCTATAAAGTCCTATAGCTGTCTCTTTAAGGCACTCCCATAGCTTTGTCAAGTTAGTCCAGAATCAATCCACTTGCTCTTCGCTCGATCCCTCTGTGGCAGCTATGTCCTTCCTCGGATGTTTCAATATTCCAGATGAGGTCTCACTAAATTCCTATATAGTATTAACACTACCTCTTTTGATTTACAAGTATCCCCACAACCAATTAAACCTAAGCCTATTAGCCTCACACTTGTCTAACTTACCCCGCAACCTCCTCCACATCCATCCCTTCTCAGACTTCTCCTTGTCACATGCTCCAAAGCTGCCCTTACATCATGTAGTGGCCGGTCAAAAAATTATTCCTTCCCATCCACAGAACCTATACATTTCTTTTGTTAAACGACATCTGCCATACTTTCACCAATCTATAAAATATTCTAGACTTTCCTGAACTGATCACCCACCGATCTGCTACTAACATTAATTACCTCCAGCTTCTGTCATCTGCAAATTTAGAAAGTGATCTAACTCACTATCCAAATCGTTATAAACTGAAGGCCCCCTATACTTCATACTCCACACCTGACAGCCTCCCACTCAAGCCACTCTTGCTTTCTACCATAATCCTTTCAAATCCATCAAGTTTCCAGACCACCACTCCACAACCATTATCATAGCACGCCTTCATTGTGGTACCTGTCAAATGTTTTTCAAAAAGTCAAGAATACACTACATCCACTGCACTTCTCCTCCACTCCAAGTCAGAAAGAGTTTAATAAAATGGCAGCAACGAGATTTGTTAAACAAGACCTCCCTTCAGTACAACTAGGGGGTCCGTTGTCGGCATTGGACCAAAATTTCATTTGTCTTCAATGGCCTTGCCTTTTTGCTCGTCTGAACAAAACAATTGGTTTCCACATCCTGGAAGCCTTGGAACCCTAATAATAATAATTAAATAATAATAATAATAATAATACTTAGCTGTCCTTTCGGGGTCTTGGTAGTCCTAACAACTTATGGGGGTCTTAAAGGTCTTCCAAAAGGTCAAAGGGTCTCCAGCAGTACTAAAGAGTCAAAAAGTGCATTCCAATAGTATGACATAGTTAAATAAAAAACAGCAACACACACACACACACACACACCACACACACACACCAAGATACACACACACACACACACACACACACACACACAACACACCATCCATTTATAGTGATCCGTGCTGACTGGTGACTAACTTTCATTGGTTGGAATTTATCAAATGGTATCTCCATCTGATGCCATAAATTAACATCTCAACACAACTGAAGTCAAACTAACCAGTCTGTTCGTTTCCTAATTCTTCCCTGGCATTTTATTAAATAATGGTGTTACATTGGCTGCTCTCCCAATCCTCCGGTGCCTGTCCTTGACTCCAACACAAGCTGAGATATTCGGTTAACGACCTTGCTTGGCCCAGCTAGGCATCGCCCCCTTGGACGCGTATCACCTGTCCCCGGGACGGGCCTTTAAATCCTCTGTGAGCTTACCTAGTTGCTTCTTCAACATCTTCCACTCCTCTTAGGAACCCCCTCTTCATCCATTGTCAATTCACGAACAGATACTCACAGTGACTGTAGTTTCTCTGACTGCTGTTGTGCATAATATGTTTAAAGCACAAAAATATTAAAAGCTGCCATCTCTATTTCAACCCACAATCTTTCCAGCTATCCTCAGAAGGCCCCACGCTTCTCTTCACGCTGTCCCTTATGGGAACATAAACAATGCTTGCTATTATGTTCATATTTTTGGCAATATCTTTTTCATAATTCT
Source organism: Eptatretus atami (assembly GCA_035128595.1). NCBI lineage: Eukaryota > Metazoa > Chordata > Myxini > Myxiniformes > Myxinidae > Eptatretus > Eptatretus atami. Next base: position 45,217,504 of record CM068960.1, on the reverse strand, counting down.
CTTCTGGCTTGCCGAGTTATTTTAATGAACTTTCTCCCATTTAACTCGTGTACTGAAATGTGAGTCAGACTCCAGTCCTTGTTCCTTGATAACCTAATGAATGCCTTCCTCCCAATCGCTTAATCACACTCATTACTCCATACTCAACATCCGCTGGTCTCTTTCACCCTGTACTTTACACCCTCACTGGAATGCACTTACTCTGCACCGTCCGCATTTATCCTCCTTGGAGGTTTGCCCATTTATCTGACGTTTAGACTGCGCACTTGTTTTAGCTTCTCTCAATATGGATTTCTAGAACACTCTAACTGCTCTTCTCATCTCCGTCCAAAGTTTCCTTCCAGAAAATCTAACAGCCGTTACTCTGTTCTATCTCTTGAATCTCAAATCTTAAACGTATTCGGTGGATATCATGTTTAGGTCAACTTGTCTCCAAACTCATCCCTCCTCGCTCACCTCCTTCCCTTCTTCTTCTCCTTTTCTCGGCTGGTCCTACCTCGCTGCCTCCTCCGGCCATCCCATATTGGTTGTCATAGAATTGAAAAACGAGGTCCAATCTCTGTACTCCTCTCGTGCTCTTCTCTAAACTAACAATCAATCCTGACTTTTTGGATTTTGATGTTGGCCGTGAATTTGTGTATTTTTAGTGTGCGTGGTTGTGGTGGGGGTTGGGTGGAGTGGAACGCGTGGTTGGGTGGTTTTTGTTGGCATTGGTTCTATGGATTCTCCATTCTGCCGCATATCGGTTTCAATAATTGGTGTTTAACGAGTGAATGTGAATGGATTTGAAAGAAGTTGGAATGACGTTGTCTGGTAATGGCAGGAAGACTGCTCTGTAGTACAGTGGAGCAAATGATATCGGGAGGTTCTCACATGATTGAAAATAATGCAGGAGGTTGATTGAATGACTGAAAGAAAATGGTTGTATGTCGTTTTTTTTTTCTGGTATATCTGATATGAACTGTTCAACCTTCTAAGAATCGGGTAATAGACCTCAATCTTATGTTGGAAGACATGGTGCGGCAGATGTTTGGGTTTTACCGAAAGCAAGGAATATTTGAGGGTCAAATGAAGTCGGGAGCGGGTAGCGATGAGAGGTAGAGAGAATGCAAGGGGTGGGAGCAACAGAAAAAGCAGAATAATGGCGTGCGGGAATGTTTACAGGTGTAGAAAGATCATGGTTTTGGATGGCGGATGATCTGAAGATGGTGGTGAAAAGGAGCGTAGTTTTTAAAGACCGGAGGAAATGAGATTGAAGAGAATGTGGAAAATTTGGTTTTTTCCCCAGCTCGCGAAAAAAGAGGGAAATAAGTAGCGGGATGAGCAGCGATCCTGGATTTCTGTATTTCACAGAAGAGGTTCTGGTGGCCATGCACAAACCTGGGGGGGACAAAGCCAGGGAGAGGCAGATGGTGCAAGATTAGAAAGGAGGCAGTAGAAACGGGAACACCACCGACCTGCGCTGATGTCGGGAGCAAATTGGATAGACCCAAGACCTCAGTTTCATCGTGGAGAATTCCAATGGTCTGAAGGGACTGTGCTTTCCACGGCATCAAGCTGAGCAAGGTGTGAGGCATGGAGAGCCAGCCGGGGGAAGAGCAGTACTCCATAAGCTGCAGATGACAAGCCTTGTAGGTGGATAGGAAATTCACATGTGCAGGAGGACTACATGAGTAGTTGAGAGAAGGGATGACTTAAGGAGGGAATTAAGTACACTTTCTGTGCTGATTAATAGGATTGTGTAGGAAGATGCTGTAGCTGAGAGGATGCATTTGATGGGCTGCAGGATGAGTCGGCAGAAAGGAGGTCAATAAATAATTTATAAGGATGTGAAAGGGAAGAGTACATGATTTGGGGGATTATTTACCAAGGAAGATTAGGGTCGAAACGGGAAAGACAGCTGAGCCAG
>CM068960.1:45186651-45210561 GCA_035128595.1 Eptatretus atami | reverse complement strand
TTGTTTGTTTGTTTGTTTGCATGTACGGCCACACACGTACGGGCACGCACCTCCGGGCACGCACCTACGGGCATGCACTAGTTTATATAGATTCAAAGAAAACACGAGTGATGGTTCCATTTCATAAAGGTTATTGGTGTAACTGAGAGTTCATTTGTTTTGTTCAGTGTTGTAAGAAGAGTACGGTCGACTTGATACAAATGGTAGGATTAATCTGGCCATTGTTGTGTTGACGAGCATTGTTCAGTGTTCATTCATTATCATATTTGCTATTTACATATTGTTTATATATATCATTGTTATTGTACATATGGAAGTTCATGAATCTACTGGGGCTAAACCACTAAAGGAATGCACCCCCCATTAAACGCGATGGTAATTGGGGGGTGGGGGGGCTCTCTATCATTCTGACATGTATGAGCGAAAGAAGGAAGAATCACTCCTTTTGTTTTCTTGCTTGAGGGTGAAAAAACATTCCCATTCTGTTTTGCATTTTGCTGCGGCCTTGCTTTGGATTCGACTTGACAATATATGAGATGAGATGTCGAGATGTGATGTACCATACTTTTTATATGGTATGTACATGCGATGTACCATACATAATCAAAGACTCATAGTGGAGCTGACACACTCATATACGGCCATACAGAAGAACATTCACAACACAACACAACACTGTTAGACGAGAAAAACACAGCCACTGATCTTGGGGAAAAGTGACGTCACTTCCTGGAGTACTCTGGGTACCAGCGACGTCACAACAATGGCTCCGCATTTCTCACCACACTCAGTGGGGCATTTCTTCAGGAAGAACTTTCTCCTCCCCATGGATGTCAAACTATGTGGATTGTCAGTGCTCATCTATATATTATTTCTGTTAACGTCTGCGTGTAATTTGACGTATCTCCTCCAAAACTGCCGTACGGATTGTCGCCACTTTCGGCATGTGGGTGCTCTGTGGTCTAATGAACAGCATGGGCTATGTGAGATCGTGCCAGACGGACATGTTTGGGAATTTTGGGCGATTTTCTAATTTTTATGTTCGTTTGCATGGCGACGTGTGACGTCACCGCTGAGAGGCGTAATTCCATCATGACATCATCGGTCATTCGCTGACGTCATTACGTCTGTCGTCGACAGACCGTCACCGCGAGAGGCGTAATGCCACTCCTCGAAAACAGCATCTGCAATAAAACCTTCTTCTGCACATGCTGACTACCTCAGAAGGTGAATTTGACACAAAAATGTAACAAGAAACATTGTATTTAAAGTAAAGATTTTTTTTTTTTTAAATATTATTTCTGTTAACGTCTGCGTGTAATTTGACGTTTCTCAACCGCCATCGTTGCTTGCGTGTGTCTTGCGTGTGTGGTCTTCAAATTAAAGCGTCCAACGGTGTTCGATCGTCGGATGTGCGCCAAAAAGTGCCGTTCATTGAAATTTGCATTCTGATTCTCGGTCACCCTCCACTGCTCCTGTTCAGTCTCGCTAGGCCTATATCATGTTAAACTGTCCCCATCAGACGCCAACCTTCCAGTCACACTGCAGAGGATGCAATTTCCAGTCAGACTCGCATACTCGATGACCATAAACAAATCCCAGGCCAAACATTTGACAAACTCGGAATATACCTCCAGCCCCCGTGTTCTCCCATGGCCAACTATTGTTGCATTTTCACGTGCAAGAGGTACTCCTATATATCTATCAAAGTCACAATAATTCCTCACAAGGACTATTCAGCAACAAGACACTCACCCAAAATGTCATCTACAGGGAGGTCCTTTAGAAAACAAGGACAGGTAACCATAGTGCATCACATCCCTAATGACAACCTCCCCAGTTCCCATAACATCAACTATTATGCCTCATCCACCTTTTGCCACCCATTCAACTCCGTGCGGAGCACGGGTATATGCTAGTATACTTTTAAATGCTGAATGTCAAGCAAGGAAGCAGCACGTACCATTTTTTAAGTCCTTGGTATGGCTCGCCGGGCTTTGAACTCTGACCCTCCAGAGGCTGTGTGTGTGTGTGGTGTGTGTGTGTGTGTGTGTGTGTGTGTGTGTGTGTGTGTGTGTGTGTGTGTGTGTGTGTGTGTGTTGAAAAACTTTTATATGGACGAGATACTCACAAAGGTTGAAGATACACAAATAATGTAAGTATGAGGCAACTATATAAATAAATAAAAGCGTTTTATTCCTCATTACATACACTACACTTGCACACACACACACACACACACACACACACATATATATATATATACTAGCGATACCCGTGCACATGCACGGAAGGAATAGCTGGTAGCAGACGACAGACCGTACACGGGGAATGACAAAATACGCATTGTGCAAAATGCAAGTGGTACTATGGAACGCCAAGACTTCCACAAACATTGTGGCATGTCCCTAAGTGCCACAGCAATTTCATAGGGATCGTGTGTGACGGCGAGCCAAGTTTTTTGTGTGCAGCTTGGTATTATAATATATATATATATATATATATATATATATATTATATAATATATATATATATACGAGGTGTGTTCAAAAAGTATCCAACCTTACTTTTTCGTGCATAAACAAATGAAGCTAGGGAGGCGTGGTTTGGTGCACGTATGTAGGCGATCCTAATCGTATGCGTGAAATATTTCCCGCCTGCAGAAGCTGTCAGTCGCCGACAGACCGCCGATGATGAGGAAGTGTAAGTGAGCGCCGTCGGATTTTCGTTTTTGACAAAATGACGGAAAAACTTGAACAACGCTACTGCATCAAATTTTGTGTAAAGCTTGCGGATTCCCAAGTGGAAAGATCCGCAAGATTCAACAGGCCTTCGGGAACGAAGCAATGGGCCCACCACAGATAAAAGAGTGGTAACACCGCTTCAAAGATGGTCGCACATCAGTGGAGAGTGAAGCACGTTCTGGTAGCCCTCAACATCCCGAAATGAGATCGTCATTGACCAAGTGAGGACCCTGCTGATGCAGGATCGTCGAAACACGATCAGAGAACTTGCAGACGAGCGGGCGTCAGCATTGGATCCTTCATTCCATTGTGACTGAGGATTTGGGCTTAAGGAGAATCTCAGCGAAGTTCGTGCCAAGCTGCTAACGATCGAGCAGAAGCAACTCTGTTGAGATCGCACAGGACATGCTGGAGACTGTGAACAGCATCCCAACTTCTTCAACACAGTGATCACTGGCGATGAGACCACAGTGATCCGTGATCCGTCATTTTGTCAAAAACGAAAATCCGACGGCGCTCACTTATTACTCTCCTCACTCATCGGCGGTCTGTCGGCGACTGACAGCTTCTGCAGGTGGGAAAATATTCATGCATACGGATTAGCATCGCCTACATACGTGCATCAAACCACGCCTCCCGAGGTTCATTTGTTTACGCAAGAAAAATTAAGGTTGGATACTTTTTGAACACACCTCGTCTACATATATATATATATATATATTCAATAAAGAGCAAGTTTGATTTAAATCCCTTTAGCTGTTCTCAAGCATCACATATTTACATGACATGACCTCTGACATTTGACCTCTTGATGCCAAAATCTAATCTGTTCATATTTACATCATAATATATACTTGTACCAAGTTTAGTCAAAATCACATCGCTGGTTCACAAGTTTGCTCGGTATCAGAATTGTTACCTAACGGGACCTCTAACATTTGAACTTTGACCTCTTGACCCCAAAATCTACTAAGTCCATCTTTACGTAATTATACGTACTTGTACCAAGTTTGACTTGGATCCCTTCAGCCATTCTTAAGTTATCGCGGTGATGAAAACCTATCACGGATGTACAGTTGGACGGACAGATGGACAGAAAACCCGAAAGCATGATACGTCTCCGGTGAATTCGTCAGTGGAGGCTGAGACACGCATTAGTGTGAGTTCCTCATTCTTCAAATATCGAACGCCTTTCAGATACTCTTATAAATGAAAAGAGAATGAAGTGATCTGTGTTTTTTTCATTTTGTACTTGTGAATGATAGGAGCAATTAAAAAATGTATTAAATGATACACTTGTATTATTTGTCTCGGTAATAAATAGATGACCCAAAAGTGATTCAAAAATGTCCTTAAAAGGTTAAATGAAAGTCCACAATTTCCCCAATAAAAATGCATACAATGAGGTATTGAACATACGTGAGTGCAGGTGCACAGTATATCTGGCTTTACATCCTTCCCATGGGAAGAAAGCTCTGGCTTGTTGGGGTTCACTTACTTCACCTGCAAACTGTCACTTTAGCACGATCTTCACAGCTTGGATTGCAAAGTAGAGCGCTGTGTCTGATACGGAGGTATGTCAGCAAATTTATTTCTATTTTTAAAAGGTATATTGTGTACATACCGGTATATTGATATGTTAATTGAATGCTTCCAAAGGAATTGCAGCGTCAAATAACGAAAATCCACGATCGTGTTGCCAGCTGCTGAGGTCACCATATTTGGTGTACCTATATTAAGTCAAATAGGAAGAGGTCATCGACATTACTGTCATACCTTCGACCTGTTCTAGGTACTGGCATTGCAAGCGTTGCAAGCTATCCATATCTGTTTCACAATGGGGTTACGTCTGTGCTGTGTTCGATCTATTGCATTCCATCATGGAGATAAGTAATTTTTTTAAAAAACATCCGGAACATTGTTTTTATTTGTAATAACTACATTATTTCAAAAACGTTGCTTTGCTGTCCTCATGAAGCTTCATTGAGAGAAAAACGAAATCCTCATTGTCCAGTGTCCATGGTGCACTGATCAGTGCTATCATTGGAGTCCGCAGCTCATGATAGTGGTTCCCTGGTATGGAATCCCAAACACCATGTAGATTTGTCCAAATTGTTTACCAATTGTCTTGAAATTCATATGCAAGTACATTGATTTATTGTGGCTTTCTCTTTTAGGTGACGAGCAAAGTCACCCATCCCCAGTGATGTGAAAAGTTTAAGTTAATCCATCAATTTAAATTATTCCGTGGACTTCAAAAGGTTAATTGTGTTGCACTCAAAAAAATCTGGCCTTTTCAATCAATATGAGGCCAATTGGTCATCCTGTTTGCCAAACATTGCTATATTGGTCACTTTAGCCTCAATTTATGGCCTCTGGCTTGTGGCCACATCGCCCATGTAATTTTTCACACAAAGTTGTATCTATACTTCGAGTATGGAGTTTGTATCTTTAAATATGTGGCCACGCATAAGGAACAGACCCGTAGAGAAAGACATTCGCATATAAGCTTTCTCAAATCACGATTTCAAACAGGAATTTGTCATAATAATGAAGCTAGCTATCATGTGCAGCCTGTGGCTGCTGGTTGCATCATTTTCTGAGGGTACAGCTGTGCCGCTGATGCAGTGCCCTCTATTACCAGTGCACTGGTACTCATTTCACCAACCTCAAAGGGATGGCAGGCTGAGTCAACCCCACCTGGTGTTAATTCAATGGAATGAGTGACTCGAACTCAAGACTCTAACATCTTAAGCCATCCACCTTCACCTTTGCCAACACTAGGCATATAATATTGAAGATATGTATCCATATTCTTTAATTTATTATAGTAACTATTGACTGACACTTTGTCTAAACAGAATAAATGAAGGGTGAATGCATTTGAGAGAAAGATAACATTTATGTGTGCAGTCTGACTATGCTCTGGAGTGCATTACAACACTGTTGGGAAAAGATTGACTCAAACATAATCCATAAACTAATTAAATCAATCCCAAATGGAGTTGAGGCAGTTCTCAAGGCAAAAGGAGGTCACACTGATTAATTATTGATTATACGAAAAGACAGATTTGATTTTTACCCATTATAACATCCATCCATCCATTGGGACCATACTCTGTGCAGAGCGTTGGTGCTGCCTAAGCAGTCTCCTTGGCTATTGGGCATTCGTATAATCCTGGACGGGTCGCCACTCCGACACAGGATACCAGCATGCTGGCACTCATTTTGCCGACCTCGGAAGGATGACAGGCTGAGTCAACCCCACCTGGTATTAATTCAACAGCTGAGTGGGATTTGAACTCAGGACCCTCGGATTCTAAGCCCACCACACCACATTATAACAAGTGTTGTTATATTCTTCAAAGTTCATGGAAATCCTTGAAAGTGCTTTTGATTTCATATAATAATGATTTATTTTGTTATCACATCTCAATTAATAAATTACATACTGGATTCGTACTTTTGCACCCCACCGTATATCTACAAACTCCTTCTTGAACCTTCAAACTTTGCTAAAATCCCACATCGTCGTACCATGTCAGTTTATGTCAATGCTTTGGTTTGACTCGGAATTTGAGAAGATTAGCAGACAGTGTTTTCATTGTCTGCAGTATTACTTGGTCACATCACCGTAATCATCTCATTCTACCTTTGTATTATTTGCATGTACAGCAAAATAAAGATCACAACTTCTTTAATGATCCCAATTATTCACACTTTCTTGCAGGGTTAGTTGAGCAACAGCCTGGTGTTGGCTTAGTGATTAGGGTGGCGGCTTGGGATTCTAGGGTCCTGAGTTCAAGCCCCGTTGGCTGCTGAATTAAAATACACCAGGAGGTTGACTCAGCCTGTCATCCTTCCGAGGTTGGCAAAATGAGCACCAGTCTACTGGTAAAGGGGGACACTGCATCAGTGGCATAGCCGCGTCCCAACCAATGATGCAACCAGCAGCCACAGGCTGCACGAGAGAGAGAGAGTGAGAGTGAGAGTGTTGAGCAACGTTTTTGGACCATCTTTTGTGAACCAGCAAGCCAGGGCTGACTTTCAACTATAGGTGACAGGAATTGTGGAATTTGTCCGGGGTGCTGACAATAACTCACCTACGGTTCAAGAAAGACACCATCGGGTCATTAACATCCAGTCATCCACCATTGACCAGCGCTGGTAGACGGGTCCTCCAGCTTGGCGTCCTATCAATGGACGGCTTACACATTGACGCCACAGGGGAAACACAAGATTCAAACCCAGGCCAGACGTCTCAGAGTGGAGTGTATCCCTCCAGGCTATCCTGCCAGCCCATGATGGTAAACTAGAAAAACCTATTAAGAAAAACAATTTCCACAACCACCTCTGCCTCGCAGCCTTGATGAGCAGACTTTTTTTTTTAAATCTCTTTTGCCAATTAGCATCATTCTATTCTGTTGGCAACACCATTTCCATCATTCCAGCTTTGGCCCGATAATGGAGAACCGTGGCATTGTTTTACCAACCGCACAAGACATATTGATTGCTTCCTGCCCTTAGGTCTTGATAAAAGCTGCACCTGAGCTGTGAAGGTAATTCCATTTTAAAAGCTAATGTTTTTCTCTCTCACGTAGAAAGCATTTGCTCAACGAAAGCCAATGAGTAAGTCAATTAAACTGCACAATAAGGACCTCAAACTGTGTTTGTCTTGCTAGTAACTTGCTTTGCAGCATGGATTTCACATAGCAGCAATATGTTGTGTGTTGAGTACCACAACAGGGTAATTGAATTTGGCAATTTGACCATGTCTGTGTGCTGCGTTGTACAAATACTGCAACAGTATTAAAAATTAACATTGCTGTTGTAGTGCCGGTGCTTGTCCTGGGATCAAAGTGTTTGCAAGCTTCATTTGATATGGTCCCATGAAAACTTTATGTAAACTTCAAATATGAAAATGAATGTGTGGCTGAAACACCACAAAGGAACATTTCCCTCCGAGACAAAATACAGTGTAAAACGCTCTTATCAACGCCCTACTTCGTAAAGTTTATTGTTTATCTTGTCCAAAGACTCGGTGAAGGTGAGATGGATACTCACCTTTACTGAGTCTCGCATTCTGTTTTGTTACAAGAGCAGCAGCAATAGAAGAATCAAAACAATAGGCTTATTAGTCATCACATTTTACGTCTCAAATTATAACAAAATGTCATCTATTTATTACCTGTGCAGATATGTTGGCAATTTTGTCCTCGTCCCACTCCACTGTATGCACCATCTGCTGGTAGATGGGCCCTCTGCATTTATGTCTGGATGCTCCTTCCTCCATCCCATATGCACTGGTCCTACCTCCCATATGTAATACCCACAGGAACATTGTCTCCACGATTACATTTTGTAACACTCTGCCAGAGCATCCTTTGCAATCGAAAGCACTCACTAGCTATAGCAAGCAGTACAGTACAGTATTGTACTAGTTATGTTGGAAATTATATTTAAAAATAAAAAAAATTAATGGAAAATGTATAATTTGATGAAAGAAAAGCTCTTTTTCGGCAATTACATACGCCATTTTTCTTTTTACCATTTTGTGCGATCTGCTTTCATGACAAAATATTAATATATACATACTAATAGTTGTTGAAATATATTAAAGTCGGCAGTTGCTGAAAACGAAGAGTTACGTAGACAGCACACACAGATGTGGTACAGATGGGTACAAATGATTCTCCGTGGGGTGTGTGCATGCCTGCTTGCTTGGTTACATGTTTGCAGTGCACGAGTTTTGCAGTTGCACGATCTGAACTCAAACTCGACCCGTGGTGTGTGGTGCTGTGGTGGAGGTTAAGTGGCCGTCTCATGAACCATGTGTTTCTGCACATGGGGAGCAGATGTGCTGCAGTGCCAAAGCCATATGGGGAGCGGACGTGCTGTGGCATCGAAGCCATATGGGACGTGCCCCTGTGCAGTACGGATGTGAGGAAATCCGTGCATGTGTGCGAGTGCAAGGATGGGCATATTGCTGGTGCATGTGTACAGTTAGCATGGACTGTGAGGAGGTCGGAGGATTACGGATTGGGGGCGGGGTTGGGCATGCATTCAGGCAGGCCTTTGTCAGGGAGATAGCATAAGTTTTTAGTTTTTAAATGCTCCCGCCTAGTTTTATATAGAACACTGTGGTTAAAAATAAACGTTGCTGTTTGGGCACGTTTTATTGCCCTGGAAATGCCCTGGTACATTGCCTTCCCTCCTTTCCCCTCCTGCTGTCTTCCCCTCCCCTCCCCTCCCACTGCCTACTCCCCCATCCTCTTCGCTCTCCTCACTTCTTAGCTCCCCTTTCCTCACCCCATCCTCCCACCCCCCCCAACCTCTCCTGCTCATTATTTTTCTTTTTATTCTGCAGTGGCAAGAATTAATTTTTTTAAGTATCTCAATATGGTATATGGTATATAAGTAATAAGAATTCCTTGTGGTATGCCTGAAGTGGTGATGGTTAAGTATATCCTCACTATAATTCAAAGTTAGTTGGTAAAGGTAGAATGTACAAAATGGTAAAATGTATATAAATAAATAATAAATTCAAGGTGGTATGGAGATAGTGGAGATGGTAAAGAGTATTTAAATAATTACTTCAAGGTGGTACGGTGTTAGTGGAGATGGTAAAGTGTATAAAAATAAATAATTCAAGGTGGTATACGCTACCCTGATTTATTATTTAATTTATATACATTTTACCATTTGTAACATCTAAAAAGATATAAATCTATAACTGACTAAAACTACTACTATCTAAGAAAATAACCTAAATCATGATATAAACTACTAAAAAATATTTCTAATAATAAAATATCTAAAACTAACTACTTATAACTAAATCAAAATCTAACTAAACTACTAAACAAAATCTACTACTAAAAATACCTAGAAAAATCACTTCCTAAAAATCTACTTAAACTAAACTCTAATCTACTAAAAACTAAAAAAACTATAAACTAAGATCTAAAATATCTAACTAAAAAAACAACTCTATCTAAATCTACTAACACTCCTATCTAAAGACTACTATAATTTCTAATCTAACTAACTAAAAATAAAAAACTAACTTAGAATGGCTAAATACTAAACTATCTACTATCTAAATACTATCTAAAACTTCTTTCTAAAACTACTAAAATCTACCTTTTGAAAAATTATACAAAAAACCAACTAACTTTGGAATTATAGTGAGGATATACTTAACCATCAACCACTTCAGGCATACCACAAGGAATTCTTATTACTTATATACCATATACCATATTGAGATACTTAAAAAAAATTAATCTTGCCACTGCAGAATAAAAAGAAATAATAAGAGCAGGAGAGGTTGGGGGGGGTGGAGGATGGGTGAGGAAAGGGGAGCTAAGAAGTGAGGAGAGCGAAGAGATGGGGGAGTAGGCAGTGGGAGGGGAGGGGAGGAAGAAGCAGGAGGGGAAAGAGGAAGGCAATGTACCAGGGCATTTCCAGGGCAATAAAACGTGCCCAAACAGCAACGTTTATTTTTAACCCACAGTTTCTATATAAACTAGGCGGGAGCATTTAAAAACTAAAAACTTATGCTATCTCCCTGACAAAGGCCTGCCTGAATGCATGCCACACCCGCCCCAATCCGTAATCCTCCGACCTCCTCACAGTCCTGCTAACTGTACACATGCACCAGCAATATGCCCATCCTTGCAATCGCACACATGCACGGATTCCTCACATCCGTACTGCACAGGGGCACGTCCCATATGGCTTCGATGCACAAGCACGTCCGCTCCCATATGGCTTGGCCTGCAGCACATCTGCTCCCATGTGCAGAAACCATGGTTCATGAGACGGCCACTTAACCTCCACCAAGCACCACACACCACGGGTCGAGTTGAGTCAGATCGTGTGCAACTGCAAAACTCGTGCACTGCAAACATGTAACCAAGCAAGCAGGCATGCACACACCCCACGAGAATCATTTGTACCCATCTGTACCACATCTGTGTGTGCTGTCTACTAACCTTCGTTTTCAGCAACTGCCGACTTAATATATTTCAACAAACTATTAGTATGTATATATTAATATTTGTCATGAAAGCAATCGCACAAAATGTAAAAGAAAAATGCAGTATGTAATTGCCGAAAAAGAGCTTTTCTTTCATCAAATTATACATTTTCCATTAATTTTTTTTATTTTTAAATATAATTTCCAACATAACTAGTACAATACTGTACTGTACTGCTTGCTATAGTAGTGAGTGCTTTCGATTGCAAAGGATGCTCTGGCAGAGTGTTACAAAATGTAATCGTGGAGACAATGTTCCTGTGGGTATTACATATGGAGGTAGGACCAGTGCATATGGGATGGAGGAGGAGGCATCCAAGACATAAATGCAGAGGGCCATCTACAGCAGATGGTGCAACAGTGGAGTGGGACGAGGACAAAATTGCCAACAATTCTGCACAGGTAATAAATAGAATGACATTTTGTTATAATTTGAGACGTAAAATGTGATACTAATAAGCCTATTGTTTTGATTCTTCTATTGCTGCTGCTCTTGTAACAAAACAGAATGCGAGACTCAGTAAAGGTGGTATCCATCTCACCTTCACCGAGTCTTTGACAAGATAAACAAATAAACTTTACGAAGTAGGGCGTTATAGGAGCGTTTAACACTGTTATTTTGTCTCGGAGGAATGTTCCTTTGTGGTGTTTCAGCCACACATTCATTTCATATTTGAAGTTTACATAAAGTTTTCATGGGACCATATCAATGAAGCTTGCAAAACACTTTGATCCCAGGACAAGCACCGCACTACAACAGCAATGTTAATTTTTAATACTGTTGCAGTATTTGTACAAGCACACACAGACATGGTCAAATTGCCAAATTCAATTACCCTGTTGTGTACTCAACACACAACATATTGCTGCTATGTGAATCCATGCTGCAAAGCAAGTTACTAGCAAGACAAACACAGTTTGAGGTCCTTATTGTGCAGTTTAATTGCACTTACTCATGCTTTCGTTGAGCAAATGCTTTCTACGTGAGAGAGAAAAACATTAGCTTTTAAAATGGAATTACCTTCACACAGCTCAGTGCAGCTTTTATCAAGACCTAAGGGCAGAAGCAATCAATATGTCTTGTGCGGTTGGTAAACAATGCCACGGTTTCTCCATTATCGGCCAAAGCTGGAATGATGGAAATGGGTGCCAACAGAATAGAATGATGCTAATGGCAAAAGAGATTAAATAAAAAAAAGTCTGCTCATCAAGGCTGCGAGCAGAGGTGGTTGTGGAAATTGTTTTTCTTAATAGGTTTTTCTAGTTTACCATCATGGGCTGGCAGGATAGCCTGGAGGATACACTCCACTCTGAGACGTCTGGCCTGGGTTTGAATCTTGTGTTCCCCTGTGGCGTCAATGTGTAAGCCGTCCATGATAGGACGCCAAGCTGGAGGACCCGTCTACCAGCGCTGGTCAATGTGGATGACTGGATGTTAATGACCCGATGTGTCTTTCTTAACCGTAGGTGATTATTGTCAGCACCCCGGACAAATATCCACAATTCCTGTCACCTATAGTTTGAAAGTAGCCCTGGCTTGCTGGTTCACAAAAGATGTCCAAAAACTTTTTGCTCAACACTCTCACTCTCACGTCTCTCTCTCTCGTGCAGCCTGTGGCTGCTGTTGCATCATTGGTTGGACGCGGGCTATGCCACGATGCAGTGTCCCCTTTACCAAGTAGACTGGTGCTCATTTGCCACCTCTGAAGGATGACAGGCTGAGTCAACCTCCTGGTGTATTTTAATTCAGCAGCCAACGGGGCTTGAACTCAGGACCCTAGAATCCCAAGCCGCCACCCTAATCACTAAGCCACACCAGGCTGTTGCTCAACTAACCCTGCAAGAAAGTGTGAATATTGGGATCATTAAAGAAGTTGTGATCTTTATTTCTGTACATGCAATAATACAAAGGTAGAATGAGATGATTACGGTGATGTGACCAAGTAATACTGCAGACAATGAAAACACTGTCTGCTAATCTTCTCAATTCCGAGTCAAACCAAAGCATTGACATAAACTGACATGGTACGACGATGTGGATTTTAGCAAAGTTGAAGTTCAAGAAGGAGTTTGTAGATAACGGTGGGGTGCAAAAGTACGAATCCATATGTATTATTAATTGAGATGTGATAACAAAATAAATCATTATTTATATGAAATCAAAAGCACTTTCAAGGATTTCCATGAACTTTGAAGAATATAACAACACTTTGTTATAAGTGGTGTGGTGGGCTTAGAATCCGAGGTCCTGAGTTCAAATCCCACTCAGCTGTTGAATTATACCAGGTGGGGTGACTCAGCCTGTCCATCCTTCCGAGTCGGCAAAATGAGTGCCAGCATGCTGGTATCCTGTGTCGAGTGGCGACCCGTCCAGGATATACGAATGCCCAATAGCCAAGGAGACTGCTTAGCAGCACCAACGCTCTGCACAGAGTATGGTCCCAATGGATGGATGATGTATAATGTAAAAAATCAAATCTGTCTTTTCGTATATCAAATAATTATCAGTGTGACCTCCTTTTGCCTTGAGAACTGCTCAACTCCATTGGGATTGATTAATTAGTTTATGGATTATGTTGAGTCAATCTTTCCCCAACAGTGTTGTAATGCACTCCAGAGCATAGTCAGACTGCACACATAAATGTTATCTTTCTCTCAAATGCATTCACCCTTCATTTATTCGTTTAGACAAAGTGTCAGTCAAAAGTAACTATATAAATTAAAGAATATGGATACATATCTCTCATATATGCCTAGTGTTGGCTAAGTGAAGGTGATGGCTTAAGATGTTAGAGTCTTGAGTTCGAGTCACTCAATTCATTGAATTAACACCAGGTGGGGTTGACTCCAGCCTGCATCCCTTTGAGGTTGGTGAAATGAGTACCAGTGCACTGGTATAGAGGGCACTGCATCAGCGCACAGCTGTACCCTCAGAAATGATCAACCAGCAGCCACAGGCTGCACATGATAGCTAGCTTCATTATATGACAAATTCCTGTTTGAAATCGTGATTGAGAAAGCTTATATGCGAATGTCTTTCTCTACGGTCTGTTCCTTATGCGTGCCACATATTTAAAGATACAAACTCCATACTCGAATATAGATACAAACTTGTGTGAAAAATTACATGGGCGATGTGCCACAAGCCAGAGGCCATAAATTGAGGCAAGTGACCAAATAGCAATGTTTGCAAACAGGAGACCAATTGGCCTCATATTGATTGAAAAGGCCAGATTTTTTTGAGTGCAACACAATTAACGCTTTTGAAGTCCACGAATAATTTAAATTGATGGATTAACTTAAACTTTTCACATCACTGGGATGGGTGACTTTGCTCGTCACCTAAAAGAGAAAGCCACAATAAATCAATTACTTGCATATGAATTTCAAGACAATTGGTAAACAATTTGGAACAAATCTACATGGGTTTGGGATTCCATACCAGGGAACCACTATCATGAGCTGCGGACTCCAATGATAGCACTGATCAGTGCACCATGGACACTGGAACAATGAGGATTTCGTTTTTCTCTCAATGAAGCTTCATGAGGACAGCAAAGCAACGTTTTTGAAATAAATGTAGTTATTACAAATAAAAACAATGTTCCGGATGTTTTTTAAAAAAATTACTTATCTCCATGATGGAATGAAATAGATCGAACACAGCACAGACGTAACCCCATTGTGAAACAGATATGGATAGCTTGCCAACGCTTGCAATGCCAGTACCGTAGAACAGGTCGAAGTATGACAGTAATGTCCGATGACCTCTTCCTATTTGACTTAATATAGGTAACACAAATATGGTGACCTCAGCACTGCAACACGATCGTGGATTTTCGTTATTTGAACGCCTGCAATTCCTTTGGAAGCATTCAATTAACATATCAATATCCCGGTATGTACACACAAGTATACCTTTTAAAAATAGAAATAATTTGCCTGACATACCTCCGTATCAGACACAGCGCTCTACTTTGCATCCAACTGTGAAGATCGTGCTAAAGTGACAGTTTGCAGGTGAAGTAAGTGAACCCCAACAAGCAGAGCTTTCTCCCATGGAAGGATGTAAAGCCAGAATATACTGTGCATGCACTCACGTATTCAATACCTCATTGTAGCATTTTTATTGGGAAATTGTGGATTTCATTAACTAAGGACATTTTTGAATCACTTTGGGTCATCTATTTATTAACGGACAAATAATACAAGTGTATCATTAATACATTTTTTAATTGTCTCTATCATTCACAAGTACAAAATGAAAAAAACAACAGATCACTTCATTCTCTTTCATTTATAAGAGATCTGAAAGGCGTTCGATTATTTGAAGAATGAGGAACTCACACTAATGCGTGTCTCAGCCTCCACTGACGAATTCACCGGAGACGTATCCATGCTTTCGGGTTCTGTCCATCTGTCCGTCCAACTGTCACCCGGATAGGTTTTCATCACCGCGATAATTAAGAATGGCTGAAGGGATCCAAGTCAAAACTTGGTACAAGTACGTCATATTACGTAAAGATGGACTTAGTAGATTTTGGGGTCAAGAGGTCAAAAGTTCAAATGTTAGAGGTCCCGTTAGGTAACAATTCTGATACGAGCAAACTTGTGAACCAGCGATGTGATTTTGACTAAACTTGGTACAAGTATATATTATGATGTAAATATGAACAGATAGATTTTGGCATCAAAGAGGTCAAATGTCAGAGGTCATGTCATGTAATATGTGATGCTTGAGAACAGCTAAAGGGATTTAAAATCAAAACTTGCTCTTTATTGAATATATATATAATATATATATGTAGACGAGGTGTGTTCAAAAGTATCCACCTTAATTTTTGCGTAAACAAATGAACCTGGGAGGCGTGTTTGATGCAGCGTATGTAGGCGATGCTAATCCGTATGCATGAATATTTTCCCACCTGCAGAGCTGTCAGTCGCCGACAGACCGCCGAGAGTGAGGAAGTAAAGTGAGCGCCGTCGGATTTTCGTTTTTGACAAAATGACGATCACGGATCACTGTGGTCTCATCGCCAGTGATCCTGTGTTGAAAAGTTGGGATCGCTGTTCACAGTCTCCAGCATGTCCTGTGCGATCTGCAAACAGAGTTGCTTTCTGCTCGATCGTTAGCAGCTTTGGCACGAACTTCGCTGAGATCTCCTTAAGCCCAAATCCTCAGTCACAATGGAATGAACGGATCCAATGCTGACTGCCGCCTCGTCTGCAAGTTCTCTGATCGTGTTTCGACATCCTGCATCAGCAGGGTCCTCACGGTCAATGAACAATCTCATTCGGGATGTTGAGGCCTACCGAACGTGCTTCACTCTCCACTGATGTGGCGACGCCATCTTTGAGCGGTGTACCACTCTTTTATCTGTGTGGTGCCCATTGCTTCGTTCCGGAAGGCCTGTTGATCTTGCGGATCGTTTCCACTTGGGAATCACCAAGCTTACACAAAATTTGATGCAGTAGCGTTGTTCAAGTTTTTCCGTCATTTTGTCAAAAAACGAAAATCGACGGCGCTCACTTACACTTCATCACTCTTCGCGTCTGTCGGCGACTGACAGCTCTGCAGGCGGGAAAAATATACAGGCATACGGATTAGGATCGCCTACATACGTGCACCAAACACGCCTCCCTAGCTTCATTTGTTTATGCACGAAAAGTAAGTTGGATACTTTTTGAACACACCTCGTATATATATATATATATATACTATATATTTATATATATATATAATAATATTATAATTACCAAGCTTGCACACTTAAAAACATGCTCGCGTCACACGTATCCCTATAAATTGCGTGTGCAACTTAGCGACATTGCCGGACAATGTTGGAAGTCTTGGCAGTTGCCTAGTACCACTGGCATTTTGCACAATGCGATTTTGTCATTCCCCGCTGTACGGTCTGTCGTCTGTACCAGAGCTATGTTGTACTGGCTATCCCGTGCAGTGCACGGTATCCTATATATATATATATGTGTTGATTAGTGTGTGTGTGTTGTGTGTGTGTGTGTTGTGTGTGCAAGTGTAGTGTTGTAATGAGGAATAAAACGTTTTTATTTATTTATATCAGTTGGGCCTCATACTTACCATATTTGTGTTTCTTCTAACGTTGTGGTATCTCGTCCATAATAAAAGTGTATTAACACACCACACACACAGAAAAACACACACCACACACACACACACACACACACACACACACACACACACACACACATCACGAACACTACAATCGAGCCTCTGAGGTCGCAGTTCTAAGCCCGCTACCATACACAGATCGTAAAATGTCGCTGCTGCTTGCCTATGTTACATTCCAGCATTTAAAAAGTATAACTACATAAACCGTCTCTCGCATGCGGAGTTGAATGGGTGGCAAAAGGTGATGAGGCATAAATAGTTTGATGTATGGAATCTGGGAGGTTGTCATTAGGGATGGATGCACTATGGTTACCGATTTCCTTAGTTTCTAAAGGACCCCCTGTAGATGAATTTGGGTGAGTTGTCTTGTAGCTGAAGTAGTCCTTGGAGGAAATTATGTGATTTGATAGATATATAGGCAGTAACCTCTTGCACGTGAAAATGCAACATTAGTTTGCCATGGGAACACACGGGGCTGGGAGGATATTCCGAGTTTGCTCAAACTGTTTAAGGCCTGGGATTTGTTTAGGTCATCGAGTAGCGAGTCTGACTGGAAATTGCATCCTCTGGCAGTGTGACTGGAGTTGGCGTCGATGGGACCAAGTTTAAATGATATTAGCCTAGCCCGAGACCTGAAACAGGAGCATGGAGGAGTGACCGAGAATCAGAATGCAATTTCAATGAACGGCACTTTTTGCGCACATCCGACGATCGAACACCCGCTGGACCTTTAATTGAAACCACACACGCAAACCACAACGCAAGAACGATTGGCGGTTGAAGAAACGTCATAATTACACGCAGACTGGTTAACAACCAATATATTTAAAAAAATAAAATCTTCTTTAAATACAATGTTTCTGTGTTACATTTCTTGTGCTCAAATTCACCTCTGAGGTAGTCAGCAATTGCAAAGAAAGGTTACATTCCAGTGCTGTTTTCGAGGAGGGCCATTACGCTCTCGCGGATGCGCCTTCGCACGACAGACGTAATGACGTCAGCGAATGACCGATGATTCATGATGGATTAACCCTGCTCACGCGGTGACGTCCACATCGTCGCCATGCAAACGAACATAAAAATTAGAAATCGCCCAAAATTCCAAAGCATGTCCGTCTGCGACGATGCTCACCATAGCCCATGCTGTTCATTAGACGCCCATAGCACCTAAGCGAAAGTGGCACACATCCGTACGGCAGTTTTGGAGGAGATACGTCAAATTACACGCAGACGTTAACAGACAATAATAATAGATGAGCACTGACAATCCACATAGTTTGACATCCATGGAGGAGAAAGTTCTTGCCTGAAGAAAAGCCCCACTGAGTTGGTGAGAAATGCGGAGCATTTGTTGTGAACGTCGCTGGTACAGAGTACTCCAGGAAGTGACTTCACTTTTCCCCAAGATCAGTGCTGTTTTCTTCTCGTCTAACGTGTTGTGTTTGTTGTGAAATGTTCTTCTGTTATGGCCGTTATATGAGTGTGTCAGCTGCGCACTATGAGGTCTTTGATATGTATGGTACATCGGCATGTTACATAACATTATAAATGCAAGTATGGTAACATCACATCTCGACATCTCATCTCATAATATTTCGTCAATTCGAATCCAAAAGCAACGGGCCGCAGCAAAATGAAAACAGCAATGGAAATGATTTTTATCAACCCTCAAAGCAAGAAAAACAAAGGATGTGATTCTTCCCTTCTTTCGCTCATACAATGTCAGAATTGATAGAGACCCCCACCCCTCATTACCATCGCGTTTAATGGGGGGTGCATCCTTTATGGTTTAGCCCCTAGATTCATGAACTTCCATAATGTACAAATAACATATGATATATATAAACATATAGTAACATAGCAAAATATGATATGAATGAACACTGAAGCAATGCTCGTCAACACAACAATGGCCAGATTAATCGCTACCATTTGTATCATCGACCGTACTCTTCTTACAACACTGAACAAAAACAAATGAACTCTCAGTTAACCAATAACGTTTATGAAATGGAACCATCACTCGTGTTTTCTTTGAATCTATATAACTAGTGCAGCCCGGTACCCGTAAGGTGCGTGCCCGGAGGTGCGTGCCCGTACGTGTGTGGCCGTACATGCACAAACAAACCAAACAAACAAAAACTTTCAAACCGCGTGCCAGAAAACAACACAAGGCCGTCGCTTCGCTCGCGACGTGCCCGAGTACGTTGCAAAAAAACAAAACCTTTCAAACGCACGTGGCCAGAACGACAAACCACACAGGCCGTTCCTTCGCTCTCGCTGCGTTCTCGCGCCTAACGCACACTCCACACACATAGAGTTAATTAAAATCCAAATTAAAATCAAGTACCTCCCTGTCTTTGCTTGCCAGGACATTTCGCTGCCATGTAACGCGGCACGGCCGCGGTGAACGTCGATGTCGGCCGGCCTGCGCACCGCCGAGCGCAACCAGCTACGCAGCAACGTGTCATGTCATTGGTTGGTAAATAATGGCCGCAGCAACGTGTCATGTCAATTGCTTGGTAAATAAATGGCCGCAGCAAACGTGTCATGTCTTGGTTGGTAAATAAATGGCGCAGCAACGGTGTCATGTCATTGGTTTGGTAAATAAATGCCCATACTTGGGAAGCACTTGTCCGATTAATATCAAACCTTGAAAAGGCACATCCACAGGGCACCACAATATACCTGGCAAGTTTCAATTAGATCGGACCATCAGTGGTTGTCGAGAAACAGCGTCACAGATCACAGCAACACACACACACACACACACACGACAGCACACACGATCGACACACACACACACACACACACTGCTGAATTAATTAGATAGACTGAGTGCAATGCCCATAGTGCGTGGCCGTGGTGCAACCCCCCCATCCAAAAAACTTTCAAACCGCTTGCCAGAAACAACAACCCAAACGGCCGTTCCTTCGCTCTCACGTCCAGTACGTGCGTGGCCGTACTTGCCCAAAAAAAAAAATATATACTTAAAACTGCTGCCAGAAACAACCAACACAGACCGTTCTTCACCTCACGTGCCGTACGTGCGTGGCCGTACGTGTGTGATCATACTCCTGCGTGCCTTACGTGCGCATGCCGTAAACATGCGTGGCCGTACGTGCGTGGCCGTACAAACAAAAAAAAAAACTTTCAAACCGGTGCCAGAAAACAACCACACAAGCGTTTCTTCAATCTCGGCTGCCCGTACGTGCAATAAAAAAACAAAAAACTTCAAAAGCAACTACACAGGCCGTTCTTCGCTCTCGTAAACGCGACTGGATGGGGCATTGTGTTTATCTATTAAATCGCATAAAAATGAGAAATTATTAGAATACAGTAAGTCTCACTTATCCAGAAGTAGTGTGTGCCCTGTACGGAATGTTCACATCATTCCACGAATTATTGCTTTCATTGAAGTAACAACCGCTGTGATACTTACAGCACACAGAGTTAATTAAAATCCAAATTAAAATCAAGTTTACCTCCCCTGCTTTGCTAGCCATGACATTCGCGTGCATTGACCATTGCCACTCCTATGCAATGGTGAGGCGACAGGGTAGGATTTTTTAGGAGACCTGAAGTAGTGTCATTAGTATTCCATGTTTTCAAATTTTTTTTTTTTTGTTTTCGTTGAAATATTAAAAAAAAAAAGTTTGCAAAGCATAGCCAACCAAATTGAGATTGTATTTCGTTGGCAAGCAGTTGAGTAGAGCTGAATTCCTTAACCATTTCCAAAGGCCACAACCGTTTGACAATTGGAAACAAAAAAAAGTTGTGCACGTTTTTTTTGATAAATTAATTTTCGGAAACAATTTTTTCCTTCAATAAATTAAATAATAATATAAATTGTCTCCAATGTTACACACCTTTATCTCGTTAGCACCTCTTCATAAACAACATTGCTGAGGAAATGGTGCTTCTTTTTTGTTTCCTCGTCCCAGGGCAAGAAATACGGAAGGCTGCTGAATCTGCCAACGGTTTGATAAATCATAGTTTTAATGGCCAATTATTCAATTACGCAATTATTCAATTAGCGCCAACGTATTTTGCCTTTTCGCAAGGAAAAACACAAAGAGAAGAGAAAAAACCCGTAATGGCGAATGTGGCTGAGGTTCTCTTCCCCATCGGCCACGCTACACAGCAACGTGTCCTGTCCATTGGTTGGTAATAAATGGCCGCAAAGCAAACGGTTCCTGTCATTGGTTGGTTAAAATAAATGGCCATAACTTGGGAAGCACTTGTCCGATTAATATCAAACCTTGAAAAGGCAATCCGCAGGTCCCAGCATATACCTGGCAAGTTTCAAATTAGATCGGACAGTGTTGTCGAGAAAACAGCGGTCACACACACACAACACACACACACAACACACACACACAACACACACACACACACACACACACACACACACACACACAGACACACACACGCTGGAATTATAGTTTTAGATAAAAGGTTTATTCTCTATTTATTTTGTCTTTCACATCAATTTTCTCTTTGAACTACTGCGACCAGGAACGCAAAACCCATATCACTATAAAGGTCTTTGGTGGATGTTGAAGATCCCGAGGAGTTCTAGCTGTATATTATTTTATTTAGCAATCACAAATGACCTGATTTGCATGGGTTCACAACAATTTTTTTTAATTAAGGTTTCTCCCAATAGAGTACAAGTTATGGTTTGGAAGCCACAAAATTTTTTTGTCAGCTTCGAGCATGCTCGTCTGGCTTTCCCAATCGCCACTCAGATTTTAAATTGCCTCTCAGCTTTGTGTGCATCTACTCTCCTCTGTAAGTGGTCTCTGAGAACATCCACTCCAGACGAAGACACATCCAAACCGCTCTTTTTTGTTCGCGGATGCTCATGAACCTCCTCTTCTCTTCGTGAGGGCACGTTCTCTAAGATCTATGCATGTATTTTCAATCTTAAAGTTATATATTATATACAATATAGTTCTAATTATATTGTTATAATTTATAAAACTTAATTTTGAAACACATTAAATTTTTAAAATCACAGCATGTGAGAATTGGTATTGCGGGGGGTGGTGGGCGAGGGCAGAGATTAGCAGAGGGAGTTGACACGTTTGGAAGGGGGGGGGGGGGGTTTGAGGCATAGGAGGAGGGGGGATTGAGGACTTGGACAAAGAATGTATAGTGGAGGAGCAGGGGAAGCTGGAGTTGGGGAGGGTGGCAGAGGCGTGGAAAAGGGGGTTGAGAGACTTGGGTTGGGAGGGGGGGTTGGAGGACTTGGGTTGAGAGGGGCTTAGCAGACTTGAAGAAGAAAGGGGGTTTGAGGACTTGGGTGGGAGGTTTAGCTTGAATTGAGTATTTGGGGCTGGGAAGGGTGGTTGAGACTTATACCATCCATCCCATTGGGACCATACTCTGTGCAGAGGTTGGTTGCTGCCTAAGCAGTTTCCTGGGCTATTGGAGACACAATCCTTCCTGGAGACGTGGTTGCCACTTGTCCGACACAGGATACCAGCAAGAGCTGGTACTTTCATTTTGCCGACCTTCGGGAAGGATGATAGGCACAGTCAACCCCACCTGGTATTAATTCAACAGTCCGAGTGGGATTTGAACTCAGGATCCTTGGATCCCAGCCCCACCACCCCTAAACCATTAGCCAACACCAGGCAATGCAGGACTTTGATGAATAAAGGAAGGGAAGGACAGAGTTGGGGTGGGGGAGAGAGCTGGAGAGGGGGTTGAGCAGGATTTGGGTTAGAGAGGGGTTGAGGATTTGGGGTAGCAAGTGGGAAGGGTTGGGGAGTTAGGGGAAGTTGGTAGTTGGGACTTTTAAAATCACATTAATTTTTACATTACACAGAATTTCCACGGTCCCCCTGGTAGTTTTAAGCATGAATCTCAATGGTTTTTTGGTAAACAATGGGAGCTCATCAGTAAAGGCGTCTGCTGCCCTCGGGTGGCTGCAAGCAGGATCACCCAGGTAACTCGATTCACAGCGTAATGTCCAAAACGCTTCACGACCATTATTTCATTCTTCAAAGGATCCGTTAATATTTGCCAGGGAGAACTATCCAGGTACGAGGATTGTTTCACGTTCACTCGGGCAATTCCCTAACACACACAAGAAACAGACGTGAAACTGAGCACTTTCTTGATAGGCCTTATTCAGATGCGTCACCGGTTCAGTGAACTGTGGCAGCTCCGCCATCATCCCTTAGTGGCAAGAAAGTATCGACCGCGTCACAACGCGTAGTCTCCACTCACTCCGTTATTGTCAAGTCTAAGCCGGATTTTTTTTTTCTTTCTGTAAATGGGTAAGAGTCGTTGTGGCCCCGGATGTACTCAGCGATGTACTAAAAGGCCTGGAGGCAGTTTTACCCGACTTTCCCGCGCGAAGTAGACCCATCGAATCTTTGGATATATCGGTTCTGAGAAGAGAAAAATGGCGACCTGGCGATACATGAACTGGTGTGTGCCTTTTCATTTTGTCTGCGTATGTAACTAATTTCTGATACTATTTCAGTAGTTGGTATTAAATAGCTGCTGGTTACAATATTGCTGATTTGTATCATTAAAATGCATTTATCCCTTGTTTTATTGACAGAATGAGATAGGCGAGTCGCTTTCTAAACTGTCCGTCTAACGCGCATCCAGTTCTGAGATTGTTTCTCGAAACTCGTCTTATTCTATTTACAATCGCAGATTAAATTATAATAGTTTTTTAATAGCATTTTAGAATTTTTGAAAAGAAAAAATCAGTGTAAACATTTTCACTACAACAAGTCAGCATCGATATGTATATACATAAAAAATAGCACTGGAATAATCACAGCAGCGTGGCATAACACCGGATGTTTGTTCATGGAAAAAATATCATGTATCTGTAAACAAACTGAGGAACGAGTTTTCTACAAACTTAACATTTAGACAAGAGGTTCACTTGAAATTAACTGTGGGCATGCAGTCAGGTTAAAAAAAGTGCGTGGTTGCTGAAGCAA
>CM068960.1:45131720-45151316 GCA_035128595.1 Eptatretus atami | reverse complement strand
GGCTGTATTTTGGGAACATACATACATACATATATACAAGATGAGAGTTTTAGTAATATATATAGAAGATAGATATGGTATAATAAATTCTCCTGACTTGGACTGACGTCGTGATGATGACCTCATCACAATGGCATCATGCCTGCCAACCCCGAAGGACATCAAGCAGTTCATGTGAGGCAAAGATATTATGTACCATTGCACTCGCCGATCGAGCAAGAGCTCCTGGGTGCGGTTGCCAGACCCACTGACTTGTACAGACTTTCTTCCTTCATTTACTATAGCTCCCTCATTCCCTTTGGATGCAGAGCTATCAACAAAACACCAGCTGTCCTTTTCAGGGCTAACTGACATTTACACCTCAAACTCTCAATGAACACCATCACATTCATCATCTGCACCTCTCCAAGCACCCACATCAAACATCCCATTCGGGCACAAGTGAACCATGCGGTTCACATACGGGTGAGAGCCGGGTCCACCCTCCAACCTCTCTCTCTCTCTCTTTCTCTTTCTCTTTCTCTTTCTCTTTCTCTTTCTCTTTCTCTTCTCTTTCTCTTCTCTTTCTCTTCTCTTTCTTTTCTCTCTGTCTTATTTTCCCAGAATGAGAGGGCTGATGTGCTAAGATAAGGTTTTCTATTTGTGACACTGCTGACATATTCATGCATGCTCTTTGTTAACCTCCCCATCGAAGATCGGAGGTTACTGTTTTCACCCCTTTCTGTTTGTTTGTTTGTTTGTTTGTGAACAGTATTACGGAAAAACTCCTTGACGGATTTCGACGAAACTTGGTGGGGGGGTTAGGTATGGTCCAAGGATCATGCCATTAAATTTTGGACTTGGACCCCCCCCCCCCCAAAAAAAAATTGTTAGAGAAATTTTTTTTTTTTTTTGCATTTCTACATGTTTTAAGTGATTTCCAACCCCCCCCCCCAAAAAAAAATTGTTACCCCCCCCCAAAAAAAAATAGAGAAATTTTTTTTTTTTGTATTTCTACATGTTTAAGTGATTTCCAACCCCCCCCCAAAAAAAATTGTTACCCCCCCCCCCAAAAAAAAATAAGAGAAAAATTTTTTTTTGGACATTTCTACATGTTTTAAGTGATTTCCAACCCCCCCCCCCCCCCAAAAAAAAATTGTTAGAGAAAAAAAAATTTTTGCAACTTTTTTTCAACAATTCGATTTCTTTTTTTTGCATTTCTACATGTTTTAAGTGATTTCCAACCCCCCCCCCCCCCAAAAAAAAATGTTGGAGAAAAGAACTATAACTGTCAGCACGTTGACATCATATTTAATGAATAAGATATAAGGTTCACTTGAGTGACCCAGCTGTATTGGCGCGGAGGTTTTGCACTCTACCGAGTGCTCCCCTCTAGTTGAAATTGTAACCCCTTTTAAACTGTCCGGTTGTCAGTTTCCTTTGGTTAGGTATAGTGTTTCTCGTGTGTTGCAAATAGGAGTTTCCCAAGCTGTTCTGTTATGAGTAGTCGGGAACCATTGTGTACACCATTGGTCCCAACCTGCGGCCCATGGAGCCCTATAAGCGGCCCGCAAGGACTTTCCAATCAAAACATATTTCCATGTAGCAATTTTAAAGGGTTTACACAATGCCACTGCCGGCCACTGCCGGCGGCGCCATGACCTGAAAAGCCTTACAGTGGTCATTGGCAATGTCAACTACATTAGTGCACATGCTCTCAACCACCCGTCAGTTCAAGGAGCTGCTGCAGGAGCTTGATGCAAACTACGGGGATGTCCTGTACTTCTCGGCTGTGAGGTGGCTGAGCAGGGGCCGCACTTTGAAGCGCTTCTTTGAGCTGAAGGACGAGCTGGCCATGTTCCTGGGAATGAAGGGCCAGCCAGTCGGTCACTTCTCAGACTCCCAGTGGCTGGATGACCTCGCCTTCCTCGTTGACATCACTGAGAAGCTCAATGCCCTCAACGTCTCCATGCAGGAAGAGGCAAGCTGGTCCACAACCTCTATGGCTGCATCCAGTCTTTCGAGAACAAGCTGGAGCTGTGGGGTCACAACTGCGTGCCGGCCGACTCGACCACTTCACTGCTCCGCAGGGCCAGCACGGTGAGGATGAGACCGTTTTTGAAGGTGAGAGGTATGCTACAAGAGTGGCCCGTCTGAAGAAGGAGTTCGAGAAACGATTCCAAGACTTCTGCAAGCACAAAGTCAGCTTCGAGATCTTCGCCATGCCCTTCTCATTCAATCCCTTGCAAGCCCCAACGGACCTGCAGGAGGAGCTGATCGAGCTGAAGAGTGACATCGACATCAAGGACCAGTTCCTGGAGAATTAACTCCAGGAGTTCTGCAGGGGCTACCCCGCCAGACCATCCCCAACCTGATCAAGCATGCCCAGATGTTGTTTCCATGTTTGGCAGCACATACTTGTGCAAGCAGTTCTTCAGCAAGCTGAAGTACTCCAAGAACAAGAACCGAAACGCCTTGTCCAACATGCACCTGGAAGACACTCTTCGTGTTGCTTCCTCCCATCTGGTGCCCGACATCAACTTGATCCTGGGAGAGCAGAAGCAGTATCAAGT
Source organism: Eptatretus atami (assembly GCA_035128595.1). Lineage (NCBI taxonomy): Eukaryota > Metazoa > Chordata > Myxini > Myxiniformes > Myxinidae > Eptatretus > Eptatretus atami. The sequence goes on along the minus strand of CM068960.1, from coordinate 45,148,764 downwards.
TTCTCATTGACTCTGAAAAAAAATGCATCAAGTTTCTCATTGATTCTGAAAATGTTTCTCAGTATCAGTTTCTCAATAAAATGCATCAATTTTTTTCTGGCTCCCAACATCCTTGGAGTAGTGAATGCGGCCCGTGGATCCAAATGGTTGGGACACTGGTGTACACCTACAGTAATGCTCGGCCGTATCTTGGAATCGGTAGCACATTTGAAGCACAGTTCCCTATCCGGGGTGTTTAATTTGCCGAGAAGGTAAAGCAGGATTTGGACGCTGGACCCTACTTAAATTAAACGTCTCAGAAGGCATCTGTGGTTGCTTAGCAACCCGTCACGCATTGGAGTTATTCGTGGGACGGTGGCTTCAGTACCGCTATCAGGGAAATCGATTGTAAGAGCTCCACGTATAATCCATCCAGAGGCAAATCCGTAACCATATCATGTGCACATGTGCACCACTTTGCCTCCATCCTGAGTGGCTTCAGCAGGCCACACTTGAGTCTGTTTTAAAGACTGAGGATTTTAATGGTCACAAGTAAAGGACAGTGAAGCCACCAAACATGATTTCATCCTTTTTATGGGCTCATCAGGAAGACATACCACCGTTCATCATTTACCTGTGACCAAACAGGAGAAATGAATGATAAAAGGGTTATGGTGTGCACTCAGCCTGGAGTTTAGAAATTTCACTAGGAGGGTGTTACTGGAATAATGTATGCATCCTGGAGGTGCTGGGGAGGGTCGGAGGACTAAGAAAGCAGAGGGAGCAATGTTGGAGAATGGAGGTAAAAAAAAAAACAGAGACCACTCACCTGCCTGCGATGTGAGAACAACAGACAATGTGACTCGGTTTCATCACAGGAGATTTCAATAATTTTGAAAGCTTTTGATTCCACAGAATCTGCGATATACAGACGCGACGCTGGGATGACAGCCTATAGCAGAGAGCAGTACTCCATTGAGCTGTAACAAAGGCATTGTAGACTGAGTAGCTCTGCTTTTCCAAGGAGAAACTTGGATGGACGAGGATGCCCAATCTGCGGCTGTCTTTGAAGGACGGCTTTGATATGTGACCCCAGTGAAAGGTATTGGCTTATGGTAAGGCCTCGTCGTTCAAAAGACTGAACCTCTTCCAGTGGATGACCAGGGAAATAGATACAGTAGATAGGTTCATTGGACAATCATTGCAGAGCGAAAAGGTTGAGACTTTTTAGGATTGAAAGACATGTTCCATTTATCTGACCAGAATCCAGAGTCCACTCATTTCCAGATAAGCAGAGAGATGCAACTGCTTTCTGCCTAGCAGAGGGATTGGGCAATGTATGACACAATGTGGAGTTGTCTGCAAAAAGGAAATGAGGGTTTTCCAGAGCATCAGAGAAGTCATTAATGTACAGTAAATGACGAACAAGACTGGGCCCAAAACACTGCCTCACAGAACTCCAGCCTCAATTGGGAGAGAGGAGGAGGAGAGGGTTCCATTGATGGCACATGTTGACTGCGAGAGTGGAGAAAATCAAGGGTCCAGGAATTAAGGTGGCCAGGTCACAGTTAAAGAGCTTCACAAGCAAAACAGGATATCTGATTGTGTCAAATACCTCAAATATATCCAGGAATACAGTCCTAACCTCTTGTCTTTATTTGTTTTATTCCTTTTTACTCAAACAGCATCCCTTTGTCCTCTCTCTCTCTCTCACTTTCAATAAATCAAAGAATATTCTAACGAAATTATTTCATTCACTTAAATACTTCAATAAAACCACAATGGATTTCCTGATCCAACAAGGTATATAAAATAAGGTGTGTATATATGTTTGTGTGTTTTGTGGGGGAGGGGGATTGTGTATGTTGTTACTTTGTTGTATGCGGGGGTGTTGTGTTTTGTTGTGTGGTTGTATTGTTTGTGTGTATTTGTTATCTTGGGTGTTTTGTTTTGTTGTGTTGTATGTTTTGTGTTGGGTTGTGTTTTATTATCACCATATCAGTCCCGGGTTTCAGAAGATGAAACGGAGTCCTCCCAGGTCTTGCAGTATCCACCTCCGTTTCAGCAAGGTATCACGATTCATGAATCAAGCTGTGAAGTTTTCTTGGTCTCAAAGTTTTGTTCCGAGGGCTCTTTTCAGGATCGTCACTGAGCCCCAGACTGCTTCCAACTGTAGTTCGTTTGTAGTAATATTCATAGGGATTGTTTTAAATATTCCTGTGGGGTTCTTTTTTTTATCATTCTTGTTGCTCCATTTATTACTGGTACAATTTTGCCACTCTTCAGCTTCCAAGGCCTTTTGAGACCCTGGTATTTGGTCATTTTCTTGGTTTCTGTGTTGTTTAAGCCAGAATCGCTGGGTATTGAAAACTCAATTAGCAATGCTGTATTTTCTTCTATTTTGTACCTAAGTCCCAGGTCGTATGTGATCATTGCACGTGAGTTTTCAACGATCGCTTTGGGTTCATGTTTCCATGAGCTTTCTAGAACTAGGATATGGAAGTTTTTGCAAATGTGCCAATGGATTACTTTACATACTTGTTGTGCCTTTGTGTGTACAGCTGTTCTGACATGAATTTTTCACATCCCAATAGATGGCGGCTCATAATTTGTTTCTACCTTGCAGAATCTACACTAATCTGATTGACTCAGTCCTGCCATTTTTTTAAGCCATTGGCAGAGTGTTCTTGGTCTTGGGCATCTATAAATAAAAAGAGGTCAGTCTCGGCGTGCGTGTGTCCGTCCTTCCTTACCTCTGTCCCTCCGTCTGTCCAGCTATGTGACTTTATGTCTATTATCTACACAGTGTTCTATTGGAATGTACCTTTCGACCCTTTAGACTGCTGAGACCCCTTAGACCTTTGAAGACCCTCTTAGACCCTGAGGACCCTTAAGACCCAAAAGACTCCAAAGACCCTGAAGACCCTAAATACCCTGAAGACCCCAAAGACCCCCAAAAGATCCAGAAGATCCCAAAGACTCTGAAGTGCCAAAAGAGCCTGAAGTCCCCAAAGACCCAAAAACCCCAAAGTCACCAAAGACCCAAAAGGACCCTGAACACCCCGAAGACCCAAAACACCCAAAACATCCAAAAGACCCCGAAGACCCAAAAGTCCCAAAAGACCCCAAAGACCCAAAAAGATGCTGAAGACCCAAAATCCCCAAAGACTCAAAAAGACCCAAAGACCCAAAAGTCACAAAAGACCCAAAAACCCCAAAAGACCCAGAAGTCCAAAAAGGCCCTAAAGACCCAAAAGACCCCTTAAGACCATTTAGACCCCTTTGACCTTAACACCATTTGGACCCCTTACACCCTTCAAGCAGATTAGACAGCTGAGACCCTTGACCAATTAGACCACTTAGACCTGATATCACAAATGAAATTTAAAATAAACATAATATCACCAATATTACAAATTAATTTGTAGAGAAGAAATGTTTGTATTATGATTGATGTAAATCATGCCAACATCGCAAATCTGTGACGTCAATCTCTACAATGATGTGTGGAGAGGTGAGCGTAGCGAGCTGATCCACGCTACTTTATTATTATGTGAATTGTTCTCTATCCCAGCTCCGCTGACCTCTTCTTGGCCATTCCAATGAGCCGTCTTTGGCTATGCCCAATCTGTCCAACCCTTTGTGTTTTCTATCCTCCCTGCTCTTTTATCGTTCTCCCTGTTGTTGGTGTATATTTGCTGCTGTTTCACTTCGTATTTTTCTTTTGTCACTTTTGCAATCATTGTGGCTGTGTTCGTTGCTGTTTCGGTTTCATGTGTGACATCTTCTATTGGCACCTGTCTTTGTAAATGTTTCGCAAGGTGGTTTAGGGATACCTTTTCTACTTTGCTATCTTCATGTTTGTGTACAAATTTGATTTGGTAGTCTGTTGAACTTTTCATGTTCTCAGCCGACATGATATTTGTCACTTTGTGCACTCGGCTGAGCTCCATCAGGCAGCTGTCTCCTTCTCGTCTCGGCAGGTACATTCTCTGGATGCGGAACATTTTTTGGATGGTTAGGAATTTCCTTGTTTTGATATCTTGCTTATTGATTTCCGATTGTGGTTTGTTTATTATTCCGCAGCTGTATTGGAATACTGGCTCCGTGGGTTTATGGCTTAGATTTTGTATCTTGGAGAAAGGTATGTTTTCAGGATCAGCCTTGTTCTATGCAGGTGTTCTTTGGCAATTGTTTTTCGCATTTGTTTGTGACCGACAGTATTTGGTAGTTCTCTTCTTCTTCGAGATATATTGTGTGATGCTTCATTTTCCAGCTGCTGTATTGTTGTATTGAGGTAGATTTTTTTATTTATTGTCAATTTATGTTGGTTTACCTTGTACGAATGTGCACTTGGCAAACTTATCCAGGCAAAATTCCATTTTAATCTTGTCGGAGTACTCTTTCACTAATTAACCTCCGCCATCGAAGATTGGAGGTTACTGTTTTCACCCCTTTCTGTTTGTTTGTTTGTTTGTTTGTTGGTGTTTTGTTTGTGTGTTTTGTTTGTTTGTTTTGTGAACAGTATTACGGAAAAACTCCTCGACGGATTTCGACGAAACTTGGTGGGGGGATTAGGTATCGTCCAAGGATCATGCCATTAGATTTGGACTTGGTACAATATCCAATATGGCCGCTATGGCGGCATTTTGAAAAAATATTTGAATTTTTTTTTTTTTGCATTTCTACATGTTTTAAGTGATTTCCCACCCCCCCCCCCCCCCCCCCCAAAAAAAAATTGTTAGAGAAAAAAAAATATTTTTGCAACTTTTTTTTCAACAAAATTTCGATTTTTTTTTTTGCATTTCTACATGTTATAAGTGATTTCCAACAAAAAACATGCCAAAATTATAATTGCGGCTGATTGGAACTTCAGGTGGATATACCCACGTAAAATCAATTTCTGTCTCAAGGAATCTAGTTATGACGAATGAATTGAGTATGTAAAAGTTAAAAGTAAAAGGGAAAGTTGCAAACTATAACTCTGTGAGCACTGTTGACGTCAAATTGAATGAATAGGATATCAGGTTCACGTAGTGACCTAGCAGTATTGGCGGCGGAGGTTTTGCACTCTACCGAGTGCTCCCCCTCTAGTTTCAGTTGTTCTGCTAATTTTTCATCAATCGGTGCAAAGAGCTTTAAATCATCCATGTACAGTAGACGTGTCACCTTTCTTGTCTCTTTGGATGCTCTCTAATTGGATGTTAGGTCTATCCATGTTCTTGCTCATTAATGAGGTTGCTCAGTGGGACAAGAGCCAAGCAAGACAGGAGCGGGGAAAGGCCATTACCATGGAAGATCCCGCGTCATATCTTCACCCCTGGTACTTTGATCTTTCCTTCCGAGTGCTATAATATCAATGTAGTAATCTAAAACTCCATTGCTTTCTCAATCAGTTTGATTACTTCGGTGTTGATCTTGTACACTTGTATGCATGTTATCATTCATGAATGTGGAACACTATCAAAAGCATTTTTGTGGTCTATCCAGGCTGTGGACAATTTAGTTATTCTCAGTTTACAGTTTTCAAGTATGGCCTTGTTTAGTATTCGGTGATCTGTTGTTCCATAGCATCCTCTCTTACATCCCTTCTGTTCTGCCACATGCCTCCTTGTTGTGTTAGGTAGTGGTACATAGTTTCTGTGATGATTCTCGTTCACTCAAGTAGATTGGCAGGGACTGCAAGCTGATCTCCCTCAGGACTGATCTCCCATATCTATTGCCCCTGATGTTAACTCGGCCTGGGAATTCTTTCACAGAAACCTGCTCTCTCTCATGCACAGATTTGTCCCATCTCATCTTCAATTATCCTATGCTTCTTCCTGCCCACGGTACACTGAATCCTGTGGTGAGGGAGTTTCTCGAAACAACTTGCTTTCTCATCCTGGAAGGCTAATCTGACTGAAGGCAATCTCAATGCACTCCAAAAAGCCTGCAACAACTGTGTGTCCACTCTTAGGAGAGTCAGAAAACAACATCTGTCCAATCCCAAGATTGAACTTTCAAACTTTACTCCCTCCTCTAAAATCTGGTGGTGCATTAAGTCTGTCTCTGGTGTATGCTCCCCTTCCATCCCTTCCCTCTCTCCAAATGGCACCATAGCTGGCTCTGCTCGCGAGAAGGCTGAATGCCTCAATTCTGTGTTTGCTTCCAAATCTTGTGTCCCCATCCTCTCACTCTTGGTACCCTTCCTTCCCTGTCACACCCAACTGCTCCTGGACTCTGTGTCGCTTGCTCCTGAGAAGGTGGAGAAGGATATTTCAACCCTCAACTCTGACTCTGCTAATGGACCGGACGGCATCAGTTCACATGTCCTAAAAACCTGCTCTGCTGCTCTTGCACATCATCTCTCTGCAAATTTGTTGTTGTTGCCCGATCTTTGATTTATTTGATTTCTATGCATTTCCATACCCCTGGTCCAATCTCCACCAAATTTTGCATTTGTGCTGGGGGTTCCCAGGACCAGGTCACAGGTGCAATCCCCTTTTGAGGATGGGAAGCTGACTTGTGATTTTCCCCTCTATGGCTGGGCCAATCTCCACCGAATTTTTCATTAAGTCCTCGGTTTCCAGAGCGAATGGTTATCACTAATAATGTAAATAGCACTTTTTTTTTTCAAACCTTTCCTTATAACAGACTCGTCAATCCGTGTCACTTTGAGCTGACCCCTCTCTGAGTATGGCTTCAGCCTCAGCAGAAAGACTGCAGATTACATCTCGTTCTTTTGAAAATTTCCTTTAACTTCAGCAATGTGTTTACTTTTTCAAGTTGACACTTTATTACCTCTGCCACCGAAAGTGAAGGAGGTTGTGTTTTCACCCTTTTCTGTCTGTTTGTTTGTTTGTTTGTTTGTTTGTTTGTGTGCAGGATATCTCAAAAAGTTGTAGACGATCTGGATGAATTTTGGTGGACAGGTTCGGTGAGTGACAAGGCTGAACTGATTAGATTTTGGTGAAGATCCGAATCCACATCCGACTATGAGAATTTTAAAAGTGAATCTTCACCATTGAGAGATAGAGCCAAAAACGACATATAGCACGATATCTCAAAAAGTTGTGGACGGATTTGGACGAAACTTGGTGGACAGGTTGGGTGTGTGGCAAGGACGAATGGATTCGAATTTTGGTGAAGATCCGAATCTGGATCTGGATGCGATAATTATTTAATTTGTAAAGTGATTCTTCACCATTGAGAGATCGGGCCAAAAAACGATATAGTCCTGTATCGCATGATATTTCAAAAATGTATTGGGCCCGATATGTTCTCGTGGATCAGGCATTACGTGGCGGAGGTATGCGCTCTACCGAACACCCTTCTCATTCTAAAGTGCAACTGTCTTCCCATGACAACGTATCTTCGGGAAATTGCTCCCTACATGAACCCGCCGAAGTGGAACTGAGCACCAGAGTCGCCATGCTATTCAGCTCTGATTTATGGTCACCGTGCTAGTTAGGCATTAATGAACCCTCATAGCCAAGTCTGCCTGGGAATGTGATTCAGCACAACAGCGGATCCATTGGCATTACTCCTTCGCCAACAAGACTCGCATAGTCTTCGCGTTTTCCCATTGACATGCCTGCTCTCAGTTTTTCCCCAATACCATATCAGCTAAGCTGTGGGATGAATTGATCTGAAGGCAGATAAATGGTGTGGAAAAATTCTCGGGTCACAGCCACATTGGCCAAACAAAACTCGGGCGTTTCTGTTCATATTTACATGAGTTGTTGACGTTAGCTTCGCTTTCCCATGAAGCATAGTTAAATATTACAGCTTTGGTAATAAGTTCATTTTCCAAGGACATTTGCAGCACACAGGAGCACTGCTTTGTGTGACTATGTGGTCTAAATTCCTCTGCTCGGCCAGCTCAGTAACCAGCTCGTTAAATAGACCTATCATATTTGGTAACATCTACTAGATATCGCTCATTTTTATCAGGTGATGGTCCTTAGGATTTATTTTTCAGGTGTAGTTTTAACCTTATATCGTAGCATGACTGGTAGGATAGCCTAGACGAGAGGTATATTCCTTAGCCTCTAAGCTGTCTAGCGAGCCTGTGTAAGAATCCCTACCCAGCTATAAACAGGCAGGGTGATTCATCAATGTGTGCCATCCCTCGGATGGACATTAACCGGGTGTCCCATCTGCCGGCATTATTTGGTGGCCATTAAATCCCTTGACACCATGTTGAATTGAATTTTATCTCAGAGTGTGGTTTTTGTTCGGGCAACAGCTCCTCCTTCACCATAAACTAATTCGCATTCGCAGGTTGTACCGATGTCACATGTGAACAGCCATCTTTGGGTATGAAGGGCAACCATTATGATTGTATACATTTATGCATGGATGTTTGTATGTTGTAATGATAAGTGGGCAAAGCCAGAATTTGTGCAGAGGAGGGGGGAAGGGGGAGCTCAAACAACTTGAGAAAAAAGCATATCAACAATTTCACTCTATAATCTATATTGCATCGGATTCTCTCTCTCTCTCTCTCTCTCTCTCTCTCTCTCTCTCTCTCTCTCTCTCTCTCTCTCTCTTCTCTCTCTCTGTCTCTCTGTCTCTCTCTCCTCTCTCCTCTCTCTCTCTCTCTCTCTCTCTCTCTCTCTCTTCTGTCTCTCTGTCTCTCTGTCTTTCTTTCTCTTTCTTTCTCTTTCTTTCTCTTTCTCTCTCCCTTCTCTCTCTCTGTCTCTTTCTCTTTCTCTTTCTCTTTTCTCTTTCTCTTTCTCTTTCTCTCTCTCCCCGGGTTACCACTCCGATGCAGGATACTTTACATCCATCGTCATACCATACCGTACAGAGCGTCGTTGCTGCCAAACAGTCTCCTGGGCTATTGGCACAATCCTGGACAGGTCACCACTCTGATGCAGGAAACTCAAATGGCTCAATCATCCCAGCAAGCTGGTGTTCATTTTGCCGACCTCGAAAGGATGGCAGGCTGAGACAACTCCACCTGCTTTTGATTCAGTGGCCAAGTGGGATTTGAACCCAGGACCCGAGGATCCCAAACCCACCACCCTAACCATTAGGCCAACACCAGGCATATACTTGACCGAGTGTGCTGTAATTTCGTCAAGGTGCCGGCGATAGCTCGTCTACTCTTCAGCGAAGGCCAGCGTGGGATCTTTAACGTCCAGCAACGAATGCTAGCAGTCGGGAGGCCCAGTATAACATCCATCCAAGGGACGGCACACACATGGATGCCTCACCCTGCCTGTGAGACACCAGTATGACAGTTCATGGCTGGGTCGGAATTCAAATCCTGGCTTGACATCTCAGAGGCGAGTGTGCACACCTTTAGGCCACCTTCCAACCCAATAGTAGTTTTGTCATACGTAATGTTCTTGCATCAGTTATTTTTCAACAAGAAGCCTTGGCTTGCTCTTTTCTCCTTACGGATTGGTGTGTGGCCTCTGTGGCATCACCTCTTTGCATCAGTCCTACAATATGTCAGGTTAATGCCACCCCTTTATAACTACCTGGCTTCACATTTTCAATTTTAAGCTTTGACCTGAGATGTTTGCGTGGTCCCTCTTCACTGAGACATGTTTCACTGAGCTCTTCTGTGAATTCCACCATTAGCAGAGAATGTTCATGGATTAAAAAAATTTCATTCAAGCTTCTTTGTATTGTGAAGGATCTAACATTGAGTGCATTTATTACTGTTATAACTTTGCTCACATGAAATGGGTCATTTTGATTTCCATTGTTGCATAATTTGAGAACATCTGTTGCGAATCTTTCTTGTTCAATTCTATCCATCCAAGTTCAATTATATCCCACTGTATGATACAGCCAAGTCTGCTCTTTCCTCCTGTGTTTTCCTCATAATCTCCAGGCAAGGACACCGACATCATAAATGATCTCTTTAGGATATTTGATTGGACTTTAAACATGCCTCGGAGAACGAAATCAAAACATCAATTGAGAAAACTCCAAAACGATTTTAGAGCAAGCCAGCCTTCTGTGCGTGCTTTTTAACTTTGTAAAAAATGTTGCCTTCTAAAGCTTTACAAAACTTCAACTTGATATGCTCATACACACATAACTACAGTCAGAATTGCAGTCGTGAAAGGAACCCTGTGGCCAACATGGATTTAATCCCCTATTAGCATATAATGGTTGTGTAATAACAGGCGGCAATTGCTCATTAAACGTCGGCTCAAAAACTTGCATCTGTCAACCATGAACCCCGGGGCGCCCATGAAGCCAGAAGCTTTCTCAGGCTAATTGAAATGCGGATTGTGAATAGGCTCCACCTAGTAATAGCACATCACTGCGAGCTCGCGGCACTCAGCTGGTAAGCCATGCCCACAGAGCCCTTACCAGATGCTGTGAAAAGTTTAGGCCTTTGTGTTGAAAAGAGCCTTATGGAAGCACTTCTCCACCATCTGTTGTTTTCCAAAAGTTGCCTCTGTCAATCTTGAACAAAACGATAAATCTATTTTTTTTTTTTTTTAAATAGTTGTTTAATTTTTCTGTTTCGACATTACGGAATTGTGATCCATTTGCGATGAGTAAATGTTGGTGGTGTGAAGTAAGACTCTGGTGTAGTTGAAACTAAATGGATATGGAACTTGTAGGGTATTGTAGAAGCATATATTAGACTGGGCTGCATTTGAAATATTTTTTTCAGAGGTCTAGGTTTTCTCAACGGTTCTCATATGCTTTTTGCATGCTGAATTCAGAAATGTATCTAATTTCGCTCAATCAGGTCAAGTTTTTATACTATCTCAATTTTAAGGAAAAAAATAATCAATTTTTGTTTTTTTAATTAGCATTTTTAAATTCAAAATCAGCCTTGCATTGACAGAAAATGTACAAACTATACATATAATGACGCACAAGTACACTTAATGTGGAAGAAAGTGCCTTCTCAATTACTTTCATTTCAATTTCAGAAATATAGATAAATCGTTGTTTCTGGCAACACCCAACTTCAGTCGCTGTTTTCCTTCTTCTTTTTAATGTTGAATTTCACATTAACGGTACTTGTGCATCATTTTATATATAGTTTGTACATTTTCTGTCAATGTAAGTCTGATTTTGAATTTTAAAAATGCTTTAAAAAAACAAAAATTTTGATTATTTTTTTTCCTTAAAATTGAGATAGCATAAAAACTTGACCTGATTGAGCGAAATTAGATACATTTCTGAATTCAGCATGCAAAAGGCATATAGGGATCGTTGAGAAAACCTATACCACTGAAATGATGTATCCAGTGTTATAATTAATCTATAAACTTTTTGAGGGGTTTCCATTGATGTCACCACTCAGTGCACACAGCATTGGAGGCCATGTTTCGTGGCAAGCATTCCCATTGTATGACAATCATATCTTGTGGGGTTTTTTCCCTTTTAAAAAGTGCTTATTACTTAAAAATAAAGTTTTTTTGAACTTTGAAATGCTTTTCACTTCTTTTTTTTTTGTCCTATGATTATGAGAATGCTCATTATTTTTTTGCTCTTAGACATATTAGAAAGGACAATTCAAAAAGCATGTGATAATATGATTTTATAACTTCATTGATTGATGAAAATTTCACAGCTAAGTCAAGAACAGAGTGTTCATCGTGGAAGAGTATCCTAAAACTAATTCCGCAAAAGTCATTTAAAGAGAATATTACTTTTTAAACTTTTTTTTTTTTAACTCTTTCTCATGATGCAAGTACTGTACAGGGTGATTATTTATTATTTTTTTTAAAATTCGAGAACCCAAAATAATTCCCATACACTAAAGACGATATCAGTGAGGAACCTAATATTTTACGTAAATGTAGCCTAATGTTACAGAAAGACATGATGATCCATACAATTGATTACCTGAAATGAAGTGCTGAGAGTGTCCACCACCATGTTGCAGATGCAAATTGATTCTTCGCACCATGCTCTCCGACACAGAGTGCAGCATTTCTTGGGGAATATTACTGATTGTGTCACTGATTACTGTTTTTAATTCACCAAGAGTGCGTGGATTTGTAACGTACGCTATATCTTTCAAATATCCCCACAAAAAGAAATCTGGGGATCGAGGTGGCCACAATGGCTTGGACGGTACACGGTCACCAAAGAGAAGCTTAAGTTTGTTCATGCTGTATTGCGAAGTGTGATTCGTGGCACCATCTTGCTGAAACCACCCTTGGTTGATTTCATCTTCTGTGAGGTGCCCAAGAAACTCATGGATTATGTTGATGTAATGTTCTGAGTTTACTGTTCCTAAGAAGAAAATTGGGCCAATAAGTCTTTGCCTACTTACAGCACACCATACACCAATTTTCATGGAATGCAATGGCCTTCCATGCATTGCATAAGGTTGTTCACTTAGCCATAAATGAGTGTTTTATGAATTTACATGCCCAGAAAGATGAAATCATCTTTCTGTAACATTAGGCTGCAGTTACACAAAATATTATGTTTCGAACTGATGTCGTTTTTAGTGTATGGGAATTATTTAGGGTTTTCGAAAGAAAAAAAAAATCACTCTGCATCATAATCATAGAACCAAAGACAAAGATTTTGTGTAATCATTTTAAAACTGTTCAACTTTTTATGGGATGCCATGTATGACTGCTATTGATCTTTCTCACTATCCTAGATCATTGAAACGGGATGCAAGAAAGACACGTCTCTCAACTATTTCCAACTACATTGCACACGAGGGAGGTGTTGACTCATGCGGTATTGTTTCTTTTCGAGGATGTGGCTTGTTTTGTGATTTGACGCACGATAACAAAACATTTTGAAGTGAAATAACTCTCTGCGTGCACAATCCCAGTATGTAGAGGTTGCAAATTTCTTCCAGACAGGTTCATTCTCTTGCTATGAATTTCAGTTTTATTTTCTAATGTAATAATATAATTTGTTGTTTTGATTATTAATTTTTGATTTTACTATGAATTGTCTCTCACTTCAAAATTGACAACTGCTCAGCCTATTTCCTTCAAATTATGTATACGTGCTAACTTTGTTGATACCTTTTTTTTTTAAATGATCACTTATTGTTATATTGTTTCATTTCTGGTGAAATGACTTTCTATTCCTGGTTAGTCAGCTGTTTCTGCTCCTTGGTCACGGCTGCTCTTGATCTGAATAGAGATCACTTGAGCTGTGAAGGTCGCCTCTTCCTCTGAACTCCTTCCTCTCCCTCAAAGGCCCTCAATGTCAGACATGAGATCAGAACCGTTTCTCTGGACATATATTGTGCTTTTGATACAGTCTGACAGCCTGCCTTACTCTCCAAACACTCTGCCTATGACATCCATGGCCAACTCCACACATGGCTCACAGACTTCCTCTCCTGTCACAGCCAACCTATGGCCCTAAATGGAGTTCTTTCATCCCCTCTTCCTGTCCAGGCTAGAGTTCCTCAAGGCAGCGTTCTGGGCCCTGTTCTTTTTCTGGTTTTCATCAATGATCTCTCTGACTCTCTGGAAAATCCTCGTTATCTCTTTGCTGATGACTCCACTCTCTGCCGTGACATCCCTCATCCTTCTGACAGACAGGCAGCAGCCTCTTCCCTCTCTTCAGACCTTGACAAAACCACAAACTGGTCAAACACTTGGAATATGTCTTTCAATCCTGAGAAATCCTACACACTCACTCTCTCTCTCTCTCTCTCTCTCTCTCCAAAAGGACCGTTCCACAAACCCTTCCATATACTTTTTCAACAACCGACTTCAAGAGATTCAATCACTCAAACTCTTTGGTCTCACTATCAGCCATGATCTTTCTTGGGCAAGCCACATTTCAAAGTCGACTTCCAAAGCCAGATGCCGACTGGGCATCCTCCGTCATACATAGTCCTTCCTTGGCACACCTGAACTCTGATCCACCTACAAGGCTTTCCTGCACAGCTTGATTGAGTACTACTCTGCCCTCTGGACTGGCTCCACTGCCTTACATTTTGCTGAATTTGACAGCATAGAAACCAAGGCCTTTAAGATCATTGGAATATCCCATGCTGAGGCTGATTCTTCGTGTCTCTCACTTCATCATCACAGAGAAGTCGGTGGTCTCCTTATCTTCTCCTGCCTCCTTTCTGGTCTTGCATTCTCTGCTCTTTCTGCGCTTTGTCCCCCCAAGTTTCTGCAGGGCTCACACAGTCCACCATCAACCCCATTCTGGTGAAACTACCAAAATCCAGGATCACTGCTCGCCTCCACTTATTTGTTCCTCTTTTTTTTCCCCACCTATGGAATCAACTTCCACACTACTTCAATCACATTCTTCCCTCCAGGTCTTCAAGACAGCAGTTCACTACCATCTCAGTTCATCACCAATTCAAAAACGTAATGTTTTCTACTCCCATGAATCCTCCCCAAGCCCACCCCTTTCCAAATTTCCAATTTTCCCTTCCTGAGAATTTGTGACTGTGTACACGTTGTAACACCCCTTTCCCTCATTCTTCCCCACATCTCTTGTTTCTCCAAGTCTCCCTCCATTTTGTCTCTCAACCTTGCTGTTGGTATATTTCACCCCTCTTTTTTTACTGTTCCTTTTGTTCTGTTATGTCTTCATCTGTTCAATGTTCTAGCTCTTCCACGAGCCTCACCATTGTATAAAAAAGTGGTTTAACCACCATTTGGGCAGGAAGCTGCAATGCCATGACCTAACGATTCCACATATTTTGAGAGGTCTTTTGACTCACGAGCCAATGGTGAGTGGAACGTCAGCCCGTAATTCTGCATTTTCTAATATCATAATCATATTAAATATCATAATATAATCCAAACTCGTATTAAAGCAATGTAATCATCCTCCAAAAATATGCAAACCAGTCCAATTGTAATGCAACAAGGCTGTAAAAGAGGATACGCAGACGGACTGCGGAAGGTTATAAAAAAAAAGTCATCCTAAAACAGGGCAACTCAACCGAAACAGCAAACAGATAAAAGGATCTATCATACGTGAGCATATGGTCCATACAAAGGATATACTGTATATACTGTATATATAGGCACAGCCATTTGTTTTTTTTCCCCATTGTCAAGACTTTTTTTTCTGACAGTGCATTGCTTGTAAATATATGATATTTGTTTAAAAAATGACCTTTAATTTCCAAACTGCACAATCGTCTCTCCAATGGTTAGACACAAATGCGCAAATAGTGGATGGGAGTTTTGCCCCGCGGTTTTGTTATGCTCGATGTTCGTTAGCATCTGCAATGATGGTATAGCTCAGCCATATTGATGGGAGAGGATTGGGGGTGCTGAGAGGCACAGGCCTTATTTGGAGGACCGATTTGCTGGTAAGGTAACGTGGGATCTGGACGTGAGGACCCTGCTTAAATTGATTGTCTCAGATGATGTCTTTGGTTGCTTAACAAATCATCGTAAGTTATCTGTGGCCTGTTGGCTTCAGGGTCAAAGGTCGGCACGCGGGTCCAAGTAGCCCCCCGGGACCTGGCTGGCAAACCCATAACAATATACAGGTAGTAGACAAAAGAATGGAACCACTAATGTAAAGTCACTTAATAGGGCATTGGGCCACCATGTGTGGCCAGTACGGCCTGTATGTGCCATGGCATAGAGTTTACCTGCGTCTGGAATTCTGCAGGAGGGATGTGGCACCGTCCTTCCACGAGAAAGTCAATCAACTCTCACCTGTTTGATGGAGGTGGAAAATGCTGTCTCAGGCGTCGTTCCAGAATATCCCATAAATGCTCTTTTGGGTTCAGATCTGGTGATTGAGAAGGCCATGACATATGGATAACATCAGTGTCATGCTCATCAAACATTTGGGTGATGACACGTGCTCTGTGAATGGGGGTATTGGGGGTGGGTCTCCTCTTGCAGCCATGCTAACCGCAATTATAGGAAACCAGGCCTGTGCAGCACTTTTATACATGACCATGCTGGGATGTTATTTGCTTAATTAACACATGGGCCACACCTGTGTGGAAGCCATTGCTTGGTGTCCCTCATCTACACAGGTGTTTCCATTTTTTGTCTACTACCTGTATATATATATATAATGTACTGTACATATGTATACAGTGTGGCCTGAAAGTCACTTTACCCCTTCCCAGTGAAGCATTGTTCTTGAACTCTTTTAATATACAGGTTTTATTGCACAGTACTTACAATAATTAATTTGTCATTGTATCTGTATGTGCTCCATCATTCCTCTGAGTCAGTGTTTCCTCATACCATAGCGGGCGAGGGGGCGAGGGCAGAGGGGAAGGGACGGAGGGAAGTGCGAGAAATTTATCAGGGGTAAAATAACTTTCGGGCTACCCTGTATATATATATATATATATATATTATAAAATGAGCCGTGTCTGTCTGTCCGTCTGTCTGTCTGTTTATTTGTCTGTTGTGTTATAACTTGAGAACGGATTAATGGATTTCAATAAATCGAACTACGGTAGATTCAGGGATCTCCTGGGAAGGTTTGTAATGAAAAATAAAATAAAAAATTGATTTTTTTTTTATTGGTACATGGGCACACATGGTGAAACTGCAAACGCCAACTTGTGACGCTGGTTATCCCTGCATGAAGGGATAACCAGCGTGGATGGGAGTTTTGGAATGTTTTTTTTTCCCAGGAATGTTTTTTTTATCTCACCTGGAATATTGGTCCGTGAGCGTATACGATCGAGCAGTGTCCGTAGGTGAGTCAGTCCATAAACACTTCAGTCATTATCACTTGAACCAAACACGATTTTGAGAAGCTTCATATCTGATGTCCAATGAAGGTGTATTTAGCGCATTGATTAGACTCAAAAATCACTTGCAACAAAAAAACAAAACACAAAAGAACAGTCAGTTCACAATAACAGTCAGGAGGTGCGTTTGATGTCTAAATGGCGAATATGGTCATCATTGGTTAGATATTTATCAGTATGCCATCCTGATGATGGCAAATAAGCCCCAAATCCTGATAGGTGGCTCCGTTTGATGTTCAACTGATGTTTAACTGATGTTGACCATGTAATCTTTGTCTGACAGAGTCACCAGGTGCAGGCCTCTGGGATGGAGGTGACGCTTTGGTGTAGGACTATGTCCAATGGAGATCGGGGGAGTACTTGTCATACTCCACATGTTTCAATAAAACGTATATTTATATATAT
>CM068960.1:45093630-45117822 GCA_035128595.1 Eptatretus atami | reverse complement strand
GTGCAGGAGGACGAAAGTCCGAGTCTTCAGGTTCTTTGTGCTTCCAGTCTTGCTCTATGGATGCGAGACTTGGACTCTGACCAAGGATCTGACATGGAGACTTAATTCCTTTGGTACCAGGTCTCTTTGGAGAATCCTTGGCTATCGCTGGTCGGACTTGTGTCCAACAAGCGGTTGCTGAGAGAGACTCGGATGAGATTTGTTACCTGCATGGTCCGTGAGCGTCAGTTGCGGCTGTATGGACATGTGGCTGTTTTCCTGAGCTGATCCTGCTCACCAGATTCTCTCAGCAAGGGAGTCTCGTGAGTGGAGGAGGCCAATGGGCCGACCATGTGCCTCGTGGTTGCAGCAGGTTGACCGGCATCTCAAGGAGATGAGGATGGGCCTGGCATCTGCTGGGGGTGGCCAGACTGAAGCCCCTGGAATACCGGTGGAAAGTGGACGCAGCGACGCACTGCTCTGGCGCCTGCTCCCATACCTGACCTAAGGTGTGCACAGTTGGTGGTGACTATCCCAACAGACTAACAGCTGTAATTGCTGCCAAAATGCTTTCATCAAGTATTAACTCGGGAGGGGGGGGGGTGACATTTATCCAACCAAGATATTATAGTTTGTATTTTTAATTAATTTCCTGAAATCTGTGGAATTTGTTTTTCACTTGGACATTCCAGGTTACGATGTGTAAATAAAGGTGGGAAAAAAATCTGATTTAATGAAATTTCATTCCAGGCTATAAGGAAACAAAAGGTGAAAATTTTGAAAGGGGGTGTAGACTTTTTATAGGCACTGTCTATATATATATATAACCACACATACTGGGTCACTTGATCAAGATCAGGTAGTTTAGACTTTAGTAAACCATGATGAAGATTGACCAGTTTTAACCTCACTCACAACCACAATGAGAAAAATTAACTTGCATAAGAAGTTGATCTCACCGAAAAAAAATATTTAAAATCCCCATTTTTCTTGCAAATCCCTAACAAATTAAGCTCTCAATCCTCAGCAAATGATCTTAGGACAGTAATGATAGCACATTATTTTGGCTATTTATGTTGTACTATGGAGATTGATGAACTGCGATGAGTGGGTCCGTGAGGTGGGGCTACACAGAGAAGCCGCCAACAGAGCACCACCTGCTACTCCTGCCTCAGGTTTGCTGCAGCGTAATGTGATTAGCTCTTTCTACCGCCCACCAACTGGGCAGCAAGCAAAAACCTTCCTCAACCCTCCCCTGCTACTCTTTGGGCCACTGAGAGGTGAATGAAGTAAGAAAGGAGGCCAAGAAATTGTTGAAAATGGATTGAGATTAATTGACGTGCTGGAACTAATTTGGTATTGTGCAGAAAGTCCCTTTAATCCTTTGTTTTTGGTTTAGCAGCCAAATGTTCTGCAGGCTATTATGAAGATTGAGATTATTTATCTGGGATCTAAATGCTCTTGTGAAAAGAACCAGACAATGAATTTTCGGCAAAAACAAGGCTCAACGGCATCTGCACTTTGAATGACATTTTTGCCCTATTCTCCTATTATGGAGTTGTGCACTTTTCAATGGTCTACCAGATGCAACATTTGACTTGAACTGCTGTTCAGACGTATCGTTTCATTTGACAGGGCATCATCAGCAAACTGTGCAGGAAGGTTCCTTTGTATTCGAGAAAATTCACAACCTCTCCCGTTTCCTCATCATAAATTATCATTTTTGATGTCTACCGGAACTCTTCCCCATCTGCTGCATTTTAGGTTCATGCACATAATCATTATCAGCACAAGTACAGGCATTTTTTTTTTTTATTAAAAGGCATTTGGGTCGACAACTGGCAGGATTTGTGTACACCAAGCTAGTAGCCAAGATGTTGCAGAAACATATAGCTACTCCTCCGTCATATGTAGCACATGGGTGTTGGTAGCATCATTGGCTGAGGGCACAGCTGTGTCACTGATGCTGTGCTCATATTACCAGTACACTGGTACTCATTTCACTAACCTCAGAAGGATGACAGGCTGAGTCAACCCCACCTGTTGCTAATTCCACAGCTAACAGGGGCTCAAACTCAGGACCCTAAGATCCCAAGCCAGCCACCCTAACTACCAAGCCAACACCAGGCTTTAAACACATAGCTATGAACATCAGTTAAACTCTCACAAGAAACACTCATATCTCACCAATTAGGTTTCAGCAATTCGAATATGGGATTATGTGGACCAGGAACTCTCACAAATACAGGACTTTCGAAATGACAAATTAATGCTAAACGAGGCCTTTTGCCCATGTGCTGTGTGTGCGCGTGTTTCGGTGACTCCGTTCTGCTCACTGGGTACTTCTAATCTGCCGTTACGAGCACAAAATCTGTAATTCAAATATTATTTTAAACATAATTTTCAGCATTGAGACGAAAGAGTGGCAATTCCAAAATGGTTAACCATAATTGTGTTCCTGAATGCAAATCGGACTCATGGAAATATAGGAATACGAGAAATATCCATGGAAGAGAGGTGGCAGGTTAGTAACATTTCATGTTAGTACAAGCTAGCAGCAGTGGTGTATATAGCACACGCACGCACACACACACGCACGCACTCACACATGGATGGACGCATCTCCTCTTTTTTGAGTGTGGAGTCAGAATAAGGCCACACCATCATCATTGGTGTTCTGCCCTTTCCTATATCTCAAATGGTGTGATGTGGTATTATAAGGATGTATGTGAGCGATTAGATCAGCATTTTCCCACTCATTTACTCCTGGTTCCCTCCTTTCCAGGTTCGCTGAGCGGTGTATTGTTATACTGTGTTGGCAAGCTGGTTGTGTCCTTTGTGTGTGAACAGGTGCAGGTTGTGGGCAAATGTGCTTGGTGGTGTTAGACAATTTAATTGGTTAGACAACCTCCTTGGCTTTTCACATGCCAAGCCTCAACAACAAATTTCCAAAGTTTGTTGGCCATATGACATATATAGCACGTGGGTTTCCCCCAAATCAAATTCATATCACGATTGCATGTGATATCGTGCAAAAGCCAACTGTTCTGTCTGGTCCAACTACATTGCTCAGGACACAAAGGAATTGATGGCTAACTGAAGACGGAGATGTGTAAGGGGAATTGCTATCACCTAAAACTAGCTTGCTCACTTGCTGCCTTGCGGTGTAGGTTTTGTAACCAAAGGCAAATGGTACTGCTACGGGTTTGCCGGCCGGGTCCCAAGGGGCTACTTGGACCCACTTCCCGACCTTTGACCCTGAAGTCGACGAGCCGCAGATAACTCCACGTTACCTTTCTGGCAAATTAATACTCCCAGATAGGGAACCGTGCTCTTGACGCCTCATTCCTATCAATCAAGAATGGCCGAGCGGAACCGTAATGGGATGTCGGCTCATCTCTGACCATAGCAAAACTGCGGGGCAAAACTTTCATCCACTATTTACACACTAGTGTCCAACCAATAGAGAAAGAGACAATCAGGCAGGTTGGAAACAAATGGTCATGTATAGCAAAAGGCATGTATTTACAAGTAAACAGTCATTTACAAAGCAAAAGCAGTGTCACAAAGGAAGAACCTTACCCTTAAACATACAAGCCCCTCAGTCATTCATCTTACCACGAATCTACAGACACAGGTGCCTCGATCATTCCGGGGAGCAAGATAACCAAGGGTGTTCGACAGATTAAGCAAAGTCGCTGGTGTATGGTGTTGACCCTGGGCTCACCCGTATGTGAGCCGGTTGGCTCACATGCAGCAAACATGGTGTATGATGCAGGTGATTGAGAGGTGCAGGTGGGAGGTGCGGTGTACGTGGTGGCGTGTAATGCAAGCTCTGAAGACAACTGTTGTTGACTCAGTTGATGCTCCACAACAGTGTCAGTCACTGAGGTGTGTGTACTGAAACATGCAAGGATATAAGGTGTGTGTAAAAGACGTGTCAGGAGAGAAGTCAATTCTGAGGAGATTTGTTCAGGATGGAGGAGGTCACCATGCCTGGAAACTCGCGGCTCTGTTCTCGTTCCACCTGGAACTTCTCAGCGTCACGTTCTGCCTGGTACTTCTCAGTGTTGCATTCTCTTAAGCACCTGGTATGGACTGACAATCTGAACTGACTCTCAGAACTGATGCTAGGAACTGCCACCCTCTGGACTTGACTCTCTCAAACAGGGCTCTCTCGCTCGGAACTAACTCGTTCTTCTGATTTCAGAACTGGAGCTGAAACTTGACTCTCACGGAGCTAAAAAATTTACTTGTTACGAACTGCACTTCCAGAACCCTTATCGGCTTTGTCTCTGTTCCCAATCACGTCTGCCTTTCGGCATCCCGCCACGCTGATTAGCTGGTGTGCTGTGATCCAGCTATCATGATTCGTCCTTGAAGTGTGTTGGGCAGGGCTGCTGGTTCAGGGCAGGGTGAGTGTAATTGGCGTACAGTGTGACCAATGCCCACGTGAATGCCCACCTGCTGTGATTGGAACCTAATTTAAGCAATCAAAGTACTGGAATTGCCACTTAGACGATCGAAGCGCTGGTGAAATGGAGTTGCATTAGACGAGTGTCTTGAGAATGTGGTTGGAGAATGAGGTTCGAGTATGGAGTTGAAGAATGAGGAAGAAGACAATGGGGATATTTCTAACTATATTGACAATGTATATTTTCCTTCCACTGATGTAAGGGGAGAGTTAATCTCACTAAACAAAATACTACGGATATATATAAACCTCAGGGTTCTTTTATGTGTTTGAAGTAATCTCCCTTGGGTCTTCCAAAACCACAGCAGTACGATCCCTGAAAGAACTAGAGAGCTCATAGAATACAATACCCCGTGCAGTTTTACTTCAATTTCAATAAAATGATGATTTTAACGATAGTTGAAAAAAATCCGAAGTTAGTGCTATTGAAGTATTCCAGAAGCAGTCCAAAATAGCACCCTTCTACACTACCCCCATTGAACCTTCATTTAAATTGAAGTACCTTACTGCAAAACTGGAAGTACAGTACCACACTGTTCAAGTATAGAATTGAATTTAAATAAAATAAAGATTGTAAAAGTCGTATAAATAATTTAATTCTGGTTTTACCATCATTTTCCGCAGTATCTATCCTGTGTCGGAGTGGCGACCCGTCCAGGATTGTTCCCAATAGCCAAGGAGACTGCTTCGGCAGCAATGGATGGATGGATATTACACCACCGTATCTAACACATTACATTAGTTATTCATGCCCGTTGTATATGTGTCCTTTATGTCATTTGTGTCCATCCTTAAAAACAGTAAGTTTCCTGTTTGGAATGATTTTCACTTTTGTTTGACTGCCAGGCAGGTAGAGTAAGATAATTATCTCACTCCTCTCTACACATGTGCGATTGGGATGAATTCAGAGCCAAAGTATCGGAAAACGAAAACCTTCTCTTCACATTCATGTTCCGATTTGTGTTGAAAAGATAACATTCGATTCAAATAAGTTGTTCCTCGATCACAAACTAACGATCATAAACTGATAAGACAGACGGACGGACGGATGGACGGACATGAACCAATTGCTGAACCTCACTTTTCACTTCACGTGCGTGGGCTAAAAACAGCTGGTGCCTAGCGGTTTCCCCTTTTTAAAAAAACAAAACCCCAAAGACTATGGGTACAATCCCTGAAAGAAAAATGGTTGCCATTAAGAAGTGCATCTGGCCAGAGAAACTTTGGCTCAAAAACTTGTGATGATTGCTCAGAATTGTAGGCATAGTAGCCAGAAAATACACCTGGGTTCATTCATCTTCCTATGTCACAAAAGAAGGATACAACCTGGATTAAAATAGCTTTTTATCGAGTTCTATGAAGCCATTTATGATTGGGTGGATGAGGGAAGTGTAGCGGATGTCGTGTATCTAGACTTTCAGAAGGCATTTGATAAGGTAACATATTGGAGGCTGTTAGCTGTGATGAAGGCTTGCAGTGTGGCTGGTTGAGACGCTAACTAGACTGGAAACTGGCTTCGTGGTAGGAAGCAACGAGTGGCTGTGAGTGGAAGGATGTGTGAGTAGGAGTGTGAGATGTAAATAGTGCGGTGCCTCAGAGATCAGTAATGGGACCATTATTAACCATAATATCCATCATCGATTTGGATTGTGGGGTTAAGAGTTGGCTTTCTAAGTTTGTAAATCACACAAAGTTTGGAGGTAAGGTAGACAGCACAGAGGGGTCAGGTGGTAATAAGATTCAGGAAGATCTAGATACTTTCATTGAATGGGAAAAAGATTTGCTGGTGCAGTTTAACATAAAGTAGGGCTGAGGTCCTAGCGATGGGAAAGAATAATGAAAATAGGGATTACATAATAGAAGCGGCAGTCTTGGAAGGTGTCACACAGGAGAAGAATCTGGGGGTGGCAACAGATACAGGGGGTAAGCAGACAGCAGTGTCAGGCAGCTGTAGATTAAGCTAACAGGGTTTTAGGTTATACTGTATTTGTAGTTGGATAAATTATAAATCAAAAGAGGTAGTGTTAATACTGCACAGGAATTCAGTGAGGCCTCATCTGAAATATTGCATTCAGTTTTGGTCATCACATGTGAGGAAGGACATAGCTGCCATAAAGATGGCTCAGAGTAGAGTTGCTAGATTTATTCCAGAGTTAGCGAGAGTAAGCTATGATGATTGGCTGAAGGAGACAGGACTATATGCATTAAAAAGAAGGTGACTAAAGGGGATCTGATAGAGATGTTTAAGCTAATGAAGGATGTGGACAAGATAGGTGTGATGGAGTTTTTCAGCATTTGGACCAGGGGCCACAGCTTTGGTGTAAAGAAGATGAGAGGACAGATTTAAGGCAGGAGTCTTTCAGTCGAAGAGTGGTTAATGCATTAGAAGGTCTTCCTGGAAAGGTAGTGGCAATTGAGCGGTAGATAGGTTTAAATTGGAATTATATAGGTAAGTACCTGGATGCGTTGGCAATAGAGGGGTATGGGGATATTGACAGGACTTCTTGATACTCTAAGAAGAAGAAAAACACCCCAAAAAGAACATTCTGGAAACAGAAGGACCAAAAGATTAGGGTGTTTCAACAAAAGTTGGAAAATAAAAAAGATACAGTAATTTCCAATTGGATTGATTGATAATTATTGCAGAGAAATGAGAGATGCCTGGAAAAGTGTCGCAAGTGAGACACGTGGAGTTAATAGGTACAGCTAAAGGGTTTGAAGAATGAGGAAAACGTCTAGTTCTAGATACATCTGATGGAAGGAATAGGGATTTCAGGATAGGAAAGCAGTTGATAAAAGATGGGAAGGATGTAGTCGATGTAGAGTCTTTGAAAAGAGAAGATGGAAAACTTGTAGTTAGGAAAGAGGAAATGAAAAAGGAGTGGAAAAACTATTTACAGAAGTTGCTGATTGAAGAAAATGAGTGGGATGGAATCGTTGCCTCCACAAAATAGAAGGTGTAGAAATGGAAATAACAATTGAGGAAATTAGAATTGGAATTAAGAAGATGAAGAAAGGTAAATCTGCTGATCCAACTCGAATTGATATTGAGATGGTGGAAGCATCAGGTGAACTGGCAGTAAAATGGATGATGAACCTTCTTGGTCTTTTTGAAGAAGGATATGTTTTTTTTGAAGAGGATGTGAAGATGAATATGTGGTATTATACACAATGACACACAATGGAGTGTACATCTGAGAAATATATTAAGAATTTGCAGTATAGAGATGGAATTGACAAAGAGAAGGTTTGGTCATGTAGTTAGATGGACAGAAGATGAACCAATTAACAAGAAATAGCACGACACTTGCGAAATCCATAACACAAATATTACCTTAAAAATTATAATTGGTGGTTGAATTCGATGAACAAATATGCAACTCCCCCAAGTCAATCGGATGAAAATTCACAATTTTAGAAACTTGGCCTATGTTGACCTTTTGGTCTATATCGACCTCAATAATAATTAGTGGTTGAATTCAGTGAGCTGATATGCAAATCCTCTTCAAATTTCTCGTCAATCGGATGAAAATTGAGGGTTTTAGAAAATTGATAAAGTTGTTGACCTTTGGCCTATGTTGACCTTTTGAGCTCCAAAACAATAGGCTTCTTGCTTATGACAAACTCTGACGACGACTATGACGAGCATGTGGCGAAGTTTTGTGAAGATCAATTTAAAATTGTGACCAGTAGGCGATAAACATAAAAACAAAACAAACAGAGAGAATAACGCACAAGACCAACCAATATCTATAATTTCCGCAGATGTGGTGTGTGTGTGTGTGTGTGTGTGTGTGTGTGTGTGTGTGTGTGTGTGTGTGGTGTGTGTGTGTGTTGTGTGTGTGTGGTGTTGTGTGTGTGTGTGTGACCGCTGTTTCTCGATAACCACTGGTCCGATTTATTGAAACTTGCCATCTACATTGCTGGGGACCTGAGTATGTGCCTTTTCAAGGTTTGATATTAATCGGACAAGTGCTTCCCAGTTATGGCCATTTATTTACCAACCAATGACGACAGTTGCTGCGTAGGTGTGGCCGATGGGGAAGAGAACCTCAGCCGCGTTCCCCATTACGGGTTACAACTTACGGACTTCCGGATAGTGATGAGTTAGTGTATTATAATAATTTCTCGATTTCTTATGTGCATTTATAGCGAACGCAGTGAGCTTCATACTTAACGCGTGCACATGAGAGAATAGGAAACAACAACAACAAAAACACAATACCCCCTGGCGATTTGGAATCCGTGTCGTTAGCTATGACCTTTTGCTTCCGGTTGTTTTAAACGCTGTCGGTGTATAAACACGATTGGGTTTCATGTCTATCTTGTGAATATTACTTAACGCGTGCACATGAGAGAATAGGAAACAACAAACAATACCATGGCAATTTGAAATCTGTGTCATTGGCTATGACCCTTTTGCTTCCGGTTTTTTTTTTGCTTTCGGTTTTGTTTTGTTTCCGGTTTTTGTCATGGGGAATGATGCATGCCGGGAGATAAAGGCATCGTCGGAGACATGAAGACCCAAATATCAGACATGGTGTATATTTCCTCCACTGATTTTAATAAAGATATCTCCCGCATCATCAAAAAATAATTTTTAATCGTGATTTACGTTATTTGATCGCTGATCCCGAATCCAAGGCCCGAGTAACCGTAAATTGCGTATACAGTTGTGAACAAGTTATAGGTAAAGTCAGAAGCGAATGTAAGAAGAATACTATATTCGCTTCTAGTATTAATTTTTTTAGATGAGATCCTCGTTCATAGGCTAGGTTGTGTAGTTGTCGTTGTGAAGGTAATGTTGAAGGTAATATTAATTTTTTTAGATGAGATCCTGTTCTAGGTGTGTTGTCGTTGTGAAGGTAATGTTGAGGTAATATTAATTTTTTTAGATGAGATCCTGTTCTAGGCGGTGTAGTTGTTGTTGTGAAGGTATATTGAGGAATTTTAATTTTTTTAGATGAGATCCTGTTCTAGGCGGTGTAGTTGTTGTTGTGAAGGTAATATTGAGTAATATTAATTTTTTTAGATGAGATCCTGTTCTAGGCGGTTTGTAGTTGTTGCTGTGAAAGTAATGTTGAGGTAATATTTTTTTTTTAGATAGATCCTGTTCTAGGTGGTGTAGTTGTTGTGTGAGTAATGTTAAGGTAATATTATATATATATATTTATTTTTTTTTCAGATGAGATCCTGTTCTAAGTGGTGTAGTTGTTGTGAAGGTAATGTAGGTAATATTAATTTTTTTAGATGAGATCCTGTTCTAGGCGGTGTAGTTGTTGCTGTGAAGGTAATGTTGAGGTATAATGTTGAGGTAATATTTATTTTTTTAGATGAGATCCTGTTCTAGGCGCGTGTAGTTGTTGTTGTGAAGGTAATATTGAGGTAATATTAATTTTTTAGATGAGATCCTGTTCTAGGCGGTGTAGTTGTTGTTGTGAAGGTAATATTGAGGTAATATTAATTTTTTAGATGAGATCCTGTTCTAGGCGGTGTAGTTGTTGCTGTGAAGGTAATGTTGAGGTAATATATTTTTTTTTTAGATGAGATCCTGTTCTAGGCGGTGTAGTTGTTGCTGTGAAGGTAATGTGAGGTAATATATATTTTTTTAGATGAGATCCTGTTCTAGGCGGTGTAGTTGTTGTTGTGAAGGTAATGTTGAGGATATTTTTTTTTCAGATGAGATCCTGTTCTAGGTGGTGTAGTTATTGTTTGAAGGTAATGTTGAGGTAATATTTATTTTTTCATAGCAAAAAGACGGTTTAATTTGATATATTTAAGAAGCGAATGTAAGAAGAATTCTACGTTCGCTTCTAGGCTTTGCCTATTCCATATTCGATAAACACAATGCCCCAATCCAGTCGTTTACGAGAGCGAAGGAACAGACTGTGTGGTGTTTGAAAGTTTTTTTTTTTGTACGTACGTTTTTTTTGTTTTTTTTCTCTCCTCTTTCTTTGTGTTTTTCCTTGCGAAAAGGCAAAGTACATTGCGCCTAATTGAATAATTGGCCATTAAAACTAAATTGCGAATAATCGTAACTGCGATATGCGAACTTCCGGAGAGTGAGGACTTAACTTCGCGTAGGGCGGTGCGCGGCCGCCGACGATGACGTCACGGGCCGTGCCGGTTACGATGGGGATCGATCGGTGCCTCAGTTCCCGTGGCGTAGGAGTGGCAATGGTCAATGGCAGCGAATGTCATGGCAAGCAAAGACTGAGGTAAACTTGATTTTAATTAACTCTGTGTGTGTAAGTATCACAACAGTTGTTACTTCAATGCAAGCGATAATTCGTGGAATGCATGTGAACATTCCGTACGGGCACGCACGATTTCTTATTGCGCATTTACAGATAAACACAATGCCTCAATCCAGTCTCGTTTACGAGAGCAAGGAACGGCCTGTGTTGTTGTTTCTGGCTCGCGGTTTGAAAGTTTTTTTGTTTTTTGCACGTAAGGCCACGTGAGAGCGCTGGAACGGCGTGTGTGGTTGTTGTTTCTGGCTCGCGGTTTGAAAGTTTTTTTTTGTTTTTTTGCACGTAAGGCCACGTGAGAGCGCTGGAACGGCCTGTGTGGTTGTTGTTTCTGGCTCGCGGTTTGAAAGTTTTGTTTTGTTTTTTTGCACGTAAGGCCACGTGAGAGCGCTGGAACGGCCTGTGTGGTTGTTGTTTCTGGCTCGCGGTTTGAAAGTTTTTTTTTTTTTTTTTGCACGTAAGGCCACGTGAGAGCGCTGGAACGGCCTGTGTGGTTGTTGTTTCTGGCTCGCGGTTTGAAAGTTTGTTTTTTTTTTTGCACGTAAGGCCACGTGAGAGCGCTGGAACGGCCTGTGTGGTTGTTGTTTCTGGCTCGCGGTTTGAAAGTTTTTTGTTTTTTTGCACGTAAGGCCACGTGAGAGCGCTGGAACGGCCTGTGTGGTTGTTGTTTCTGGCTCGCGGTTTGAAAGTTTGTTTTTTTTTTTGCACGTAAGGCCACGTGAGCGCTGGAACGGCCTGTGTGGTTGTTGTTTCTGGCTCTCGGTTTGAAAGTTTTTTGTTTTTTTGCACGTAAGGCCACGTGAGCGCTGGAACGGCCTGTGTGGTTGTTGTTTCTGGCTCGCGGTTTGAAAGTTTGTTTTTTTTTTGCACGTAAGGCCACGTGAGAGCGCTGGAACGGCCTGTGTGGTTGTTGTTTCTGGCTCGCGGTTTGAAAGTTTTTTTTTTTTTTTGCACGTAAGGCCACGTGAGAGCGCGAACGGCCTGTGTGGTTGTTGTTCTGGCTCGCGGTTTGAAGGTTTTTTTTTTTTGCACGTAAGGCCACGTGAGAGCGCTGGAACGGCCTGTTTGGTTGTTGTTCTGGCTCGCGTTTGAAAGGTTTTTTGTTTTTTGCACGTAACCACGTGAGAGCGCTGGAACGGCCTGTGTGGTTGTTGTTTCTGGCTCGCGGTTTGAAAGTTTTTTTTTTTTTGCACGTAAGGCCACGTGAGAGCGCTGGAACGGCCTGTGTGGTTGTTGATTCTGGCTCGCGGTTTGAAGGTTTTTTGTTTTTTTGCACGTAAGGCCACGTGAGAGCGCTGGAACGGCCTGTGTGGTTGTTGTTTCTGGCTCGCGGTTTGAAAGTTTTTTTTTTTTTGCACGTAAGGCCACGTGAGAGCGCTGGAACGGCCTGTGTGGTTGTTGTTTCTGGCTCGCGGTTTGAAAGTTTTTTGTTTTTTTTGCACGTAAGGCCACGTGAGAGCGCTGGAACGGCCTGTGTGGTGTTGTTTCGGCTCGCGGTTGAAAGTTTTTTGTTTTTTGCACGTAAGGCCACGTGAAAGCGCTGGAACGGCCTGTGTGGTTGTTGTTCTGGCTCGCGGTTTGAAGTTTTGTTTTTTTTGCACGTAAGGCCACGTGAGAGCGCTGGAACGGCCTGTGTGGTTGTTGTTTCTGGCTCGCGTTTGAAAGTTTTTTTTTTTGCACGTAAGGCCACGTGAGAGCGCTGGAACGGCCTGTGTGGTTGTGTTTCTGGCTCGCCGGTTTGAAAGTTGTTTTTTTTTGCACGTAAGGCCACGTGAGAGCGCTGGAACGGCCTGTGTGGTTGTTGTTTCTGGCTCGCGTTTTGAAAGTTTTTTTTGTTTGTTTTGTACGCACCTACGGGCACGCACTCGTACTTTTCAAATGTTCGAGTTTCACAAGCAACAAGAAAGGACGTTTTGAAACAAATGGAAAAAGACCAAGAGGCAGGATAAAGAAAACATGGCAGGAATTTGTGAACATCGATCTGAAAAGATCAGGTGTGAAGCAAGAAGATGCAAATGAAAGAACCAAGTAGAGATTTGCCATCAATCAACAAATGGGAAAAGGTCGGATGATGATGATGATGACGATGA
This sequence comes from Eptatretus atami, assembly GCA_035128595.1. Taxonomy (NCBI): domain Eukaryota; kingdom Metazoa; phylum Chordata; class Myxini; order Myxiniformes; family Myxinidae; genus Eptatretus; species Eptatretus atami. The sequence goes on along the minus strand of CM068960.1, from coordinate 45,105,028 downwards.
TGATGACGATGATGATGATGGTGATGATGATGACGACTTGGTTTGTGCTGAGGTTCGTCTTGTTACTGAGCAGTGGAATCAGCGTCAAGATGACCACAGTGTTGTTGGTTGCGTGAAATTTCTTTCATGCTACAGATGGTCTCTTTATAACATTCTGTAGCAGATTCCACTGCACTTCCGTTTCGTCGACTCCTCTTATCAGTGTTCATGTGGTTTTAGTCGTTTGTATTGAAATCTGTTGAAAATTTCCTGGGAATGTTTTATGTAAGTCACATCATCGTATGTACACTATCTGCGACATGTTACGCAAGTCCTGCACTTTTATTCACATTTGGCTATCACAAACGTGTGTGCGTGTTTCTGCGTTGATCTGTTGGGGTTTGGGCAGTCAACATTGACCTTTGAACTTTGACTTTTTATCCCCACTCTTTTTGAAAAAATAGGGGCAATACCTCTGCGTGCTCACCTGGTAGAATAATGAAATTTTAGGAGGAAGTCAATGTGGGACAGAATCAGCAAAATGTATCAATGAATTAATGTTATCGCAAATACCTATTTTGGTGGGGGGGGGCAATTCCCCCCCCCCCCCCCCTCCCGTAAATCCCCTTCAACCCCAGTTTTTTAAATAGCGTGAACAAACTTTGGAACATCACGGGTAATGAAGGTTGTGGTCAAGTTTCATCGAAATTGTGTGTGTGGTTTCGGAGAAGAAAACAAATACATATTTTGGGTGGCAAGCCCCCCAGAAGACCCACTTAGACCCCGATTTTTTAATGTTGAGAACAAGCTTTAGTACATCATGTGTGATAAAGGCGGTGGTAAAGTTTCATCGGAATTGTGTGTCTGAAGTTTCGGATAAGAAATCAAATACAATATTCTGGGGGGCAACCCCCCCCCCATATACTCCCTTAGACCCCGATTTTTTTTTTTATGCTGTGAACAAACTAGGGTGCATCACGGGTAATGAAGGTTGAGGTCAAGTTTCATCGAAATTGTTTGTGTGTTTTCGGAGAAGAAAGCAAATACATAGTTTGGGGTGTAACCCCCATCGACAACCTTCGGGCTCAATATTTTTTTTTTTTTTCAATTCCATGAACAAACTTTAGGACATACACAGTGATGAACGTTGTGGTAAAGTTTCATCAAAATAGTTTGTGTAGTTTCAGACAAGAAGTTGCAAATGTTTGTGGATCGACGGACTGACGACGCGCCATCCCATAAGCTCCGTAGAACTACGTTCCAGGTGAGATAAAAATGGGGGGAAGATTGAAATCAGCTCCATCTGTCTGTCTGTCTGTCCATCCATCACACTATCTCCTCCTAAACGGTTGTGCAGAAATTCACCAAACTTGGTGGTTATGATCACCTCAAGGTACGAAGGTGTGAGAGCTCTATCATTTTTGGCCCTGCCCTCTGGGTTTCATTGAAATTTTGTTTGTAGTTTCGGACGTCAAAGCTCTTTCACAAAGAGTCGGTAAATTATTGCCGGCACTTTGAACAAATTGCAAATCCCTGCCCAATTCAGAACCTGGCCAGTCAGTTCGTGGAAGGCTTGGGCCAAACCTGCTCGACAGCCACCCTTCACATTATGGCCATTAAAGTAGTAGAAGTAGTCGTAGGGGGAGGAGGAGACACCCTGCTCTTCAGAGCACTTGTGCTGCCAAAGCATTTTCTTGGCTGCGGTTACAATTCTGGATGGGTCGCCACTCCGATGCAGGATACTTGATGGAGTGTGCTGTAATTTGGTCATGGTGCTGGCGATAGCTCGCCTACTCTTCGTGAAGGATACCTTGGACTGTTTAACATCCACCAATGAATGCTGGCAGATAGGATGCCAGTTTAACGTCCATCCAAGGGACGGCACACAGCATGCCTGTGAAACACCGGGATGGCAGTTTATAGCTGGATCGAGATTCGAACCCAGGTTGGACAGCTTAGAGGTGAGTGTGCATACTTCTCGGTCTCGGACTCGAGGCCATCCTGTCAGCCCACAGCATACTCCACTATGCAGCACCCGATACAGAGAGCAGTTTTATGTGGTTTGATTCTTATGGGAATCAATCCCAAGAACAGAAAATGAAGAGGCAAAAACACTATACACTACTAAGCTATCCTCCCACCTGAAAATAATTTACTCGGCAATCAAAATTGTAAACTTACACCAGCATAGTAAATACTACAGTGCTGGCAGAATAGCCAAGAGGTATGCACACTCGCGTCTGACCTGTCTCGTCTGGGTTCCAATCCCGACCCAGATATAAAATGTCACCCTGTTGTTTTGTAGCCAGGGCAAGGTGTCAATGTGTGTGCCCTCCCTCGGATGGTCATTAAATCGGAGAATCCCGTCTGCTGGTATAAGTGTACATTCAAGATCCCAAGAGTAGGTGAGCTATTGCCGGCACCATGAACAAATACCAAATTCCTGCCCTGACTGCTGGGGAAGGCAATGGCAAAACACAGCAGTAAAACCCTCACCGAGAAACTGCTTCGGGAGAACCAACACTCTGTAGAGAGGATGCTACGTGTCATTATTAGTCAATGGTGTACAGTAGTTATAAATGTAAAAAATAAACATTCTGAAGGAAAACTTCACTCTTGATTGCATGAGCACACTCACAGCCAATAGTGCATGAGAAACTGCAAACAGCATGCTTCACTCAATAAAGTAAAGCAAAGAATGCATTGTTTAGATTAATCAAGTAAATAAAGTTGAGGAATGCATTTTTGGTCACCCTCTAAGTGTGAGATCATGTTTGCCAGATTGGCATTGAGTGCATCAACAACTAGAAGGGCACTCGTGGAGCGCATACCTCTGCCAGGCTGATTACTTTAAGTTTTGTACCCCACTGATAGGCCGGATCTGGATTCGAACCTGAACTAAAATTTAATCGCCTTGTTCTTGTCACCGAACCAACTCATCCACCGAGTTTCATCCCAATCCGTCCACAACTTTTTGAGATATCGTGCTATATATTAGTTTTATCGTTATCTCTCAACGGTGAAGAATCACTGAAAAAGTTCTAGTAGTCGGATCTGGATTCGGATCTTCACAAACAGACAGACAGACAAACAGACATGGGTGAAAACATAACCTCCACCCATTTTCGATGGTGAAGGTAATGAAGTTTTGTTCTACACAGTATTGTGGCAGGAAAATGTAGACATTGCAAATGCCTATGAGAGTATAAGCCAACCGCTTTGACAAGTCCTTGTAAATGAGGAAAACCAGGGGTCTTGGGTTGGGTCATTGCCCCCTTACTGGCAGAAACATTGGAGGGAGTAAAGCCCTTCAAAACCATATCTTGTTTTGTCTGGAAAAGTTTGATAACCCATGAGTGACGTGGAATGGTAATTCCTGTGCAAGAAAAATGAAAAACGAACTAAGTATTGCCACGTGGTATCAAAAGGCCTAAAACTCTGTCGGAAAACGACCTTGATCCCATTTTTACCTGTTTTAATCACAGGTGAACTGCGAGCGATGAATCATGCACTGAATTGTCAATAAGTCTTGGATTCAAACAGCCATGGCCATCGTTTTGATAAATTGCCATTGTTGGATTATTAACCGGTGAACGTAACCCCAGTGGTGTGCCACAAACACCTACAGGTGGTTTGTCGGGAGTAATTGTGGATAAATAGCCACAGAATATTATTTAAGGAATTTGGCTTTCCATAATATTTCAGACACAAGGGAGGAAGGGTGTAAAGTGAAAAACAGAATTTGGGGGGAATGCTAGGGAACAACAACTAAGGGTGTGAAGTAAGTAAGAGTAAGGATACGGGATGGGGAAATATAAATAAACAAAATAATCGATCATTTTTTTCCCCAACTATAGCATGTACTGTATGTAAAGGGAATCATATCCTATCCATCTCCTCCTACTATTAATTTACAATTTCCTACTGGCTGACACCAATACAAATTGTTTTTACGGACCCTCAGCATCAAAATACTACATATATCTAAGAAACAGTTTCAAATGGGCACCTCGTCACCATTAGAGCATTTAAATTGCATTTGATGTGGCAATGAATGTGAATTCTTGCTCCCAGCTTGCCGGCTCGATGACAGAAGATGCCATTTACATTTTTGCCGGCTCCATCCCGACCCCGTTTAGAATCCCATGCGGGGCACGGGAAACTTGCTGGTAACATGCAAAACTGTACTTCATTCCATGAATGTGTTTGGTAAAACTTACCTTCATACTGTGAATTATCTGATCCCAGGTGGCCTTGTTTATATGACTGCAATATTCCTGGCCACAACCAGAAAACTGTTCCACGAGCAAACGAGGGCTGTTCAGAATTTCTTGGAATGTGATACAATAGTCAAACAAATGCCAAAGCTGTTGTTTTTTTCTTTCTCAATTTCTAAGGGTGTAATTAGTAAGGAATTTTTTCTTTTTAATTATATATGAGGGTGGCTTGGTGGTTGAGTGGGCAAAGCCTTGTATTGCATTGCTCTTCGTGGTGTGGGTTTGATCCCCATGGTTGTTCAGTGGAAATTGCCACACCTTGTGAAGGAGTTGCAAGTTTGACTGCACACCTTGAAGTGTACCTGGACCCCACCACCGTGGCACCTTGTGAATAATATTTTCCTGATACACTATCAGCAATTGTATAATATTTGTACTGTATATGGAAAACGTCAAAAGGATGTTGACATTTGTTGGACAGTTGTAACTCGTTTCGAGAACCTTTTGAACGTGCCACATGTATGTACGAAATATCTAACGTGATTGACAAAGCCAGTGTTAAAACGAAAAACATAATCTACTACTATTGCTACAATGCCCCTAATTCATCCCACCTTCTTGTGGGGTCGTCCTCAGCAGGTGCATTGACCCAAGTCTTTCACGAACAAGCTAGCCAGGCCTGATGTCTACTGGTTATGGTTACAGCAAGAATTTGTAATTTGTTCAGAGTGCTGACAATAACTCGCCTACTCTTTGCGAAAGACACTGTGCGATCGTTAACATCCACCAATGCCAGCAGATGTGAAAACACCCGGCTTCAAGTCAAGCCAAAGGATGGCACACTTTGTGGTGGAACGCCTTGCCTGCAAAGCGTCAATCTGGCAGTTTATACTCAGGTCGGACAACAAACCCAGATGAGACGGCTCAAAAATGGAAGTGCGCTACCTCTGCACCATTCTGTCACATTTAAATCTAATAAATGAACTTGTAAAAAAAAAAAACATGATAACCGACATAAAACTGTTTGTAATGTCGTTTAACAACTCGAAGGGCACTCGGTAGAGTGCATACCTCGCCACGTGATGCCTGATCCACAAGAACATATTGGGCCAAATACATTTTTGAAATATCATGCCATACAGTATTATATCATTTTTGGCCCTATCTCTCAATGGTGAAGAATCACTTTAAAAATTAAATAATTATCGTCTCCAGATCCAGATCTTCACTTTCAAAATCTTCAAGATCAAAACTTCAAAATCGAATCAATTCGTCCTTGTCACACACCCAACATGTCCACGAAGTTTCATCCGAATCTGTCCACAACTTTTTGAGATATCGTGCAATATATCATTTTTGGCCCTGTCTAAAGGCCCAGTCACACCTTGACGTTTTAGCCAGCTTATGCCGATTTTTGGAAAATTTGTGTAAAACGCTGGTAACGTTGAATACGTTATGGGTAAGTTTTGATAACATTGAGAGCATGCTGAAAACACTGCCATACGTCGTAGTACGCTGGCTTTAAACGTTGTACTTTTCGGTTGTCCTCAAATTTTCCATGCTTGAAATTTTAAGACTTATGCCAGCGTATGACTCACACGTTCCGCATAACGCTGGCCATAAGTTGTAGGCACCTTACGCGATCCTTGACACACGTTACTTGTAAGTTACTCATAAGCCGAAACACGACGAGGTCATGTTTAGCGTACCCGAAACTTATTTCTAACCTATGAGTAACGTGTTGTACGCACGATATGCGAAACGTTGGCACACGTCGACAAAAGTTACTTGTAAGGTACTCATAAGTCGAAACACGTCAAGGTAATGGTTAGCGTCAGTGTTCCAGACTCCATGGTTTTTTTTGTTTTTTTTTTCTTCGGTATGACGGTGATGTTGACACTTCGATTGTTAGTGCAGTTATAATATATATAATTAAAAGGCTGCCGCTCAATGATTTAAATCATAACCGCACTAGAAATCGAAGTGTCAACATCACCGTCATACTGAAGAAAAAAAAAAACAAAAAAAACATGGAGTCTGGAACACTGACGCTAACCATTACCTTGAGTGTTTCGACTTATGAGTACCTTACAAGTAGCTTTTTCGACGTGTGACAACGTTGGCATATCGTGCGTACAACTTATTCCCATCGCATGCGGAACGTGTGTCATACTGCAAGTACGTCGTAAAAGGTTTAACACGTTTATAATTACAAGACTTACTCCACTTACTACGACGTATGATAGCGTACTTTAGCGTTCTCTTGCACGTATACCAAACTTACCCATACCGTATTCGACGTGCGCCAGCTTTTAGACGCATTTTTCAGAGGTCAGCATACGCTGGCAAGATCGCCAAGGTGTGACTGCGATGTTGAACTTCCATTTCTCCGCGGTTATGATTTGAATCGTTGTGCGGCAGCCTTTTATAGGCTACGTCACGTCATCGTCGGCGATACATGCAGCGCGCTATGCATAAGTTAGACTATCGTTGGGCATAGGTTGTGAACGCGACAAACAGGTAAAGCATTCGTTGGTATAAGTTATCTATAAGACAACGAAACGTTCTGTGTCCGTCCGTTCCTAATATGTTATGCATACGACCAACCCGTTATGAATACGTCCGAATCTTAAAAAAAAAAACATCAAAAGTTCAACGTAAGCCAGCGTTTTACATACATTTTGATACGTTGCCATTGCTGGCTAAAACGTCAAGGTGTGACTGGGCCTAAACAATGGTGAAGAATCACTTTTAAAATTCTAGTAGTCGAATCCGAATCCGGATCTTCACCAAAATCTAATCAGTTCATCCTTGTCACACACCCAACCTGTCCACCAAGTTTCACCCGGATACGTCCACAACTTTTTGAGATATCCTGCACACAATCAGACAAACAGACCCACAAACAAGAAAACGTCGTGCAGAGCAAGATACAGTACTTGCAAAATCCCTGAAACAAATTTGACCTCAAAAAGAATTGCTGGTTGAACTCAGTGACCAAATGTGCAACTCCTCTTCAAATTTCAAGTGAATGGGATGAAAATTGAGGATTTCATAAACACCACCTTAGTTGTTGACCTTTTGGTCCACGTTGACCTCAAAAATAATTAGCTGCTTGAATTCATTGACCTGAAATATAAATCCTCTTCAAATTTCAAGTCGATCAGATGAAAATTGAGGATTTTAGAAATACCACCTTCGTTGTTGACCTTTGGCCTATTTTGACCTTTTGATTGATGCTGACCTCAAAAATAATTGGCTGGTTGAATTCAGTGACCTGAAATATAAATGCTCTTCAAATTTGAAGTCAATTGGATGATAATTGAGGATTTTAGAAATCTCACCGAAGTTGTTGAACTTTGGCCTGTGTTGACCTTTTGACCTCAAAAACAATCGGTTTCTTCCTTATGACAAACTCTACCATGTGGTGAAGTTTCGTGAAGATCGGTTTAAAATTGTAACCTGTAGGCGATAGACAGACAGACAGACAGACAGACAGACAGACAAACAAAATCGACCATCCAGTAGACTTGAAAAATCTTCAATTTTCCAAGTAACAAACAAACAGACAGACAATGGGTGAAAACATCACCACCTTCACCTTCGGTGGTGGAGGTAATTCGACACAAACATCGTCTTGAACCATTTCATCGTCACATTTGCCTTAATGAATTTGATTGTATAAACCAGTGACTGCATTTATCCTTCCAATGAGAATCGGAACAAAGGAGAAATTGTTTTGTTCATATAAATATAAAACTACTTGTTATTTCTCGCAATTTTTTTTTTGAAAACTCCCAAACAGTCATGGAGACCTTGTTTCGACTTGACAAAGCCACATTTTAAGGATTGTTTTGTAATTTGCTATTTCTTTCCATTGTAAATGATTCATAGTTTGTGATTTATCCCATCGTGAGAACTTCTTGTTGCTAAAGACAACACAGTTTCGTTTACAGTGTAAATCAAACAAGAACGGACTCGGTAGAGCGCATACCTCCACCAGGCTGAACAGTGTACGTTTTGGATCCCACTGATAGGCCGGATCCAGACCCGGATCTTCACCAAAATCGAATCAATTCATCATTGTCACGCACCCAACCTGTCCACCAAGTTTCGGCAGACCTAGTACATAACTTTTTCAGATGTCTTGCACACAAACAAACAGACAAACAGGGTTGAAAACATAACTTCCATCCACATTTGGTGGTGGAGGCAATTCAGAGATACTTGTTCATGCATTCCTTCGACTCATGTTTTCATGTGGAAGAGAAAGGTAACGGCGGTTGGAAAAGCAACTGATGATGCGGCTGTGGAGCAACATACGGGGAGAAAAACAGCCAAGAGAATGAACTACCAGGAAGAGAGTAGGGAAAGAAACTTCAGTTACCTGCAAGTTAGACTGTTGGGGTTAATGGGGGTAGAAAAGATTCCAAGGTGGGTACGGCTGATCACATGAGATGGTAGTACACTACCTGCTTGCAGCCCTGGAGGGAAGAGTGAGATTGAATGGCCTGTAGCAGGCAGTTCCACAAATGGGAGGAAATAGTGGACATGGAAGGTAAGTCTGGTTTTTGGAGTTTAACCAGGAGGGGGTTACTTATGGAATGCATTTTTCACAGAAGAGCAGAGAGGGGGCGTTCAGATGGCTGAAAGAGCAGACCGAGCGAGACCAGAGGAAAGGTGGTTTAAAAAAAAGCCACCAACCTGTCTGTGATGTGAGAGCAGCAGGTCTTGTGCTTTGGCCTCAGTGTGGGAGATGGAAAAAAAATTGAGAGCTCTAAATTCCTCAGAATCCTGGAGAGACAGATGTTATTCTGGGGTGCCAGATCATAAGGAAGAGCATTACTCCAATAAGCGATGGACAATGGCCTAGCAGGCTGTGAGTCGTTAAGATTTTTCGAGGAACGACTTGGAATAATGGAGAATGCCCAATCTATGGCTGGCTATGGAATGGCACCATTGTGTTTTTTTACATGGTCAGTCCAGGAGATGTCATGGTTGATGGTGAGGCCTTGAAATTCAACAGACTGAACGTCTTTCAATGACGGACCATGGAAATCGATTGGTTGGTTTAACGACCCTTCTGGAGTGAAAGGGTGAATCGTAGATTGGCCAGGATTGGCAAATGAGATACAAGGAAGATTGAAAGACGTATTACATTGTCAGACGAGTATGTGATCAATTACAGATTAGTAGAGGGTGATGTAACTGCTGTCTGCCTGTCAGTGGGATAGGGGACTGCAGGATACAGTGTGCAGTCATCTGCAAAAGGTAAGAGAGGATTTTCCATTGTATTTGAGAGGTTGGTGTGCATGGTACTACCTCCGACAACGCTGTTGGATATGTTCCTGGAAACAGAGCTCTGTGTGAAACAGCTCTCTTGGAGGTACTGTCTGAAACAGGAGACGTGTTCACAGCGTCACCATTTCTCACGTATGAGTGACATACGAGGGTTTCATTGGGGTATCGGTAATTGCACTAATATCAATGATGCTGTCCATGTAAAAAGTGTATTAAAGTATTTTTAGGCCTGCGCCGTCGACGTCATCGGAGGCATTATGTTTTCGGGTTGTCCGTCCTGCTGTCCGTCCGTCCATCTGTGCTTCCATCAACTCCAGATTTTCGTTACAGAAATAACTTAAGAACGGCTGAAGGGATTTAAGTCAAACTTGGTAAAAGTATATATAATGATGTAAAGATAAAATGATTAGATTATGAGGTCAAGAGATCAAAGGTGAGAGGTCCCGTTAGGAAACAATTCGGTTACCGCACTAACTTGTGAACCAGTGATGTGATTTTGACCAAACTTGGTATAAGTATATATTATTATGATGCAAAGATGAACTGAGTCGATTTTGGCATCAAGAGGTCTATGGTCAGAGGTCATGTCAGGTTAAAATGTGATACTTGAGAACAGCTGAAGGGATTTCAATCAAACTTGGTACAAGTTTGTATAATGTTGGTGGAGGCGTATCGGTCGACGTCGAAGAGTGCCCTTCTAGTTTAATGTAGAGTTAGTGTTCAATGATAGACATTAAAAAAAACCCTACATGGTAGCGGTAAGAGAATGGGAGAGGCTACTCTCGGGAGGATGAGCCACCTTGTGACTCATCCCTTAGGACCTGCAGGCATCTTGTTGAAGAAGGCATCTCGGGTTGACTGCCTTACTCGCTGTTTCCTCTCCTGAAGCATTTCCTGGTAGCAAGCAATATCCTGGCAGTAGAGCATCTCTCTTGACAGAGCAGTAGAGAGTACAGGGTTCTATTGATAGGAGTGCGCTGACGATGAGTGGACGAAGTCAGAAAGCCAACTATAAAAGGGACCTTGTATGCTGCAGGCAGTGAGTTTGGTGAGCAGATCAAGAAGCCAGACTGTGTCGAATGCTTTACATATGTCCAAGGAGATGCTCCTTGTTTGAAAATCAGGGCCTCCGATTATTGTGGAGAGAGAAGGAGCAGTATGTCCATAGTTGAGTGACTGGGACCAGATCCAAAGTGATGGTCAGAGATCAGGCTGTGGAGGACAGGGAATTATTCACAGGGGGAATCAATATCAGATGCTGTGGAGATGGCATCCCTATCCTTTTGAGAGAGGGAAGAGTACAGCCCCTGCCAGTTGGTCTATGTGAGCAACCAGATTCTAATGCATTGGAGTCCTTTTCTAACAACAACCTGAGAGATATGAACTTTGACGTGAAAATAATCGCAGGAGCCAAGACAGGCAGAGGGGGGACATGAGAGGTTAGATGGAATGTAGTCATTACCATGTTCAAAGTTAGCAGTTGGGTCAGACCCACAAAGCCACAGAGTATTGCTGGTTATTGCATATCTACCACTAAGCCAGTTGGTATGGTGGACTTTTATGTCACCACAGGTAAGGAACAAAGTGTTGGGATGGATGGTTGCGAGTTTATCTATGTTAGTGGAGAAGAGGTTTATAGGGAGTCTTCATTGGGGGATGGTATGCCACACAGACAAAGATTAGGTGGTTGCACTTGCAGTGGACTCGGAGGAGTAGTGAGAATGGATTTCTTCACAGCGACAGCAACACCACCGCCAGGACAGGGAATGCGCCTGTTGAAATGGTGGAGAGGATAGCCAGGGAGATGCAGAGAGGAATCTGAGACATCCTGTGAAAAGACCATTTATCTTAAATATACAATACCCTGAGCTGCAGCATCTATCTATAATTCCAGCAGTGTC
>CM068960.1:45070086-45086899 GCA_035128595.1 Eptatretus atami | reverse complement strand
AAGAGAGAGATTCTTGATCAAGATTTCTTCAAACATACCGATTACTAGATTGATTCTGGCCTAGCTAGACTCAGCTAACGAGGAGGGCTGAAAGAGACAGGGCTTTATTCCAGGAAGATTACGACGGATATTGAATGGAGATGTCAAGGTAATGAAAGGTATCTGATAAAATAAGTGAGATGAATATTCAGCAAGCAGTAGACAGTGATAGGACCAGCAGGCCATTACCTGATAGAAAAGAGCAGGAGAAGATAAGAAGTAGTAAGCGCTGTCCACACTCGACGATTTAGCAGCGTTCAGCGTATGAATGGTCGAACGTTGCAACAAATGGTACAGCCATAAATCCGAGCGCTGCAGCAAACAACACGTCGAATACGTTATGGGTAAGTTTTGTATACGTTTAAGAAGCACGCTGAAGCACGCAAAGCACGCTGGCATATCGTCGCTGTACGCCGAGACTCGTCGAGCAAATTTTTAATCGTATGCTCAAATATTTTCCGACGTATGCCAGCATGTGACTTCACACCGTTCCGCATACGCTGGCCAATAAGTTGTTAGCCCGTTAGGCGATGTTGACCAGACTCGACACATGTAACTTGTAAGTTACTCCTAAGTCGAAACAACGTCGAGGTAATGGTTAGCGTACCCGAAACTTATTTCTAACCTATGAGTAATGTGTTGTAGGCACGTTACGCGATCGTTGACACACGTCGACACACATTACTTGTAAGTTTACTCATAAGCGAAACACGTCGAGGTAATGGTAGCGTCAGTGTTCCAGACTCCCTGTTTTTTTTTTTTTTTTCTTCGACCATGAACGGTGATGTTGAACACTTCGATTTCTAGGCGGTTTATAAATATATAAATTAATAGGACTGCTGCTAAACGATTTAAATTCATAACCGACTAGAATCGAGTGTCAACATCAACCGTCATGTCGAAAGAAAAGAGAAAAAAAAAGCTATGGAGTCTGGAACACTGACGGGTTCCTCCTGTGTGAACCCATTTTTATATACCAATTCCCTAAACGCGCCATCACGCCATTATACACGGTAGCTGTAAGTTAGAACACGTTCAGTAAGTTCTGTGTCGTCGGAAGACGTCAAATACGTCTACATAACGTCAATTGCGCATTGGAGATTACGTTACACATAGGTTCAAAGCACGTTACACTAGGTTTAAAAGCAATCTATCATAGGTTCAAAGCCACGTTACTCATAGGTTAAGAAATGTTTCGGGTACGCTAACCATTACTCGAACGGTGTTTCGACTTATGAGTAACTTAACACAGTAACGTGTGTCGACGATCCGTAACGTGCCTACAACTTATTGGCAAGCATATGCGGAACGTGTGACGTCATAACGCTGGCATACGTCTAAAATTTTGAGCATGCTTAAAATTTGTTGAGTGCCTCGGCGTACTACGCGTATCAGCATGCTTCAGCATGGCTCTAATCGTATACAAAATCTACAGCATAAAACGTATTCGACGTGTGGCCAGCGATTTGGCAAATTTTTCATACGTCGGCATATGCTGGGCTAAAACGTCAAGGTGTGACAGGCCTTGAACTTCGATGTCTAGTGCGGTTTATGATTTGAATCGTCGAGTTGGCAGCCTTTTAATAGGCTACGCCACAATGATCGTCGGCGATACGCTGCCCGCGGCTTATGCATACGTTAGACTATCGTTGGCAAGGTTGTGAACGCCAACAACACGCTAACATCGTTGGTAAAGTATCTATATGTTATCGAAGTTCTGTGTACGTTACTAATACGTTATGCATACGTCCAACTCGTTATGAATACGCCAAAAAATCTGAAAAAAAACATCAATAGTTCAGCGTAACGCCAGCGTTTTACATACATTTTGATACGTTGCCAATACGTGCTAAAAACGTCAAGGTGTGAGAGCGGCTTAAGGCAGGGGTCTTTTTACTTCGAGAGTAAGGTTAATGCATGGATGGTCTCCTGGGAAAGGTAGTGGCAGCAGAAACAGTAGACAAGTTAAATTGGAATTGGATAAGGTAACCTTGGAAGTTATGAGGAATAGAGAATGGTATGGGGAAGTTGGCAGGATTCTAGTTAGCTTGGAGCATGATGGGTGATTGTGTACATGTAATACGGGAGTGCTGGGGGGGGTCTTCGTCAAGGGTGTTTGTGTTTGATGTGTGTTTTTTTTAACCAAGAACCGTCTTTGCGCCATGCCCCCTCCCTGAAATGCAAAAAAAAAAATTAAAGGAAATAACAAAAAAAAAACTACAAAGCTACTAAACTACAAAAAACACTTTAAAATAAATAAATAATAAATAAAAAAACTGCAAAACTTCAAGAATTCAAAAAAAAACCACACGCACACAAAAAACACATTCCGCATCTTTCTTATTTCAATCGAGGGGTGAAGTGGTGAAGTGGCGCAGGCTGATGGGCCGAATGGCCCCCACCTGCGCTAACTTCCTTGTGTGTGCACTGCTTCCCGAAGCACTGGCAGGGACAGCTTGGTTGCACCATCCATCCAGCATAAACAATTAAATTAAGGGTTGGCTCTTCCTCTTAATCCCTCAACAACACCACATGGTTGACTTCTCCAGATGTATTCGTTTTTTCTAACATGCGTGGTTTGTCCAAATTTTGACCGTTTCTGTTTAGCAATCATGCGCTCCAACACATACGATACAAATCACTGATTAATTGTTATTAATAACTAGCACAATAAACGTGTATATTAGAAGAGTTCAAGAATGAATGCTTCACTGGGGTAGGGGGAAACGCAACTTCCAGCCACCCTGTTCATGGTGAACTAATTTCATCAAGCGCCGATTTGTTCTTCTTCAGTCCAATGGAATTTTTAACTGTGCGCCTCGAACACCACATTTAAAAACTGTTAATCTTTTCTTTCGTTCTTCTTCCCTGTTCACAAACTCGCATCAATACATTGCAAAACTGGGAAATACCATATACATTCAGCCATCCTCATCTTGGTTTGTATTGTCACATCTTTGTCTTTCTAGATCTTTGTCAACCTGACATTGTGTTTTTCCCCTCTCGAACCGTCAATTAATTCTCCTCCACATTCTCCACTCACTTCGATCTCAGCACCCAGGGCGATGAAACTTTGCACTATTTTGCACCTGATCGTCTCCAATCTGAACACATCGATCTTCACAGTTGACGACATTGTAGGTTTTTTGGGGTTTAAATATAAAGACCAGATTTTCATTTTCCTTCTTCCACCATTTTGCAGCAGTTTTAACAAGTCCTCTTTACTTTCTGCCAACAGAGTGATATCGACAGCAATACTTAGATTGTTGATACATCTTCTTCCATCTGACTCCCGCCTCTATGTCATCCAAGTTTGATTTCCTCATGGAGGACTCGATATACAGATTGAACAAGTAAGGGAGAGAATCAACCCCCGCCCTGTCTCACCCCTTTTTCAATCCAAATCATTCAGCCTCTCTAATACTCTGTTCTTACTGTGCTCTTGTTTAGTGTACAAACTTCTTATCAGACACAAACAGGTGCCTGACATCAACATTTCTCTCAACATAATCCACATCAACACAATCAAAAGCCATGCTTTAATCTATTAACAGAGATACACCTTGCTTCCTTTATATTCCTTTTCTTTTTCTATGATCCACTTTCTAAACATATTCCCCTCTTTTAACACCTGCTTGCTCAACAGGAATTTCTCATGTAATGAAATCTTCTATCATGTATTGAATGATCTTCATAATATCTTGCTTGCATGTGAAATCAAGACATGGTTCGGTTATTTGATCATTCTCTTGCATCCCTTTCTTTTGGATGGTATGTGACTACCTGCTACACCTTTTAGCCGTACAATCCTGCTCAAGATCTGAGCAAAGACAGCTGTTAAAATTTTGATTGCCTCCTCTCAATTACCTTAACAGAGTTTGATTGGATTTCATCAGCACATCCTCTCCATCTCTATCTTTGTTAAATCTCATCCCACCTTACTCTCCAAATCTCTGCCTATGGCATCAAGGCAAACTTCACACATGCTCACTGACTTCATCTACTCTTGTAGCCAACGTGTGGCTCTAACGGAATCCTTTCATCTCCTCTCCCGGCCAAGGCTGGAGTGCCCCATGGCAGTGTTCCTGGGCCCAGTCCTATTCCGATCTTCATAAATGACGTCTCCGATTCTCTGGAAATCCTCTACCTATATACTGATGATGCCACCCTCTGCCATGACATCCCTCATCCTTCAGTCAAGCAGACTGCAGTCTCTCCTGTCTTCAGACCTTGAAAAAACAATCACAAATGGTCAAACATTTGGAATGTGTCCTCAATCCTGACAAATCAAACACTCTCACCATTTCTCTCTGAAGGACCGACTGGCAAACCCTCCTATCTACTTTCTTAACAATCCTCTTGAGGAAGTTCAGTCATTCAATCTCCTGGGTCCTCACTATCAGCCATTATCTTTCTTAGGAAAAAACCACATTTCAAAGTCGACCTCGAAAGCTAGCCACCAACTGGGCATCCTCCATCAAACAAGTCCTTCCTTGGCACACCTGAACTTCTATCCACCTACAAGGCCTTCATCCACAGCTTGATTGAGTACTGCTCTCCCTCCGGCTTGCTCCCCTGCCTCAATTTTGCTCAACTTGACCCAATGGAAACCAAGGCCTTCAGGATTATTGGAATCTTCCAGCAATGAAGCTGAGTCGATGGACCCTATCACTTCACCATCACAGATGGATCATGGTCTCTCTGTCTTCTACCACCTCCTTTTTGGTCTTACCCCCTCTGCTCTTTCCATGCTTTGCCCCTCCACACCCCCACCCCCACCAGGTTTCTGTAGGGCCTCACAAGGTCCACCATTAAACTCCCGTCTGGTGAAACGATCTAAATCCAGGACCACTGCTCACCTCCACTCATTTGGTGTTTTTTTTTTTTCCTGCCTGTGGAACCAAACTTCCACATCCTCTTCAATCTCATTCTTCCCTCCAAGTCTTCAAGACAGCTGTTCACTACCATCTCAGATCATCCCCAATACAAAGCCATGGTCTTTTCTTATCCCTGTTAAACCCCCCCTCAACCCCAACCTCCTCCTCCTTCCAAATTCAACCTTTTCTCTCCTTGAAATTTCCCTTCTGCATCCATATTGTTGACTCCCATGCATCCTCTCCTGCTCCCATTCCTCCCACACACCATAGTTCATCCGCCTCCTTCTGTCTTGGCCTTCGGCTCTGCTGTCGGTGTTCCCCCTCTCTCCCCTGTTCCTTTGCATCGTGATCTGTTTCAGTGTACTCGTACTAGCTCTTCCCCGAGCCTCGACTATATACATATATATATATAATATATACATACATACATATATATACAATATAATAAATAAAAGAAGACATTTAAAGCGTATAAATAAATAAGTTCCCAGGTTTTAAACGCCATTTACCCAGTGTCTATGACATCAACCATATCTGACACGTTACATTAGTTCTTTTCGAGCCGCAAAGCCAGAATGTGTCCCGGGGCAATACTAAATGTATGGGGGCCCCCTTCATATATTTTTTTAACAACCGATACAGAGGTTTCCTTATTTTTTCCTCAGAAACACGTGTTGTGTTTAAGGGAGATTGGGGTTTATTCACTTATTCCGATTCGTGTAAACAATTCATCGGATGGGGTGTGGGCCAACACTCCTGTGTTCATTTTCGTCATTACTGTGATTTGTCATTTATGTAAATGTTCCCACAGTAGTTTTTTTATGAGGGTGGGTGTCACTGTCCATGGCAATGGCATGCCGGGGAATCACCTGAGTGGCTTGAGGAAGACAAAATCATGATATGAAACAAAAATTGAAGGAGTAATTGCGGGCCAATTAGGTCCGGGCCCCGGGGTGGTTACCCCACCTCCCTCCCTCTCGGCGCCCCTGGTTCCTCGTGCCTGTTGTTTGTGTCCTTTATAACAGAAAGAGTAAAAAAAATTATCTCACTCCTCTGCACACGTGCAGTTGGGACGATTCAAAGCCAAAGTGAAGTACTGCTAAACTACAGGTTTGTTTTCTGATTCATGTTTCGATTCGTGTTCACAAATATAATTTGATTTAAATAAGTTGGTCCTCCATCTTAAACTGACAATCATAAACTGATAAGAGACAGAGAGACAAGCAGACGGACGGACATGAAGCAATTGTTTAACCCCGCCTTTTCGCTTCGCATGTGCGGGGTAATAAACACGAGATGTCACCCGATCACCTGGAAAACAGAAACGCAGCACGCTCATTGCCTTGTTAAGATTACTGGCAACTCAAACCCAGCACTGCATGGAGGCGGATGAACTGTTCGAGGCCAATATGTAAACTTTCTCATTTTGTGGAAGTAATGGGGATGTTTGATGGTATGATGAAAGAACATTGCAGACAAATCACATCACACGAGATGCATGACCATTACTTGGTAAAAATATTCAAAAACGAGATCATCCAGTTATTTCGCAATGGAGATTAAGAAAACGGAACTGTCAATGCTCAAAACAGAAAACACTACTCGGTGATTTTTGGATTTCAACATCTGACAGAAGTAAAATCGAAGAATTGACTCCGATAGTTAGATTTGTGTCGGTGAACGAAACGTGCAGTCACGTGGCAAGCGGTGTCAACATCCGAGAGCATTTTTTTGGAATTTGTGGAAATAAAAGATTCAAGTGGGGTTGGAATGACCGAATAATTTCTGCAGAAACCGTGAGTTGGGACTTGACATTGCAGACATGAGAGGACAGGGTTGTGACAATGGGGCCGACATAAAAAGCAAAAAGAGCGGAGGGCAAAAAAGGATACCAAACTTGGATTCACAAGCTTTTCTCCTTCCATGAAATTCCATCAGTTAACTTAGCACTAAACGATGCAGTTAATTGTTGTGCGGAGGCTGTTTAGTTTTTAGCTCGCCTATTTGAGAACAGAGCTATAGCGATACCCCCGGCGTGAGCGTCAGCGTGAGCGTGAGCGTGAAAATGTTAAAGTTTTGGTGCAAGTTATTTTCCTTTCTAATGTTTTTATCTACCACACTATTTTTTTACTGATTACAATATACAAATACATATATTGCTTTAAAATTTATTTGGATCAGACTTCACTGCAATGCTTTATAAAAAATATATTAGACTATCTTTTTAAAAAACGATAAATGTATAAACAGGCGAGCATTGGGTGGCTTTGACACCAACTCGGTTTTTATCCTGATACAAAACATAAATACACACATTGTTGGGATGTTCTTAAGAAATGCAACAAATTCTTACAGTGAAACCACTCAGTGAAACGAGATGGTGAAGTTGAGTTGAAGCAGTGAAGGTAATCCGATATTAACTTGGCGAAGGGTAGGTGCACTTCTCCAATTCCAGAGGACACAAACTCACAGGAAGCAACGGTGTAAATCGCGGGCGTGGCAAAATGCATCGCAGGTAAAATGATAAACTTAAAATTTGTACGCAGTCGAGTGATTTGGTGTGATATACTCTACTGTACAAAATTAATAAAACAAGCAAAAGGTTGCAGGCAACTAACTCCTATCTCTCTCCCAGCAATACATGACTTTCAAATTATCTCAGGTAGACAAATGATACCTTTTTTCACATGCGCTGCACATAAACGATTTCAGTGACTCACTTCCTGAATCGGGGCACTTTTAGCTGCCATCGCTATGGCGAAATCCGTAACTCAAATCGTCTTTCACCACAATTTTCAGCATTCAAACAAAAGAGTCTAACTGAGGGCAATTTCAAAATGGTTTAACCATAATTGTTGTGTTCCTGGATGCAAATCAGACTTATGAAAATATAGGACATATCTGTGGATGAGAGGGGTCACATTCCCACTATTTCCTGAAAATACCAGCGAGCGGCTGCAATGGACAAGGAGAGTACGACGCCCCGATGACTGGCGGCCTACCCACAACTCGAGGGTGTGCAGTCTGCACCCGTCTCTTCATTACACTCGACACAGATAGAAGTGGGAAGAAAAGTCCATCTTGGAAGCACCAAAATCCTGAAGGGATTCCCGGGAATTATTGGAGTCTCTGAGATAAAACTACCACAAGTTAAACGTACTCCTAATAAACTTCAAGCCAGCAACGAAATAGAGTAAATATCTGGTCAACTTGCTGAAGAACAAGTGAACTTTCCACAATGATTCACCGCCGGCTAAGTCGATCAACACAACCGGCAGATCACTCTCATGCTACACACCCGATGGTGACAGGGAGGGATCGTTGTTGAAGTCCCATGACTTGCAAGGGGCTGAAGAAGAAATTGATTTGGAGCAGTCCACAAATCCTCCAGGGTTAAAGTTCGATGACGAATTTGCACAATACATGAGATATGTGTCAGCCTACATATCAATCTACCTCGTACGCACGGTATATTGTGCCCCGATGATCATTGTTACTAAGAGTGGTTTCTGCACACGTGCGGTGATGCATTGTGGGGTGATCGCCATATTTTGAAAGTTGCGTGTTAAGCAGCTGGACATAACAAAAACGTATCTCCAAATATTGGACATACAAGGGTTTTGCAGAGGTACTGAACAAATAAATGTAAGGGAGTTGGCGAGAGGAAACTTCACAATGATACCCGCTTTCCATCTCAACTACAAATTCAAATCTCATCATGAAAAAAACAATTCACTACAAGGCAGAAGATTAGCGTATCAATGAACCCAAACAGAAATTCAAAGTTAATTTTTTAATTAGGTGTTGGACTCTTTAGGTGTAAATGTAAATCATTTTGAGAACGTTTTTCACAGCTTGAAGGAACTTTTCACAATTGTGTTCAAAATTCTATACAAACATCCTCAAAGTGGCTGAAATGGAAAGATTCAATATACTCGGCCAGTGCAACGTTTTTGAAATGGCAGTTCTCCACACACATACGTATTCAGAAGACATTGATGCAGTTGAAATATACGACGAGCTAAAAGCTCTGTTCAAAGAATGGATTTAGGATCCAAACCTGAGGATGTATTTGAATACATTTGCAAAAACAAGATGTCTTCTGCGTTTCCAACTACATTTATTTCTTTGAGAATGCGACTGACACTGGCCGTCACGGTGGTGAGACAGGAGTGAAGTTTCTCAACTTCAAACTGATCAAAAATTATTTGCGTTCCACGGTGACCTAGGATCGATTGAATGCGGAAAACAATTTGCAACTGAATCATGTAAGTTCCACACAACGGAGGTATGTTTATTTTTGGAGGTAACCCATGACGCAACTAACAACAGAATAGCGAATCTTAATGTCGAGAACGTAAATCGAGCTGAACCATGATGGAGTGCAGCGGGACTTCAAAGACTCATTCCTCGACCGTAATGCACCAAACTCGAAGACTAATACGTCGTACAATTTCAAAGTGGAAAGAGACGGACAGTAATGCAGAAAAACATGTGAAGAACAATAATGTAGGAAAATCATGGACACTTTCGAGGAGGATATTCGAACTCCGGAGACCGTAAACACGAATTAGCGAAGTGATTGCTCGTAGTTCTAGAACATCAACAAGGGGCATGTCACATGAATTGCAGTGTCTCAAAAAGCAGCGTCATTGGGGTGTTAAACTCTGACCTGAAGGCTCTTCCTTACAAAATGCGAGGTAGTATGCTGCGCGTCCGCAGTTAACCCTCAGATGAAATGCGTCGTCGTTAGACTTTTTGTGTGCAATTCGGTACGATTATTTCATGAAGGCAGGGATCATATGCTATGGAGCAATTTTTAGCACCGAAATGTCATGTTATACTTGAATGGTAAACACAGAATTGGAGCCTTTGCGGCCAGTGTCAGTAATGAATAGCAAACCATGCCACTTGTGAGTAATACCTATCTTCCACTCTCCAACTAACGATAGTGCGTAGGTCTACGAGATTATGCTTTCATTTCGGTATGGAGCGTACTCAGTTTTATATGAAATGTCAGTTGGTTACTGAGGATAGCGAGCATGGCCTGTCTGAGAGGGAACAGTTACGTCGAGAACGTTGAAATCACCATCTTAAAATTTGTGCAAGTTATAGTGAGATACACTCGGTATGAGCGTGAGGGCCTGGTTTTCTAATAGTGCTGAGGTGGTTTATCTTCACTGGCCATCAATGTTTCCTAAGATACCGTATTGTGTGAGAGACTGCCATTTCCGTAGCCCTGGGCCGAGTAATATTGAAAATCTTTCCATTCAGCCACTGAAGGGATGTTTGATAGAATTATTGAACAACAATTGTGAATAAGTTCCACTCAGCTGTGAAAAACGTTCAAAATGATTTTAACATTACACCTAAAGAGCCAACACTAATAAAAAAATAAACTTTTGAATTTCTTTTGGGTTCATTGATACGCTAAATTTCTGCTTGTAGTGGAATTGTTTCTTTTCATGAATGACGATGAATTTGTAGTTGAGATGGAAAGCAGGTATACTGTGAAAGTTCCTCTGCCAACTCCCTTACATTATTGTTCAGTACCTCTGCAAAACTCCTTGTATGTCCAATATTATTGGAGATACGTTTTTTGTATGTCCAGCTGCTATATCACGCAATTCAAAATATGGGATCACCCACAATGCCACCGCACGTGTGCAGAAACAACTCTTAGTAAAATGATCATCGGGCACAACTAACGTGACGTAGAGGTAACGATTGATATAGTAGGCTGAACAACATAATCTCAGTATGTGCAATTCCGTACACGAAACTTACCTTGGAGATTTGTGGACTGCTCCAACAAATTTCTCTTCAGCCTTGCAAAAGTCAAGGAACTCAACAACGACCTCCCTGTCATCCATCGTGAAGCATAAGAGAAGTGATCTGAGCGGTTGGGTTGAACGACTTGCCGGCGGTGAAATCATTGTGGAAAGTTCACTTGTATTCACCAGTGACCAGATTTTCTCTATTTCGTTGCTGCTGAAAGTTTATATAGGAGTACGTTTAACTTGGTGGTAGTTATCTCAAGAGACTCCAATATTCCACGGGAATCCTTCGGATTTGGTGCTCAAGATGGACTTTTCTTCCACTTCTATCTGTGTCGGAGTGTAATGAAAGAGACGGGTGGCAGACTGCCACACCTCGAGTTGTGGGTAGGCGCCAGTCATCGGGTCGTAACTCTCCTTGTCCTTGCACGCTCGCTGGTATTTCAGGAAATAGGGGAATGTGACCCTAATCATCACAGTTATGTCCTAATATTTTCATAAGTCTGATTTGCATCCAGGAACACAACAGATTATGGTTAACATTTTGAAAAATTGCCCCAGTAGACTCTTTTGTTTGAAGCTGGAAAATGTGGTGAAAAGACATTGAGTTACGGATTTTCGCCATAGCGATGGCAGGCTAAAAGTGCCCGATTCAGGGATGAACACGGAAATTCGTATGCAGCGCATGTGAAAAAGGTATCATTGTCTACCTGATAATTTGAAACATGTATTGGCTGGAGAGAGATAGGAGTTAGTTGCTGCACTTTTGCTTGTTTATTTAATTTGTAGCATAGAAGTATATCACACCAAATCACTCGACTGCGTACAAATTTTAAGTTTATCATTTTTTACCTCGTGCATTTTGGCCAAGCCGGCGTATTTTAACACCGTTGCTTCTGGAGTTTTAGTGTCTCTGGAATTGGGAGAGTGCACCATACCCTTCGCCGTAATACGGATTACCTTTCACTGCTTCAACTCAACTTCACCATGCTCGTTTCCACTGAGTGGTTTTCACTGTAAGATAATTTGTGCATTTTCTTAGAACATCCCAAAATGTATGTATTATGTTTTTTGTATCAGGATAAAACCAGAGTTGTGTAAGCCGACCCAATCTCGCTCTGTTTATTACATTTATGTTTTTTAAAAGACGTTAATAATTTTATAAGCATTGCAGTGAAGTTGATCCAAATAATTTTAAAGCAATATATGTATTTGTATATTGTAATCAGTAAAAATAGTGTGGAGATAAAAACATTAGAAAGGAAAATTGCACCAAAACTTAACATTTTCACGCTCACGCTCACGCTGACGCTCACGCCGGGGTATCGCTATAGTCTGTTCTTCAAATGGGCGAGCCTAAACTAAACAGCTCCGCACAACAATAACTGCATCGTTTAGTGCTAAGTTAACTGAATGGATTCATGGAAAGAAAAGCTTGTGAATCCAAGTTTGGTATCCTTTTTTGCCCTCCGCTCTTTTTGCTTTTTAATGTCGCTCCATTGTCACAACCCTGTCCCTTCAATGTCTGCATGTCAAGTCCAACTCACGGTTTCTGCAGAAATTATTCGGTCATTCAACCCCACTTGAAATCTTTTATTTCCACAAAATTCCAAAAAATGCTCTATGCCACGTGACTGCACGTTTTTCGTTCACGACACAAATCTACTATCGAGTCACTTCTCGATTTTACTTTTCTGTCAGAATGTGATAATCCAAAATACCGGGAGTAGTGTTTTCCTGTTTTGAGCATTGACAAGTTCCGTTCTTAAATTCCATTGCGAATACTGGAGATCTCGTTTTGATAATTTTTTACCAAGTAATGGTCATGCATCGTGTGAGTGATTTGTCTGCATGTTCTTTCATCATACATCAAACATCCATTACTTCCACAAAATTGAGAAATTTACATATTGGCCTCGAAATATAATCCATTCCTTCTCTCTGTCTGGTAAGGTAGGTTTCTATTTTTTGTTGGACGAGACAAGTAGTGACAACTGGCATCATACAGCTTGCCGATCCGTGCACTGGCTCAATAATCATTTTCTTGGAAGATTAATTTCCACTTATTTCTGGATACCCTTGGCTTCCAAGATCTCATGACGTCTCATCTTTAGATATTATTTTTTTCTGTGCATATTTGTTCAGGAAAATGTTTTCAAAGAGAACCCAATGAACATTCCTGAGCTCAAAGATGCGACAGCGAGGGTTATTTCCCAGAGTCTCAGTGAAACCTTCAGTCTGTAATCAGAACTATTCCATATGTATCCGTAAGTGTGCAGAACCAGAGGA
Organism: Eptatretus atami; assembly: GCA_035128595.1. NCBI lineage: Eukaryota > Metazoa > Chordata > Myxini > Myxiniformes > Myxinidae > Eptatretus > Eptatretus atami. The sequence continues at coordinate 45,073,917 of CM068960.1, read as the reverse complement.
GGACATTTCAAATATTTATTACAGTGAAACTAAACTTATGAGTTCCTGAATGTATCATATAAATTATATGGCCTTGAGTTAACAAGAATGACTGCACTGTGGTCACAACCTGTGACGTAAATGCAATACTGACAGTACGCATGCGCAATTTTCCACAATTTATTTTACATTGTTTTAAAGATGTGAACGCAAAAAACTGTGACTATTATAGAGGTAAACACAATAGTCATTGTTAATAGCGTTACGTAACACGAATGGAACACTCCAACCCTCCTGTAACGCTCCGTAACGTTTGGACATACACCCCCATCCCCAATCCCGAGTGTTATGTCATTTTTGAACGGCACTTATGTGTACACAAATTACAGGCGGATGAGGTGACTTCTCATTCATACTCTTCCTTTACTGTACATTATTCTACGTAGAACAAATAAATTGTTCACAAACTTTGTCGGGGGTCGGGGTTTCAGAAAGAACAGGTAAATTGAGCAGACGACTTTCGCCAAGTGTTGGTACAGTTTTAATCTTTCGTGAAGCACATTTTACTCAGTTGAAGAGACCACAAAAGACTCATGCAGACCAAATCGTGAGTAACAAAGCCGATGGAAATCAGATGTTTAACAAAATTACCATCGGAACGGCTTTCGGAGGCAGTACTACGTGTGCTGATGGTTGATGAAACCTTAGTAATAATTTTTATTCGACATATGATTAGATTTTTGGGGTCCCTCATCGTAACACTCGACCTAAACAAAGCCAATGGAAATCTGATGCAACAAATCTGGACAGTGTATAATCAGCAGAGGCCTACAGGTCTGATGTCTCAGGCCCACCAGAAAACCAAGATGGCGGCCATATTATTTTGTCTGGGTGCCACGGTGGATGGAGTCAAGCAAAAAATGTGGGTGGGGTCCGGCAGCTGTCCGACCAATGGTGCACATTTCAATAATCCATCCCCAACAAGAACCACAACAAGAGCAACAACAACCATATGGAGCTGTTGCGGACCTGCTACATGTCGCAGGTAAAAAAAAAAAAAAACAGATTTCATAAACAATTAAAATTGACACATTTTTGTAATTAACCCTGTATTAATTATCATCTTGATTTTATGGCCAAAATGGTTGTAAACACATTATGTTTGTGTGTTTCAATAAGCGGGTGGGGTGGAGGGAAAAATGTTAATATTTTGCCAGTTGGGGGCGGGGGGATGGGTGCTGCTGGCTGTGAGCCAGAGGTCAATAAGACGTCTGGGTTGGCATGGGGAGTCATGGATTCACCGGATCATGGGGTGTGGTGCTGCCGGTACCTGTACAAGAGGACGAAAGTCCGAGTCTTCAGGTCGTTGGTGCTTCCAATCTTGCTCTATGGATGTGAGACTTGGACTCTGACCAGGGATCTGAGATGGAGACTTAATTCCTTTGGTACCAGGTCTCCTCGGAGAATCCTTGGCTATCGCTGGTCGGATTTTGTGTCTAACGAGCGGTTGCTGAGAGAGACTCAAATGAGATTTGTTACCTGAATAGTCCGTGAGCATCACTGCGGCTGTATGGACATGCGGTTCATTTTCCTGACGTTGCCCGCTGCTCACCAGATTCTCTCAGCGAGGGAGCTTCGTGAGTGGAGGAGGCCATGGGCCGACCATGTGCCTCGTGGTTGCAGCAGGTTGATCAGCATCTCAAGGAGATGGGATGGGCCAGGCATCTGCCTGGGGATGGCCAGACGGAGGTCCCTGGAGTACCGTCGGAAAGTGGATGCAGCGACGCGCTGCTCCGGCGCATGCTCCCATACCTGACCTGATGGGTGCACCATTATAATTTGCCATCGGTAACTAGATGCGTAAAGCCAGCATTGGGTAGAGCAATTTATGAAATCAACAAGATGTTGGTTGAAGTATGCTGTCTGCCATGGGAAGCAATGATAAGCTGAAGTTTCAGGCATTAACCCTCATTGAAGCAAAAATGGATGGATGGTTAATGCCCAAAACGTCAGCTTCTCCACTTTGCCATTGCCCTTCGAATACCTCAATCAACGTTCTATCGATTTCCAGGAGCAACATTCATTTCCTATTTTATTCCAAGATTGCTTTTTAACTCAGTTTGTAGATAAGCCCATGAGGGAGTGCAGTGTTAGACCTCCTTTTAAGTAACGATCCCAATATGGTGGAGGAGGTGGAGGTCGGGGAGCATTTCGGAGCAAGTGACCATAACATTGTGTGTGCAAAGATTCTGTTAAGGGTTAGAGTTCAGGATAGTAGGGTAAGGCTATTAGATTTAAGAAGGCAAACTTTGAGGGTATGAGGAGAGAATTGGGTGATGTAGATTGGAGGAGGAGGAGGAGATTGGGACCATACTCTGTGCAGAGCGTTGGTGCTGCTTCAGCGGTCTCCTTGGCTATTGGGCACAATCCTGGACGGGTCGCCACTCCGACACAGTATTCCAGCAAGCTGGCACTCATTTTGCCGACCTCGGAAGGATGACAGGCCGAGTCAACCCCACCTGGTATTAATTCAACATCTGAGTGCGATTTGAACTCAGGATCCTCAGATCCCAAGCCCAACACCCTAACCATTAAGCCAACACCAGAGCATATGTAGATTGGGAGACTCTAACAACAGGACAATCAGCATCAGATAAATGGGAAACCTTCAAAGACCAAATGTGTAGAGTGCAGAGTAAGTACATTCGAATGAAGTGTAAAACGAACCAGAAAGAGACCAGGGTGGTTGAGAAGTGAGATAAGGAATGCTATTAAGGAGAAGCAGAAGGCATTTATTTAGGTTTAAAATCACAGGACTGGAGTTAGATTTCTATCATTATCGGAGTAAACAGAGGCAAGTGAAGAAAATAACTTGGCAAGCCAAAAGAGAGTATGAGAGGACATGGCTAAGAATATTAACCATGATAACAAGGCTTTCTTTAAGTATATCAGGGGTAAAGAACAGGTTAGGACCAGTGTGGGCCCATTGAGGAATAGCATCGGGAGAGTGGTTTGTGATGAAAGTGAGACGGCAGGCTTATAAAACAGGTATTTTTCTTCAACTTTTACACAAGAACAGTCAGGAGAATTACCAATAGCTGAGAGTATCTATCGAGGAGGTGAGGAAGGGCTTTTACAGAAGATCCAGGTTGGAGTTGAGGAAGCAATGGAACAGAGAGGAAATCTATGAGAGATAAAGATCAGGGGACAGATAATATACACCCGAGAGTATTGAGGGAGTGGCTGAGCAGGTAAGCGAGATGTTAGTGGATATTTTCAATAGTTCACTGGAGTCAGGACAGGTACCGGAGGATTGGGAGTAGCAAATGTAACACCATTATTTAAGAAAGGATCCAGAGAAGAATTGGGAAACTGTAGACCTGTTAGTTTGAACTGGTGTTACATTTGCTACTCTCCAATCCTCCGGTACCTGTCCTGACTCCAGTGAACTATTGAAAATATCCACTAACATCTCGCTTACCTGCTCAGCCACCTCCCTCAATACTCTCGGGTGTATATTATCTGTCCCCTGATCTTTATCTACTCATAGATTTCCTCTCTGTTCCATTGCTTCCTCAACTCCAACCTGGATCTTCTGTAAAAGCCCTTCCTCACCTCCTCGATAGATACTCTCCAGCTATTGGTAATTCTCCTGACTGTTCTTGTGTAAAAGTTGAAGAAAAATACCTGTTTAATAAGCCTGCCGTCTCACTTTCATCACAAACCACTCTCCCGATGCTATTCCTCAATGGGCCCACACTGGTCCTAACCTGTTCTTTACCCCTGATATACTTAAAGAAAGCCTTGTTATCATGGTTAATATTCTTAGCCATGTCCTTCTCATACTCTCTT
>CM068960.1:45047396-45068897 GCA_035128595.1 Eptatretus atami | reverse complement strand
ACCTGCTGCAACCACGAGGCACATGGTCGGCCCATTGGCCTCCTCCACTCACGAAGCTCCCTCGCTGAGAGAATCTGGTGAGCAGGGGCAACGTCAGGAAAATGAACCGCATGTCCATACAGCCGCAGTGATGCTCACGGACTATTCAGGTAACAAATCTCATTTGAGTCTCTCTCAGCAACCGCTCGTTAGACACAAAGTCCGACCAGCGATAGCCAAGGATTCTCCGAGGAGACCTGGTACCAAAGGAATTAAGTCTCCATCTCAGATCCCTGGTCAGAGTCCAAGTCTCACATCCATAGAGCAAGATTGGAAGCACCAACGACCTGAAGACTCGGACTTTCGTCCTCTTGTACAGGTACCGGCAGCACCACACCCCATGATCCGGTGAATCCATGACTCCCATGGCCAACCCAGACGTCTATTGACCTCTGGCTCACAGCCAGCAGCACCCATCCCCCCGCCCCCAACTGGCAAAATATTAACATTTTTCCCTCCACCCCACCCGCTTATTGAAACACACAAACATAATGTGTTTACAACCATTTTGGCCATAAAATCAAGATGATAATTAATACAGGGTTAATTACAAAAATGTGTCAATTTTAATTGTTTATGAAATCTGTTTTTTTTTTTTTTACACTGCGACATGTAGCAGGTCCGCAACAGCTCCATATGGTTGTTGTTGCTCTTGTTGTGGTTCTTGTTGGGGATGGATTATTGAAATGTGCACCCATTGGTCGGACAGCTGCCGGACCCCACCCACATTTTTTGCTTGACTCCATCCACCGTGGCACCCAGACAAAATAATATGGCCGCCATCTTGGTTTTCTGGTGGGCCTGAGACATCAGACCTGTAGGCCTCTGCTGATTATACACTGTCCAGATTTGTTGCATCAGATTTCAATTGGCTTTGTTTAGGTCGAGTGTTACGATGAGGGACCCCGAAAAATCTAATCATATGTCGAATAAAAATTATTACTAAGGTTTCATCAAGCCAGTCAGCACACGTAGTACGTGCCTCCCGAAAGCCGTTCCGATGGTAATTTTGTTAAACATCTGATTTCCATCGGCTTTGTTACTCACGATTTGGTCTGCATGAGTCTTTTGTGGTCTCTTCAACTGAGTAAAATGTGCTTCACGAAAGATTAAAACTGTACCAACACTTGGCGAAAGTCGTCTGCTCAATTTACCTGTTCTTTCTGAAACCCCCGACCCCCCGACAAAGTTTGTGAACAATTTATTTGTTCTACGTAGAATAAATGTACAGTAAAGGAAGAGTATGAATGAGAAGTCACCTCATCCGCCTGTAATTTGTGTACACATAAGTGCCGTTCAAAAATGACATAACACTCGGGATTGGGGATGGGGGTGTATGTCCAAACGTTACGGAGCGTTACAGGAGGGTTGGAGTGTTCCCATTCGTGTTACGTAACGCTATTAACCAATGACTATTGTGTTTACCTCTATAATAGTCACAGTTTTTGCGTTCACATCTTTAAAACAATGTAAAATAAATTGTGGAAAATTGCAGCATGCGGTACTGTCAGTATTGCATTTACGTCACAGGTTGTGACCACAGTGCAGTCATTCTTGTTAACTCAAGGCCATATAATTTATATGATACATTCAGGAACTCATAAGTTTTGTTTCACTGTAATAAATATTTGAAATGTCCTCCTCTAGGTTCTGCACACTTACGGATACATATGGAATAGCTTCTGATTACAGACTGAAGAGTTTCACATGAGACTCTGGGAAATAACCCTCGCTGTCGCATCTTTGAGCTCAGGAATGTTCATTGGGTTCTCTTTGAAAACATTTTCCTGAACAAATATGCACAGAAAAAAATAATATCTAAAGATGAGACGTCATGAGATCTTGGAAGCCAAGGGTATCCAGAAATAAGTGGGAAATTAATCTTCCAAGAAAATGATTATTGAGCCAGTGCACGGATCGGCAAGCTGTATGTGCAGTTGCTCCGCATGTTGAAACCAGGCACCAGAAACGTTTCTCACTTAACTCCAAAAAATGTGTTCAACGTGTGTACGTAATGTTCCGCATTCACAGCCATGCCTTCCTCAGAACCCTGATCTTCAAAAACTATGGACCGTAAATCCGATGACTACCGAGACCCCACCATATCGTTATGTTTGGAGAGTGGAGAGGTAACTCAACAGTGGGCTGGTTTCTTCATTCCCGAAAACCAACAATTCTGTTTGTTTACCATTCAAGTAAACATGACATTCGTCGCTGAAAATTGTCATCGACATTGATCCCTGCTTCATGAATAATCGTACCGAATTGCACACAAAAAGTCATAACGACGACGCTTATCATCTGAGGTTAACTGCGGCATCAACTGCATTTTGTAAGGAAGAGCCTTCAGGTCAGAGTTTAACACCCCAATGGCACTGCTTTGAGACACTGCAATTTCATGTGACATGCCCCTTGTTGATGTTCTAGTAACACGAGCAATCACTTCGCTAATTCTGTTTACGGTCTCCGGAGTTCGAATATTCCTCAAATGTCCATGATTGTCCTACATTATTGTTCTTCACATGTTTTTCTGCATTACTGTCCGTCTCTTTCCACTTTGAAATTGTACGACGTATAGTCTTCGAGGTTTGGTGCATTACGTCGAGGGAATGAGTCTTCTGAAGTCCCGCTGCACTCCCATCACGAATTTCAGCTCTATGTTCTTCTCGACAATGAAAATTCGCTATTCTGTTGTTAGTTGCGTCATGGGTTACCTCCAAAAATAAACATATCCAGGTTTTGTGGAACTACATGTTCAATTGAAATTGTTGTCTTCCATTCAATCGATCCTGGGTCACCGTGGAACGCAAATAATTTTTGATCAGTTTGAAGTTTGAGAAACTTCACTCCTGTCTCACCACCGTGACCGGCAGTGTCAGTCGCATTCTCAAAGAAATAAATGTAGTTGGAAACGCAGAAGACATCTTGTTTTTGCAAATGTATTCAAATACATCCTCAGGTTTGGATCCTAAATCCATTCTTCTGAACAGAGCTTTTAGCTCGTCGTATATTTCAACTGCATCAATGTCTTCTGAATACGTATGTGTGTGAGAACTGCCATTTCAAAAACGTTGCACTGGCCGAGTATATTGAATCTTTCCATTTCAGCCACTTTGAGGATGTTGTATAGAATTTTGAACACAATTGTGAAAAGTTCCTCAAGCTGTGAAAAACGTTCTCAAAATGATTTTACATTTAACACCTAAAGAGTCCAACACCTAATTAAAAAAATTAACTTTGAATTTCTGTTTGGGTTCATTGATACGCTAATCTTCTGCCTTGTAGTGGAATTGTTTTCTTTTCATGATGAGATTGAATTTGTAGTTGAGATGGAAAGCGGGTATCATTGTGAAGTTCCTCTGCCAACTCCCTTACATTTATTTGTCAGTACCTCTGCAAAACCCTTGTATGTCCAATATTTTTGGAGATACGTTTTTGTTATGTCCAGCTGCTTAACACGCAACTTTCAAAATATGGCGATCACCCCACAATGCATCACCGCACGTGTGCAGAAACCACTCTTAGTAACAATGATCATCGGGGCACAATATACCGTGCGTACGAGGTAACGATTGATATGTAGGCTGACACATATCTCATGTATTGTGCAAATTCGTCATCGAACTTTAACCCTTGGAGGATTTGTGGACTGCTCCAAATCAATTTCTTCTTCAGCCCCTTGCAAGTCATGGGACTTCAACAACGATCCCTCCCTGTCACCATCGGTGTAGCATGAGAGTGATCTGCCGGTTGGTGTTGATCGACTTAGCCGGCGGTGAATCATTGTGGAAAGTTCACTTGTTCTTCAGCAAGTTGACCAGATATTTACTCTATTTCGTTGCTGGCTTGAAGTTTATTAGGAGTACGTTTAACTTGTGGTAGTTTATCTCAGAGACTCCAATAATTCCACGGGAATCCTTCAGGATTTTGGTGCTTCCAAGATGGACTTTTCTTCCCACTTCTATCTGTGTCGAGTGTAATGAAGAGACGGGTGCAGACTGCACACCCTCGAGTTGTGGGTAGGCCGCCAGTCATCGGGGCGTCGTACTCTCCTTGTCCATTGCAGCCGCTCGCTGGTATTTTCAGGAAATAGTGGGAATGTGACCCCTCTCATCCACAGATATGTCCTATATTTTCATAAGTCTGATTTGCATCCAGGAACACAACAATTATGGTTAACCATTTTGAAATTGCCCTCAGTTAGACTCTTTTGTTTGAATGCTGAAAATTGTGGTGAAAAGACGATTTGAGTTACGGATTTCGCCATAGCGATGGCAGGCTAAAAGTGCCCCGATTCAGGGAAGTGAGTCACTGAAATCGTATGTGCAGCGCATGTGAAAAAGGTATCATTTGTCTACCTGAGATAATTTGAAAGTCATGTATTGCTGGAGAGAGATAGGAGTTAGTTGCCTGCAACCTTTTGCTTGTTTTATTAATTTTGTACAGTAGAGTATATCACACCAAATCACTCGACTGCGTACAAATTTTAAGTTTATCATTTTACCTGCGATGCATTTTGCCAACGCCCGCGATTTAACACCGTTGCTTCCTGTGAGTTTAGTGTCCTCTGGAATTGGGAGAAGTGCACCATACCCTTCGCCAAGTTAATATCGGATTACCTTCACTGCTTCAACTCAACTTCACCATCTCGTTTCACTGAGTGGTTTCACTGTAAGAATTTTGTTGCATTTCTTAAGAACATCCCAACAATGTGTGTATTTATGTTTTGTATCAGGATAAAAACCAGAGTTGATGTCAAAGCCACCCAATGCTCGCCTGTTTATACATTTATCGTTTTTAAAAGACTAGTCTAATAATATTTTTTATAAAGCATTGCAGTGAAGTCTGATCCAAATAATTTTAAAGCAATATATGTATTTGTATATTGTAATCAGTAAAAAAATAGTGTGGTAGATAAAAACATTAGAAAGGAAATAACTTGCACCAAAAACTTTAACATTTTCACGCTCACGCTCACGCTGACGCTCACGCCGGGGGTATCGCTATAGCTCTGTTCTTCAAATAGGCGAGCTAAAAACTAAACAGCCTCCGCACAACAATTAACTGCATCGTTTAGTGCTAAGTTAACTGAATGGGAATTTCATGGAAGAGAAAAGCTTGTGAATCCAAGTTTGGTATCCTTTTTTGCCCTCCGCTCTTTTTGCTTTTTATGTCGGCCCCATTGTCACAACCCTGTCCTCTCATGTCTGCAATGTCAAGTCCCAACTCACGGTTTCTGCAGAAATTATTCGGTCATTCCAACCCCACTTGAATCTTTTATTTCCACAAATTCCAAAAAAATGCTCTCGGATGTTGACACCGCTTGCCACGTGACTGCACGTTTCGTTCACCGACACAAATCTAACTATCGGAGTCAATTCTTCGATTTTACTTCTGTCAGATGTGAAATCCAAAAATCACCGAGTAGTGTTTTCCTGTTTTGAGCATTGACAGTTCCGTTTTCTTAATCTCCATTGCGAATAACTGGATGATCTCGTTTTGAATATTTTTACCCAAGTAATGGTCATGCATCTCGTGTGATGTGATTTGTCTGCAATGTTCTTTCATCATACCATCAAACATCCCCATTACTTCCACAAAATTGAGAAAGTTTACATATTGGCCTCGAACAGTTCATCCGACCTCCCATGCAGTGCTGGGTTTTGAGTTGCCCAGTAATCTTAACAAGGCAATGAGCGTGCTGCGTTTCTGTTTTCCAGGTGATCGGGTGACATCTCGTGTTTATTACCCCGCACATGCGAAGCGAAAAGCGGGGTTAAACAATTGCTTCATGTCCGTCCGTCTGCTTGTCTCTCTGTCTCTTATCAGTTTATGATTGTCAGTTTAAGATGGAGGACCAACTTATTTAAATCAAATTATATTTGTGAACACGAATCGAAACATGAATCAGAAAACAAACCTGTAGTTTAGCAGTACTTCACTTTGGCTTTGAATCTGTCCCAACTGCACGTGTGCAGAGGAGTGAGATAATTTTTTTTACTCTTTCTGTTATAAAGGACACAAACAACAGGCACGAGGAACCAGGGGCGCCGAGAGGGAGGGCAGGTGGGGTAACCACCCCGGGGGCCCGGACCTAATTGGGCCCCGCAATTACTCCTTCAATTTTTTGTTTCATATCATGATTGTGTCTTCCTCCAAGCCACTCAGGGTGATTCCCCGGCATGCCATTGCCATGGACAGTGACACCCACCCTCATAAAATAAACTACTGTGGGAACAATTTACATAATGACAATCACAGTAATGACGGAAATGAACACAGGAGTGTTGGCCACACCCCATCCGGATGAAGTGTGTTACACGAATCGGAATAAGTGAATAACACCCCAATCTCCCTTAAACACAACACGTGTTTCTGAGGACAAAAATAAGGAAACCTCTGTATCGGTTGTTAAAAAAATATATGAAGGGGGCCCTACATTTAGTATTGCCCCGGGACACATTCTGGCTTTCGGCGGCTCGAAAAGAACTAATGTAACGTGTCAGATATGGTGATGTCATAGACACTGGGTAAAATGGCGTTAAAACCTGGAACTTATTTATTTATACGCCTTTAAATGTCTTCTTTTTATTTATATATGTATATATATGTGTATGTATATATATATATATATATATGTATATAGTCGAGGCTCGGGAAGAGCTAGTACGAGTACACTGAACAGATCACGATGCAAAGGAACAGGGGAGAGAGGGGAACACCGACAGCAGAGCCGAAGGCCAAGACAGAAGGAGGCGGATGAACATTGGGTGTGGGGGGAATGGGGAGCAGGGAGGATGCATGGGAGTCAACAATATGGATGCAGAAGGAAATTTCAAGGAGAGAAAAGTTGAAATTTGGAAGGAGGAGGAGGTTTGGGGTTGAGGGGGGGGTTAACAGGGATAGAAAAGACCATGGCTTTGTATTGGGGATGATCTGAGATGGTGGTGAACAGCTGTCTTGAAGACTTGGAGGGAAGAATGAGATTGAAGAGGATGTGGAAGTTGGTTCCACAGGCAGGAAAAAAAAAAACGAACCAAATGAGTGGAGGTGAGCAGTGGTCCTGGATTTAGATCGTTCACCAGACGGGATAATGGTGGACCTTGTGAGCCCTACAGAAACCTGGGTGGGGGTGGGGGGGTGGAGGGCCAAAGCATGGAAAGAGCAGAGGGGGTAAGACCAAAAAGGAGGTGGTAGAAGACAGAGAGACCAATGATCCATCTGTGATGGTGAAGTGATAGGTCCATCGACTCAGCTTCATTGCTGGAGATTCCAATAATCCTGAAGGCCTTGGTTTCCATGGCGTCAAGTTGAGCAAAATGTGAGGCAGGGGAGCAAGCCGAGAGGGGAGAGCAGTACTCAATCAAGCTGTGGATGAAGGCCTTGTAGGTGGATAGAAGTTCAGGTGTGCCAAGGAAGGACTTTGTTTGATGGAGGATGCCCAGTTGGTGGCTAGCTTTCGAGGTCGACTTTGAAATGTGGTTTTCCTAAGAAAGATAATGGCTGATAGTGAGACCCAGGAGATTGAATGACTGAACTTCCTCAAGAGGATTGTTAAGAAAGTAGATAGGAGGGTTTGCCAGTCGGTCCCTTCAGAGAGAAATGGTGAGAGTGTTTGATTTGTCAGGATTGAAGGACACATTCCAAATGTTTGACCAGTTTGTGATTGTTTTTTCAAGGTCTGAAGACAGGGAGAGACTGCAGTCTGCTTGACTGAAGGATGAGGGATGTCATGGCAGAGGGTGGCATCATCAGTATATAGGTAGAGGATTTTCCAGAGAATCGGAGACGTCATTTATGAAGATCAGGAATAGGACTGGGCCCAGAACACTGCCATGGGGCACTCCAGCCTTGGCCGGGAGAGGAGATGAAAGGATTCCGTTGAGAGCCACACGTTGGCTACAAGAGTAGATGAAGTCAGTGAGCCATGTGTGAAGTTTGCCTTTGATGCCATAGGCAGAGAGTTTGGAGAGTAAGGTGGGATGAGATTTAACAAAGATAGAGATGGAGAGGATGTGCTGATGAAATTCCAATCAAACTCTGTAAGGTAATTGAGGAGGAGGCAATCAAAATTTTAACAGCTGTCTTTGCTCAGATCTTGAGCAGGATTGTACGGCCTAAAAGGTGGTAGCAGGTAGTCCACATACCATTGCCAAAGAAAGGGATGCAAGAGAATGATCAAATAACCGAACCATGTCTTGATTTCACATGCAAGCAAGATATTATTGAAGATCATTCAATACATGATAGAAGATTTCATTACATGAGAAATTCCTGTTGAGCAAGCAGGTGTTAAAAGAGGAATATGTATTAGAAAGTGGATCATAGAAAAAGAAAAGGAATATCAAAGGAAGCAAGGTGTATCTCTGTTAAATAGATTAAAGCATGGCTTTTGATTGTGTTGATGTGGATTATGTTGAGAGAAATGTGATGTCAGAGCACCTGTTGTGTCTGATAAGAAGTTTGTACACTAAACAAGAAGCTACAGTAAGAACAGAGTATAGAGAGGCTGAATGATTTGGGATTGAAAAAGGGGTGAGACAGGGGCGGGGTGCATTCTCTCCCCTTACTTGTTCAATCTGTATATCGAGTCCTCCATGAGGAAATCAAACTTGGATGACATAGAGGCGGGAGTCAAGATTGGAAGAAGATGTATCAACAATCTAAGGTATGCTGTCGATATCACTCTGTTGGCAGAAAGTAAAGAGGACTTGTTAAAACTGCTGCAAATGGTGAAGAAGGAAAATGAAAAATCTGGTCTTTATTTAAACCCCCAAAAAACCTACAATGTCGTCAACTGTGAAGATCGATGTGTTCAGATTGGGAGACGATCAGGTGCAAAATAGTGCAAAGTTTCATCGCCCTGGGTGCTGAGATCGAAGTGAGTGGAGAATGTGGAGGAGAATTAATTGACGGTTCGAGAGGGGAAAACAGCAATGTCAGGGTTGACAAAGATCTAGAAAGACAAAGATGTGACAATACAAACCAAGATGAGGATGGTGAATGTTATGGTATTTCCAGTTGCAATGTATTGATGCGAGTTTGTGAACAGGGAAGAAGAACGAAAGGAAGAAGATTAACAGTTTTTAAATGTGGTGTTCGAGGCGCACGTTAAAAATTCCATGGACTGGAAGAAGAACAAATCGGCGCTTGATGAAATTAGTTCACCATGAACAGGGTGGCCTGGAAGTTGCTTTCCCCCCTCCCCAGTGAAGCATTCATTCTTGAACTCTTCTAATATACACGTTTTATTGTGCAGTATTAATAACAATTAATCAGTGATTGTATCGGTATGTTGGAGCGCATGATTGGCTAAAACAGAAACGGTCAAAATTTGGACAAATCACGCATGTAGAAAAAACGAATACATCTGGAGAAGTCAACCATGGTGGTTGTTGTTGAGGGATTAAGAGGAAGAGCCAACCCTTAATTTAATTGTTTATGCTGGATGGATGGTGCAACCAAGCTGTCCCTGCCAGTGCTTCGGGAAGCAGTGCACACACAAGGAAGTTAGCCGCAGGTGGAGGCCATTCGGCCCATCATGCCTGCGCCACTTCACCACTTCACCCCTCGATTGAAATAAGAAAGATGCGGAATGTGTTTTTTGTGCGTGTGGTTTTTTTTGAATTTCTGAAGTTTTTGCAGTTTTTTTATTTATTATTTATTTATTTTAAAGTGTTTTTTTGTAGTTTTAGTAGGCTTTGTAGTTTTTTTTTGTATTTCCTTTAATTTTTTTTTTGTCATTTCAGGGGAGGGGGCATGGGCAAAGACGGTCTTGGTTAAAAAAAACACACATCAACCACACAACACCCCTTGACGAGACCCCCACCAGCACTCCGTATACATGTACACAATCACCCATCAATGCTCAAGCTAACTAGAAGTCCTGCCAACATCCCCATACATCTCTATCTCCATAACTTCCAGGTACCTATGTAATTCCAATTTAAACTTGTCTACTGTTTCTGCTGCCACTACCTTTCCAGGGAGACCATTCCATGCATTAACTACTCTCTGAGTAAAAGACCCCTGCCTTAAGCCCTGTCACACCTTGACGTTTTAGCCAGCGTATGGCAACGTATCAAAATGTATGTAAAACGCTGGCGTACGCTGAACTATTGATGTTTTTTTTTCAGTTTTTGGTGTATTCATAACGAGTTGGACGTATGCATAACGTATTAGTAACGTACACAGAACGTTTCGATAACATATAGATAACTTATACCAACGAATGCTTAGCGTGTTGTTGGCGTTCACAACCTATGCCCAACGATAGTCTAACGTATGCATAGCGCGGCAGCGTATCGCCGACGATCACGTGGCGTAGCCTATTAAAAGGCTGCCACTCGACGATTCAAATCATAAACCGCACTAGACATCAAGTGTCAAGGCCCTGTCACACCTTGACGTTTTAGCCGGCGTATGCCGACGTATAGAAATTTGCCAAATACGCTGGCACACGTCGAATACGTTATGGGTAAGTTTGTATACGTTAAGAGCACGCTGCATACGTCGAATACGTATGGTAAGTTTTGTATACGTTAAGAGCACGCTGGCACACGTCGAATACGTTATGGGTAAGTTTTGTATACGTTAAGAGCATGCTGGCATACGTCGTAGTACGCAGAGCACGTCAACAAATTTTAAGCATGCTCAAAATTTTTAGACGTATGCCAGCATATGACGCACACGTTCCGCATATGCTGGCCATAAGTTGTAGGCACGTTACGGATCGTTGACACACGTCGACACACGTTACTTGTAAGTTACTCATAAGTCGAAACACGTCGAGGTAATGGTTAGCGTACCCGAAACTTATTTCTAACCTATGAGTAACGTGCTTTGAACCTATGTGTAACGTGCTTTGAACCTATAGTAGTCTTGAACTATGTTAACGTGCTTTGAACCTATGTGTAACGTGCTTTGAACCTATGATAACGTGCTTTGACCTATGTGTAACGTGCTTGAACTATGTGTAACGTATCTCCAACGCGCATTGACGTATGTAGACGTATTTGACGTCTTCCGGACGACCACAGAACTTACTGAACGTGTTCTAACTTACAGCTACCGTATAATGGCGTATTGGCAGCGTTTAGGGGAATTGGTATATAAAAATGGGGTTCACACAGGAGGACCCGTCAGTGTTCCAGACTCCATAGTTTTTTTTTTCTCTTTTTCTTCGTATGACGGTGATGTTGACACTTCGATTTCTAGTGCGGTTATGATTTAAATCGTTTAGCAGCAGCCTATTAATTTATATATTATAACCGCACTAGAAATCGAAGTGTCAACATCACCGTCATGTCGAAGAAAAAAAAACAAAAAAAAAACAGGGAGTCTGGAACACTGACGCTAACCATTACCTCGACGTGTTTCGACTTATGAGTAACTTACAAGTAATGTGTGTCGACGTGTGTCAACGATCGCGTAACGTGCCTACAACACGTTACTCATAGGTTAGAAATAAGTTTCGGGTACGCTAACATTACCTCGACGTGTTTCGACTTATGAGTAACTTACAAGTAACATGTGTCGACGTGTGTCAACGATCGCGTAACGTGCCTACAACTTATGGCCAGCGTATGCGGAACGTGTGCGTCACACGCTGGCATACGTCGAAATATTTTGAGCATGTTAAAATTTGTCGAGAGCTCGGCGTACTACGACGTATGCCAGCGTGCTTTGCGTGCTTCAGCGTGCTCTTAACGTATACAAAACTTACCCATAACGTATTCGACGTGTGCCAGCGTTTTAGACCAATTTTTCATACGTCGGCATACGCTGGCTAAATCGTCAAGGTGTGACAGCGGCTTTACTACCGTCTTATCTCTCCTCGTCTTTTCTATCAGGTAATGGCCTCTGGTCCTATCACTGTCTACTGTGCTGAATAATTCATCTGCACTTATTTTATCAATACCTTTCATTACCTTGAACATCTCCATCATATCTCGTCGTAATCTTGTGGATAAAGCCCTGTCTCCTTCAGCCGCTCCTCGTAGCTGAGTCTAGCTAGGCCCAGAATCAATCTAGTAATCGGTATGTTTGAAGAAATCTGATCAAGAATGTCACCAGAAGTCGGCCACGACTTGACGGAACTGGATAACTGGATAATATGCTGTATATGCATATTATATATATCTACAACCAAATAATAACACATTGTAACCTTTTTGGACATTTCGTTTGAAAAACAACATGCAGTTTGTTTACAGCACACAATGGCATCACTACATGAGATGACATCATATAAAATGACAGTTGCCTTCCACCCCAGAGCAACCAACAGTCATTGATAGAAGTGACAATCTTTATATCATCAGCTTTCTTGCCATTTTCAGAAGCTGCCTCAGCAGTGCAAACTTTTCCACCTGTGGTTTGAGAGATAATTACTCGGTGTATGATGAATCACACTTCAGTAATCGCATGGCTCCACCTAACCTGAGGTTTTCAAAATACCTGGGATTTTTTTTTTTCATCAGATTCTTATTTTTCAAGGTTTGGACTACAACACTTTACAGTGAGTAAAAGTAATTTCTACTCGGACACTTTCCAGTCATTTCAATGACAACACTTTACAGTGGACACAAAAGAAAGTGTGAATCGTGGGTGTGGCATAGAATAATAATAATAACAACAATAATAATAATGTGATTGGTATATATATATATATACTAGCAGGGTATGCTTACACATTGTAAACAACAATGGACCATGCTTCCCCCATGCGGACAGGTCGGTGGTCTCTTTGTCTTCTACCCACCTCTTTTCTGGTCTTGCACCCTCTGCTCTTTCAGAGCAAGTCCCCCCCCCCCCCCCCCCACCTACCCCCACTCTAGGTCTCTGCAGTGCTCACAAGCTGCACCATCTCCCCTCTTCTACCTAAATCCAAGATCACTGCTCACCTCCACTCATTTGTTCCTCTTTTTCCCAAATGTAGAATAAACTTCCACATCCTCTTCAATTTCATTCTTCCCTCCTGGTCTTCAAAACAGCTGTTCACCACCATCTCAGATCATCCCCAATCCAAACCCTTGATCTTGTCTACCCTCATGAACCAATCCCCAATCCCTCCTTCTTCCAAATTTCTAGTTTTCCCACATGAGAGTTTCCTTCTCTCTCCATCTTGTCCACCCCATGCATGCTCTCATACCCCCAATTCCTCCCCATACCCATTGTTTGTCCAAGTCTCTTCCTGATCCTGTTATGTCCTGATCCGCTCAGTGTACCAGTTCTTCTACGAGCCACTACTATGTGTACAAAAAAAAAGAAAGTAAAAAAAAGTCAAGTTTGTCTTCAAATAAGGAGGTCTCAAATCAGGGAGAACATTCACCATTATCAATTGATTATAGCCACTTATGAGTTTACAAATGAATATGGTTTCAATTATAAAGCAGCAAAGTTAATCACATGAAATAAAGTACAAAATTTCTAATTATTCCATTAATTTACACATCAATTCTGAGATTGATAATTACTTGATTCTTCGATAAGATAATATCAATGATAGAGGCTGGCAGGATGGTCAACAGATATGCACACTCACCTCTAAACCGCCTAACCTGTGTTCGATTCTCGACCCAGCTATAAACTTCCGTCCAGGTGCTTCACAGGCAGGGTGGTGAATAAATGGGTGAGCTGTCTCTCGGATGGACTTTAAACTGGATGTGTCATCTGCCGGAATTGGTTGGTGGACGTTAAAGACCCCACGGTGAACTTCGTGAAGAGTAGGTGAGCTATCGCCGGCACCATGGCCAAATTACAAATTCCTGCTCTAACCGGCGGAGAGCATTGCATCGGCAATACATCTGCACCCTCAGCCAATGAAGCTGTAAACGAAACAAGAAGAATATCAGTGATTAACCATGAATGGTCTGCATGCTGATTATATAATAAACTAGAAGGGCACTCGGTAGAGCACATACTGTACCTCCACCACATAATCCCTGATCCACGAGGACATATCAGGCCCAATACATTTTTGAAATATCATGCTATATAATACTATATCATTTTTGAGCCCTGTCTCTCAATGGTGAAGAATCACTTTAGAAAATTAAATAATTCTCTTATCCAGATCCGGGTCTTCACCAAAATCGAATCAATTCGTGCTTGCCACACGCCCAACCTGTCCATCAAGTTTCATCCGAATCCGTGCACAACTTTCTGAGACATCCTACGAACAGACAGACGGGTGGAAACGTGACCTCCGTCCATGTTCAGTGGGTGGAGGTGACTATCTGAGGTTGTACTACACTGTTAGCATACCACCAGCACAGCTGTATTGAACTTTAATTGTTCACCAAGTTCTTCTGTTGAGGTTATGATACCATTTTATATTTACTGATGCGTTTTGTGAACTAATTAGTTTTCATCCGTTGAATGGTTTGGTCTCAATATTTCGGTTGGTCTTCATATCTGAGCCCATAGTTCTTGAGGGTGTGTTCCCAAGTTCAAATCCCATACACTGTATATTGATTTGTCCATAATAATGGACATTAACTTTTCATAATGTCATTGTTACCTCCACCACCAAAGGTGAAGGAGGTTATGTTTTCACCACTTTTTGTCTGGCTGTCTGTTTGTCTGTGTACAGGATATCTCAAAAAGTTTTCGACGGATCCGGATGAAATTTTGTGGACTGGTACGGTGTGTGACAAGGATGAACTGATTCGATATTAGTTAAGATCCGGATCCGGATCCGACTATTATAATTTTTTTAAAGCGATTCTTCACCATTGAGAGATAGGGCTAAAAATGATATACAGCATGATATCTCAAAAAGTCGTGGACAGATTCACACGAAACTTGGTGGACGCGTTGCATGCGTGACAAGGAAGAGTTGATTCAATTTCGGTGAAGATCCGGATTCGATAATTATTTAATTTTAAAAGTGATTCTTCCCCATTGAGAGATGGGGCTCAAAAAGATATCTAGCACGATATCTCAAAAATGTATTTGGCCCGATATGTTTTTGTTGATCAGGCATTACATGGCGGAGGTATGCGCTCTACCGAGTGCCCTTCTAGTTGTACATGCAATGTTGTCTCTGTACAAGCTCATCCAAGAGTCATAAATCCTTCTTTTAATAAAGTTTTTTTTTTTTTTTAAGTTTCAGCAATTGTTGGCGTATTCCATTTATCTCCCTCGGCCAATCACATGAACTGTAATTGATTATATTCACGAACAACAATGCTGGCCACAAGGTTGTGTTGTTTTTTTTTACTCTTGCATTCGATTCCATGATGGAAACATTTAATTCAAACGATTGCACACCAGACTACAGGCTTCATATTTCTCAGCAGCGACCGTGCATGAACAATTCAGATATCCCGGCATCTTCGGAAGCCGATCAAACGTAACTAAACTCAACTTAACACTCAAGTCCGCACAGTAACAAAACTTCAAATGAAATGTGCGTCTTAAATTCTCCTCCGACGTCAAGTCACGACTCCGGTGTTCTGGTTCGCTGGTATAAGTGGGTTTAACCTCCTCAATAGCAAAAGGTTATCCGGTTACCAAGGCGTATCAGGGTGCTGGCTTTGCGGGGTCTTCCTTTGGACACTTCCTTTGATGGTTATCAGTTGTTTATTTACCTTCACTTTCCAATCCACAAATCCCACAGAGCTCCAAGAACACTTCCAGTCATTTAAAGTCTTCGTCCTCGGCCTGACACAGAGCTGTTACCGTAATGGCTGCTATTTCACAAGCATCGAGGTATTCAAAACAGCATTCCTTGAATTGAACGTGATCAACCTTAACCTGGGTGTTTTTTTTATTTCATGAAAAAAAAAAATAAAAGTCCTGTTCAGTCGGTTTTGTATCGTCTTTTCGTTCGACATGAAGCTGAAGATTTAATCCAGACTGACCTGAGATAACATCCCTTCTGCGCTTCCCACTGCAGGCTCCATGATAACAGTTCACATATCCTTAGTTGTGAAGTCATTCCTGCAATATCACCCTAAAAAGGAAATGAAATCCTTTAAAAGGTTTTATTGATGGAAGTTACTTGTAGGATTTCTAGGGAAGAACCGATCCTGCATCGGTGGCCACTCCCGCATGATAGCCGACTGGAGGTGGCAGGAATTTCCAGGATGCCGGAGATAACTCGCTTTTCTGGTTCAAGAAAAAAAACCATGGTGGGCTGTCATCTTACGTATGTGAAACACCAGGATGACCGTTTTGTAGCTGGGTCGGAATTCGAACCTTGGAAAGAGAGCTCGCTCAGAGATGAGTGCAAATACCTCGAAGCTATCCTGCCAGGCCACGTACATGGTTTTGAGGTTCCTTATGCAGACCCGTCAGTTTTGAGTCTCACCCCAAAGGCGATCCCACACTATTACAGTGTGTGTGTGCGTGCGTGTGTGCGTGCATGCGTGCGTGCGGCTTCCATGTATCGTCGCTTTAAAAATGTTTTTCTCTTCAACCGCTTGTCCGATCGATGCAAAGCTTTAAACATAGAAGGGACTCCCCGTGGAGAATATTTTATTGCTAACTCTGACGTCATAGGTCACATGGCATGGCAGCCATGCCTTGGATTAAAGGAAAAAAAATTGGACATCATTTTCTCCAAAACCGCTCAACGAAACAAATTGAAATTTAGCATTTGTCATCAACTCCCCATGGGGTATATAGGGTGATAACGATGACGTCATCGGTGAAGTGGTATTCCAGCCATAATTGGTTGACTTGAAATCCTTATCCAAAAATCTGAAACTTCATATATCTGATGAAACTATGACCGGGCATGAGCGAAGAATTCAATGTATGACGTTCATAACCCATGCCAAGAAACGATGTGACGTGATTGGGTGCATGGATGATACGGGTGTACTGGCCACGATAGCAGTGGGCCATAATAGTGGCGTGTTCAGTTAACGATGGTATTTTTGTTCATAACGAATGTTCGAGGTGAGACCATGCACTCTTCGAGTGCCGTCCCACTTTTCATGGTTTTATTTCAAATTTACAAAATGAAGTTGCACAGACAATTCAGCTGAAAATTCTACGCAATTCCTAAAGGTCTCTTTTTTTTTTTATCGGATTTTTGTTTGTAAGACTGGACAGCAATGTTCATCATGGCGACACCCCAAGTCGCTGCCTCTACTGTTTGTGCTTCGGGGGCTTTCAGTGGCGCCCTAGGAATGCTCAACCAGCATGTCATTCGACCGCCCATTGTTATTTCTCCCACAGCACATTGAGAACTTGTCTTCACAATCCTTTCAGAATGTGAGAGTGTCTTCACGATTTCAAGTCCCTGGTTCCAGAGCAAGTATAAGCTCATAGAAACAACCTGCACATCCAAGTTACCTTCTGGATTCCCATGTCAGGATCAACACATATTGTTCATAGGAATGATTCAGAAAAGCCACACGACAATCAAAATGAAATGATTAATAGTCCAGTAGGGTACATGCCAACAGCCAAAATGAGCACGCACGAGTGGATGTCACCTGAATTTTACCTCCATATAATAGTGAAATACTCAATAATAGCCTCAATGGATGCACAGTTGATCAAAAACAATTATTTAAGAGAATTAACCAAAACAATAGGTATCACATTTTTAACAAGATGAGCAAGGTAGAGGAGGGTCTTCTGATTCTGATGGACCATACTCTGTTTCAGAGCATTGGTGCTGTCAAAGCAGTTTATTGGCAAGACTTGTGCTGGGTGGTTTGCCATTGCCTTCCCAGCAGTAGTCAGAACAAGAATTTGTCCATGGTGCTGGCGATAGTTCGCCTACACTTTTCGAGGGATACCGTGGGATCTTTAACATTCACCAATTAATAGCAGCAGATGAGACACCCAGTTTAACTCCATCCAAGAGACAGGACACACTGATGAATGACCCTGCCTGCGAAACACCAGGATGACAATTTATAGCTGCATTGGAATTCAAACACAGGCGAGACAGTCTAGAGGTGAGTGTGCATACCTACAGGCCATCCTGCCAGCCCAGACGAGGGTAGATACACGACATTGCCAAAAGTATGCGACACGCGCTTCTAATTAGTGGATTTGACTATTTCAGCCAGACTCATTGCTGACAGGTGTATAAAGTCAAGCAACACAGCCATGCAATCTCCATCGACAAACATTGGCAGTAGAATGGGCCGTACTGAAGAGCTCAGTGACTTTCAGCGTGGCACCGTCATTGGATGCCACCTTTCCAACAAGTCAGTTCATCAAATTTCTGTTCTGCTAGAGCTGCCCCGGTCAACTGTAAGTGCTGTCATTGTGAAGTGGACACGTCTAGGAGCAAGAACCGCTCAGCCGCGAAGTGGTAGGCCACACAAGCTCTCAGAACGGGACCACCGAGTGCTGAAGCGCGTAGCGTGGAAAAATCATCTGTCTTCGGTTGCAACATTCACGACCGAGTTCCAAACTGACTCTGGAAGCAACTTCAGCACAAACACTGTTCGTTGAGAGCTTCATGAAATTAGTTTCCATGGCCGAGCAGCCGCACACAAGCCGAAGATCACCACGCGCCATGCCAAGCATCGGCTGGAGTGGGGGCAAGCTCACCATCATTGGACTCTGGAGCAGTGGAAATGCGTTCTCTGGAGTGACGAATCACGCTTCACCATCTGGCAGTCTGACAGACGAATCTGGGTTTGGTGGATGCCGGGAGAACACTACCTGCCTGAATCCATAGTGCCAACTCTAAAGTTTGGAGGAGGAATAATGGTCTGGGGCTGTTTTTCATGGTTCGGGCTCGGCCCCTTAGTTACAGTGAAGGGAAATCTTAACGCTATCGCACACAATAACATTCCAGACGATTCTGTGCTTCCAACTTTGTGGCAACAGTTTGGGGAAGGCCCTTTCCTGTTTCAGCATGACAATGCCCCCATGCACAAACCGAGGTCCATACATAAATGGTTTGTTGAGATCGGTGTGGAAGAACTTGACTAGCCTGCACAGAGCCCTGACCTCAACCCCATCAAACACCTTTGGGATGAATTAGAACACCGATTGCAAGCCAGACGTAATTGCTCAACATCGGTTCCTGGCCTCACTAATGCCCTCGTGACTAAATGGAAGCAAATCCCACAGCAATGTTCCAACATCTAGTGGAAAGCCTTCCAACAGAGTGGAGGCTGCTATAGCAGCAAAAGCGGGGGCGGGGGGGGGGGGGTGACCAACTCCATATTAATATCCATGATTCAGCCCATCATGCCTGCACCACACCAATACCAGATTTAATCAATCCACCGATACCCCTTCCCTTCATGTGCAGCACTTTGGCTGCTACACTGGTACTCATTTCGCCGACTTCGGAAGGATAACAGGCTGAGTCAACCCCCTGGTGTTAACTCAGTGGCCAACGGGACTTGAACTCAGGACCCGAGGATCCGAAGCCACCACCCGAACCACTAAGCCAACACCAGGTAGTATCAGATGGTATCACAACTAAGCATAATGGGGGAGATCAATAAAAAATGTCTCAGAAATACATTCAAACTCGATGGTACACTGACATACAGACAGGTATGTCCGAAGATTATAATAAAATATATAATTTCCTCGCGAATACGACTTATGAGGCAATTATTATTTTTCTACCAAGAAAAGTATCTGCAGTAATTGTTTGTTTTAAAACATGACCTAAAATGGAAATAAATTGATGTATCTAAACATGGCTCGATATCAAGGCGATGTGAGTCCGTTTATGAATTGCTAGCCCTAATTAACACGAATGAGTTTGTTCAGGCCATCTTGATGTTTTCAACTTGGATGACTCAGATTCTTATTGCTGTCCATTGCCCTGTCATAGGAACCATCAGAACGGACAGGTCATGGAGTAACTTCATTCAGGCCACCAAATGGTGACAACCTCTCACAAGGATCGGTATCTTCAGCAAACTCTTCGGCGTTATCTTAGGGATGACAACACCCACCTCACTGTACCCATGTCGTCAACACTACACCGCAAGAGCACAGCATCCCTCGCATGGACTGGTCTACAATGATATGTGGATTTGAATCCAATTACACACATGCTTTGGGGGTCTCAGGGACAGAGCCGGATATAAGTTTAACAGGACATTAGAGCAGTGAACAAATGCGCAAATAAAACACATCTATAAGAATAAGTGTGTGTGTGTGTGTGTGTGTGTGTGTGTGTGTGTGTGTGTGTGTGTGTGTGTGTGTGTTGTTGATTGGTATCTACATATGCAAGTTTCAGAATGTGGAATGGGGTCCTCCCAGGGCGGGCTCAAAGTATCCACCTTCATTTCGCTATGTGGTCACGATTCATGGACCAAGCTGTGAAGTTTTTTGTTCTCAAAGTTTTGTGCCGAGGACTCTCTTCAGGATCGTCACTGAACCCTGGACAGCTTCCAACTGTAGTTTGTTTGTAATAATATTCCCAGGGATGGTTTTTAATACCTCTGTGAGGTTCTTCATCATCATTCCCGTAGTTCCAACTATTACTGGAACAACTTTGGCATTCTTGAGCTTCCAGGATCGTTTCACTTCATTCTTGAGGTCTTAGTATTTGGTCAGTTTCTTGATTTCTACATTGTTTAGTCCAAAATCACTGGTATTTACACCTTAATTAGCAATGCCTTCTTCTCTTTTTTTGTACCTACAGTAAGTATGGTATCTGGTCGCAACACTTTGTTTTCGATGTTCACACTCGGTGGGATCATAAGGTCGTACGTGATTAATCAATCCACCTCCTCAATGCCTCAATGATTGCTTTTGGTTCATGTTCCCACAAATTTTCTGGAACTGGAATGTAAAAGTTTTTTCAGATGTTCAGGTGGATTACTTTACAAACTTTGTTGTGTCGTTGTGTGTACAGCTGTTCTGATGAGTTATTTTGTTGTTGTTTTTTTGTGTGTGTGTTCGGTCATTAAGCATAACATATCATTGTCTTTTCTTATGCTTCCTCCACCCCTCACCTTCCTCTCTTTTTTTTCCACCCCCAAACCGCCCCTCCCCCTCTCTCTCTCTCTCTCTTCTCTCTCCTCTCTCTCTCTCTCTCTCTCTGTCTCTGTCTCTGTCTCTGTCTCTGTCTCTGTCTCTGTCTCTGTCTCTGTCTCTGTCTCTGTCTCTGTCTCTGTCTCTGTCTCTCTCTCTGTCTCTGTCTCTGCCTCTCTCTGCTCTCTGTCTCTCTCTCTGTCTCTGTCTCTGTTCTGTCTCTCTGTCTCTGTCTCTCTCTCTCTCTCTCTGTCTCTCTGTTCTTCTCCTGTCTCTGTCTCTGTCTCTCTCTCTTCTGTCTCTCTCTCTCTGTCTCTCTCTGTCTCTCTCTGTCTCTCTCTCTCTCTCTCTCTCTCTCTCTCTCTCTCTCTCTCTCTCTCTCTCTCTCTGCTCTCTCTCTTCTGTCTCTGTCTCTGTCCCTCTGTCTCTCTCGTCTCTGTCTCTGTCTCTGTCTCTGTCTCTGTCTCTCTCTCTCTCGTCTCTCTCTGTCTCTCTCTGTCTCTCGTCTCTCTGTCTCTCTCTCTCTGTCTCTGT
>CM068960.1:45023337-45045883 GCA_035128595.1 Eptatretus atami | reverse complement strand
ACTTCCTGAAACTTGGCATGTATATGTAAAAATACCCTGCGCAGACAGTAACCTTCTCCGATTTTGAAAATTCCTCCCAGAAAATAAGTTGTGACGTCAAAATATCTCCGCTAATGGAAATCGCCTAAAATATTATCTCTGAAACTAGGCAAGCTTTTTAATTCTGTTTGCGGGAATCGAACAGGGCATTAGCAAGATTAATTTACCGCACATATGATACATATATTCAATTTTATGACGTCATTCCTATTTTTTGACTTTTTGTTTCCCCAGAGTTTTCATCGGATCTTCGTGAAACTTGCCATGTATATGCAGAAAGCCCACGCACAGACAGTAACTATCTCCGGTTTTGGAATTTCTTCCTAGAAAAAAAGTTGACGTCATAATATCGCCGCTAATGGAAATCGCCTGTACCATTATCTCCGAAACTAGGCAAGCTGTTTGAATTTTGTTTGCGGGAAATCAAGCCGGGCATTAGCACAGATAATTTATCGCAAACCTGATACATCACAATGACGTCATATTCGTTTTTATGACGTCATCATTAAGAGGACGAGGATCGTAGCTCATTCGAGCTTGTTTTTGTTCAGACGAGCAAAAACGCTCAAGGCTGTGAAGACCAATGGAAATTTGGTCCAATGGACCAGCGGGCCTCTCTCATCCTTCTAACTGTTGCGTTACACTCTGCGAAAATGTTTGAGAGAGGAGGGAGGGAGAGAGGGGGATGGAGAGAAAGAGAGGGGGAATCGAGATAGAGCTAGAGGGAGAGAGAAAGAGAGGAGGGACAGATAGAGGGCAGTGGAATAGAGAGAGGAGGTGAGATGAAGAGAGGGAGAGAGGTGGGGGGGGGGAGGCAGAGGAGGGATGGAGAGAGACAGCGTGAGAGAGATAGTGGATGAGAGAGCGAGAATGAGCCCACAGGGGAGAGAGGAGAGAGCATCAGTGATTTTATAAATATACTTGACGTGCTGGTCGCTGGAACGCCACACAAGTTGGAACTTGCTATATAATGCCACAATCCGGTAATCCGTGTTGATTTAGTGCAACAGACAACACAAATAACTTATTGCCGCCAGCTGTGAGCAATTATTGTAGTGCTAAGTTTCCGCGTGCAAGTCGTGCTGAGACAAGGTGCATTGACATGACGGAAGCATGCATTATGTTTCTATTTATCAGCAGGGCACCGCTCTCAGAACTACACACAACCTGCAGATATATTCAGCACAACCTTAAACGAGCTGATTATATGAAGAAATTTATATATATATATATATACACATCTATCTATATATATATATATACTGTATACATACATATACATTATACATATACATCACAATATACATCTATATATATATCCATATTTATATATATATATATATATATATATATATATATATATATATATATATATATATATATATATATATATATATATATATATATATATATATATATATATATATATATATATATATATATATATATATATATTCAGATTATATGTATATGTAGTTAGTTTAGTCCAGGTTTGTCTGCAGTCTCATTCTAATTCGTGAGAAGAAAAAGAGTGAAATTCAAATGGATGTGTCGTCACCTCTCTCGTCCTTTATCTTTCACTCATAAGAAAACCAGCAATGTTACTTTTATTTCCATTTTCAATGAGTTACCATATTTAATTCCCATGTTGATGAATTTTTCATTCCAATTTTTTGAAACATTTTATTTTTTACAGCAAAGAATTGCATTCAATAAATTAAAATGAACAACCTCCTCAATTTATGAAAAACATTTTGATTCACTTTCTCTTTTTTTGTAAATTTTCGTCCCAATAAATGTTTCTCTGTTCCTTCCATTTCTTGGGCTGTTGGGACTTTTCCATTTTTACGACGTCATACAAGGATACACACAAGGAAATTGGATGCAAAAGAAGGCCATTCGGCTCATCGTGCCTGCACCACATCAACACCACACCTTTTTATATAAAAAAGAAAATGAAAAATGTTCTCTTTTTTTCCTGTAGGTTTCCTGTAGGTTTTTTGTAGTTTTTTGTATTTTTACCCTTGCCAGAGGAGAGGGTATTGCATTTGGGTTTGTCTGTCTGTCTGTCTGTCTGTTTTTCTGTCTGTCTGTCTGTCTATTTGTTACTTTGAAAAAAAATAATTTTTGATTGACGAGTAGATTGATCGCTTTTAATTTGTTTATCTGTCCACTCGCCTTTAATCGCCTGCAGGTTACAATTTTAAACCAATCTTCACAAAACCTCACCAAATTGTGTAGTTGGTGGTCTGACAAAATCCTATTTATTTTTGAAGTGAAAATGTCATCAGAGGCCAAAGGTCAACAACATTTTCAAATTTCTAAAATCCTCAATTATCATCCAATTGACTTAAATTTTGAAGAGGATTTGCATATCAGCTCACTGAATTCAACCACCTATTATTTTTGAGGTTAACATAGACCAAACTATCAATGTAGGCCAAAGATCAACAGCTGAGGTGCAATTTCTAAAATCCTCCATTTTCAACCGATTGACTTGAAATTTGAACAGGATTTGCATATCTGGTCAATGAATTCAACCACAAATTATTTTCAAGGTCAAAAGGTCAACATAGGCCTAATTTCTAAAATTGAGAGAGATGGGCCAAAAGCTATATATATATTATGATATTTCTAAAGGTTGTGGACGAATTATGACAAAACTAGGTGGATCAGTTGGTTAGGTGAGAAGAACAAGCAAATTAGATTTTGGTTAGGATCCAGCCCATCAGTGGGATACAAAACGTAAGCTTTTCAGCCTGGTGGAGGTATGCGCTCTACCGAGTGCCATTCTACTTTGTTCTGTTTTGCCAAGTGGCTCTCTATGAGTGATTTTTAATTTGTCTGTTTGTTTTTCCGCACAGAACATGAGTGCATTTCTCTGCAACCACTTATCATATTGAGCCGAAATTTTCACCAAAGGACCGACTACTCACGTAGAATGTTCTAATAATAATTATGATGTCGTAGGTCACGAGATGTGGCAGCCATGTTGGAACAAATGAAAAACTTTGGACTTCTGTATCTCCGAAATTTCACCAAGGAAAAAAATCGAAGCTTAGCACATGGTAAGTACTCCTCATGGGGAATAACTATTGTTTTTTTATGATATAGGTGCCTTCGTTATGATATCATAATTCCATACAGAGAATGCTACATCCGATCAGTATGACAATTTTTGAGGGTCATCTAGGGATAGATTGGTCCGTAGAAAAAAAAATTGATGACGTCATCGGTCATGTCGTTCGACAGCCATATACATATATTTTTTTTAACCTTCAAAAATCTGCCTATCTCTGAGGAACAAAATGTTCACACCGATGATGTCATAGGTCACATGCTTTGGCAGCCATATTGTATTTACCCGAAGATCTATAAAAAAAATCTTCTCCAGAACGGCTGGACAGATCGAGGGGAAACTTCACACACATGTTCCCCCAAGCTGTGGAGATACCACTGTATTCATGAATAATTGACGTCACATGATCTGGCAGCCATATTGAATCGAGCGAAAATCTTAAATTCTTTCTCTTGAACCCCTTCATCGATCAACGTTAAACGTCACAGTTATGATCTAGTATTCATGTGGAAGATAAGTTTTAAATTTCATCCTGATCGGACTCATAGTCTGGCAACCAGAATTATTTAATATTTTCAATCTGGTTTCAGGGATTTAAATCAAACTTGGTGCATGTATGTATAATGATGTAATAATGTGGGCAGAGGCATATCTGGTGACGTAGAAGAGTGCTCTTCTAGTTTTGTTTGTTTCTTGTAGCTTTTTTTGTTCAAGGTTTTTTGTAGGTTTTTTTTTGTCAGTTTTGTTGTGGTTTTTCTGTAGGTTTTATGTAGATTTTGTAGCTTTATTTTTGTATTTTTTGTCCTTTTCAAACGTTTCTTGTAGCTTTTTTGTCAGGTTTTTTCTGTAGGTTTTTATGTCGGTTTTTGTATCTTTTTCTGTAGTTTTTATGTCGGTTTTTGTATCTTTTTCTGTAGGTTTTTATGTCGGTTTTTTTGTATTTGTTCTGTAGGTTTTTATGTCAGTTTTGTAGTTTTTTGCATTTTTTTCCTGTAGGTTTTTATGTCGGTTTTTGTAGTTTTTTTGTATTTTTTTCTGTAGGTTTTTATGTCGGTTTTTGTAGTTTTTTTGCATTTTTAGGTCATCTCTACCGAGATGACCTAATAAAGCCAGACCAAATGTCCGTCCGTACGTCCGTCCGTACGTCCGTCAACAATTTTTCTTTCCGATCTTGATGAAACTTAGTATCTGGGTAGAGGTCGATGAGTGTTGCACAACGATATAACTTTTGTCCGGGTTCAAGGTCAGGGACGAGGTCACGAGGTCACGTAAGTTATAAAAATCGCCATTTTCAAAACCTATCTAGTCTGCCATTCTACAAGATATTCGGCAACTGTTTATTGATTATGATAGTAAAAATATATATCTTTGTATCGAACCGGACAGATTTTTGAATTTCCTTCCCGTTTGCCGCCACGTAACCTGGAAGATGGTCAAAAACACCTCCCGGTACAAAGAAAACTTTTTACTTCCGATCTTGATGAAATTTGGTATGTGGGTAGAGGTCGATGAGTGATACCAACGACATATATTTTTCCCGGATTCAAGGTCAGGTCAAGGTCACGAGGTCACGAAAGTTGTGAAAGTCGCCATTTTCAAAACCTATCTCGTCTGTCATTTTAGGAGATATCTGGCAACGGTTCATCGATTATGATTAGTAAAAAACATTATAGAGATGACCGTCACCCCACACGGGGTAATTTTTTTCCTCTAGATTTTTATGTCGGTTTTTTGTAGTTTTTTTGTATTTTTTTCTGTAGGTTTTTATGTCGGTTTTTTGTAGTTTTTTGTATTTTTTTCTGTAGGTTTTTATGTCGGTTTTTGTAGTTTTTTGCATTTTTTCCTGTAGGTTTTAATGCGGTTTTTGTAGCTTTCTTGCAGCTCTTTAGTCGGTTTTTTTCTTCTTTTTTTTGTCTTTCATTCTTTACGGGGGGTTGTCGAAGGCATTTCTTTAGTGAGAAACACACAACATGAACCACACACCACCCCTTGACGACACCCCCACAGACAGCACTCTGCACAGATGCACACAATCACCCATCGATACTCAAGCTACCTAAATATCCTGCCCAACATCCCCGCCCGATACTCCGCTATCGCCAGTCCTTCCAGGTCCCTATCTAATTCTAATTTAAACTTATCTACTGTTTCTGCTGCCACTACCATTCGAGGGAGACCATTCCATGCATTAACTACCCTTTGAGTGAAAGAACATTGGCTTAATAATTTGTCTGCACTTATTTTATCCATAGCTTTCATTATCTTAAACATCTTTATCATATCTCCTCATAACCGCCTCCTTTCCAGTGTATAAAGCCCTGTCTCCTTCAGCCCCTCCTCATAGCTGAGTCTAGCTCGGCCCGGAATCAATCCAGTAGCCCTGCGCTGAACCCTATCTATGTCCTTCTGGAACTGTGGTGACCAAAACTACACACAATATTCTAAATGTGGCCCTCACTAAATTCCTGTACAATGTTAACACCACCTCTTTTGATTTATAAATCATCCCCCTCCAAATACAACCTAAAACCCTATTTGCTTTAACTATAGCTGCCCAGCACTGTCCTGTCTGCTTACCCTGGTATGTATCACCATCTCCATGATGCAATATTCTTGCTAGATAAGCTAAAGCAACCCCATCGACCTGAGTGTTATAGCTCCCGCACTCCATCGACAAAGATATTTCATATTTTTAAATGGTGTACGTCCACTTCAAAACCTGTGGATGCAATAAAAGTGACTTGGAGTGTTCTCACAGGCAATCCACGAACACCTCGAGCTGTTTGTGGCAGTAAGATCACCTTGTTCATCGCAGGTGTCATCTTCATGCATGTCAAGGTGTTGCATCCGAGGTTAAAAGAATGGGTTGGCAACTGGCAAGGCCACGTTATCGTAGGCAATTGATAGACAGCTTTACCATTCAAGCATTTGCTCTTTAATCTCGGCTCTAATTACTGATTTGGTTCGTTAAAGGCGTTAATTTGCATGGATTCGCAAGGAATGGAAGATACAGATAAAGATCATGTTGACCATCTTGTCAGCATGACGCCCCACTCAACCGGCACTTGGCACTAGGCCACTGTACAAATATGACACACACACACACACACACACACACACACGCATTAATGATCACCACTGTGCAGATTGAACAGGGACACACAGGCAAGAGTATAATTATAAATGTGTGGTGATGTGGAAGTAAATAAATGGTTCGTCCAGGTAAAGTAGAGATGTAAATTGTTATTCTTGTTTGTTTTACCTTTTGCTTTGTAAAGTTTTGCCCAAAACATGAGCACAAAACTCATGTTGCCAGAAGCTCAGGTCCAGAGCGAAGGTGGAGAGAGAGCAGGTGTGGGGAATATTTCCAGGGCGGTGTGGGTTGGGATTGTGGATGGGTGGTACATCCTCTATTGTGATAATACGATATAAATACATTATCATTTGTTTTTTCATGATACACGTCATATTATCACTTTTGCACATTCATTTTTATTAGTGTCCTCCCAGTTTCACCGGAGGACTATAGGTTTGCTCTCTGTCCATCCGTCCGTCGCTCCTGTAGTGTTTTCAGACGTTTTTCCCATACCCTTTAACAAATTCAACTGAAACTTGATACATTAATTTATTATGATAAGTTGCAGAAAAAGTTCGAGTTTCAGGACGTTTCATCAATTTTTCACAGAGTTATTCCCTTTTTGGACTTCGAAAATATCACGTCGGTAGGGGACGTGTGTTGCAAAGCAATTCTTGCTCTTGTTCCATCGATCTTTGACACCATGAGTTCCACAAACCAGGCCACCTGAAGATAGAAATACAGTGTGCCTTCAAAATATACCAGGTGTATTGAATATTTCTGTGACTTGTAACTGGAATCTGAGGTTATTTTAACCTGCAGTGAGTGCATCAGGATTCTCGACATATGACTTCATTTGTGATGAGTGTGCATACTGAGCTCAACAGCCGTCTAAGCATTTATACCTGGTCAATAAAGCTCACCTAATGGCTGTTTGATGAATCTCGTTTAGTTGAAGCATTATCAACTTGCTCTTACCGCTTATTGTATGGAGGTGACTTTTCAACATGGAAGTCGAATGTTTTTGTGAAACGAAAGGGACATTTATGCGAAGAGGAGCTGGTGGGGTCACCGGGGGTTTCACTTATGTCATGTCACTGTTAACATCATGTTTAATATCTATAGACCAAAATGGAATCGCAAAATTATAACATGTTTACTATTACATAATTATGAGTCAGTTGTTCGGTTTGCCATTCTCATCAGAACACGTGGTTCATGGGCCTGGCATCACATGTCCAAGTCTCATCGAGTGTGTTGATTTGCCCGCTCGTCTCCGAGTGCCCTCGTCATACGTGTATCATATTTGCAAACTCTTTCATGAAGATGACTGTAAAAAAACATAATCATCCCCCATGGAACAGTGAGATGAGCGGAACGGTACTCATCAAAGTTGGACCCAGATATCTGTTGTCCACGTGTCTCCTCAAAGCAAAATCAAGTTTGCTGCATGTTTTTGTGTGTATATGTAAACTATAAAGGTCTGTAAACTATACCTAACTCATCACCCACATATTCCAATGTAGCAGGTGATGCTTGCAGCATGACATAGTGATTTTAAACCCACTTGTGTCTTGCCACCACTCCCATTGTCTGAGAAAAGGGCCCACATAGTAAAATTGGAATGGAACAATCATTTGCCTGAAGGGCACATTAAAAAGATGGCTCATTTTCAAACGAGGATTGGGAAAATGGTGGAGGGAAGGTGGCGGTGCTTTGGGGGAAGTTGTAAGCGCTTGTACCGTGGGAACCCGGCTGCCTGTCTGGGTGCTGCTTGCCTGGGCGGGGCCTGTGAAGGTAAGGCCATAATAACAACCTTCTTCCCCTTTCACGGCCATCCCCGTCAGCATCAGTTACCATTGTGGCTACAAATTGCCGTTTGAGCAACCATTAACAATTCTGGCCAAACAATTCATCCAGGCATCAGTGCGTGCAGACCTGCGGTTGATGTTTGTATGTTCTTCGTGGCATTGTGGGCTGAAAGCATGGCCTAGCCTGAGAGGTACACGCTCGCCGCTGAGCTGTCTCGCCGAGGTTTGAATCCCGACGCAGCTATAAACTCATCCCGGTGTTTCACAGGCAGAGTCATTCATCAATGTGTGCGCCGTCCCTCGGATGGACGTTCAACGTTGGTGCATGTTTTAAGATATTTTGATGTCCCTGTGTGAACGTTAAAGATCCTATGGTGTCCTGCGTCAAGAGTATGAGACAAGCCGGTAGGCGACATGGGTGGTCGCTACATAATTGCATACTAGTCATACAGTTTTTGACGAATCGGGCTGAAATTTTTTGACAAAGAGGTTGATTATAGTGCGCATAAAAGTGCGGAAGCCGATTTTTTTTTTTCGAAAAAATATATATATATAAATATTTTTCGGATTTTTTCAAAATTTCAAAGTCCCGCTGCTAGGCAACGGTGGTGTCCATAGCAACGGTGCTGAAAAGCATACAACTAGATCCTGGTATGAACCTACCAGTCAAGTTTCATCAAAAATCGGTTGACTCCTCTGGCCTCCAGAGCCGTCCATTACATACATACAGACAGACGGAAAACCTGAGAATAACGGTAGTCTAGCGACCACCCAATATCGCCAGCACCTTTGGCCAAATTCCAAATTCCTGCCCGAACTAGCAGAGGGCACAGCCACGTCTTCAGCCAATGATGCTACCCCGCAGCCAACCAATTCATCCAGACACCAGTGCTACATTTCAATAAAGAATAAGAAGAAGAAGCGCCAATGTAAATCCAATGTCTTTTTAAGGAATGGTCATTCAGATGAATTTCAGGAAATAGGAAATTTTTAATGACTTATTTATTTCTTTATCTTCATTTTTTTCATTGGTGACATGTGTTTGAGAGAAATTGTCTTGAACACTTCTTTCAGTGAAACTCTACAGCTTGTTGTAACTTGGTGAGATGTTTCGGGTCACTTCTTTGATGACAAGTTATTCACGTAGGTTCAATCAGAAGAATAATCATTAACAGTAAATTAAACTAACTTCTTTCAGTAAATTAAATATGTTGAACGAGGTGTCAGTTACTGGCGACATGGCCCATGGGGAACAAAGCTGACATCTGAAATTCTACATCTTGACATCCTTACGCCACTACATCTCAACATAGACGTGTGCCCGTGGACAGTCTACACCCCCTTTCAAAATGTTCAAATTAAATCAGACTTTTTCCACCTTTCTTTGCACATTGTAACCCAGAACTTCCAAGTGAAAAACAAATTCTACAAATTTCAGAAAATTAATTAAAAACACAAAACTAGAATATTAGCTCTTATCTGATCCTCGGCATTGTATACAAAAAATATTTTTTAAAAATAAAGAACCACATTCTCAAACCACTTCACCTCACCAGTACTTCGATCGAATAATTGCCATTGCAGTGTTGCAATTGTTGTAATCCTCACTGTTACGGCATCCCAGTCATCGTGGCATCAGAGGCCAGCGCCCCACCCACAAGTTTTAGGGACAAATCCCAGCAGTTGTATCACAGTGTGCCATAGCCACATGCTCGGGGGACGAATCCCACGAGCAAGCGGCTATGGCGCAACTGTGATACAACTGCTGGGATTCGTCCCCCGAGCAAGCGGC
This sequence comes from Eptatretus atami, assembly GCA_035128595.1. Taxonomy (NCBI): domain Eukaryota; kingdom Metazoa; phylum Chordata; class Myxini; order Myxiniformes; family Myxinidae; genus Eptatretus; species Eptatretus atami. The sequence continues at coordinate 45,036,086 of CM068960.1, read as the reverse complement.
TATGGTGCATGTGACCAGCCCTGGATCGTCCCCCGAGCATGTGGCTATGGCACACTGTGATACAACTGCTGGGATTTGTCCCTAAAACTTGTGGTGGGCGCTGGCCTCTGATGCCACGATGACTGGGATGCCGTAACAGTGAGGATTACAACAATTGCAACACTGCAATGGCAATTATTCGATCGAAGTACTGGTGAGGTGAAGTGGTTTGAGAATGTGTTTCTTTATTTTTAAAAAATATTTTTTGTATACAATGCCGAGGATCAGATAAAGAGCTAATATTCTAGTTTTGTGTTTTTAATAATTTCTGAAATTTGTAGAATTTGTTTTTCACTTGGAAGTTCTGGTTACAATGTGCAAGAAAGGTGGAAAAAGTCTGATTTAATTGAACATTTTGAAAGGGGGTGTAGACTGTCCACGGGCACACGTCTATGTTGAGATGTACTGGCGTAAGGATTCAGAGTGTAGAATTTCAGATGTCAGCTTTGTTCCCCATGGGCCATGTCGCCAGTAACTGACACTCGTTCAACATATTTAATTACTGAAAAGTTATTTCCACGACACTCTAGTTATTATGCTACAGGTCGTTAGAATAGATGTCACTTCATGGGCCATGCGCAGTAACTGACACTCGTTCACATATTTATTTACTGAAAGAAGTTATTTACTGTTTAATGATTATTCTTCTGATTGAACTCACGTGATAAACTTGTCATCAAAGAAGTGACCGAAACATCTCACCATAGTTTACAACAAGCTGTAGAGTTTCACTGAAAGAAGTGTTCAAGACAATTTCTCTCAACACATGTCACCAATGAAAAAAATGAAGATAAAAAAATAAATAAGTCATTAAAATTTCCTATTTCCTGAAATTCATCTGAATGACCATTCCTTAAAAAGACATTGGATTTACATTGGCGCTTCTTCTTCTTATTCTTTATTGAAATGTAGCACTGGTGTCTGGATGAATTGGTTGGCTGCGGGGTAGCATCATTGGCTGAAGACGTGGCTGTGCCCTCTGCTAGTTCGGCGCAGGAATTTGGAATTTGGCCAAAGGTGCTGGCGATATTGGGTGGTCGCTAGACTACCGTTATTCTCAGGTTTTCCGTCTGTCTGTATGTATGTAATGGACGGCTCTGGAGGCCAAGGAGTCAACCGATTTATTATGAAACTTGACTGGTAGGTTCATACCAGGATCTAGTTGTATGCTTTTTCAGCACCGTTGCTATGGACACCCACCGTTGCCTAGCAGCGGGACTTTGAAATTTTTGAAAAAAAAATCCGAAAAATATTTATATATAATTTTTTTCGAAAAAAAAAAATCGGCTTCCGCACTTTTATGCGCACTATAATCAACCTCTTTGTCAAAAAATTTCAGCCCGATTCGTCAAAAACTGTATGACTAGTATGCAATTATGTAGCGACCACCCATGTCGCCTACCGGCTGTCTCATGTACTCTTGACGAGGACACCATAGGATCTTTAACGTTCACACAGGACACACAAAATATCTTAAAACATGCACCAACGTTGAACGTCCATCCGAGGGACGGCGCACACATTGATGAATGACTCTGCCTGTGAAACACCGGATGAGTTATAGCTGCGTCGGGATTCAAACCTCGGCGAGACAGCTCAGCGGCGAGCGTGTACCTCTCAGCTAGGCCATGCTTTCAGCCCACAATGCCACGAAGAACATACAAACATCAACCGCAGGTCTGCACGCACTGATGCCTGGATGAATTGTTTGGCCAGAATTGTTAATGGTTGCTCAAACGGCAATTTGTAGCCACAATGGTAACTGATGCTGACGGGATGGCCGTGAAAGGGGAAGAAGGTTGTTATTATGGCCTTACCTTCACAGGCCCCGCCCAGGCAAGCAGCACCCCAGACAGGCAGCCGGGTTCCCACGGTACAGCTTACAACTTCCCCAAAAGCACCGCCACCTTCCCTCCACCATTTTCCCAATCCTCGTTTGAAAATGAGCCATCTTTTTAATGTGCCCTTCAGGCAAATGATTGTTCCATTCCAATTTTACTATGTGGCCCTTTTCTCAGACAATGGGAGTGGTGGCAAGACACAAGTGGGTTTAAAATCACTATGTATGCTGCAAGCATCACCTGCTACATTGGAATATGTGGGTGATGAGTTAGGTATAGTTTACAGACCTTTATAGTTACATATACACACAAAAACATGCAGCAAACTTGATTTTGCTTTGAGGAGACACGTGGACAACAGATATCTGGGTCCAACTTTTGATGAGTACGGTTCCGCTCATCTCACTGTTCCATGGGGATGATTATGTTTTTTACAGTCATCTTCATGAAAGAGTTTGCAAATATGATACACGTATGACGAGGGCACTCGGAGACGAGCGGGCAAATCAACACACTCGATGAGACTTGGACATGTGATGCCAGGCCCATGAACCACGTGTCTGATGAGAATGGCAAACCGAACAACTGACTCATAATTATGTAATAGTAAACATGTTATAATTTGCGATCCATTTTGGTCTATAGATATTAAACATGATGTTAACAGTGACATGACATAAGTGAAACCCCGGTGACCCCACCAGCTCCTCTTCGCATAAATGTCCCTTTCGTTTCACAAAAACATTCGACTTCCATGTTGAAAAGTCACCTCCATACAATAAGCGGTAAAGCAAGTTGATAATGCTTCAACTAAACGAGATTCATCAAACAGCCATTAGGTGAGCTTTATTGACCGGTATAAATGCTTAGACGGCTGTTGAGGCTCAGTATGCACACTCATCACAAATGAAGTCATATGTCGAGAATCCTGATGCACTCACTGCAGGTTAAAATAACCTCAGATTCCAGTTACAAGTCACAGAAATATTCAATACACCTGGTATATTTTGAAGGCACACTGTATTTCTATCTTCAGGTGGCCTGGTTGGTGGAACTCATGGTGTCAAAGATCGATGGAACAAGGCAAAGAATTGCTTTGCAACACACGCCCCCTACCGACGTGATATTTTCGAAGTCCAAAAAGGGAATAACTCTGTGAAAAATTGATGAAACGTCCTGAAACTCGAACTTTTCTGCAACTTATCATAATAAATTAATGTATCAAGTTTCAGTTGAATTTGTTAAAGGGTATGGGAAAAACGTCTGAAAACACTACAGAGCGACGGACGGATGGACAGAGAGCAAACCTATAGTCCTCCGGTGAAACTGGGAGGACACTAATAAAAATGAATGTGCAAAAGTGATAATATGACGTGTATCATGAAAAAACAATGATAATGTATTTATTTCGTAATTATCACAATAGAGGATGTACCACCCATCCACAATCCCAACCCACACCGCCCCTGGAAATATTCCCACACCTGCTCTCTCTTCCACCTTCGCTCTGGACCTGAGCTTCTGGCAACAGAGTTTTGTGCTCATGTTTTGGGCAAACTTTACAAAGCAAAAGGTAAAACAAACAAGAATAACAATTTAATCTACTTTACCTGGACGAACCATTTATTTACTTCCACATACCACACATTTATAATATACTCTTGCCTGTGTGTCCCTGTTCAATCTGCACAGTGGTGATCATATTATGGTGTGTGTGTGTGTGTGTGTGTGTGTGTGTGTCATATTTGTACAGTGGCCTAGTGCAAGTGCCGGTTGAGTGGGCGTCATGCTGACAAGATGGTCACATGATCTTATCTATGTATCTTCCATTCCTTGCGAATCCAGGCAAATTAACGCCTTTAACGAACCAAATCAGTAATTAGAGCCGAGATTAAAGAGCAATGCTTGAATGGTAAAGTGTCTATCAATTGCTACGATACGTGGCCTTGCCAGTTGCCAACCATTCTTTTAAACCTCGAGATGCAACACCTTGACATGCATGAAGATGACACCTGCGATGAACAAGGTGATCTTACTGCCACAAACAGCTCGAGGTGTTTCGTGGATTGCCTGTGAGAACACTCCAAGTCACTTTTATTGCATCCACAGGTTTTTGAAGTGGACGTACACCATTTTAAAAATATGAAATATCTTTGTCGATGGAGTGCGGGAGCTATAAACACTCAGGTCGATGGGGTTGCTTTAGCTTATTACAGTATTGCATCATGGAGATGGTGATACATACCAGGGTAAGCAGACAGGACAGGCTGGGCAGTATAGTTAAAGCAAATAGGGTTTAGGTTGTATTTGGAGGGGAATGATTTATAAATCAAAAGAGGTGGTGTTAACATTGTACAGGAATTTAGTGAGGGCAACATTTAGAATATTGTGTGTAGTTTTGGTCACCAAGTTCCAGAAGGACATAGATAGGGTTCAGCGCAGGGCTACTGGATTGATTCCGGGCCGAGCTAGACTCAGCTATGAGGAGGGCTGAAGGAGACAGGGCTTTATACACTGGAAAGGAGCGGTTATGAGGAGATATGATAAAGATGTTAAGATAATGAAAGCTATGGATAAAATAAGTGCAGACAAATTATTAAGCCAATGTTCTTTCACTCAAGGGTAGTTAATGCATGGAATGGTCTCCCTCGAATGGTAGTGGCAGCAGAAACAGTAGATAAGTTTAAATTAGAATTAGATAGGGACCTGAAAGGACTGGCGATAGCGGAGTATCGGCCGGGGATGTTGGGCAGGATATTAGGTAGCTTGAGTATCGATGGGTGATGTGTGCATCTTGTGCAGAGTGCTGTCTGTGGGGGTCGTCGTAAGGGTGGTGTGTGGTTTCATTGTTGTGTGTTTCTCACTAAAGAAATGCCTTCGACACCCCCCGTAAAGAATGAAAGACAAAAAAAAAGAAGAAAAAACCGACTAAAGAGCTGCAAGAAACAAAAAACCGACATAAAACCTACAGGAAAAATGCAAAAAACTACAAAACCGACATAAAACCTACAGAAAAAAATACAAAAAACTACAAAAAACCGACATAAAAACCTACAGAAAAAAATACAAAAAAAAACTACAAAAAACCGACATAAAATCAGAAGGAAAAAAATTACCCCCGTGTGGGGTGACGTCATCTCTATAATGTTTTACTAATCATAATCGATGAACCGTTGCCAGATATCTCCTAAAATGACAGACGAGATAGTTTTGAAAATGGCGACTTTCACAACTTTCGTGACCTCGTGACCTTGACCCTGACCTTGAATCCGGGAAAAAATAATGTCGTTGGGTATCACTCATCGACCTCTACCACATACCAAATTCTCAAGATCGGAAGCATAAAAAGTTTTCTTTGTACCGCGGAGGGTGTTTTGACCATCTTCCAGGTTACGTGGCGGCCAAACGGGAAGGAATTCAAAAATCTGTCCGGTTCGATACAAGATATATTTTTTACTATCATAATCAATAAACAGTTGCCGAATATCTTGTAGAATGGCAGACTAGATAGGTTTTGAAAATGGCGATTTTTATACTTACGTGACCTCGTGACCTCGTCCCTGACCTTGAACCGCGACAAAAAGTTATATCGTTGTGCAACACTCATCGACCTCTACCCAGATACTAAGTTTCATACAAGATCGGAAAGAAAAATTGTTGAGGACGTACGGACGGACGTACGGACGGACATTTGGTCTGGCTTTATTAGGTCATCTCGGTAGAGATGAACCTAAAAATGCAAAAAAAACTACAAAAACCGACATAAAAACCTACAGAACAAAATACAAAAAAAACTACAAAAAACCGACATAAAAAAACCTAGAAAAAATGAAAAAAACTAACAAAAACTGACATAAAAACCTACGAAAGCAAATACAAAAAAAACCGACTAAAAACCTACAGAAAAGATACAAAAAAACCGACATAAAAACCTACAGAAAAAGATACAAAAAAACCCGGACATAAAACCTCAGAAAAAAACCTGACAAAAAAAGCTACAAGAACGTATGAAAGGACAAAAAAATACAAAAATAAAGCTACAGAAATCTACATAAAACCTACAGAAAAAACCACAAACAAAACTGACAAAAAAAACCTACAAAAAACCTGAAACAAAAAGCTACAAGAAACAAACAAAACTAGAAGAGCCACTCTTCTACGTCCAAGATATGCCTCTGCCCACATTATTACCATCATTATACATACATGCACCAAGTTTGATTTAAATCCCTGAAACCAGATTGAAAATATAAATAATTCTGGTTGCCAGACTATGAGTCCGATCACAGGATGAAATTAAAACTTTATCTTCCACATGAATACTAGATCATAACTGTGACGTTTAACGTTGATCGATGAAGGGGTTCAAGAGAAAGAATTAAGATTTTCGCTCGATTCAATATGGCTGCCAGATCATGTGACGTCAATTATTCATGAAATACAGTGGTAATCTCCACAGCTTGGGGAAACATGTGTGTGAAGTTTCCCCTCGATCTGTCCAGCCGTTCTGGAGAAGATTTTTTTTATAGATCTTACGGGTAAATACAAATTGGCTGCCAAAGCATGTGAACCTATGACATCATCGGTGTGAACATTTTGTTCCTCAGAGATAGGCAGATTTTTGAGTTAAAAAAATATATGTATATGGCTGTCGAACGACATGACCGATGACGTCATCAATTTTTTTTTCTACGGACCAATCTATCCCTAGATGACCCTCAAAAATTTTCATACTGATCGGATGGTAGCATCTCTGATGAATATGACATCAACGAATGGCCACCTATATCAAATAAAACAATAGTTATTCCCCATGAGGAGTACTTACCATGTGCTAGCTTCGATTTTTTTCCTTGGTGAAATATTCGGAGATACAGAAGTCCAAAGTTTTTTCATTTGTTCCAACATGGATGCCGACATCTCGTGAGATCTACGACATCATAATTATTATTGAGAACATTCTACGTGAGTAGTCGGTCCTTTTGGTGAAAATTTCGGCTCAATATGATTAAGTGGTTGCAGAAGAAATGCCCTCATGTTCTGTGCGGAAAACAAACCGACAAATTAAAAATCGACTCATAGAGAGCCACTTGCAAAACAGAACAAAGTAAATGGCCTCGGTAAAGCGCCATACCTCCACCAGGCTGGAAAAGCTTAACGTTTTTGTTCCCACTGAGGGCCTGGTCCTAAACCAAAATCTAATTTGCTTGTTCTTCTCACCTAACCAACTGATCCACTAGTTTTGTCATAATTCGTACGTCCACAACCTTTAGAAATATATAATCAATATATATAAGCTTTTGGCCCAATCTCTCTCAAATTTTAGAAGATAGGCCTATGTTGACCTTTTGACCCTTGAAAATATTTTGTGGTTGAATCATTTGAACGCAGATTATGAAATCCTGTTCAAAAATTTCAAGTCAATCGTTGAAAATGGGGACGGATTTTAGAAATTGCAACCTCAGCTGTTGATCTTGGCCTACATTGATAGTTTTGGTCTAATGTTAACCTCAAAAGATAATAGGTGTTGAATTCAGTGAACTGAGTATGCAAATCCTCTTCAAATTTACAGTCCAATTGGATGATAATTGAGGATTTTAGAAATTTTGAAAAATGTTTTGACCTTTGGCCTCTGATGACATTTTCACTTCAAAAAATAAATTGGATTTTGTCAGACACCAACTACCACAATTTGGTGAGGTTGTTGGTGAAGATTGGTTTAAAAATTGTAACCTGCAGGCGATTAAAGGCGAGTGACAGATAAACAAATAAAAGCGATCAATCTACTCGTCCAAATCAAAAATTATTTTTTTTCAAGTAACAAATAGACAGACACGACAGACAGAAAAACAGACAGACAGAACAGACAGACAAACCCAAATGCAAATACCCTCTCCTCTGGCAAGGTAAAAATACAAAAAACTACAAAAAACCTAGCAGAAACCTACAGGAAAAAAAAAGACGAACATTTTCATTTTCTTTTTTATATAAAAAGGTGTGGTGTTGATGTGGTGCAGGCACGATGAGCCGAATGGCCTTCTTTTGCCATCCAATTTCCTTGTGTGTATCCTTGTATGAAACTCGTAAAAATGGAAATAGTTCCCCCAACAGCCCAAGAAAGGAAGGGAACAGAGAAACATTTATGGGACGAAAAATTTACAAAAAAAGAGACAGTGAATCAAAATGTCTTTTTCATCAATTGAGGAGGTTGTTCATTTTAATTTATTGGGATATGCAATCTTTGCTGTAAAAAATAAAATGTTTCAAAAGAATTGGAAATGAAAAATTCATCAACATGGGAAGTAAATATGGTAACTCAACTTGAAAACTGAAATAAAAAGTAACATTGCGGTTTCTTATGAGTGAAAGATAAAGGACGAGAGAGGTGACGACACATCCATTTGAATTTTCAACTCTTTTCTTCTCAACGATTAGAAGAGACTAGCAAGACAAACTGGACTAAACTAACTACATATACATATAGTCCTGAATATATATATATATAGTATATATAATATAGTATATAATATCTATATATATAGTATAAGTATTATGATTATCTATATATATATGTATATATTAAATATATATATATATATATAATATATAGTAATATGATAAATAAGTCGGATATATATATAGATGTATAGTTGTGATGTATATGTATAATGTATATGTAGTGAATACCAGTAATATATATAATATATAGGATACGATGTGTATATATATATATATATAATTTCTTCATAATAATCAGCTCTCGTTTAAGGTTGTGCCCTGAATATATTCTGCAGGTTGTGTGTAGTTCTGAGAGGCGGGCCCTGGCTGATAAATAGAAACATAATGGCATAGGCTTCCGTCAATGTCAATGCACCTTGTCTCAAGCACGACTTGCTACGCGGAAACTTAGCTACTACAATAATTGCTCACAGCTGCGGCAATAGATGTTATTTGTGTTGTCTTTGCACTTAAAATCAACACGGATTACCGGGATGTGCAAATATACATAGCAAGTTCCAACTTGTGTGGCGTTCAGCGACCAGCAACGTCAAGTATATTTTATAAAATCACTGATCCTCCTCTCTCTCTCCCTGTGGCTCATTCTCGCTCTCTCATCCACTATCCTCTCTCACGCTGTCTTCTCTCCATCCTCCTCTGCCCCCCCCCCCCCACCTCTCTCCCTCTCTTCATCTCACCTCCTCATCTCTATTCCATCTGCCGCTCCCTAAATTCTGTCCCTCCTCTCTTCTCCTCTCCCTCTAGCTCTATCCGATTCCCCCCTCTCTTTCTCTCCATGTCCCCCTCTCTCCTCCCTCCTCTCTCAAACAATATTTCGCAAGAGTGTAACGCAACAGTTAAAGGATGAGAGAGGCCCGCTGGTCCATTGGACCAAATTTTCCATTGGTCTTTCACAGCCCTTGAGCGTTTTTTGCTCCGTCTGAAACAAAAACAAGCTCGAATGAGCTACGATTCCTCGTCCTTTAATGAGACGTCACTAAAAACGAATATGACGTCATTGTGATGTATCAGGTTTGGCGATAAATTATCTGTGCTAATTGCCCGGCTTGATTCCCGCAAACAAAATTCAAACAGCTTGCTAGTTTCGGAGATAATGGTACAAGGCGATTTCCATTAGCGGCGATTATTTATGACGTCAAACTTTTTTCTAGGAAGAAATTCCAAAGCCGGAGATAGTTACTGTCTGTAGCGTGGGCTTCTGCATATACATGGCAAATTTTTCAGACGAAGAATCCGATGTGGAAAACTCTGGGGTTTGAAAAAAAAGTCAAAAATAGGAATTGACGTCATAAAAATTGATATGAATGTATCATATGTGCGGTAATTAATGTCTGCTAATGCCCTGATTTCGATCTCCCGCAAACGAATTAAAACGCTTGCGCTAGTTTCAGAGATAATATTTTAAGGCGATTTTCCATTAGCGGAGAATATTTTTGTACGTCACAAACTTATTTTCTGGAGGGAATTTCAAAATCGGAGAAGGTTACTGTCTCGCAGGGTACTTTTTACATATACATGCCCCAAGTTTTCAAGGAGAGTTTCGATGAAACCTGTAAGGCTGTCGAAACAAAAGTCCACAAGAAGAATGAGAACAACGTGGAGTAAGACTTAGAGAATCTCCCAGGAGGATCTCAACAACAGGTTTTCCCAGCCCTGGAAGTCTTGTAATTTCCAAATAATATTGTACTCAGCAAATACAGACCCGTTCGCTTTGCCTGAGGGATGCTAAAGGGGAGGGAGAGGGAGGTAGGGGAGGAGAGAGGATGGAGGGAAGGGAGAAGAGAGAGAGATGAGGGAGGGGGAGCTAGGAAAGGGGGAAGAGGGCAAGGAAGGGGGGGGGGGGAGGTGGGAAAGAACGACGCCTCAACCAAACATTGCTATACACTGTTGGAAGGGAGGGGTGCGAGTGGGGGTGGAGTGAGAAAGAGAGAGAGAGAGAGAGGAGACGAGAGAGAGAGAGAGAGAGAGAGAGAGAGAGAGAGAGAGAGAGAGAGAGAGCAAGGGAGGGACGAGAGAGAGAGAGAAAGGCAAGGGAGGGAGAGAGGATGGAGGGAAGCAGGAGGCGGGGAGAAGGAAGCTAGGAAGGAAGAAGAGGAGAAAGGGGGGAGGGGGAGCGATGCCTCACCAATACATTGCATAAGCACTGTGGGAGGGAGGGATGCGAGGAGCGCGATGAGGAGAGAGAGAGAGAGAGCGAGAGAGAGAGAGAGAGAGAGAGAGAGAGAGAGAGAGAGAGAGAGAGAGGAGAGAGAGAGACAGAAGAAGAGACAGAGACAGAGAGACAGAGAGAGAACGAGACAGAGAGGAGAGCTAGAGAAGAGAGACAGACGAGAGAGAGACAGAGAGAGCAGAAGACAGAGATCAGAGAGAGAGGACGAGAGAAGAGAGAGAGACAGGAGAGAGAGAGAGAGAGAGCACACGGAAGAGAGAGGAGACAAGAGAGAGAGGAGCAGAGAGAGAGAGAGAGAGAGAGAGAGAAGAGAGAGAGAGGAGAGAGGAGAGAGAAGAGAAGAGAGACAGAGAGAGAGAACAAGACCAGAGAGAAGAGGGGAGAGAGAACAGAGAGAGAAGAGAGAGACCAGAGAAGAGAGAGAGACCAGAGAGAGAGAAGAGACACAGAGAGAGAGAAGAGACAAGAGAGAGAAGAGAGACAGAGAGAGAGAGAGAGAGAGAGAGAGAGACAGAGGAGAGAGACAGAGAGAGAGAGACAGAGAGAGAGAGAGAACAGAGAGAGATGACAGAGACAGAAGAGACAGATAGAGAGTGGAGAGAGACAGAGAGAAGAAGAGAGAAGAGAGACAAGAGAGAGAGAGAGACAGAGAGAGAGAGAGAGACAGAGAGAGAGAGAGATGGAGAGAGAGAGAGAGAGGAGAGAGCAGAGAGAGAGAGCACAGAGAGAGACAGAGAGAGAGAGACAAGCAGAGGAGAGAGAGAGACAGAAGAGAGAGAGACAGAGAGAGAGAGACAGGAGAGAGAGAGAGAGGACAGAAGAGAGAGAGACAGGAGCAGAGAGACAGAGACAGAGAGAGAGAGAGACAGAGAAGAGAGAGACCAGAGAGAGAGAGACAGAGACAGAAGACGAGAGAGAAGAGAGAGAGAGAGAGAGAGACAGAGACAGAGAGAGAGAGACAGAGAGAGAGAAGAAGACAGGAGACAGAGAGAGAGACGAGAGACAGAGAGAGACAGAGAGAGGGAGAGAGACAGAGAGAGGAGAGAAGAGAGAGAGAGAGACAGAGAGAGACAGAGAGAGAAGGAGAGAGACAGGGACAGAGAGAGGAGAGAGAGACAGTAGAGAGAGAGAGAGAGCAGAGAGAGAAGAGACAGAGAGAGAGAGAGACAGAGAGAGAGAGACCAGGAGAGAGAGAGATCCAGAGAGAGAGAGAGAGAGACAGAGAGAGAGAGACAGGAGGAGAGAGAGACCAGAGACAGAGGAGAGAGAGGAGACAGAGAGAGAGAGAGACAGAGAGCAGAGAGACAGAGACAGGAGACAGAGAGAGAGAAGAGAGAGAGAGAGAGAGAGAGGAAGAGAGAGGACAGAGACAGAGAGAGAGAGCAGAGAGAGAGAGAAGAGAGAAGAGAGAAAAAAAAAAAAAAACAGAGACTAAGAGGAGAGAGTACAGACCGACAAGAGAAGAGACAGAGAGAGGGGAGAGGAGACAGAGACGAAGAGAGGAGAAGAGACAGAGAGACGACAGAGAGAGAGAGGAAGAACAGAGACAGAGGAGAGAGAGAGAAGAGAGAAGAGAGAGAGAGAGAGAGAGAGAGAGAAGAGAGAGCGACAGACCAGAGCAGAGAGAGACAGAGAGAGAACGAGAGAGACGAGACAGAGAAGAGAGAGAGAGAGAGAGAGAGAAGAGAGAGAGAGAGAGAGAGACAGAGAAGACAGAGAGAGTAGTAGAGAGAGAGAGAGAGAGAGAGAGAGAGAGAGAGAGAGAGAGAGAGACAGAGAGAGAGGAGACAGAGAGACGAGAGAGAGAACAGAGAGAGAGAGAGAGAGGAGAGAGAGAGAGAGAGAGAGAGAGAAGAGAGAGGAGAGAGACAGAGAGAGAGAGAGAGACAGAAGAGAGAGAGAGAGACAGAGACAGAGAGCAGAGAGATGGACAGGAGGAAGAGGGGAAGAGAGACAGAGAAGAGAGAGAGAAGAGAGAGAGACAGAGAGAGACAGAGAGAGAGAGAGAGAGAGAGAGAGAGAGCAGAGAGAGAGAGAGAGAGAGAGAAGAGAGAGAGAGAGACGAGAGAGAGAGAGTGAGACAGAGAAGAGAGAGAACAGAGAGTATGAGAAGAAGAGACAAGAGAAGAGTAAGAGAGGAGAGGAGAGAGAGAGAGGGAGAAAGAGAGAAGGAGAGGAGA